>OX465415.1:19110755-19759289 GCA_950005045.1 Agrotis exclamationis | reverse complement strand
TCCGTGTACTCGAGCCACTCTTCGATCTGGGATGCAACGTGACTATGTACAACTATTTTACGAGTCTGTCAACAAGCTTGGAGTTACTGAAAAAGAGAATTACAGTCGTGGGCACACTGAAAGCAAACCGGCCGGAGTTACCCAATGAATTCAAAAAGTCGAGGAACAGAGCCTCGAAGAGCAGTGTTTTTGGGTTCCAGCCCAACTGCACATTGGTTTCTTATGTGCCCAAACAAAACAGAGCTGTTGCAGTACTTTTAACTATGCATTACGACAATGCTATAGATCCAGAAACCAAGGATGACCGTAAACCGGAAATAATCACTTGCTACAACCGTACGAAGTGTGGTGTTGATATTCTCGACAAAATGTGTAAGCAGTACAGCGTTTCGCGAAACTCCCGAAGATGGCCGCTGACACTCTTTTTCAATTATTTGAACATAGCTGGAATAAATGTGGCCGTTCGCAACATACAGACGTGCTCGTTAGCAATATTTAATTAACGCAATAAATTGTGACCTATTTTGTAAATTTTTGCTAAGTGTGAAGTTTCGTAAATAATGGAAACATAAACATAGAGAAAAATGGATAACAGCCCCGGCAATTCAAGCAACCGAGAGCTTCCCTTTGCCTCGCCAGCAAAGAATCTTCAGACTGACTTCTCTGTTGAAGTTGCATCCACGCCCGAAATACAAAAATGGATGTCATCCATGGAGCAGCAATTAAATGGCGTTTGCACTATTGCCACGGACGGCAAACTCAACTCGGAGCAAAAATTGAATATTTCTAACTTGTGCCGTAAAATTGGATCTGGCATCTCGCAGATGGCAGTGTTGTATCAAGCTCTGAAGCAGAAAGCCCATCAAGCCATCAACATTATCGATGAATTGAAAGAAAAAACCGACCTGGCGGATCAAATTTCTGAACTAAAACAGACAATTAAGGACTCTCGTACAACGGGAAGTACTTCTTTTGCTGACATGGTGAAGAAGGGATCAAATGACTTCATCCGTCCGAACAATGTGAGCTCTGTAGCTATTTATCCCCGAGACAAATTCAAGTCGAGCGACGAAACCAAAGTCCTAGTTCAAAAAATTATACGCCCTGATCAAATGAAGCTGCAAGTGCGTGGAGTCCGGAAAACTAAAAACGGAGGAGTTATAATCAGCACTGAAACCAAGCAAGATGTTGAAAAAGTGAAGCAGGAAATCCATCTGTCTTTATCTGGACTTTGTGCCGATGAACCCATGAAGCGTCAACCACGAATCACGGTTGTAGGAGTGCCGACTTCGTTGGCTGATAGTGACGTTCTTAAGTGTATTTACGAGCAGAACGTAGCTGATAAGTTTCCTGAATCGTCAATAGAGACCTTTTTAACCATGGTTAAGCTCAGCCACAAATCTGGGAAGAAAGATACATCGACCTGCAATTTTATAATTGAAGTTCCAGCCAAGATCCGAAAAGTCCTAATATCGCAAAAAAGGATTTTTGTAAATTGGAATTCCTGCCCTGTTAGAGATTTTACCTTGGTTACCCGATGCTACAAATGCCAGCAATATGGCCATGCAGCAAAATCATGCCGAGAGGTCAATTCATCATGTGGACACTGCGGAGGAGCAGGACATGCAATGTCCGGGTGCACAAAAAAAGCGGAAGCTCCTAAATGTGCCACTTGCACGCGCTATAATAAGCCTAACATCCACAAAACAGAAGACGCTGATTGCCCTGCAAGAAAAATTGCTGAATATAGGTACATTAACTCGATCGACTATGAGGGCGCATAGAGCGTCATACTGCATGCGTAGCATGGCGATTCTATCTCTATTCTACGAAGAAAAGACAAAGTTATTTCATCGTTATTTCTAAACAAATCGACTGTTTTTTTGCACAAATATGACACCATTCGTACACTATTGAAGAATAGAACGTTTATTTTCTATATGTTTTAAATTGCCATGCTTAAAACGCTAAAATTATTTCTACGTTCTGTCATTTTGTCTATTCTTCCGTCGACAAAGCCCCTTTCTACGGCGCCATGCTACGCCTGCTAGACTACTCGTCGATATGTTGCTGTCTAAGCATGTTAGTCGCTAGCTGCAAAAATGTAAAATAATTATGCAAGTGTGTCTTTTTATGCTGTTTGGACTTTAATCAAATTTATAATAAAATTCTGCTGATATTTTTACTCTGTCATTATGTGTTTTAGTTTAACAAATACATATATCTGTATATATATATGTCGGCGCGCTGCGATCTGGCTCTCTAACAGTTAATTAATTACAATAGTTCCTGCTACAGATTTGTTTACGTTAGCAAGCTTATCGCTGAAGAACTCGTATTGCGTACAGAGGTCTTATTGTTCTGCTTTGTGAGAACGACGGTGACATCATGCTTGCCGGATGCGGTCGTGGGCCCTTCGATATGATTTTGTTTATGTTACGAAGCCCGGAGCTTTGTTTGACTGGGATTCCTATTTCGGGACGGGGTATATTCGAACGTGGCCCACGAATGCGTCCACGTTCTCTTTGTGTCGTGAATTCACTCGTGGTTTCATTTCGCCCACAAGACTTTTACAGTAGACATGAGCGCCAATCTCGAAAGTGCCGGCGGCGACGTGCCGTCAAGTGTGAGGCGGCGGCGGAAGCGCGCCGGCGTGGAGGTCCCTTCTGATGTTGTTCCGGAGCGGCCGCCCGCTCCAACATCAGAAGTGGGATGGACCCTCGTTTTTCCACTAAACGTGAACAATCAAACTGCCGAGTAATGGTGCCCCTGGAAAGGGACGTAATGTCGTGTGTGGGGCCGCGCCCTACTGCCATCACCGACACGGGGACGTCGCAGAGCGTCTAATCGATACGCTGAGGAGCTTAAACCCGGTGAGATCAAACCATCTATTTTAGAAGGCCCCCCATTGGAACCATGGGGGGGTTT
This sequence comes from Agrotis exclamationis, assembly GCA_950005045.1. NCBI lineage: Eukaryota > Metazoa > Arthropoda > Insecta > Lepidoptera > Noctuidae > Agrotis > Agrotis exclamationis. Next base: position 19,756,361 of record OX465415.1, on the reverse strand, counting down.
AGGTTTCCGCACTTAGTCCTCAAACTGGACCATTGTGCGTGAGCCATTGTGGCCAATTACTCCAACCAGCCCACCTCCCTCCAAAAGCAGATCAAACTTCCCGGTCGCCTCAGGGCATCCGCAAGGGATCTTGGTGTTCCCAGGGTCTCCTCGCGAATTTTGGTAACGCCGGTGCACTCAAAGAGTACATGCGCCACCGTTTCCTCCGCCTCCATGCATGCTCTGCACAGGGGACTGTCAGTGATTCCTAGGGTGTGGAAGTGTTTGTTCAGTGAACAGTGTCCAGTGATGGTCCCCGCCACCAGGCGCAGGCTATCTCTGTCCAGGCGCAGGAGGCGCCTGGTCAGCCTTGTATCCAAGGATGGCATAGCTTCCTTGGATTGCCCGCACCCTGGTGTCGAGGTCCACCACCTCTCCGCTTGTATTCGAGTGTGATCCTTTAGCCAGCTTCTTAACTGCTTGAAAGGAATGGGCACAATGGGTTCGGGTCCGTAGGGTTTTGTGCTGGATCCTCTTCTGGCAAGTTCGTCAGCCGCATCGTTTCCAAGTTATCCACTGTGGCCTCTAATCCATTGTAGTGTTACCGTGTTGTGGTTTAGTACCGTGATTCGTTCTAGGGCCTTATGACATTCTAGTATTAGTCTCGACGTGATCTGATTGCTCCTCAGGGATTGTAGAACTGAGGCACTGTCGGAGAGTATACGTATATTGGCATCCGTAACCTCTCTGGCCTCTATAGCGTGTGCCGCTTGGATAATACCTACACACTCTGCTTGATATACAGAGTTGAGCATTCCAAGTGGTTTGGATATCTTAATGTTTAGGTCGTCGGAGAACACCCCGACGCCTGTCCCATTGTCGGTTTTTGATCCATCAGTGTAGATCCTTAGCTCTTTTGTACCTGAGTAGTCTCACAACTCCTCTGTGAGCTCTATGTTGTAGTGTTTTTGGAAGCAGTGGGTCTTCAGGGTTCTGTCGATGGGTGATGCCATCATCGGCTGTTCTTTGATTGCATCTTCTCTGATGCGTGTGTGTTTGATTCTGGAATCGTTATTTAGGGTGCCGGATACCTCGAGTCTGAAAGTTGCTATGGCTGCCTCCTCTCTTACAACGAGGTGCAGAGGTGGTAACCCCAGCATCACCTGTAAGGCAGCAGTGGGGGAAGTTCTCATGCTGCCGGTGATGGCTACGCAAGCAAATCTTTGTAGTTTCTCGAGATCCTTTTGGGTCGTACTTAGGTTGGTCCTGGGCCACCAAACTAAGGAGCCGTATGTAATGATTGGTCGGATAACTGTGGTGTATAGCCAGTAGGTGATCTTGGGGCTTATGCCCCAATTTTTCCCGAGCAGTCTCTTACATTGCCATAGGGCTATACTGGCTTTTGTGGTGATGTAATTCGTGTGTTGTGCCCAGTTCAGCTGTTTGTCCAAAAATATACCCAGGTATTTGGTTTCAGTCGATAGGCTGAGGGTGGTCCCAAAGAAGCTTGGTAATTGTAGCGTTGCCAGCTTCCTTTTCTTTGTGAAGAGGACGAGTTCGGTTTTGGTAGGGTTCACTGCTAGTCTGTATTCCTTGCACCAGTCTTCTACTATCCTCAGGGCTTGGCGCATAAGGTTGCATAGTGTGTTTTCGTGTGTGCCATTTATTATTATGGTCAGATCATCAGCATAGCCCACCGTATAGTAGCCTCTGCTATTGAGACGTTTGATGAGGCTGTCTACTACAAGGTTCCATAGTAGTGGCGAAAGGAAACCACCTTGGGGGCAGCCCTTCGCCACTATGGCTCTAGTGGTGTTGTTTACCGTAACTTGTACGGCTCTTAGTCGGAGCATATTTGTGATCCATCCTCGCAGGGTCGAGTCCACACCGCGTTCCTCGAGGGCTGCGTTGATGCTATGGAAGTTGGTTTTGTCAAAAGCGCCTTCTATGTCAATGAAGACAGCTAGTGAGGAGCATTTGTGGTCCACTGCACATTCGATCTTGGAGATCACACTATGCAGCGCAGATTCTGTTGATTTTCCTATGGAATACGCGTGTTGTTGTTTATGGAGTGGTCGCTCCCGAAGAGGCCCATCCCGAATGTGTCGATCACAGATCCTCTCGAGAGTTTTCAGTAGAAAAGATGTCAGACTTATTGGTCTGTACGCCTTGGGTTGTGTGTAGTCTGGTTTGCCTGGTTTAGGAATGAAAATGACTTTCACCTCCCGCCATGCAAGTGGTATGTATTTCTGTGCTATGCAGGCTTGGTAGATGACGGTCAGCCACGGCGTTAGGACGTCTTCTCCCCATTGTAGCAGGGCGGGGAAAATCTCGTCTAAGCCTGCGGATTTATATGGTTTGAAGGTCTTTATGGCCCATTTTATTCTCTCTGCGGTTACTATGGTGCGGGCTCTGGCCCAGTCTTGGTCATTTGGTGTTTGCGTTGGCTCACTTGCCCAGATTCTGTCATCGGAGAGTTTGCAGTCTGGGAAGTGGGTTTCTAAAAGGATTTTACTTGTTTCGTGGTCCGACTTTTTTTTTTTTTTTTTTTATCGTGGTAAAATCATCAAATGAGTCCTCCCACCCCGGGCAGGGCGGGAGGGACTGTCAGACTTGTACTGACTAAAATCCACGGTGTCCTTCAATAGCCCTTTATGTTCCGGGGTCACGGTAATGGTATAAGTCCCGCGACCCCGGCAGGCTTTGGCCCTCTACAGAGGGGGCCCCGTCATTACGCTGACGCTCTTTGAGGCGCGCGTGGAACACAACGCGCCGTCGACTCGGGCATGGTCCATGGTCGGGCTGCGAGTTGCCCTTTACTCGCCGCCCGCATGCCCGCGCCTACGGTGGCCGGAGATCGTCTTGCGACGTCCGACGCCGTGGGCGCCAACCACCGCGGGTGGGGCGGAGGGAGGACATTGCCCTCTCTCTCGCGCGGCCCGCCTCCTCCTTCGCGAGCATTACTGCTTCGCAGAAGGAGGCGACCGCTTCCCACTCCGTCTCGCCCCGCAGCATGGCCGCAACCAATGCCGGGCGCGAGAGGTCTCCGCCTATCGTCGCCGTGAGGACACGTCGGTGCTCTGCCCAAGCGGGGCAGTCTTGCACCGTATGCTCTACTGTGTCCTCCGGGCGATCTTCGCAGTGGTGACACCCAGGCGTTTCCTCCTTTCTCCTTAGACACAGGTACCTCCCGAAACTTCCGTGTCCGGTGAGGACCTGCGTCATGCGGTAGGTCAGGACGCCGTGACTCCTATCCAGCCACTCCTCAAAGAGGGGTCTTACCGCCGCGATTGCGGCGTGCCCGGCCGTCGGTAGCGACAGTCGTGCTCTCCATACTGCCCTGAGATCGCGCCGGAGCTCTTCCCGCCGCGCCTCGACTTCTCGAGGCAGCGGCGATACACCCCGGCGCTGCGCCTCCACGCGCCACTCATAGCCGCGCTGGAGGGCAGTCACCTCCAGATCCCAGGGCAGTAATCCGGCAAGCAGGTTGGCCGATTCGCCGGCGATCGTGCGGTATCCCCGGATCATCCGGATAGCCATGACCCTCTGGCATGCGACCAACTTTAGTGGTCGCGTCCGGATGCTCAGGGCCCACACGGGGGCCCCGTAGAGGGCCATGGACCGCACGACACCGGCGTACAGCCTACGGCAGGAGGCGTTTGGCCCGCTGAGATTAGGCAGGAGTCGCCTGAGGGCGGCTGCTGCCCGGTTCAGCTTTGGGGCCAAACTCAGGAAATGCTCCCTGAAGTTCCACCGGCTGTCGAGGACGAGTCCTAGGTACTTCATCGTCCTCCCGACGCCGATGCGAACCCCCTCCACCGTTATGTGGGACTCGGACCGTGGCGCGTTAACGCGGCCATGAAAACACATGGCCTCCGTTTTGTGCAGCGCCACTTCGAGTCCCAGCTGCCGGATCCTCTCGACGACTGTCGCTACCGCTTGCGTCGCCAGGTCGGCCGCTTCGTGGTCCGACTTGGTGTATGTGTTGTCTGGGGTTTTCAGCGACCCAAGGGTGCGATCCTGATCGGTAGATAGGATCTTTCTCACACGCGCGGCTTCGCTGTTTGATTCAATTTCTTCGCAGAATTTCCGCCAGGCTGCCCTGCTGGCATTCCTGACTTGTTTTTTGAAGTTGTATTGTGTTTTCTTGTATGAGTCCCAGTCTTCTGTAAGTCTGGAGTTTTAGGCTGTGTTGAATTGCTTACGCATAGTTTGCCTGAGCTTACTGAGTTCCGCATTCCACCAGGAGTTACCCTTGCTCTTGGTGTTTGGATCCTTTAGTTTGCAGCAGGCGTGGTAGGCTTCAATTATAAATTCCGAGAGTTTTGTTACGGTGTTCTCAAGTTGTTTGGGTTCCGTTAGAATTTGAGGCGTTTGGTTCTGTGTTAGTAGGGTGGCCAAAAGCCGTTTGTAGCCGGGTACATTGGTACGGCGTGGGTTGCGCCTAGGTTCGGGTTTTTTTATGCTAGCTACTAATGAGAAGCGAATCCTTCTATGGTCAGAGCAGGAAGGCTCGTCGGATACGTGCCAGTTAGAAATAAGTTTTGTCGCGCTTTCCGAAGCCAGCGTTAGGTCAATGATCGTTTGATCAAACCATTATTGTGCCTCTGATTTCGACCTTAGTGTTCATGACGTCGTTGTGTTTGTGTTTGGAGGGTGAGTCTCACTCTTGACTGCGCGATTTTTATCGAGAAGGATCGCAAATATAATCGCTGTGTCCGATTTAAATCGCAATTAAAATCACTGTATCCGCGACGTGTCGATGTTGCATTAGCGATTAATCTTGTATGACATCATACGCACCGAGTCGGATAAATATTCCACATACGCGGAATACGCACGCAAATCTCTGTTGCGTTCGCGTGTTGATAAGGGGCTCAGTGATGAGCTTTTGTGTGCAGTTATTGTGCGAGGTAAAAAATAAATTCGTGCTGCAGTATTGAATGCAAAATTAACTGGTCAACTCTAGGACAGTCGAGCGTATTCAGCTCCGAGTAAATATTGTGTGACGTCATTATTAACGGTTACCATAAATATTATGGAGTTGTTGCTGCACATTATTACCAGATATTTATTTACAAAGCAGTACTACGAGTATGTTGGTACGTGAAATATTAAGTCAAGGTGAAAATGAAAATTTCTATCTCACCGTTTACGATTCCGAAACCAAGTTTTTTTTTATCGATTGATAAATGTGAAGTGGCGGGAACCGTCCCGAACTCAAGTGATTTTTTTTAATATCGACGTAGACATTCCTTTGGATAAGAGACATGATTTGTTCAAGGTTTTAAAGGATTATTTAGAATGTTTTGTTTTTGGGTTGCCGAAAACGCGAGTTTTGACTAGAAAACTTGAAATAAGATTGATAGACCCTAGCAAAATAGTACAGTGACGCCCTTGTCGCTGTAGTCCAGAGGAATATGAAGAAATGCGCGAGAGAGTACGTTAATTACAAGACGCTAGTTATTGGACCTGGTGGGTCTCCTTTCGCAAGCCCTGCCATATTGGTTGGAAAGAGGGACGAATCGTGCCGAGTGTGTATCGATTACCGTGAGCTTGACTTAGGCACTATCGCTGATGGGTGCCCGCTTCCTCTAATCGCCGATCAAGTCGCGCGTCTTCATGGTGCCTATTATTTTTTAAAATTGTACAGCACTAGCGGTTCAAGGACGTTGTTTCGCGAGTAAAGAGTTTCGTTATTTTTGAGTGAGCAAGAGTATCGACTTGCGTCTGGTAACGATAGGTTCGTCTCGTGCTAATAAACAGCTGGTGGAGCGCGTCATGAGTGTGCTAAAATCGATGCTTACTGCTATAGAGACCGGTGTGGGGACCGATGTGGACACAGACGGGGTGCGCCAGCGTGAGTCAATAAACTTTAAGAAGTATTGGGAATATGATAAAGCACGATTTGACAAAACAAAGACAAGAAATTGAAAGTTTCGAAATCAGTCTTGGTTGGCCATGGCTCTCCAGCCGACCAGCAATCACATTGCTTTCACACATCCAACGCATGGATCAAAACTTCTGTGTGCATCCACCACGTGGATCGCCCGTGTGCATCACCCGCTGACTACACACTATGGTCTCTCAATACCCCAACCTCCACCAGGGTTAAACGCCTATCGCTTACCCACGGACTGCTTGAGTTGCCTCAAGAGATACCGATTTCTACCGGGCTACGACTACGTAAAAACCACTGGTACGGTCGAAAACAATACGGCCGATAGACCACTTTACTCGACCTCTTACCACAACTTAATCAGAATCTATGGTAACTTCGACTGGTACATGACCCGTTGGCAGGTGTGTAGGTACACTTAGAATTCAAGGGTTTCAGAGTGTAACGGTCACCACACAAAATCTCTATCACTCTACGAACCCTTGAACCCTGGATTTCAAGGGTTCGTAGAGTGATAGAGATTTTGTGTAGTGAGCGATAGACATTGAAACCCTTGAATTCTAGGTGTACCTACAAACATGCCAACGGGTCATGTACCAGTCGAAGTTACCATAGATTCTGATTAAATTGTGGTGAGAGGTCGAGTAAAGCGGTCTATCGGCCGTACCTATTGTTTTCGACCGAACCAGTGGTTATTACGTAGTCGTAGCCCGGTAGAAATCGGTATCTCTTGAGGCAACTCAAGCAGACCGTGGGTAAGCGATAGGCGTTTAACTAACCCTGGTGGAGGTTGGGGTCTTGAGAAACTGTAGTGTGTAGTCAGTGATGCATACGGACTCACGTGGTGGATGCGCACAGAAGTTTTGATCCATGCGTTGGATGTGTGAAAGCAATGTAATTTACTGCTCGGCTGCAGAGCCGTGGCGTTAGAGGTTTTACTCGAAAGTCGAATGATACTGGAAGATTGGTAGTTTCTTTTGCAATTGAGTTATAAAAGTTGATTCGAACGACTGTGGTACATGGCCTAGGGTGGTTGTTAGTGGCCTAGGGAAAATACAACAATCACTATGTTGTATTTTCAATTGGCTCTTAACTGCACCATGAACCGTTCTACAAAAGCTGCAGCCCTAGAATTATTGATTGGTAAAACAGCGCGTCCGTTAGATTTGATGGCAAGTGACGAGTTGGTAGAATCAGAGACAGAGCTACCGGCCATTAGGGCGGAGGCCTGTCATAACATCGACAAATGTGCTACTTATGAGAAAGAACGTTTCGATAAAACAAAATCTTGTTTGCAAAAGTTTTCTGTAGGAGATTTCGTTTTGCTAAAAAATGAGTAGCGAAATCAATTATAACTTGACGCTAAGTCAGAGGTCCTTTTAAAATAGTTGAAGTTTTAAGTGGGGGCCGCTGTGCGCTTCAGACATTGAACTCTGGGCGTACATACGGATGCGCTCACGATAGGCTTAGGAAAAAGCCAGAAACAGGGCAAATCATTAACCTCGTAAGGCCCAATGACCTAATTTAATGACAAAAATATTTTGGCACTCCGGCCCAAGACAGTTTTTAAAATCATCAAATTGCGGCCCAGCGACCTAAAATTATGACATGATATTTAAACGTAATTTTTGGTTTAAATAATCCCGCCATTTTAAATCTGCCATGAAAAAACTATTAACTATGAACGCATCTCTAATTTTGGCAATGTCAACTTGACATTAAAGAACCAAGAATCTGTCTTTTTGACATTTCATCTCATGTGAACGGACGTCTCGTGAAGATGGGTAAGTAAATCTATTCATATCTTTATAATCATTACATGGTGATGTCTAAAATCTATTGCAAACAGTTGCGGAAATATTGTAACGGGTATAAAAGCAAATATATTGGAGACGGGTAGCGCCCTCTATTAAAGGGGACGCGAACTAGTAGGAAATGGTTGCAGTTGATTCTGGAAAAATAAAATAGGTGGCGTTAGAGAGTAACCTTTGTTCTCTCGACACTTTAAATAATTCTAAATAAAATATAATAAGTACATAGATAAAATTCAAATAATTAATTGTAATAGATTTCAGTTGAATTAAGTTTAATTAAATACAGCATGGTCTGGGATCAAAGGGACTGGTTGCTGGTCTAAAAAAAGTTAAGATGATGACGTATTGACGTGTAACTTTGGTTCTTTTTTTTTCTTGAGCAAGAACACGCGATTGATCTAGAACAAAGAATATTTGAATTAAATGAATTAATGACGCGAACAAGGCGTGGAACAGCGGCTAAAATGAAAGTGCATTAATATAAGGGAACCGCATAAGCGTATGTATTGATAATTATTTCCTGTTTTGTTACAATTACATAACATCATTTTCACCATGATTTTGGGTTGAAATGCTCATAGATTTCTTTTTCTGGTGTTATTTCAGGGTTCCATCCAACCATTAATTTAAACTTAATTAATTAAATATAATAAAAACGTCTTCTCAACTCGTGGCACATAATATGAAGTAATCTAGAACAAGCTCTGGTTCCAAGCCACGTGTTATATTCTACAAGTCACACAGGCTGTAATGCTGTCTTCGTTGCATATCAACTGTTCGACCTGGATAGATGGTAGTATGTCCTACCTGAAGTAAGTGTTATTTCCATAACCTAACATTATAAGGAAGCTTGACAAATGCTATGTTCCTGTATCATTGAAGTGTGCACTGTAACGTCAATGAAACACGCAGGTCAGCGACAGACTACTTTATTCATAAACTATACGAGTTACCCACCACCTTATAAATATATTCTAATGACAGATCGTCACACTTCTCCCCACTAAATCTAGGATAATCCAGTTAACAAATACTTCTTACAACTAACAATATTTTTTACAAAGGATGCACATTTTGTTTAGCTCGATTATACGCACGCAATGCTCGAGCTGACGCGCCAAGCGGTGGTGATGTCCGTTCTGGTCCTGGATGAGGCAATGACTTTTCAGGCCGAACCTGCGGCGACTTAATTGCCTCTACTGGCGGCATGTCCTTAGACACACTTTCACCGCTGGATGCGTCCTCAAACAATTCGTCTTCGGCTCTGCTATCGTCCCTGGGTTTGGCTGCCTTTGGATCTGTATCCTCGGCCCCAACTACGCCACTCATTCGAGATAATGAATATTTATTTCTACTGCCTGTAGGAATTATTTGATCGGCATGTCTACGCCACTCAACCCCGTTACCTATACCGACCTTGTAAGACACGGGTCCAGTTTTTTTTATGACTGTGGCTTCGGTCCACTTGTCCCCCCTCGCCGTGTAATCGCGAGCTATTACTGCTTCCCCGGTGTGAAATTCCCTACTGGCCCCTGCGGAGCGGTTAACTTGCCGCTCTTGTTTAGCGCGCACCGCGGCTGCCACGTCCGGCCGCAGCGCGTCCAGACGGGTGCGCAAGCGCCGCCCCTGGAGCGCTACTGCCGGCGAAACCCCAGTCGTTGTGTGCTCACAGTTACGATATTGTAAAAGGAATTTACTAAGGGCGGCGTTAACGTCCTCGCCCTCGTACATCGCTCTTTTGATAGCTTTCTTAACCGTTTTAACGGCATTTTCCGCCGCACCATTTCCCTGGGGTCTATAGGGAGCCGAAGTAGAATGTTTGATAAAATTATTGTCACAATACACTTTAAAATCCTGAGAAGAAAACGGCGGGCCGTTATCCGTCACGAGCTGCGATGGTAACCCGAAACGTGCAAAAATACTTCTAAAAGCCTTAATAGTAGCACCGGCATTCGTGCCACGCATCGGCAGGGCCTCAATCCATTTAGAATGTGCGTCCACCATCACTAAGTAACGCACGCCTCCACAGTCAGCAAAATCGGCATGTACGCGTTGCCACGGGTGCAGCGGAAACTCCCAAGGGTGTAGCTGGGCCCGTGGCGGCGCGTCCCGTACTGTGCGGCAAGCAGCGCACGAGCTACACACTTCCTCAATGTCCCGATCTAAACTCGGCCAATAAATGTAACTCCGTGACAAACTTTTCATTTTATTCATGCCTAGGTGTCCCTCGTGAACTTCTTTTAAAATTTTGTTTTGTAAAGTGTATGGAACGACTATTCTATATTTATATACGATACAACCCTGATCAACGAGAAAATCATTTTTTCTAGCAAAAAATGGCTTTTCCTGATCGCAGCTCGGGCTTGAGGGCCAACCGAAAAGCACATAACCTTTAATTTTACTGAGTAACGGGTCGCGTTCTGTCTCCCGTGCGATATCTTTGAAATAGATTCCTCTACAAGGTTTAAATAATCTGTGGTGTTTACAAAGCAACCCTCCCGAGGTAACGGTAATCGTGACAAAGCATCGGCCGGTCCGTTGTCCGCCGATCGCACGAATTCTATGTTAAAATCGTATGCTGCCAGACGTGCAGCCCACCTTTGCAGCCGACTAGCCGCCGTTTGCGGTATCCCCCCTTTCGCACCAAATATATAGGTCAGTGGTTGATGATCGGTGCGAAGCGTGAAGCGCCTTCCGAACAAATATTGGTGATGTTTCGTAACCCCGAACAAAATCGCAAGCGCCTCTTTATCTAACTGGCTGTAGTTGCGCTCGGGCGCACTGAGTGTGCGCGACACGCAGCTGACGGGCCGCTCACTACCGTCTGAGTATCGATGCGCCAGTACGGCACCTAGCCCATACGCGCTGCTGTCCACCGATAGTACTAGCTCGCGCCCCTCCTCATAGTGTGCTAATACGCGTTCACTCAGAAGGGATCGCTTTGCTTCACTAAAAGCTTTATCGCACTTGGAGTCCCATTTCCAGTCGCTATTCTTTTTTAACAAATTATGTAATGGTTGTAATAAATTGCTCAAATTCGGAATAAATCGCCCATAATAATTGACCATTCCTAGGAAACCTTTCAGTTGGGAAACATTCTCAGGTTTCGGCGCACTGGAAATAGCCTCCAATTTTTCCGGATCCGGACGCAAACCGTCTTTATTGATTATGAAACCCAGATATTTCACATTATCTTGCAAAAACTTACATTTACTTAGTTTTACAGTCAGTCCCGCGTCCCGTAGCCTTTCAAGTACAGCTCTCAGATTCTTCATATGTTCAAGCCTATTAGAACCGGTTACACAGATATCGTCTAAAAAAACTACGCACCCTGGCACCCCGCGCAGAGTTTCCTCCATTATCTTTTGAAACTTTTCCGGTATAACCGACAAACCGTAAGGGGTACGTCGATACACAAATGTACCAACATGTGTGGTTATCGCCGTATACGGTTGCGAATCGTCCGACAAAATACACTGCTCATACGCATGTTTCAAATCAATTTTTGTAAATTTATCTCCCCCACTAAGATTGGCAAACAGCTCTTCGATACGCGGCAATGGATAGTAATCCCTTTTTAATTTAGGATTGATGGTTATCTTATAATCCCCACAAATACGTATGTCACCGTTTTGTTTAACAACAGGAACTATTGGAGTCCCATAATCTGAGTAATCTACCCGATAGATGGAGCCGTCGGCCTCCAGCCGTTCGAGCTCGCGCTCCACACGCGCGCGCAGTGCTAACGGCATTGGTCTCGCTCGCACGTAAACCGGTTCCTTATCTGAGAGCTGCAGTCGTATGGGCTGTTTACAAGTACCTAACTTATCACTAAACACTTCGGGGAATTCTTTACATAATTTGTTCACGAATTCATCCTCTATGATTTCATTGAGAGTAATTTGCGTTATTTTTAAAGCTCGCATCCATTCTCGGCCTAACAAAGGCCGCGCCCCTCCATTAATGATGTAAAGTCGTAAATATTGACTTTTAACTTCCCCCAAACAAACGTCCACCTCAATGAAACCCAGTGACTGGATTCGCGAACCCGAATAACCACGTAACACTAAGTTATCAGGTTGTATTTTTTTATGCGAAAACATACGATGATACATATTCTCACTTATAGCTGAAATCCGACTACCTGTGTCCACTTCACACTCGATATTAATGTTATCTATTTTTAACGTAAGAAAGTAAGGTTTGTTACCTCGAGCTGCCACGTTCACGTTGAACATATCATCATCCGATTCATCACTGTTAACGTAATGTTGCCGAGCACCACTATTACGCACCTGTTTACACATCACTTTTAAGTGCCCTTTTTGCCCGCACTCATCACAACTGTAGTTTTTAAACCGACACCGCTCGGCCTGGTGCGCCTTGCCACAGCGCCAGCAGACCCGCGCGCGCCCGTCTGTGGCGCCCGCGCTGCCGCCTGCGCCCTCGCCTGCTCCCGCCGCCGCCGCTCCGCTGCCTGAGCCTCCACTGCGCGCCCGTGACGATGACGGTGGGCCGCGCGGCCGTGGTCGTCCGCCTTTCGCGTAATGCAGGCCTTCGCCTGCCGTGCTCGATGAATCTGCCGCCGTCGCCGCTGCTGTGGTTCCGCTTACCTCAGCATGTTTCTCCGCTGCCTCTAGAGCTAATGCTAGCTCCACAGCCTCCTTGTACTGAATTTTTCGCTCAGCGAATATTCTAGACCGCATGACGTCATTGGTCAGTCCTGACACGAACTGATCGCGTAAATTCTCTTCCAAGGTTGAACATGACTTGCACTTTCCAAAATTGCATGTAGATGCTAGATGTTTTAACGCCTGTAGGTACTCCGTTAGGGGCTCACCGACACGCTGTCGGCGTAACCGGAACACGTGGCGTTCGGCGATTTCGGACCGTTGCGGTTCCAAATGATCTGTCACCAGTTTCACCAGGTCATCGTATGTTTGGTTTTCCGGGAAACTTGGTGAACACAGATCGCACATAAGTGCGTACGTTTCTTCACCCACAACCGTTATTAACATGGATACCTTCAATTCTTCGGCAATGTCGTTGAGTTTTATATATTGGTTCACTCGACGAATATACGCTGGCCATTGTTTTGAACTCAAATTAAATGGTTCTATTTTACCGATAGGCATTTTGACACACGTAATTCCAATAAAAAAAAATGTTTTTTATATCCGTTCTCGTCGCCAATGTAACGTCAATGAAACACGCAGGTCAGCGACAGACTACTTTATTCATAAACTATACGAGTTACCCACCACCTTATAAATATATTCTAATGACAGATCGTCACATGCACCAACATATTAAATAGCTGAGAAGACGGAAGTATCTCTTTTATTTCAATCAATACCTCATGCGAACAGAACCCATAGTCTCATGGCAAATCTACGCTGGCAGCTGGTGGTAAGAGACGAAAGGACCTTACAATTGGACGCCCTACGTGTCGCATGAGGTCAGATTGGAATCTTCACTTCAAGATTAAGAGCTTGATCTGACTTAATTTGATTTAACTTATTGATTAGTAATTAGAGTCATTTAACTTAGTACATTTTTGTGAATTTGAGTTTTCAAAATTAGTTGATAGAACATGTTAACATTTTTATTAAAAGGTAAATCTTTCCACATAATTGATGTTATAAAGCTTAAATGTATAGACTCCTCTTAATTTATATAAAGTCATACAACTTAGAAACATCAACACCTTGTGTTAAAAATTAAGGTTATGCCACATGTCATGTTAACATTGTAAACTTGTAAATTACTTGAATGGATTGACTCTAATTTAATTTAATTCACCTTGATTAATGTAAAATTACTATTTACATTCATTTAACTTAAAAATTAGATTTAAAATACTTATCAAAGACTGTTTAAATATTTTAAATTCAATATGGATAAGACAATTTGGATTGACTATCTTCGTAAAGAAGAATTATTACATGAGCTTAAATATTTTAATATATCCACAGATGTAAAGGCGACCAGGGATGTGCTTCGCAAGCGGTATCGCAGTCTGTGTGGCTTGTTTCGGAGAGGTAGCATTAAACCAGAGGATTATGCAACCCCAGCGAGTGCAGATGAGGTACGCTTATGCAAGGAACCTATTGAGGAGCTGTGCCTATTACATAAGGATATAACCGAGGGAGATAGCTCCACTGTTAAGCGAATATTAGCTCGTTCGCAATATTACTTGATGAGAATTTCACGCGTGAATGATAAATCACCGGAATTAATCGAACTTAAAAATAAATTGGTAACGTTGATAACATCTTTAGAGGATGGCTCTGATGAAGAGGAGATGCAGTCTACTCATGATCCCTCCTCTGAAAATGAATCAGCAGAAAAAACACAATTAGTTGTTGTTAAAGATAGACCAATTAATCTGTGTTCTTTAAATTTAAAGTATGATGGTACTACATGTGTTAGGAGTTTCATTGAACGTTTAGAAGAGTTGAGACAAGCTCGAAGTATATCTGCAGATCGTGCATTGATTGCTTTCTCAGATCTTTTAGATAAGTCTGCATTACATTGGTTTAGATCATACAAACACACCTTTACGTCATATAAACATTTACTTGCTCGTCTAAGGGAAGATTTCGACATTCCTGATCTTGATTATAGGTTGACTCAGGAAATACGCTCCCGTACGCAGGCGAAGCAAGAGACAATAATAGTATATTTGTCACTTATGCAGGGTATGTTTAATAGATTGTCTAGACCTCTCTCTGACGATGAACAATTAGAAATCCTAATGCACAACATAAGACCTGAGTATATGAGGGAAATGGCATTACTAGATATTAATTCCATTAAAGATTTACTTTTGTATGGTAAGAAATTAGAACTTGCTCGTGCTAGGTCAGAACAATTTGTAGAACCTAACCTCTCAAAAGCGAAACTTAGTCAGGATTTTCAGCCTACGAAGAAAACTGATCATAAACCAAGGTCAGATAGGTCTGGAGAACCAGTTGCTGTCGTTGACGCTCCTTCTACTTCAGAAGCAAAAGGGAGAAAATGTTTTAGGTGTAACAGCACAAATCATTTCACGAGTAAGTGTAAAACTTCAAAGGATTTGGTCTGTTTTAAATGTGGTGAAAAAGGCGTTAAAAGAACTAACTGTCCTAAGTGCTCAAAAAACTAATTAACGTGAGTCACAAAAACTTAGTAATTAATTTAACATCTTTACCATCACATATTGATGTGGCTCACTTTGAAGCTAAGACACATGACATTCGACCACATTTATTGGTAAAAGTTTTAGATTTGGAAGTTTATGGTTTGCTAGACACTGGAGCGGTTTGCTCAATATTGGGGGATAATTCACATAAATTATTTATGAAATATGGATTTAAATTAGTTAAATTACCAAAAGGTCAAAATGTAAGGGCTGCAGATGGTTCAAGAATTCAATGTTTAGGTTTTATGCAGTTACCCACTAATTATTTAAATAAAATTAAAGTTATAAAATTCTACATAGTTCCTAACATAATTACTCCAATCATTTTAGGTATGGATTTTTGCAAAGCATTTTTGATAACTTTAGACAGCACATTAAATAATAATAAAATTTTTAATATACCTGACAATTATATTAATTCAGTTAGCCTGGACCAAGGTTTAGAATGTTTTGATTCATTGACTTCTGAACAACAATTAATTCTACAGAAGGTCATTGATAAATTTGATAAGATTAATACTGAAAAAGTAGGTTTAGGTAGGACAAAATTAATTACTCATAAAATAGACACAGGTAATAGCCCACCAATTAAACAAAGATATTATCCTTTGTCACCTTCCAAACAATTAGCATTGGAAAAGGAACTTGATAGAATGCTGCAACTTGGAGTTGTAGTGCCTTCTAACTCACCTTGGAATTCCCCAGTTGTCATGGTAACCAAACCTAATGGTAAACTAAGGCTTTGTTTAGACTGTCGAAAACTTAATGCCGTTTCTAAGGCTGATGCTTATCCTTTGCCTTACATACATCAAATACTTGATAGCCTGAGAGATGCAAGATATTTAACTTCAATTGACCTGAGCGCTGCATATTGGCAAATTGAATATGATAGTGAGGAGTCTGCTGAAAAAACTGCATTTACAGTCCCTAGACGTGGTCTCTTCCACTATACAACTATGTCGTTTGGTCTGGTAGGAGCATCTGCCACTATGCAACGACTTATGGATAAATTGTTTGGTCCTGAATTTGATAATAAAGTATTTGTTTTTCAGGATGATATTATATGCATTTCCAGTGAATTTGATACACATGTTAAGTTGTTGGAAAAAGTATGTCAACGTTTAGCAGACGCAAACTTAACAATTAATATGAGTAAATCTCAATTCTGTAGAAAGGAACTTAAATATCTTGGCTACATGGTTGATAAGCAGGGTCTTCGTACCGATCCCTCTAAGGTGGAAGTTATTCTCAATTACCCCACACCCACCTCACCCAAAGAAGTTAAAAGATTTGTGGGAATGGCTGGTTGGTACCGTAGATTCATACAGGATTTTTCTAAAATTAGTAGACCACTTAGTAAATTAACTTGTAAGAATATAAACTTTGAATGGACAGAGAAAGCAGAAGAGGCTTTTAATAAATTAAAATCAAACTTAGTCTCAGCTCCAATTCTTAAATGTCCAGATTTTAATTTACCATTTTCAATTCAATGTGATGCCTCAGCATATGCTATTGGTGCCGTACTGACACAGTCATATGACAATTTTGACCATCCTGTAGCATTCTGTAGTAGATTACTTAATAAGCACGAGGTTAATTACACTACTACAGAACGTGAATTATTAGCAGTCTTGTTTGCTTTAGAGCAGTTTAGAATGTATGTTGAGGGTCAAAAATGTAATATAGTCACTGATCATGCATCACTACAATGGTTTTATAAATTAAAGATTAAAGAATCCCACAGGCAGGTTAGCTCGGTGGAGTATTCGCTTAAGCCAATTTGATTTTAATATCGTTCATAGGAAGGGTAAAGAGATGGTTTTACCGGATGCACTCTCAAGAATTAAAATTGAATCGTTAGACATATCTGACAATATCCAAGATAAATGGTATTTAAAAATGGTAGAAAATTGTGAAAAGTTTCCCCATAAATTTCCAAATTATTCTCTTAAAGATGGTAAATTGTTTCGACATTCAAAAAATAAATATAATTTAACATCACAATTCACTTGGAAACAAGTGATTCCCAGTGATGATGTGGGACCTCTATTAAAACAATTTCATGATGATCCCACAGGCGCCCACTTTGGTATATTTAAAACCCATAAAAGATTAGCATTACATTATTTTTGGAAAAATATGTATAAAGATGTCGAAAATTATGTTAATAATTGTCAAACGTGTAAAGAGTACAAGCCGGTAAATTCGTCGAGACCTGGTTTAATGGGCAACCCTAAACAGGTTACAAAACCATTTGAAGCGATTTGTTGCGATTTGTTAGGACCCTTTCCTGTGTCCACTAAAAGGAACACAAATCTCTTAGTATGTTCAGATTATTTTAGTAAGTATGTTATGTTGTTTCCTATACGGAACGCAACAGGCAATGCTATTGTTAAAATTCTGGAAGAAAAAGTGTTTCTGGTGCATGGGATACCGAAATTTGTCTATGTAGACAATGATCCGCAATTCATTTCAAAACAATTTAGAGATTTAATGTGCAAATATAATGTGCCTAATATTTACTATAATCCTAGGTATCACCCGCAGGTTAATCAGGCAGAAAGAGCCATTAGAAATGTTCTGTATGCGATTGCCTCATATGTGAAAACAAATCACAGGAAGTGGGACGATCACATTCCAGAAATTCAGTGTGCACTGAACACCTCAGTAAACGAGTCAACTAAATTCTCACCTTACTTTCTCGTACATGGAAGAGAGATGTTTGTAGATGGTAAATTACATAAAGACTCTGAAGTGCCACAGCCTGATTCAGATCTATCAACTGTAGACCCTAGAATTCATGATGATGACTTAAAAGAACTTAAATCAATTTTCCAGGAGGTTAGTAAAAACTTGAAACTTGTGCACGATAAAAATAAAAAGCACTATGACTTAAGAAAGCGACCTTTAGAATTTAAAGTAGGTCAAATAGTCTATAAAAGAACATTTACTTTGTCGGACGCTAGTAAAAACTTTACTTCAAAGCTAGCACCGCGCTTTATAAGATGTGTTATTTCAAAGAAACACTCACCTGTAGTGTATAGTTTAAAAGACATGCAGGACAAAGACTTAGGTAAATTTCACATTAAAGACATCTTAAAATATGAAGACTCCTAGTTTTTATACATTGTTGTTGTTAATCCAATATTTGCACGAAATTAGCAATAGACGTGCAAATATTTAACTTGAAGAGGGATGGATGCATGTTGGTAGGGTAAAAGGTTTATTTTCAAAATTAAATAGCTATATCAATTTTATTAATAAGGAATGTTTGCAGATGTATGAAAGAAAACACAATGATTGTTAAACTTAGTAGTATTCGAATGGGACTTAAAAGTGTCACCACTTAACACTTAATAAAACACATATCTACATTAATTAAAGATAGTGTTTACTTAAAAACTTGACCAAGTATAATAACCTATACTTTGTAACTTAATACTTAATAAAACACCTATCTACATCAATTGGAGATAGGGTTTATTTAATAATTTTAAAAACTTAAATAAGTACTTGCCTATACTTTGGCTTGATACTTTCTAGATAACACTTATCTAGGTTTCAAGGATAGTGTTTATTTAACTTAAAACTTAACTTAATTAGTAAATTAATTAGACTAAGGCATGATTAGTCAATAAAAATTAGTTAATTAGTTGATGTCTGCAGAGAGTAGCTACGTGCTATATGTAGATAGGCAGACATGCGCTTATTATTATATTTAGTTTAGTACTTAGATAGTTTAAGGCAGGAGCAATCAATGTACGAATTTGCCAAATAGGTTTTGTTTCGGAATTGTGCTACTAGCCATTAGCATTTAGCAATTTAGTCTGTAAGTCTAAGGCATTTGGTTTCAGACTGTCTCAGTTTTCAATAGAATGATTTCGAGCTTTCAATGCACATGATGAAGAAAAAAAATTTTTTGTCAGCAAAAATTTTTTAACTGGGGAAAGATGTATTGTAACGGGTATAAAAGCAAATATATTGGAGACGTGTAGCGCCCTCTATTAAAGGGGACGCGAACTAGTAGGAAATGGTTGCAGTTGATTCTGGAAAAATAAAATAGGTGGCGTTAGAGAGTAACCTTTGTTCTCTCGACACTTTAAATAATTCTAAATAAAATATAATAAGTACATAGATAAAATTCAAATAATTAATTGTAATAGATTTCAGTTGAATTAAGTTTAATTAAATACAGCATGGTCTGGGATCAAAGGGACTGGTTGCTGGTCTAAAAAAAGTTAAGATGATGACGTATTGACGTGTAACTTTGGTTCTTTTTTTTTCTTGAGCAAGAACACGCGATTGATCTAGAACAAAGAATATTTGAATTAAATAAATTAATGACGCGAACAAGGCGTGGAACAGCGGCTAAAATGAAAGTGCATTAATATAAGGGAACCGCATAAGCGTATGTATTGATAATTATTTCCTGTTTTGTTACAATTACATAACATCATTTTCACCATGATTTTGGGTTGAAATGCTCATAGATTTCTTTTTCTGGTGTTATTTCAGGGTTCCATCCAACCATTAATTTAAACTTAATTAATTAAATATAATAAAAACGTCTTCTCAACTCGTGGCACATAATATGAAGTAATCTAGAACAAGCTCTGGTTCCAAGCCACGTGTTATATTCTACAAGTCACACAGGCTGTAATGCTGTCTTCGTTGCATATCAACTGTTCGACCTGGATAGATGGTAGTATGTCCTACCTGAAGTAAGTGTTATTTCTATAACCTAACATTATAAGGAAGCTTGACAAATGCTATGTTCCTGTATCATTGAAGTGTGCACCAACATATTAAATAGCTGAGAAGACGGAAGTATCTCTTTTATTTCAATCAATACCTCATGCGAACAGAACCCATAGTCTCATGGCAAATCTACGCTGGCAGCTGGTGGTAAGAGACGAAAGGACCTTACAATATTATATTTTGTTTCGACATGTTTCTTTCTTAACAAAGTCATTTTAATTTCGTAATATACGAACGATAAAAACTATGTCCCAAAATAAGGTCGGTGGGTTTTTATTGTAAAAATTAGCCTAACTTCTATGTCATAATTTTAGGACATTGGGTGTTTATTTTATTTTCCTTTGTTTAAGCCATGGACGACGAAGCTATAGAAAATCAGCTTAATCTGGACGTATCCGAGTTTGAAGATGATGAAGGCGATGATGATATCGATGATGTGGATTATCGACCTCAGGGCCGAAATCGTCAATCGGACAATTCAGCAGAATCGTCTTCTGATTCTGAAGGTGAGCTTACAGTTTTAAGTCCTGCGATTTCCAATTCTTCTGTTACGCGAGGGAGGAGCTTGCAACGTCGAGGTGGCCGTCGTGGTCGAAGAATTTCTTCGATTTCTCGAGCAAGTAGTAGAAGAGGAAGTTCATCTCGTGGGAGATTGTACCAGCAAGTGGAAGCTGAAGATAACGAGGATATTGGCAATTACGATGGACAAATTGGAAGTTGGAAAGAAAAAAAATTTATTCCTGATATAATTCCCTTTATGCAGCCATCGTATTTACCTCTCAATGACGAAGAATTCTGTAAAATTGATTATTTTCGTCGATACGTAAATGATGAGCTGATGCAAATTATCGTAGACAGATCCAATGAGATGTATCTATCAAGAAACGGCCAGTTTTTAAATTTGACACTTCCCGAGTGCTACATTTTTACTGCAATTAATTTAGCCATGTCTTGTATTGGATATCCGATTCTCCGCATGTACTGGCAACACAAATTTCGTGTCGCTTTTGTAGCTGATCATATGTCTCGGAACAGATTTTTCACTCTTCGGAATTCTTTGAAACTCGTTAATGACAACGACTTTTCTGCCGAAGATAAAAGTAAAGACAAGCTCTGGAAAGTTCGCCCTCTTATCGATGAAATTCTTAAGGGTTGTCATTCCATACCAAAGGATCAAAAACTGTCAATTGACGAAATGATAATTCCTTTTACGGGCGCCTGTGGGATGAAGCAATATTGCCCAGGTAAACCTAATCCTGTAGGTTTAAAAGCTTTTGTCTTGGCAAATCCCACCGGAGTAGTGTGTGATTTTGATATATATCAAGGGGCAACTACATATCCTTCTTATGCTGATACATCATTCGGGTTGGGAGAGAAGGCAGTTCTTGCCTTAACGAAGGATTTGTTGCCGGGTCATATAATTTACTGTGATAGGTACTTCACCACCGAGACACTGATTTTGGAATTAAAAAACAGAAGCCTGATGTGCGCTGGTACATTGATGAAGAATAGAGTACCTAAGTCCGCAAGATTAATACTCAAAGAGGACAAAGACTTGAAGAAAGCAGGGAGAGGGAGTTGTCAGGTATTGGTCAACGATGAGAAGAATATAGCTATAACTAAATGGCTTGATAACAAACCAGTCACTTTTCTGTCTACTGTGCATGCTGCTCAAACTTCCGACACCTGCCAAAGATGGTGTAAACAGAACAAAGTGTATGTTGTACTGTTTGGTGTTCGAGGGATCAATCAAACAACCATCTCGCTTAAAGTACTAACCTTTAATGTCTCACTTACATACTAAGTTACATTTATATAGGGAGAAGTTGTACACACACTACACCTCCCTCGTTATTAAAAAAAAAAACAATAAAAAAATGATTAATATAATTTGTGCATTATAGGCTACACAGCCATTTTAAAGTGCACTTAACAGTTAAACAACTTAAAACTTATAGCTATAACATATTAATTTGGCTTTATGTATAATTTTGTACGGTTTTTATGTAAAATATCTTCCTTTCCATTTTTCAATATTTTTACATTTGGTGATAAATCTTGTAAAACTTTATAAGGACCTGTATACACTGGATTTGTTAATTTATTACCTGACTCATTCTTAACCAATATTAAATCATCTTTTTTATAAGTTATTGGATTTACATATTTGTCAAAATTACATTTTCTAAGTTCTTTACTCTTTATTAAATTTTCTCTTGCATCAAACTGCGATTTTTGTAAACGGTATTTTAATTCTAATGGATAACTGTCTGTATTATACAATGGTTCTACATAATTTGTACTTAAATTACTTGGTAAATTACATTTTTTTCCGAATACAAGTTCAAAAGGACTATATTTTGTTTCACTGTGTACTGTTGTGTTATAGGAAAAGCTCCAATATTGCAACCAATTACTCCAATACCTAGAATTATTATCAGTTTGAATTCTTAAAAATGTATTTAGGGATTTATGAGTGTTTTCTAAGGATCCTAATGATTCGTGGTGATACGCTGTTGACGAAATATGCTTTATCTGTAACAATTTACATACTTCAGTCATTGTATTAGAAATAAACTCTGTTCCCCTATCACTTCCTATTTCGCGTGGAATCCCATACCTAAGAATAAAGTTTTCAACAAATGCTCTAGCTACACTACTACTATCTTTAGTTTCTAAGGGGTACGCCTCCACATATTTGCTCAGTTCGCACTGTATAGTCAATATGTATGAAAAATTATGATAATCTTTTTCTAATGGTCCTACAATATCTAAATATATTTTATCAAAAGCACCTTGTGCTGTGGATGTAATCTCCATAGGCTGTTTAGTTGGTAAAGAGTGCTTCTGCTTCTGACAACTATCACATTTCTTAACGAACTTCTTAACATCCTCGCACATATTCGGCCAAAAGAAATAACGCTTAATATTATTTAGCATGCGCCTAACGCCTGCATGTCCACTCGTGGGCAGTAAATGAAAATCATTTAATATGACTTTCCTGTCATCAATGTCTTCTATTCTAGTTACTCCTTTAATAACACAAAGTCGTGGTCCGGACCACTTTTTATTATTTTTTATCTCATTGGTTAACCATTCTATTAATATAGTATTATTTTTATTTTTCATTATATATAATTCTTGAATATTCATTTTTTTACAAAAAGTTTCTATACCTCTCACGAACGCGGCTCGCGCAGTACATGATCGAGTATCAATGTCAGTGTAAATGACGTACCTCGAAGGTACATATGAGAACGTATCATATTGTACACTTAACTCGTCACAATTTTTATTGTTTAAAGTCCCGTATCTCATTTCAACTCCCGTTTCCGGTTTTTTAAGCATTTCTACGATCTTCGGGTGATCAGCCTTGTAATCTGTAGAATTGTTAACAACCGAATCAGGTTCACTAACCACATCATCTTGCATTTTCTTCATTCGCCTAGTCATAACAGTTATAGAATGTCTATTCATTTCTTTTAACTCATCAGATGTCAAAACTATGCGAGATAATGCATCTGCAGCCGCATTATTCGCCCCTTTCACATACTCAATCTTAAAGTCATATTCTTCTAAACTTAGCCTAAATTTTATTAAACGAGTACTTGGACTCTTAATCTTAAATAAATATACTAACGGTCTGTGATCTGTTTTAATAGTAAATGTTTTACCATACAAATAAGGTCGAAAATAACGCACTGACCACACTATTGCCAGCAACTCTTTTTCTATTGTTGGATAATTAACTTCAGATTTATTTAATGTTCGACTTGCATATGCTATCGGTAAATCATTTTTATTACACAAGATAGAACCAATTGCAACACCAGATGCGTCTGTATGTAAAATAAATTCGTTGTCCTTTGAAAAATCAGGGTATTGCAATATTGGTGGACACATGAGAGACTGTTTAAGATGCAAAAATGAATTCTCACATTCTTCGGACCATTGAAATTGAACACCTTTACGGCACAATTTATTTAATGGGATAGTAATTTCGGCAAAATTAGGTATAAATTTTCGATAATAATTGGCAAATGCTACAAATCTTTTGATTTCATCATTGTTACATGGCCTAGGATAATTTTGAATAGCTTTGGTTTTTTGCGGGTCTGGGCTAACGCCTTTATCCGAAACTACGTGACCCAAGTACAATAATTCCTTCTTCAAAAACTTACACTTTAGTGGGTTAATTTTTAGGTTGACTTTCCGTAATCTTTCCAAAATGTCGATTAAATTCTTATTATGTTGATTAATATTACGTCCAAAGCAAACAAGGTCGTCTAAATAAATAAGACACTTGTCATAATTTAATCCTGACATAGCCACTGTCATAGCGCGGCTAAACGCACTTGGACTAATTTTTAAACCCATTGGCAATCTTTTTAATTGATATTGCTTATTTGTGGTGAAAGCTGTATATTTGCGACTTTCTGGACAAAGTTCTAATTGATAATACGACTGTGTTAAATCCAGATGACTAAAATAAAAGGAACCAGATAGAGAATCTAAAATATCGTTTATGTTTGGCAAAGGAAACTTGTCGTCCTTCACTACTTCATTCAACTTGCGGTAGTCTATCACAACACGCCATTTCTTCTCGTCCGAATTGTCGTTCTTTTTTGGTACAAGAAGTATTGGGCTAGACCATTCACTCTTAGATTCTTCTATGATATTTTCTTCCAACATCTTACCAATTTGCCTATCCATTTCTGGTTTTAGCGATTTAGGTATCCTATACGGTTTAGTATAAACAGGTACAGCATTGTCTTTCAATTGTATAGTTTGTTGATAAATATTAGTTACCCCTAATTTATCTCCATTCATATAAAAAACATCGGAATACTTCGCACAAATATTTTCAATAGATTTTCTCTCTTCCGTGTTTAGATGATCTAAATCTAATACACTAAATAACTTTTTCACTCTATCCGCGTTAACTAAATTTGCTTCAAAATTACAAATATTATAATTACTTAAATAATCTATTTTTGGTGTGAAATAGCTCAGTTTCACAGAACTGTCCCTGGTATTCAAAATCTTTAACGGTATTTTTCCTGACTTCGGGGAAACTATTGCGCTCGCTAAATAAATTCCATCACAAAGTTGTTGCGGAAATATGACACAATCTCGATCTATACTGGTATCAACATAATGTAATGTCTCACACCGTGGTGGTACTACCATAAAGTTGTTAAAACCATTATTGCCCATTCTTAAGTCCAAAGTAATAGTTTTTACAGTTGTTTGAATAGATAAGGTATTCATTTCGAAGTTTAATATGCAATTAAAATTAGTTAAAAAGTCCTGGCCTAAGATCCCATCTGTTTGACATGGTAAATTTTTAAATACGTAAAACTTATGAGTCAATTCGGTATCATTTATTTGTAAGTTCAAATAAACATAACCATCAGAATAAATGTTCCCACCAATACCTCTGACACAAATTCTCTTTAAATGAAATGGAATGTCTTGCGAAACTAATTTCTCGTATTTCACGGCGGACAATGAAGCACCGGTGTCAACTAACCAATTCCGAGCAACGCCGCATACACTCATGGGAACCGAATTTATGCTGTCACATGTGTTTGATATGTTATTCACGAAAAAAACTATGCACTGACTCTATTTTCTCCGAACTTTTCTGCTGGTTTTCGCGAGAACTTTCTGATGACGGTTGAGCCGTATTGATTTGATTATTTCTATTATTTTGGAACCTATTCCCTCGAGAATAATATGTATTTTGGTATCCACGGTTACCACGATTATAATAATTAGACCTACCTCTGTTACTTGAAGAATAGTTGGATTTTTCCGTACGTGTACCTCTACCACGTACCGGTTGCGCCATAGGCCTTCTCATGTAATTAGACCTTTTCTGATAACCATATACACGATTGTTATAAGACTTACCTCTTAGATGACCGTAACTCATGATTGAACTTTCCGGTTGAGACGACAGCTCTTCATCCATTGCTCCCCTGATAGCATCTTTCAGCGTGCAATAATTACGCGCCGCTACAATAGTGCTAACACGACTATTTCTCAGGCCGTCAGAAAATCTTTTAATAGCATTTTTCTCGTTTATGGATTTTAAAATTTCGTACTTCTTGGAATCCCCGTCGGCCTGTGAAATGGTCAAGTCAACAAACATAGTCTCAATATCCTTACCGAAATCTTCTATTGTTTTTCCACCTTGTTTTGCGCGCTGTAATTGGCTTTGGATTGCCGTATCAGACTTCTTGGACAGTAGGAAACATTTCATATCTCTTATTAATTCTGTAATTGAAGAATAATTTTGAGACATGCGCAATTTTGCATTTTCTGACAACCTTGATTTTAAAATAAAATTAATTAAGGATTTTTTATCTGTATCATCTAACATAGCTTCGTACATTTCTATATTTGATATCAATTGTTTGGTAACGTTTTCGTCACCAGTCATAACGGGTAGCAAAGAAATTGCCGTTTTTAAATCAAATTTTTCCATGTTGGAGTTGATGCTTTCCGATTCCACAACAGAGCAAAGTAACTTTATCTTATTGAAACTAGCTTTTATCTTTTCATATAAATTTTCTAAATTTTTAAGATCAGATGATTTAATTTCTCCACTTGATATCTTATCTTCTATGTTTAAACTAATATTATTGAATTTTTCATATAACTCGCAAGCTTGTGTATATTTAACACTTAAATCTTGTATCGCTCTTCTGGCTGGTCCTAACTTCGTAAGATACTCTTGGATACACTTTAATTCTGTTAAAATATTATTAAGATCATCAGCCATAACACGTTTTTATATTTAATTACCAGAAGATAAATAGGTACCAAAATAAGACCTACATACTCTATTACTAAAGTTAATTCTAGCTTCTTCTTATACATGTAGGTTAAACATCTAGGAACATTAGTTCTTTGAAGCAGAAATAATAATAGAAAATTATAAGTAAATAATATGAAATTAGAGCTACCGTAGTTTAGACCTTTAGTATGGAGAGGTTACACCAAACACTTAACGCACCATCACATTGAGGCTATTTATTGTACGCACACTCGACGTTTCACTTCACTTTACACTTTCACTTTCCTGAAGACTAATGAGCAGTGGGCGCACGCTCAGCAGCGATTGGTATAGATGTCCTGCGCCTCGATGAACCTCGGAAGCTCCGGAAGGTAGCGTGGAACACTTCTTGCCTTATCCACCGTTTATGGCATTTCTCGTAAAACTTATAAGCCATATATAGGAAAACAATCAGACCCATAAAAGCCAAAATCGACAGAATCAGGTTATTCATGCCCAGATGCCAGCCTAGGTCTTGTTGCTCATTTCCTTTATTGTTTCCAGCTGCATTTTGGTTAAGAAAAACCTCCTCCTTATTTTGTGTTGATTGACACATTATTTCAGTCCGTTTTTGTTAACTTCGTGATCACAAGTAATGTTTTTGCCACACATTGTCACACTATTCTTATAAAATTCCGAGTAAAACGCGGTTGGTGGTCGTAGTTGCGCCATCACCAGTTACAGGCAGGGTCGCCATGTACTGTTTGGTGTTCGAGGGATCAATCAAACAACCATCTCGCTTAAAGTACTAACCTTTAATGTCTCACTTACATACTAAGTTACATTTATATAGGGAGAAGTTGTACACACACTACAATGTTACTGTCCCAAGACCGGAAGTAGTAAAACAATATAATTCTAATATGGGAGGAGTCGATCTTGCTGATCGTCTCTTAGCTGTGGCGCCGTCGAGATATCGAACAAGAAAATGGACAACGCGATTTATCGCACACATGTTTGATTTGGCTACAACTAATTCATGGTTAAATTATAAAAGAATTACGCAAAAATGTCCCGGTGAAAAAAATTCAGCAACTGAGGAGTTTTAAAATGGAAATAGCCGAAACTTTAATAACTGCTAATTTTACCACTAGTTCCGAAACAGAAGACGAAGAACAGTCTCGGCCTAAACGTTCTAGACCAGCTGTACCGCTTCCCAGCGCCAGTTCAAGAACTCATGGTGCACTCCATTTGCCGTCGGCTGGAGAGATTCAAAACAGATGCAGAAGACCAGGATGCAACAAGAAAAGCACAATTATATGCAAGAAGTGCAACATTTACTTATGCCTCACTAAAGAACGAAATTGTTTTTATAACTTTCACACTGAGATTTATTGATTGATATATTTGTTTAAAATTTACTTTTTTAAGTACATTTCTAATTAGTATTGTGATACGACAACTTGAATATTATTATTTGAAATATTGCCATTGATTAGTAAGTAAGGACATTATTTTTTTAATATGATTAACATGTGTAATGCGAAGATACATTGTTTGCTAAAAATGAGACTGATTTAGAAAATTTTGTAACTGTTACATAAAATTATTAATTAATACGGTTTAAAATGAATGGAGAAAATAATAAATATTATTTTTACAAAGTCTATTTTTTTATTTTTGGTATAATTTGCAATTCCAAGATAAATAACTGAATAGATTTGATTGATTCAAACTAATGTTATAATATATAAAACTGGCCCAGTGACCTAAAAAAAGGACAAGCTATTTCAACATATTTTTTGCGTGAAATAGGTAACTTTAGGTATAGGAAATACCACTTAAAATAATTTGACCAAAAGCATTACATTTGCGCGTGGTATTGTGATTTTATGATGTCAGTTTAAAATGAATGAAATATTAGTCAAAGTTTTGTTTTTAATGATTGATAAAGAGCAAAAAACTATGATTTCCCTGTTTTGGAGCGACAATAGAAATCTTTAGATAATAATAGAACTTATAAGTATGCACATGAATGCCTGCGGGCGATGCCAGAATACTATGTTCCCACAGAATTTGAGATTTGGATGAAGCCAACAACAAAGAACAGTCGGTTTTGGCCGTTGTCGGCGCTGGTGATAGTAATGTTGAAGTTAACAAGACTGGTTAAATAGTTTCACAACCTATTCTTGTTGTTGATCGTAGGTCATATTCCTAACCCAGTTTAGCTGGTCGGAGGCTGCGCGGCTGCATCAAGTATTGGGTGGGTGAGACGGACAGCTGGTCGGACATTGGTTCCATTGTGGTACTTACCCTGTTTCACAACCTATTCTTGTTGTTGATCGTAGGCCATATTCCTAACCCAGTTTAGCTGGTCGGAGGCTGCGCGGCTGCATCAAGTATTGGGTGGGTGAAACGGACAGCTGGTCGGACATTGGTTCCATTGTGGTACTTACCCTGTTTAGCGGGCATGGTCAAGCAGCTTCGTGCTGGTGAGTTCGGATGTGTTCCGATGTTGAGAGGCTTTTAGGCCTAGTGAGTTCGGATGTATTCCGATGTTGAGAGACTTTTAGGCCTAGTGATTTCGGATGTATTCCGATGTTGAGAGGCTTTTAGGCCTAGTGAGTTCGGATGTATTCCGATGGTGCCAGATTACGTGGCAGATGTGTTTGCTTAGTTCCAATGATCCGACAGAGTCCAGTTATAGAAGAGTTGTAGAATTTATGTATTGTGCTATTTGAGCAACTTATGGAAATTTGTGAATTATTAAGACTTGTTCTTTGTTGGTTGGTCTTTTGTTAGAAATTTTAGTATAGATAGAACAGTTAAAAGAGGTTTTCTGTGAACATCTACATTCTGAGATCATGGCAGGACAGCCGAACGGTAGTTATATAGAGGCTGTCTTTCGTTTGCACATGGACTGAAGTTTGGCCACTCGAGGACGTGTGAGAGTCAGGATCGCCGTGTCGGCGCGCTGCGATCTGGCTCTCTAACAGTTAATTCATTACAATAGTTCCTGCTACAGATTTGTTTACGTTAGCAAGCTTATCGCTGAAGAACTCGTATTGCGTACAGAGGTCTTATTGTTCTGCTTTGTGAGAACGACGGTGACATCATGCTTGCCGGACGCGGTCGTGGGCCCTTCGATATGATTTTGTTTATGTTACGAAGCCCGGAGCTTTGTTTGACTGGGATTCCTATTTCGGGATGGTGTATATTCGAACGTGGCCCACGAATGCGTCCACGTTCTCTTTGTGTCGTGAATTCACTCGTGGTTTCATTTCGCCCACAAGACTTACAGTAGACATGAGCGCCAATCTCGAAAGTGCCGGCGGCGACGTGCCGTCAAGTGTGAGGCGGCGGCGGAAGCGCGCCGGCGGGCGTGGAGGTCCCTTCTGATGTTGTTCCGGAGCGGCCGCCCGCTCCGACATATATTTTATTTAGATTTAGATAGTTTACGTTTTTATTTATTTCACCCTTGTTTATTTTAAATATTGTTAAAGAAAAAGAAAACTAATGTTCCAAAGATAGTATATTGTTTGAGCTACTTTCGCCTGTGATACAGGATTATCCTAGTACAGGCATCTAACATTGTAAGATCTGCATAGTTTATTCAAGGCTAATTTTAATTTTATTTTTACCTATTTTCATTCTGAATAAAGTTTTTTTTTTTTTTTATAAATGCCTTGATTATCCACCAACTAAACAAAGGCCAGGAAAAGATTGTGAGACGCAATTTTCTTTACGATCTTTCGTATGAGCTGGTAAAACCCCTCATGGCAAGAAGACTGACCTTTGAAAACCTCCCCCGTGAATTAAAAAATAAAACAAAATGGCTTTTGGGGCATACAGATGAGGTGCTTCGGAATGATCCTCAAAGAATTGGAAGAGTAGGTAAATGTTGCCTGTGCTCTCGAGCCCGAAATCGGTCCACGAAAAAGTGGTGTAAGCGATGTGCTAGGTGGATTTGTCCTGATCACCAAGTTGTGGTCTGTATCGAATGCGAGGATGGTGACCAATAAGATAGTCATCGCTTATTAGAAGTTTTTTATTTTTGAGCTGATCTCAAACATGCCGAAAATGTTGATTATTTTCTGGATCTCGTAAATTGTTTCTAGTTTAAGTATGTTCTGTTAAAACTGTAATCTTTTGCAATAATTGTGTGTAATAATAATTACACGACAAACATTTTTCAGTTTTATCATTTTAAAACCACCCATTTTTGAAATATTTCAATTATTGTTTTCTACTAGTGTAGAGCATGCGAGCATCCATGTCAAAAAAAGGGGCGCGTGCACTGTAGTGTTACCTCAATGTTTAATCAGTATTATGTTGCTATTGTTGTTTAGTTTCATTCCGCACCATAACTAGACTTAGTGTTAGTTAAGTGTATTACCTCTAGCAGGTAAATAGTGTTTTGTGCCGTAAAGTCAGTGCTAAGACTTTTGAGCTACCAGAACTTATTGTGTTTATTAACGAACTTTACTAATAAATGAGAAAATTACTGTACGAATATATGGAAAATGTTTGTAAAGGTAAGTTACCCTAAAAACTAGTTACATCTAGGGTTGTAAATAATTAGAATAAGATCTCATTGTTTGCAGTTGTAATTCTTATGCTAATAAAGACATAAAAAAAAAAACAATCAATCAATCAGTCTCTGTAGATAGCGCTAAACCTTGGCTGGTATCTAAATTGGAAATACTGACAGAACCATGAGGAGGCGATGTTGATGACGAGCTAGAAGTAGTATCAGATGAAGTAGAGGATAAAGAGCTCGACGATGAGCTAGATGACGTTGAGTTATTACGCTTACGTTGTATGGATTTCTGTGGTTTATATTCGTCACCACTATCATCTGCAGAAAAGTCTTTACCTTCGTCTTCACTGTCGTTTACGTCGTCGTTTGCGAGAAGGGTTGGTGGCGGATCCGTGTTAATTACAGAAGAAGTAATATTTTCTGTCACTGTCGATGCTAAAATAAATAGACAATAATTGAAATTCAATAATAAATCCGAATAAAGCTACAAAACCATAATCACAAAAATCTAAAAACAAAAATGTTCAATTATTTACCATTTGCACTAGTAGAAATAACTGTTTTTGAAGCAAGAGATTGGTCCTCAATACTGTCATAATTTGAATATTCTTGCTCACAAAGTTTGACTAACATTTGTGCTCGGCTTCCCATTGTAATAGCTTAATTTTGAAGAAATAATCATATTATAAGTAGTGGGTTTGAAAGGTCCTTTCGTCTCTTACCACCAGCTGCCAGCGTAGATTGCCATGAGACTAACGGGTTCTGTTCGCATGAGGTATTGATTGAAATAAAAGAGATGCTTCCGTCTTCTCAGCTATTTAATAAGTTGGTGCACACTTCTATAAGTACAGGATTACAGCACTTGTCAAGCTTCCTTACTATGTTAGGTTATAAATATAACACTTACTTCAGGTAGAACATACTACCATCTATCCAGGTCGAACCGTGGATATGTAATGCAAACAGCATCAGCAGCCTGTGTGATTTGTAGAATATAGCACGTGGCTTGGAACCAGAGCTTGTCCTAGCTTACTTCATGTTCATGTGCCAAGCGTTGAGAAGACGTTTTATTAATAATTAAGTATCTTTAAAATAATGGATGGAACCCTGAGAACAACATCAGAAAGAAATCCATGAGCATTTCAATACACAATCGTGGCGAAAAATGATGCCATATAATTGCAACAAAACAGGAAATAATTATGGATACATACGCATATGCGGTTCCTTTATATTAGTGCACTTTCATTTTAGCCGCTGTACCACGCCTTGTCCGCGTCATTAAGTTTTTAATTAAATATTAATTGTTTTTTAACAATCCGCGTCTTAATCGCGTGTCCGGGTTCCAAGAAAAAAAGTGAATCCAAAAGTTATAGTCATCATATGAACCACGTTCAGACCAGCCTCTAGGCCTTTGTATTTTAGACCATGCTGTATTTATAATTAAACTTAATTCAGCTGAAATCTATTACAATTAATTATTTGAATTTTATCTATGTACTTATTATATTTTATTTTATTTAGAATTTGAAGTATTGAGAAAATAAATATGTTACTCTCTAACGCCATCTATTTCATTATTCCACAATCAACTGCAACTATTTCCTACTAGTTCGCGTCCCCGTTAATAGAGGACGCTACCCGTCTAAAATAATCATTATTTACTTTTATACTTGTTACAATACATCTTTCCCCAATTAAAAAAATTTTTACTGACAAAAATTTTTTTTTCATCATGTGTATTGAAAGATCGAAATCATTCTATTGAAAACTGAGACAGTCTGAAACCAAATGCCTTAGACTTACAGACTAAATTGCTGAATGCTAATGGCTAGTAGCACAATTCCGAAACAAAACCTATTTGGCAAATTCGTACATTGATTGCTCCTGTGCCTTAAACTATCTAAGTACTAAACTAAATATAATAATAAGCGTCTGTCTGCCTATCTATATATAGCACGTAGCTACTCTCTGCAGACATCAACTAATTAACTAATTTTTTATTGACTAGTCATGCCTTAGTCTAATTAATTTCCTAATTAAGTTAAGTTTTAAGTTAAATAAACACTATCCTTGAAACCTAGATAAGTGTTATCTAGAAAGCATTAAGCCAAAGTATAGGCAAATACTTATTTAAGTTTTTTAAAATTATTAAGTAAACTTTACTCTCTAACGCCATCTATTTCATTATTCCACAATCAACTGCAACTATTTCCTACTAGTTCGCGTCCCCGTTAATAGAGGGCGCTACCCGTCTAAAATAATCATTATTTACTTTTATACTTGTTACAGGTTATATTCGTTATCAAATTATTTAATAATCAAACGAACTTACCTGAAGTGAAGTTCGATTTAAATTATCCTGTCTTCGTCGAAGAGATTTAAATGTTTACCTGTAGCCTCGCTATGCTTCGACTCACTCGCACATAGTTTAGCGCCATAGGAAAGAAAGAGATAGCACTATCTCCATAGGCGCTAGATCACCCTACTGCTTCTTTCCTCATTTAGTTAAGAGTACCGGTCTACTGGACGAACTATAACATTGTTTAGGGAAATGACAGGTGGATCTTCACCTGAATATCAGGGTCGGACGGGACCTTAAATCTCTTCGACGAAGACAGGATAATTTAAATCGAACTTCACTTCAGGTAAGTTCGTTTGATTATTAAATGATCCTGTCTTCGTCTTTCGAGATTTAAATGTTTACCTGTAGATGTTTAGAGACGGACATTTGCAATGTTATAGGTAGGATGCATAATAAATAAAATAAATTCCTTATTTGTAAATAACACATAATTATAATCTTATTTCAATAAGAAAATACAACTAAAGATAACTTAAATGATCATTATCAAAGATATTCAAACAAAACTTTATCCTTATTGATTATTCAGAACAGCGTTAGCAAATTCACACTTTGTTTGCGCGATTGGCAGATTATAATAATTAGCAAAGGTGGCAGATTGATCTGACCACCCAGCAGTTCTCCTAATGATATCGACACTGATTCCTGCTTGATGTGCAGCAGAAGATGATGCATGCCGAGTGCTATGGGCACTGAATATTTCTGTGTCGATACCACTAGCAGCCAAACCCTGCTTTATCCATCGTCCTATAGTTTGCGAAGAGGCGGGATGATGAGGTTTTTTAAAAGTTAGAATCAATTTATTATCTACAGTACTTTTTAAGGAGGATGTAACATTCATGTAGGCTATTAAAGTCTCTGCAGGACAGATTGCAGGACGCTGTCGGAAAAATGGAAGGTCAAGAATTGGTTTTGATTTACCTATTCCAGATATCTTAATTAAATCAGTAATAGTGATTAAAACCTTGTCTTGATTGATTATAATATTGGGCAACCTAATCAAAGAGAGCGTCTGACATCTTTGGCCTGTTGACAAAGCCAATAACACAACCAATTTTTTGCTCAACTGCTCCAAACTTAAATTATCGCTGGGATATAAACCAGCAAAATAATTAAGGACAATATTGGGGTTCCATGTACAATTATACTTGGGGAAGGAAGGCTTCAACTTAAATACTCCCCTAAATAATCTTTTGACAAGTTCGTCTTGTCCCACATTATTTCCGGAAATAAGTGATAAAGCCGAACGATGATTGTTTAACGATCCATACGTGGAACCATTTGTGAAGCATTGAGACAAAAAGTCTAGCAAATCATGTATTCCAATCTGGAACGGATCTAATCCCTTGTCGTGACAGTATAACCACCACTGTTTAAAGCTAGACGTATATTGCGTTTTAGTGCTTACAGAGATAGATGACGTCATTACAGTTAGTACCGATTGAGGGATCTTCAATCGTGCAAACGCTTCCCGGATAATATAGTCGCCGCCAGGGAAAGGTGGCGATGCAGTGGATGAATTTCCCTGAAATTAGATGATAACAGAAATTTATTCGGGGGAAATATCAATATTTCACCTAAAGCAAGAGATTTGAATACTGGGAACCATGCCTGAGATGGCCAATGAGGCACTACAATTATACCAGTTGCCTCATCAGCTACAATTTTTTGCAGAACCTTTAAAAGAAGTGGAAATGATGGAAACGCATAAAAGAACATATCCCATTTAATAGTAAAAGCATCCACGATGTGGATGCTTTGCATAGGGATCACGTTTCCATGATAAATATTTTTTACATTTAGCATTCGTTCTCGATGCAAAAATGTCCATCTCAGGTTCACCAAATTTTGAAAC
This sequence comes from Agrotis exclamationis, assembly GCA_950005045.1. NCBI lineage: Eukaryota > Metazoa > Arthropoda > Insecta > Lepidoptera > Noctuidae > Agrotis > Agrotis exclamationis. The sequence continues at coordinate 19,721,184 of OX465415.1, read as the reverse complement.
AATAGTACTGAATGCTGTAGAGTGCAATTCCCACTCAATATCAATATTTCTTGACTCTGTGTCTGCTTCAATGTTCTTGGATGACGCTATGTAAGATGCAAAAAGGAATATCTGCCTTTTTTCACACCAATTCCAAATTCTACGGGCAATTTCATTAAGATGTGGGTATTGCACTCCACCTATTCTATTTATGTAAGCGATCGCCGTAGTATTGTCAATGCGTAGGAGTATGTGACAATTAATGACCTTGTTCGCGAAAGATTTAAGACCAAAATAAGCTGCAAGAAGTTCCAAATAGTTAATATGACAAGAACTCTCGTCTTCCCTCCACGAACCGCCTATACTTTCACCCCCAGAGGCTGCACCCCAGCCGATACTAGATGCGTCACTAAATATCTCTAACGTAAACGACATGGCTCTAATGGGGTTACACGTATTTAAAATTGAAGACTTTCACCAAGTCAGATCAACGCGTAAACTTTTTGGAACAGTCATTATCTGGTCATAATCGTCAGTCGTCGTGTATGCTGATGACTTGCAACTTTACGCTCAAGCTGACGTCAACTGTTTAGATGACTGCATTTCCACCCTAAACGATGACCTGCGTAGTATTAGTGACTGGTCCAGGCAGTTCGGGGTATCAGTTAACGTGAACAAGTGTCAAGCCATGGTAATAGGTAGCGTCTACCATATGCGTAGTCTCAATATTCATGGTCTTGTACCTATTACATTTAATAACACGATAATTCCGTTATCTCCTCACGTTAAGGATTTGGGTTTGCATATCGACGATCGACTTAGCTGGGAAAAGCAAGTCAATTTGGTAAGTCGGAACGTTTCTGTCTCACTGCGATCTCTCTATAGATTTAAGCACTTTCTTCCGTCTTCCACTAAATTACTGCTTGTCCAGGCTCTTGTGCTCCCTATTATTGATTATGCGGATGTTTGTTACTCTGACGTTTCCCAAAACCTTCTAAACAAATTGGATCGACTTCTGAATAATTGTATACGTTTTATATTTGGACTTCGAAAATATGATCACATATCCAGTTATCGTTCTCAGCTTAAATGGCTGCCTATCCGCCAGAGAAGATCCCTCAGATCACTCTGCTTGCTTTTCTCTATTATTAACGATCCTTGCGCTCCTAATTATTTAAAAAGTTCTTTTCAGGTCCTGGGTAGCTCGCACGATCGTAACCTTCGTGCTGCTGAAAATTTGCTCCTTCAGATACCTTCTCACCGTACAGGTTTTATTTCCAATTCCTTCGTGGTTACGGCAATTAAACTTTGGAATGCGCTTCCTCTTGACATTAAAAAAGCTAAGAGTAAATTTTCTTTTAAACGCCAAGTTCGGGAATACTTTTTAAAAACACTCGTTCCTTAGGTTTCCATTTAGTGATATGGTCGTCGTCATATTATATATATCCATTTATATTGTATTTATATCTGAGTATATTGTTATAATTTATTTATCAAATATTTGTTATATGCATTTAATGCTATGTATAATATTCGTATATATTTTCATATGTATTCGTATATGTGTATTATTTATAAATAGTCATAGTTAGATGTAGTAGTTTTAGTTGTTTTTTATTGTAACTACTGTTGTACCTATTCCAACTGCTTCTCCTTTTGACCCAAAGGTTGGCTGGTAGATAATGCCTTGTGGCATTAAGTCCGCCTTATGTACCACAATTGTACGTAAAAGTTTAAATAAATAAATAAATAAATTATCTAGTAAAGCTAAATATTTGGCCCGCTCTAGAGATTTTGTATATAACCACCCGTACGCAACGGCCGGGCAAGCAGCTGTCAGGGTACCTAGGTAACGGGCAAAAGCACGAATAGTGATTCTCTTTGTATCTAGCATATTTTTGGTACGTGACAAGATGTCGCGTCTTTTCTTTAAAGGAAGTTCTAGGGTCATATTTTCAGAATTTAAGATAAAACCTAAAAACTGACAACGTTGGCTTGGTACCAGTGAACTCTTCTCATAGTTTATTACAAATCCTAAATCTACTAGGCACTTAATGCTTTCATTAATATTATACAGGCATTCTAAATAACTACCACCGAAATAACAGCTGTCATCTAAATAGTATACTGCTTTAAAACCTCGAGATCGCAATAAAGTAGAAACTGGTTTTCATAAGTTTTGTAAAAGTATGAGGAGCTGAGCTCAATCCAAAAGGTAAAACCAAAAATTCGTACAGATTATTATCAAAATAAAATCTCAAAAACTTAACATGATCATTGTGGATAGGTATTAAATAGTATGCTTCTTTTAAATCCAAGTTGACCATATAGCAGTTAGGTGTCATTAATTTGACAGCTGTCCTAATATCTGTCATCTTAAAGTGGCTAACTTCAACGAATTTTTTTAATTTCTTTAAATTCAAAATTAATCGTTTTTCACCATTACTTTTAGGAATGATAAAAATACTAGATACAAACTGATCGCGGGTCGGATTACATTTACGTATGACATTTGCTTGCAACAATCGATTCAATTCTTTCTTAATATAAAAACTGTCGTCTTTTGAGAAAGAATATTTTGGAATCACACCCGCATTTTGTACAGGCTGCTTAATAAAGGGAATTTTATAACCAGAAATGGTCTCAATGATTGTTTTGTCATCAGTAACCCTTTTCCAAGCTTCTGTATAATACCTTAAGCGACCAGCATGAGAGCATACCTGGGAAGTTATTGCTTCGCGTTCGCTGTGGGGGTCGCTCCCGCTGCTTTGTGACGTGATGCAGGGTGCTGGTGGGGGACGACACTTGTGGAGCTCGGGACTTTGCCTGCATTGTCCCGCGGCGGCGGTAGTTCGATCCTGGCTTGGCCCCGCCCGCCGCCGCGTCTCGACTGCCCGTGACTGTAGCGGTGATAGGGCTGGCGTGACGGCGGGCCTTTGTAGTTTAAAGAACTTGTTTGACCTGCAGACTGGATCAGCTTGCCTGTCTTCTGTATTCCACGCGAAGATTTAATGAATTCTCCTAATTTCTCACCAAAAAGGTGACTGTCCCTCTTTCTATCTTTAAAAGGCTCCTAAAAGGTCTTGTCAACCATTGGAGTGACAAGAGATCTTCTAGTTTCAGTCTCCAAGTAATGAGAATCCGACAACAGCTTTGTCGCGTCTGTTAAAAGACGAAGGATGTCGGCAGTGTCACTGGATTTGGTCAAGAACCTGACATCGTCCTACCTAGGACAGTCAGCACGCATCCTATTTGCGATTGCTTTCTCTGTATCCTAACGTCACGATTTTTCGTAGATTCGTTTAACATCGAAGTTATCTCAGGATTAAGTACTGGAGCTTTAATTAAAGGACATTTTTTTGGAAAAAGATATTTTTTCATTATTTCCTCTCGGGTTTCTTTTTTGAGGCCATCTTTAAGGATAGGATCCCATCGTTTAGATAAATCACCTACAATATCTGGACCCCAATCGGCGGTTTCAGATTCGAAATCCCCTAGAGCCTTTAACAGCTCAGGATCTGCGGCAGGAGGAACATTATCGTCCTGCGTAATAGCGTCATCAGCCGGTGCTGTCACACCCTGGGGGTCAGCAGGCTGTGATGTAGTTTCCCCCATTGTACAAAGATCAGGTCGCACGGGTGACGCAGAGCGCGTGTTAGAAAATGGATGTGTGTGTGTGATAAATAGGATATGTATTTGTAGTTTTATTGACATTAATATCGACTTTATTATCAAGTTTTAGATATCAGGATGGTTAATGTTATTTATTTACTGTATGTAAGGTATCTCTAAGGACTTTTGTAGAGGAATGGGTTTATAAAGAAAAGCACAAAATCAAGACTAGGTATTTATTACCAAGCTACTTCCGTTCGCAAACCCTAGGTCTTTCGTGGAGAAGAACGGAGAAAGAAACTCCACGGCAACATATTTTACACAGTTATAAAACATACAATATCAGTACACATTTATAAAACATACATTATCAGTAATATTCAGATCATAATAAATATCTATTAACTTACATTTTCACTGTAGAACGTTAGAACTCAAATTATAACTTTCAGCTTCACACACTTGGATTCTCTATTATTATTTCACATTTTTATCAAACAGAACAACAATCAGAGCACGGCTTATCTCATACAGCGATTGAAGAATAATGACCACGAATGTGAGGGTACATCTGTTTTTATAAACCTAGAATTGTACCACCCCCAAGAAATATTACCGCCATTATTAACCAATCACAGATCTTCATACATTGCAGTTAAATAAGTAATAAAATAAGCAATAATATACGAATCTTGTACAGTAGAACCATTTTAAAACTTGAATAGATAATTAAGAAATTCAGTAAGTATTTATTTGTAACCTAGACATAATTTGATAAATATTTGAACATCAACTCGCTGCTTAAATTCAAAACGGCCGCAATTCGAAATCTGACTTTTTTACAGGAGAGCCCGTCAAAGTTTTCATTTCGGTTTTTGGTTATTATTTTGATCAATCTACATTGTATATCTATGTGTTATATATCATCGGATGCAGATTTCAAGCCTCTATTAGTTTGTTATTTTATTTTTTCTCTAAGTTTCACCCAGTAAATATAACATCACATAAGTCCCTTTTGATTATAAAAATCAAATTTAATGTTTATGAATTTTATAAATAAAGGTGCCATATTACCACTTTGGAAGAGTCTCTCACGCAAACTGTTCAGTTTAGAAAAAAATGATGATAGTAACCTCAATATAATTTTTAAAGACCTATCCATAGATACCCCACATGGTAGTGGTTTGGTAAAAAAAAAAATTTGAGTTTCAATTCTTAGTATGGGGGGCACCCCCAAAATTTGTTTTGTTTTTATTTTTCTGTGAAAATCCTAATGCGGTTCACATAATACATCTACCTACCAAGTTTCAACAGGATAGCTCTTATACTTTCGAAAAAAAGTGGCTGTGACATACGGACGGACAGACAGACAGACATGACGAATCTATAAGGGTTCCGTTTTTTGCCATTTCGCAACGGAACTCTAAAAAGGGTGATAACACCTTGTTGAAGATATTAGAACAATCTCACTTCTGTCCCATGCATACAAGCTGATCTCGAGAGTCAATACGACCCGTCTCGGTTTGGTGACTTCCAGCCTCCCGAACAAGCCGGTTTCCGAAAAGGTTTTAGTATCAAAGTTCATAGACCACATACGCACGCTCCGCCAGATTATAAAGAAGACAGAGGAGTATAATCGGCTGTCTAACATTTGTGGACTATGAGAAAGTCTTTGATTCAATCGAAACCTGGGCAGTATTGCAGTCCAACGATATCATATCGACTATTGGGATATCGAAGAGTTGGAGTGTTTATTTAGAAACGGCACCATGTCCATCCGACTTCAGGAAAAGAGCACGAAACCAATCCAATTGCAGAAAGGGGTGAGACAGGGAGACATTGTTTCTCAGAAACTGTTCACGAACGTTTCCCAACAGGTGGGCCTTAAAATGAACATGGAAAAGACAAAAATCATGTCAAATGTCCATGTGGCACCCTTACCGATTGTTGTAAAAATGTAGGCCATTGTACTACCCTTGGACAGATTGTTCAGTTAAATCCAACTTCAACAAAGAGGTCGCCCGAAGAATCCAACTCGGATGTGTTTGGGAAGCTATGTGATATCTTCTCGTCGAGTATCTCACAGTGTCTTACGACAAGGGTGTTTAAAAAGTGTGTGTTGTCAGTGAGGACATACGGCTCTGAAAAGTGGTAGTTGACTGCCGGCCTTTTAGAGAGACTAAGAGTCACTTAAAGAGCAATGGAAAGAGCTAGGCTCGGAGTTTCTTTACGGAATAAAATCCGGAACAAGGATATTCGGCAAACAACCAGAGTCACCGAAATAGCTCGTAAAGTTTGGGAGTTGAAGTGGCAATGGGTATAATGGGTAAGCCATATTGCTCATAGAACTGATAACCAATGGCGAAGAAAAGATCTCGAGTGGCGACCACGGACCGGAAGATGTCTAATAACTTACAGTAATGATTATTTTCACATTTTGTAATAATTCAAAAGTTCGTTGTTTACATTTTCCACTCCCAACCACTTGCCACCAAAATCGTTAAAATATCTCAACAAACAAGTTGCTCTCGTAATACTAAAAAAATTATTTCTTTAATACAAACAAAGAGTTAACAGTGTTAGTATCAACAAAGTAACTAACTAGTGTTAATATTATGAAGACTGTGAGTACGTGCGTCACTCACTGTGACAGAATAATATTGCTCGGCTCGTCCTTTCTCCTCGATCGCCTACTCGGGTAGATCCACCGCACTTAGATAATATGTATGTTTTTATACAGGGAGTGAGACAGGCCTGGTTTAGGTTGTAATTATTGTGTTAAGTTTTAAATTTAAACATTATTTGCATATTTGTTTATAAAAATACTGGCACAATCACCATAATTTTATATGCAAAACAGAAGCATTCCAAAATACTGCATTATTCTTTAATAGAATAATAATAAAACACGTTTTATTCAAACTCAAAATAGACATATCACAAAATACGGTACTTTTCTTTGTAAGATTATGATATACTTATATATGTAATTTTAAAACAATACGGTTGTATTTTGAAATGTGGCCCTTTTTTATATAACAAACGTGCGCTCCCGCTGACTGCAGGGTCGCAATCCGGAATATGGCGGTTTTGATCTGAAGTTAACCATCTAAGTGACAAAATGTAAAAAGGGCGGTTGTGTGATTTGCTCATTTCTAGTGCTAAAATACTGGGTGTCTTTTTGGAATATGAAAATATAGGCAGAATAGATACGATTTTTGCTTTAAAAACGATTTGAAATTTTTTCGATTTGCGGCCGTTTTGAATTTAAGCAGCGAACTGATTTCGTTCGAAAATCATTTGATCGTTGTTTTAAATATATTGTTATTATTTATTACAAAGGGACTATATACCATATCTATCACAATAATAAACAAGATTTATTTGCAACCTGGACATAATTCGATAAATATTTGAACATCAACTGATTTCGTTTAGAAATTATTTGATAGTTGTTTTAAATAATATATTGCTATTATTTATTACATAGGGGCTATATACCACATCTATCACAATAGTAAACAAATCTTGTACAGTACTATCATTTTATAACTTGATTAAATAAATTAGAAATTCAGTAAGTATTTATTTTTAACCTTAACTTAAATCGATAAAAATATTCAATTGTTATTTATTGCATTGGGGTTATATACCATATCTAACACGGCCATACTGACAAGTACTTCGCTCTCGAAGTACCTAACTGACTATAATGATATAAATAAATAATTAAATAAATATTTCTTTTTTTTTCTTTCATGTTATGATATGTATACGGAATGAACAAACGAAAAATAAATAAATAGATAAATAATTTTCAAGTAGTCTCTGGCCTTGACATATCAGTCCTATCACCTGCTGCGCGTGAATTTCAGAAAGATATCAGGGCAGTGACCGACCAGCAGTTCATATAATAGCCTCTGGCCTTGACATATCAGTCCTATCACCTGCTGCGCGTGAATTTCAGAAAGATATCAGGGCAGTGGCCGACCAGCAGTTCATACAATAGTCTCTGGCCTTGACATATCAGTCCTATCACCTGCTGCGCATGAATTTCAGAAAGATATCAGGGCAGTGTCCGACCAGCAGTTCATAATCCTCACTTACAATTTTACTTATAACTTTACTGGGCAGACCAAACACCCCGCCGTCGGTGAAGCTCAATCACCCGCAGTCAGTGAATGTCTAACCACAGCCAAGGTTTTATTTATTCATCCATATTACATATCATACAATCATGTTTTTAAATTAAGTATCATAAACCTTCACTAATATAAAATACAATACATACGATAGCACAGTAACACTTATTTCTCTAGATTCAACTTAGTTTCTTTTTTTTTTCTCTTTTATTTGTATTCACAAAGTGTATATAATTATATCATGGACAATATGACGTCTATCACTTGTTCATTTTTCATTTTCTTTTGCATGGTATTATGTACATGAATTATTATTTTTTTGCTACATGAATCAAAGGATTTGCATTTTATTTTCCAAAGAAATCGACTCGGTTATGCTGACAATTATTATTATCATTGCGAATAGTTCTATCAAGTCGAGACCTTTTCAAAATCATGATTTTTTAGCCGATTTACTAAGCTATACTTTTAATTTTGAGGCTAAGATTCAGATCGTATTTCGGTTCATTCGATCAAATTGTAACTAGTTTTCATATTATTCAAGTAGAGATTTGTTCCATTTTATCATAATATTTAGGTTCTTAAAGTCATAATTAAAGCACCTTTTTATTTTGTGAGATAAACAGCAAACAGATGCTTAAACTATAGACCTATTTCAAAATCAAAGAAGATTTTTCTTGAAAAAATAAAACATAATATATAAACTCTTAATCGTATCTTATGAAAATGACCTCCTGATTAACTTGGTCATTGAACAGAAGATCTACAACTACTCTTTCTTTTAATATCAAAGCTTACAAGCCAGTTAAAATACTACTTCAAAAAGACCATCAATTTGTATTTTGAACAGTTTCTCTTCAACTATTTTTTTTTAAACTAACAGTTCAAAAAGTGTTTTTTTTTTTGTTTAGGGCACTATTTGTTATTCATTCGAGCTTTATGTTTCATTTCTACACTAGATCATATTTTTAGACTCAATAGTAAATTAAATATTTACCAAAATGATCAATAGTTAAACATCTATTTGTATGCTGCGTAATCTTTTCTAGTAGTATCGGATTTAATGTTGATTTTTTACATTGGGTTGCCATAAGGACTTTCCTAGCGGGACCGACGGGGCATATGAACTATGAATTCTATTCTATGAGTAGGGAAAAACACCAACATGTATAAAAAATGAGGGGAATTAACACTTAACCATAGAATAACTTTTTTTAGACAGTCGAAATTAGGGACCACAATTTTTGGTTTGATAATAAATAATGTTATTTATCAATTCACATTGTTATAACTTTGATTGTTTTGAAATTGAAATTATCATATGCTAATGTTTCAAAAATAGGTGATATCTTGTACAAATCCTGGTACTAAGGCATTTGATTGAATAAATTACTTATCACAAAAATAATGTTTTATTTAAGTGCAGTGCCAATAAAAGTTCAAAAATGTAACATAGCAAGACTCCGGTAGATTTTATTTAAAGCTATTCATACTCCTAAATATTTATTTATTTTAATTTTAAATGTAGTAATTTGTCATAAATAGTAATTTTAAAGTTTTATACAATATTTTAAACTTGTTTTTTTTTTAAAAAAAAAAACGCTGTTCAAATTCAAACCGATTTCAACCTGTGTTCCTGTGTTTTAATCATGCCAACCCTTGCATTTTGCAAATGAAAGCTATACTAAATTAACAAAAATGTCAATAGTCTCAACTCGCATATTTTCTTCGGATCAAAAGATATTTCATTTAGTTTACTTGTTTTTCCAAACAACAACTATTTACTAATTTTTTTGTTTTGCGAAAATATATGCTTTTTTTTGCAAAAGAAACCTGATATGTCAATTATTTTTTGCTGTATTATTGTTTGTTGGCCCTAGTAAATTCAACATTAGATAAAAGTTTTCGTGTGACAAAAAGCTACAATTTTGTTGATCAGTGTAACTAATTTCCTATCAATCGACAGGTCTTTTCAAATACTTCTATTCAAAGTTGTTATTGCTTTGAAAGTCAAACCTCAATAAAATATACACAAACTGTTTCAGATAATTCTGTTGCAGTTTCGTCGTCCTATTATTTTTAATGTAAACAGAGTCATTTTTATAAATAAAAAGTATACACACATTCTTTTTCTTTGCAACTACCTGACATCACTTTCTTTTGTTGTATTCCTATTTAATTTCGTTAACATTCTAATAAAGCTTAACCAAATAATTTAAAAAAATTACACTATTTATATCTAGGACCTTTTCATCTCACTTTTGGATTTAAACATATTATACTATTAGGAATACTAACATAGGAATAAGGAAAACTGTTACTAACACAATGAGTCAATGTTACTTGAGATAAAGAGATATTATAATAATAATAAAGCAGAGCCTCTGGAGGCCTTACCGACATTAGTAAAAAGTTCATACTGTGGTGCAGAAGTTCTCGTTCCGTTATCCCCGACATGGCTTCGATCTTTTTCAGTAGCATCGTAGTCCCGTTGTTCGAGATGGCAGCACGTTAACATCGCTCTTCTAAAGTCAACTCATCCATCCGATGACGTCACAGCTTTCAGCAGGGATGTGCCGATTGACAGCTCCAACGTTGATTATGAAATATACAAAAAGAATTGCATTAGAATTAATAAATAGATTAGGGCACACATCCCACTTCTGATGTTAGAAAATGGATGTGTGTGTGTGATAAATAGGATATGTATTTGTAGTTTTATTGACATTAATATCGACTTTATTATCAAGTTTTAGATATCAGGATGGTTAATGTTATTTATTTACTGTATGTAAGGTATCTCTAAGGACTTTTGTAGAGGAATGGGTTTATAAAGAAAAGCACAAAATCAAGACTAGGTATTTATTACCAAGCTACTTCCGTTCGCAAACCCTAGGTCTTTCGTGGAGAAGAACGGAGAAAGAAACTCCACGGCAACATATTTTACACAGTTATAAAACATACAATATCAGTACACATTTATAAAACATACATTATCAGTAATATTCAGATCATAATAAATATCTATTAACTTACATTTTCACTGTAGAACGTTAGAACTCAAATTATAACTTTCAGCTTCACACACTTGGATTCTCTATTATTATTTCACATTTTTATCAAACAGAACAACAATCAGAGCACGGCTTATCTCATACAGCGATTGAAGAATAATGACCACGAATGTGAGGGTACATCTGTTTTTATAAACCTAGAATTGTACCACCCCCAAAAAATATTACCGCCATTATTAACCAATCACAGATCTTCATACATTGCAGTTAAATAAGTAATAAAATAAGCAATAATATACGAATCTTGTACAGTAGAACCATTTTAAAACTTGAATAGATAATTAAGAAATTCAGTAAGTATTTATTTGTAACCTAGACATAATTTGATAAATATTTGAACATCAACTGATTTCGTTCGAAAATCATTTGATCGTTGTTTTAAATATATTGTTATTATTTATTACAAAGGGACTATATACCATATCTATCACAATAATAAACAAGATTTATTTGCAACCTGGACATAATTCGATAAATATTTGAACATCAACTGATTTCGTTTAGAAATTATTTGATAGTTGTTTTAAATAATATATTGCTATTATTTATTACATAGGGGCTATATACCACATCTGTCACAATAGTAAACAAATCTTGTACAGTACTATCATATTTTTATAACTTGATTAAATAAATTAGAAATTCAGTAAGTATTTATTTTTAACCTTAACTTAAATCGATAAAAATATTCAATTGTTATTTATTGCATTGGGGTTATATACCATATCTAACACGCGCAGAGGTACCTGGCATATCTTCTGTGGAGTAAGTGGGTATGCCATCCGCCGGAACAGCCGTCGGTGTAGGCGAGCGCTCAGGAGACGAAGGCTTTGACGCATCGCTGTCCGTATCCAGATATTCTGGAACGATATGTCTGGTTAATATCTCGTACTAACTCTTATAAAACAATAGGTCAATATCTCGTATTGACTCTAATAAAAAGAAAACATTAGGTCAATATCTCGTATTGACTCGAAAGTTTGGTCTAGGCACCGTCTAACATCTCGTGTTAGATCTAAGGTACCATTATACAAAAAGTTATAAAATGCCTTGTATCGACATCATAGATTTATATTGTTCTGCACTATAACGATTTGAACACTAATATCTAATATTTTGTGGGTAGATGGTAAATACCTTCACTTGACAAAAGTCTATGACGACGTTTTTTCTTGGACAATTTTTGTTCATATTTCTTTATTTTTCGTCGCCATTTATCTTCTTTGGTTTCTTCATGTTGTCTCTTTGGCATTTTAAAAAGATTTTTAGACCTCTTTACCACTATTAAAACGAGAATTGAAAAAAACTTTATTCACTGTGTGCGGTAGCCGTGGGCGCACGGAAACGAATGAGGAACGAAGCAGTAGGGTGATCTAGCGCCTATGGAGATAGTGGTATCTCTTTCTTTCCTATGGCGCTAAACAATGTGCGAGTGAGTCGAAGCGTAGCGAGGCTACTACAGGTAAACATTTAAATCTCGAAAGACGAAGACAGGATCATTACAATTTAGTCATAATTGTAATTGTTCATAAAGCATTTTAGAACAATATTGGCGTAATTACATTTAGATCTAAAAAAATACCTAATGTTTGGTGAAACAACGGCGCAATTGTAAAATGCGTCATTTTATCCTCGAAGCTGTGTTCATTTTAAATAAAAAATGTCACAAAATACAATTGCGTCGTTGTTGCACCGATATTTAATAGCAATATTTGTCATATTTACCTTTTTTTTTTTTTTTTTGTCGTGGTAAAATCATCAAATGAGTCCTCCCACCCCGGGCAGGGCGGGAGGGACTGTCAGACTTGTACTGACTAAAATCCACGGTGTCCTTCAATAGCCCTTTATGTTCCGGGGTCACGGTAATGAGATAAGTCCCGCGACCCCGGCAGGCTTTGGCCCTTAGAGAGGGGGCCCCGTCATTATGCTGAAGCTCTTTGAGGCGCGCGTGGAACACAACGCGCCGTCGACCCGGGCATGGTCCATGGTCGAACAGCGAGTTGCCCTTTACTCGCCGCCCGCATGCCCGCGCCTACGGTGGCCGGAGATCGTCTTGCGACGTCCGTCGCCGTGGGCGTCCACCACTGCGGGTGGGGCGGAGGGAGGACACTGTCCTCTCTCTCACGCGGCCCGCCTCCTCCTTCGCGAGCATGACTGCTTCGGAAGGTTCCCTTAGTATTGAACCTATCTCTCATGTGAGTACCTATTGACCGAGTTAACGAAGCGCGCAACCTCGGTCTATGTATGGACTACAACCTTAGATTCGAGAAACATATTGCCAGTTCGGTACAAAACTGTTTCTATAGGTTGAAACTATTGTACAAAATGAGGCCTTTTTTGTCTGAGCAGCTTCGCGAGCAGTTGGTCGAGACCCTTGTTCTATCGAAATTAAACTACACTGACACGGTTTACGGCCCTCGCTTGCTAGCTCGTACAGACCGGCTTATACAAAGAGTCCAAAACGCGTGCGCGCGCTTCTGTTATTCGGTTCCTCCTAGAAGCCATATCACCCCCTTCCTTAACAAACACTTCGTACTAAAAATGAAGTCAAGGCGAAAATTACACCTGGCATGCCTACTTTTCGGTGTAATCAAGCATAAGAAACCAAAGTACTTATACGATAAGCTGTGTTGGATGACCAGTAGACGCGATTGCGCTCCACGCCTCTGTGCACAGCAACTAGCAACACAGTCTCACAAGACGGCTGCTTTCAGGGGCAGTTTTAGATACGCTGCATCGAAGGTTTGGAAGAATATTCCACCACCAATAAGGGTGGCTGGAACTATATACACTTTCAGAACCCGTCTGCGGCAGTATTTGATAGATGCGCAACGAACATTGGATTTGGTTCAACATAATATCTCAATAATATGATTTATAACTACTTCACAAAATAATACAAATTGTTGCCATGCCGATTAAATTCCGATGTGTACTGTACGTTGCCCTTGAAAAGCTCGTGATGACTGCTGTCGCTTGCGCGGCGATGTATGCTTCTTTACCTGCCTCCTCCGTCCCAGGCTTGGGTGCCGTCTTGAGATACGTGCCAAAAAAACAAATCGTTAGCAATCCATCCATAAAATATATACCCACATATTTATTCGTTCCACTTGTATTCCGTTTTTACTTGTATTCTGTTCGAAATTTTACGTTATACCGCGATAAAAATCTATTAAAATCAATATACCTAATTATAATGTTGTAAACCTAATTAGTATAAAAATAGACTCACCTTAGCACTCACAACTTTCAAGTTTATTCTCTTTAAATTCAATTTCAACTATATTAGTCTACTTTTTCGCAATTTCCTTTATTCAATTCTGTCGTAAAAGAATATAACGTGTCAAGTGTGCAACCGTCCGCTGTGCTCCGCTGTTTGCAGCGCATTGTCCGAGGGTAACTGCACTGATAACAATTTGATAAGCACCGGCATCGCACGCGCGAAATATTCTTTTTTGTAGGTACTTGGTAGTGAGTATAAATACGCACTAAAAAAGGAAAAGTGCTGGCAACACTGGTAGCCGGTTGTCAAAAATATACGATCCGTAGATTTATTTTAAAATAAATAGTAAAAGTGTTAAATTTAAGTTAAATTAGTGTTATTTAGTTTAATCTACGTATAAGATACACAATACAGTAATAATACAGTGTTTTATTGTCGCGGAATCGTCGTAAAACGAGTAACTAAAATCAGCTGTCAACTGAACATCTCAACGGTGACGGATTTCAAACTATCTTCAAACCCGGGGAGTATATTTTTTATTTGTTTATGTAATTGTAGATAATATCTATATACTACAGAACAACCAGAATACTGCTCCGGTCTCTGAGCAACGTCCATCACACACTGGCACTGGTTTATGACTCCTTTTGCTTGACAACAGGTGGAAGCAAAATCGAAGACGTAAACATTCGCCCAGACAATAAACACTACATAATAATACTATACAAAATAATTCATGTAATATATATTATCTTGTCTCACTGTATGTATCCCTTAGATTTAAACCCCTGTAATGTGTCAAAAACTTATTATAAAAAAAGTTCAAATAAATAACTAAAATAAAAGTTAAAGCAGTGCAAACTCTCATCTATATCTGTAACGTTTCCTTCTACTTTTAATTACTAGTTGATTTAAATTCATTTTTTATAACTCTTTCAATCTAATTATTTTCTTTTCAATATTTTTTTTTCCCAGTCTACCTCCCACTCACTTAAAATATCAACCCATCTTTTTCTTCAAAATATTAATCTGCTTAACTTCACACATTCCAGGTGACATTCCAAAAGAAAAAATGATGACCCGCAGTGCAACCATCAAGGAACTAGAAGCGAAGCTAAGAGCAACATTAAAGGAACTTGACCGTTCTAAAGCGGAATGCAAGAAACTTCTCCAGGAGATTGATGACAGTGAAGTGGAAGTGCAGAAGGTTGTTGAAAAGAACACCTCCCTCAAGAACCAGCTGGCTGAACTTCACATTGAACATATGGACTTAGCCGATCAGCACAGCCAACTTAAACATCAAGTATCGACATTCCAACAGTGCAGTGATACTTATGAACTGGCCATGCACCGGATATCAGAACTGGAACAGGAGTTATGTGATGCCCATAAGGCCCTTTCGCTCTCAGAATCAGCAAATATTAGTCAACAGGTTTCTAACACCACTAGCCTTTTTCATGAGTTGGTTTGTACTTCATCAAAATTAGTGTGTGAGCCGGCTGTAACTATAGATTTAACTGGTGATGACACCATCCCATTGTGTCCTATTATGACAAGTCACAATAAACTTAAAAAATATATTAAAATTAAGAAATTAATAAAACGGTCACAAAGGTCAATTAAAAAACAAAACCTTTTAAAGTTAAATATATCTCTAAGAAAGGAACGTGTGATCCTGACAAAAAATCTTAATATATGCACTAGTGAGTTAGATAAATGTAGGGAAAAGTATGATATTGATACTCAGCTGCTCCATAATGATTTATTACATAAGGAGTACTTGCTGAAAGATATTTTTGAAAAATACGAAAGATCACAGGAACAGTTAAGTGACCGTCTGTTTGAAGCCGGGGAATTGCTGGACTTGGTAAAGTACAATGCTGAGCGGTATGAGTCGCTTACAAATAGCTTCCCCTGCAGCTGTACCAACCAACAACCACCTCCTCAGCCCCAACTTGACTTGTTGACTCTTCCTTCAGAAGAGTCCTGTAATTTTCATAAAAAAAGTAAAACTATTTTTTTTTTTGTGACGAATTAGGTTCAGGCTTTGGAAAAATACTACATAATTACCTAAGCCATAGTTTTATTAACCATTGCTATCACAATATTAGTTTTAAACAAATAATAAACAGAATTTCTCAATCTAACTTAGAGGACTATTCTTCAATGGTTCTTCTATTAGGAAATAGCATAGGTTTGTCTAGAAAGGACATAGTGGATGGAGACACTGTTAATGACTGTATTTCTAAGGTTCAAAATTGGTTTACTCTAAACAATTTAGTTCTTAATGAAAAGAAAACAAAATGTATTAGATTCACTTTGCCAAATGTTAGAAGTAGCAATTGCGACATTTTATTGAACGGAGAAAAATTGGATTTTATTAAACAGACAGTTTTCTTAGGAATCACGTTAGACGATAAATTACAATGGGGCCCCCATATAGCATCTCTAGCGGGGCGACTCAGCTCAGCCGCCTATGCTGTTAGAAAGATAAGACAGTTAACAGACGTCGAAACTGCGCGTTTGGTTTACTTCAGCTACTTTCACAGTATTATGTCTTATGGCATTCTACTGTGGGGCCGGGCAGCTGACATTGAATCCATTTTTATTTTGCAAAAGAGAGCCGTCAGAGCAATTTACAATCTAGGTCGTCGCGAATCTCTTAGGGAACTATTCAAAAAGATTAATATAATGACAGTGCCTTGTCAATTTATTTATGAAAATATAATGTATGTTAGGAAAAATCTTCATCTTTTTAATAAAATAAGCGATAGACATAATTTTAATACTAGAAATAAAGATAAAATTGATCAACCTTATTTTAGATTGTCCAAAGACCAAAAATCTTTTATGGGGTACTGTGTTAAATGTTATAATAAAATACCTAGCGAAATTTTAACCCTAAATGAAAGAAAGTTTAAAAGTTATATAAAAAATACACTTAGTAAACAAGCATATTATAAATTAGAAGATTATATCCTAGATAAAAATGTTTGGAAACATGCTGGTCCTGCTCCATAGTACAATGTAGGGCTTAAGCAGAATCAAACTGGTTGAAATTTGAATGCTCACACACTTTTTATATTTGTAAAATAGCTGTAATTGCAATATTTTGTTAAAATGTGAACACCATGTACCTATTTGCGTTTTTTTTTTATTTCTTATTATTTTATTTTTTTTATAATATTTAGTCTATATTTTCAAGGTACATTGCTTTCACATTATTTATTTCAAATGATGTTATAAAAATATTGTAAAACATGTTTAAAAAGAGTAAGTATGGAGTTTCTTGCCCATTCTTCTTCATTCGTTTTTTCGTCCGTGGGTAGTTCTATAAACGTGCACGAAAATATTTAGCTCTATAAATAAAATCGTATTTAATTCAATTTAATAGTATATTTGCACAACAATTAATGTGTTTAAACTGATAACTATTATTACCTGCCAGTTGTGTGTTATTCTTTAATTAACACTCACTTTACAACAAAAACGACAATCAAGCACTGTAACAGTTCAGTATGGAGTCACTTAAAGGTTCAATGTCTGAATTACTGACACAATTTAATGACAGAATGTGTCATTTTGAGGCAGAGCTGTCCAAGAAAACACCAGAAGCTTCAGCCAGTAGTGTCTCAATTGCTGAGGAGTATGCGGTGTTCAAGACATTTGTGATGGAGTCGCTGAGCTGTCTTCAACGCCAAGTGGAAGCCCTTGCGAAAGATATGGATGCTTTGGAGATGAGAGGCCGCAGAAAAATTCTTCTGGTACACGGTGTTGCAGAGGTCAACAAGGAGGAAACGTCACGGGTGATTTCTGAGCTAGTCCATGATAAACTGAATTTGGACTCCTTTTCTGTTGCTGCTATCCGTAGGTGTCACAGGATGGGCAATCTGAACAGCTCGGGGAAACCTAGGCCCATATTGGTCAAGTTTCAAGATGTGGATGTCCGGGATAATATTTGGTATGCAAAAACCAGGTTAAAAGGCACTGGGATAACACTGTCTGAATTTTTGACAAGATCCCGGCATCAGGTCTTCATGGCAGCGCGTGATAGATTCGGTGTCGACAGCTGCTGGACTAAACAGGGCACTATTTACATCCTGGGGGCTGATGGAACGAAGCATCGTGTCGTCACACACAGTGAGCTCAATGCCATTGGTGCCGCAGAGCTTGATGCTGGTAAGCCGGAACTCCAGATGGTCACCAGCAAGTCCGCTTCAACACCACCTGCTAGGCGGAATCGGCGTGCGGCTGTCAAGAAGTGAACCATTGTGGCGTCTCTCGGGTAACATTTTCACAACTTTTGTTATTGTTTCTCTTTACCTTCTTATTTTTGCACTTTTATATATTTTACTTATAGTTTTCTACCCCTTTTTGGTTTTATAATTTGTCCTGATTCATTGTCATAATATGATAAGTATTAGTATTTTGTTTACTTTGAAAGTTAATCTGACACTTGACATCAGTCAAGTGTCATGTTATTGTCTGCGTTCCATTACACTTTTGAATGTTGTTGGCTTGTTGAGCATATATTATCTATGGTAACATAGATAATTTTTATGTTGCGATTTTTCAACTTTATTCTTCCTTTTCTCTGTTTCTTGTAATATAACTTTTTTGTGCAATGTAGAATTTGTACCCGAGAGATGCCCATTTATTTATTGTTGTTTTTGTTACTACTTTTTGTCACATAACTGGCGGGTGGTTTTTAACCTACCAGACCTTATTTTTATTTGTATTATTTACATATATATTTATATATTTTATTTATTTCATTTACTGCATTGTTTTGTTGAATGACTGATTTTTGTACACTCAGTGATGACGATAGTTTTATATCAGCTAGCAGTGGTAGTGACAGCTTCAGTAGCATCCCGACTCTTGCTGACACACTTGAGTCTCAGTTTACTGACGTTCCCAAGAATTTTAATGTAGTGCATATTAATGCTCAAAGTATTCCGGCTCATTACCATGATATGCTGGCACATCTGGATTGTAAAAACATCCATGCTATCCTAGTTTCAGAATCTTGGCTTAAGCCTTGTCTTCCGTCCACGTCCTATTCCTTGCCCGGATACCAACTAATTAGAAATGATCGCACAGGCTGCGGTGGTGGCGGTGTTGCCATATATCTTCGTGCAAACATTCCTTTTTCTATTATCAGTATGTCATCACAGCCACCACCGCCGAATGCTGGCGAGCATCTCTTTTTAGAAATTAATCTTCATCATTCGAAGGTCTTGCTTGGTGTCTTTTATTGCCCTTCCTTACGCATTGACTACTTTTCCTCTTTCGAAAGTCTCCTCATTAATCTTTTACCTTCTTACAAGCACTCCATAATTATGGGTGATTTCAACACCTGTCTTCTTAAAAAAGATTCTCGTTCTTCCTCACTTATCTCCATTTTGCAATCTTGCAATTTATCTCTTCTTCCTTTAACTTCTACTCACCACCTTCCCAACTGCACTCCTTCTTTACTTGACCTCATTTTCGTTTCTTCTAATGTACATGTCGCTAAGCATGGTCAATGTTCAGCTGACGCTTTCTCTCATCATGATCTCCTTTTCCTTTCTTATAAAATTCGCCCTCCTAAGAGTAAGCCTAAAACCCTGTTTCAGCGCAGTTTTGGTAGTATGAATCTCGAAAGCCTTCGTGAGGATGCCGGCAACATTGACTGGTCTGAACTTATTAATGCGGAATCGATTGACATAAAGCTTGACATTTTCAATTCTATTCTTATTCAGCTTTACGATGTCCATGCACCTATTCACTTAGTAAAGATCAAACATTTGCCTGCACCTTGGTTAACTAATGATTTAAAGGACGTTTTGCACAAGAAGGCGGCAGCAAAAGCCAGACTTAAACGCACTCCTAATGCCATTAATCGTGAAAATTACGTTGCGATCCGCAATCGCAGCAATTTGGTTTGTAGGGATGCCCAACGCCGCCACATTCATAATTCTGTTGAAAATGGTGACCCAGCAAAAGTCTGGAAATTTCTAAGATCAATGGGAGTTGGAAAGTCACGCCAAGAGTCTATTCAAAAAGATGTAGATCTTGAACAACTAAATAAACATTTCTCTATCTCTCATAATTTCAATGATGTTATTAAAGCCAAAACTCTAAATAATCTTTCATCTCTTCCTACTCCCGATTACTCTCCTTTCGTCTTTAATCAGTTCTCGGCTTGTGATGTTAAGAAGAGCATTTTATCAATCACTTCAAATGCTGTTGGTAGTGACTGTGTCAGTCGT
The DNA here is from genome assembly GCA_950005045.1 of Agrotis exclamationis. Taxonomy (NCBI): domain Eukaryota; kingdom Metazoa; phylum Arthropoda; class Insecta; order Lepidoptera; family Noctuidae; genus Agrotis; species Agrotis exclamationis. Next base: position 19,700,900 of record OX465415.1, on the reverse strand, counting down.
AAGATGATACTTCCTATCCTTGATGAAATCCTTCCTGCCATTGGCCATATCCTTAATTATTCCGTATCCTGTGGTGTTTTCCCTTCATCTTGGAAGGAAGCACAAATTACCCCTCTCCCTAAAAAGTGTAATCCTGTGTCTTTTGCTGATTTTCGTCCTATCTCCATATTACCGTTCCTATCCAAAGTCCTTGAACGCCTCATTCATAACCAGCTAAGTGCTTTCCTTTGTAAAAACAGTCTCCTTAATGATTACCAATCCGGGTTTCGTCCAGGACACAGCACTACCACAGCCCTTGTTAACATTACTGATGATATAAGATCGGGCATGGAAAATGGAAATCTGACTGTACTCACTCTATTAGATTTTAGTAATGCTTTTAACACTGTCGATTTTGATATCCTACTCGGCATTCTCTGCTCTCTTAACATATCTCCAACGGCAATTGATTGGTTTCGTAGTTACCTGTGTGGCCGCCGACAACGTATTTGCATTGAAGGCTCGTCGTCTTCTTGGTGCGATACCTCTGCCGGTGTACCACAGGGGGGCGTTTTATCTCCTCTTCTTTTCGCTATATTTATAAATTCAATTTCTAATCATCTTCTTTCATCCTACCACCTATATGCTGACGATTTGCAAATATATTCACAAGCTCCCTTAGACGAATTGTCGGAGGCGGTAAATATGATAAATAAGGATTTAGCACGTATTTCCGGTTGGAGTACTGCCCATGGCTTAAAAGTTAACCCGGCGAAGACACAAGTCATTGTTGTTGGCAGCCCGAGACTGCGTTCGAGAATCAACTGGTTGCAGCTTCCCCAAATTGTTTTTGAAGGTTCTGTTATTCCTTATAGTGACAAGGTTAAAGACCTAGGTATTTACATTGACAAAGACTTCTCTTGGGGCCCACAGTTGCAAGAAGTGAGTCGCAAATTATTCGCATCTGCAGGATCTTTGCGAAGATTGCGCAATTTTCTTCCAACTGCCACTAAAACTGCGCTCGCCCAATCACTCCTTCTCCCAATCCTTGATTATGCCGATGCCAGCTATCCAGATCTCACAGAAATGCAGTTGAATAAGCTTGAGCGACTTCAAAACTTTTGTATAAGGTTCATATTTGGTTTGCGCAAATATGACCATATTTCAGAATTTCGCAATAAACTCAAGTGGTTACCTATCCGCCTTCGCCGAAATACGCACGTTTTAACACTGCTTTACAGTATTCTTTATAATCCCTTAACTCCCTTTTATCTCAAAGAGCGTTTTAAATTTTTACACGATGCACACTCTAGGACTTTGAGATCATCAGAAAATTTGATGCTAATGATGCCTGCGCACTCCACAAAGTTTTATGACGATTCCTTCACGGTCCAGGCTGTCCGTTTGTGGAACGCATTGCCATTATCAGTCAGACAAGCACAGTCGCTGATTTCTTTTAAAAAATCAGTTATAAATCATTTCCTTTCGCTTTAATGTATAATTTGTTTATGTATTTATTTATTGTATGTATTTGTAAATGTATTTTATATTTTTGTCTATTGTATTTGTATGTAATTTGTTCTTTTGGCGCATTAATTGTGCATGTATTTGCTGTGCACCACTAACTACCCTCTTTTTAATTTAAGTTATTTTAGTCCATTCAGAGGTTGTCTGGAAGATATCGCTGTCAGCGATAAGACCGCCGTTGTACCCTTAAGATTGGCAATACTGTAAAACGCTGTTTGTAATTTTGGTGTACAATAAAGTATATTCTATTCTATTCTATTCTATACAACCTACCTTTGCGAATGGGTGTAGATTCAATCCCATCCCATCCCATTTCCTTAATTTTAATATTTCGACGTTTAAAAGTGCCTCTTTGATGGCCTATTTGAAATAAAAGATTTGACTTTGACTTTGACTTTGACACTATGGATTTATTTATGATTAAACTATATATGTATTATTTCTTAATTGTGACACATAATATATTATAATATATATTTATACATACTTATTTATATAAGTATTAGTATACCAGTACACACAATTACATAACTGGTTCGGTGTACACACCTCTCAACCAGGTCCAGTTGAAAACCAGCGTCAGGCACTTAGTTGCCTGACATTTATGCTGAACTGGGCCTGTTTGGAGCAGCCGTGGGGCAAACAAAGTACCAAATAGTTTTAGGTTATTTTTATTTTATTTCTTTTTTAAATCACTTTTTAATTTTAACTTATTTTATTATTTGTGCTATGCCCTGTGTCTGTACCAATAAATGCTATTTCTTTCTTTCTTTCTTTTCTTTCTTCGCAGAAGGAGGCGACCGCTTCCCACTCCGTCTCGCCCCGCAGCATGGCCGCGACCAATGCCGGGCGCGAGAGGTGTCATATTTACCTTTGCGGCGATGTAGTCCCCTGACACGTACACACTCGGCGGGGCGCCCCGCGCAACTGACTGTTCGGCCGTTGTCGTCACATATTAGCGCGCCAAAATTAAATATTTCAACAATGACTTTTTGCCCTCTAGCCGGCGTTTTTTGAACTAACAAATGAGACGTTTTCACTCATAACGTAGATGATTATGGAGATTATTTTGGTGTCATTAGGTCAGTTTCGCATTTTTTTGCAGTTATGACACTGTCGCTCCAAATAAGCGATACATCTACTAACTTACAAACTAAATATAACTAAACTAAATAACACGTAAACAACTACAGTTTGATTATTCTATTCTATTTTTGATGAATGGCAGGTCAAGCCGATGTCGACTATTCTGCCAGAGTCGAGAGTGACTTGGAAAAACAAGTGTGCATGGTTAAATGGATTAAAATTAAGAGATTGTTAATTAAATAAATTCTTCGATTGATATAGTTGAACACAACGTAGCACTTGTTGGGTTAGTACGAGACTGAAACAAACAAAAAATAGAATAAATATATGTCGAAGAATCGATATCAGAAGGGGCGCGATATCGGAAATAACACTCACAAAACCTTCGTTAACACTTTTAATTACTTGCTAACACACACTGACTACAAAATAATCAAGGATGTCCGAGATATGGCTCGATTAAAAACTTAGGAACGCGGGAAGATTATCGTGGACGACGTGGCGTGACCAAGATGTCTACACAGCTTGACGGACCGATTCAAAGTGTTCACTTCACTCAACTGTCCGTCCAAGTGGCCTACCCCACACAGGTTTGCCAACATATCTGTCAACGTCAGTACCTGTCAACGTCGAATACCTGATTAAACTTCTGAATCGATATTCGACTCGACTATTCGCTCGGTGTTGCCATTACTCCACGCTAAGCATCCCCAAATGTTATTACACTTGGCATTCCTAAACGTTATCTGTCAAATCTAACTTCATAGTTCCTCCAATGAGAGACAGATGGCGTTATTCTAAATTAACACTAATCAATAAAGATTCTAAATTGCGTTTCTGTTTTGATTCCACGTCAACGATAATAGATGGCGTTATTCTAAATTAACAGTAATCCATAGAGATTCCAAATTGTGCTTCTGTTTTGATTCCTCGGCAATGACAATAGATGGCGTTATTCTAAATTATTGTGCTTCTGTGTTGGTTCTGCGACACGGCCATTCTGACAATTCACACGTCCTCGTGTGTGACATCTGGAATGAGAGAAAATTCTCGAACAGTAACCATTCTAACCGTTCGGCCATTCCTGACCCAAATGGAAAAGGTATTCTCATCAAAATAATTACAGGGTCTAATGAAAATCCCAACAAACTCTTACTCTCAAAGCTGACATGTCGAACAATACCTATACTCATTCAAGTAATAGGAAACTCATCAAAATATTGCAGTGCTCATACTCTGATCTTCATCCGGTCTTCATCATCACACATTATAACCTCCATCGGGTCATAAGCATGAAATTAATCGACCTCCATCCGGTCTTCAACATGTAACCTCCATCCGGTTACCAACACAAGACCATCAAGATAATCATTTAGAGCCTTTATCAAAATAATTCTTAAAGTAGGTTTGTTCAACATGTTACCTTATTTTTCCTATAACGTTACAGATTATAAATTCCATAAAGAAAAATATCACATGAACTACTCAAAGTCAAACACAAAAGACATCACAATTTAGACTGACCGAAAATCCCAGAGGAATCAAGTACCTTTGCAATTGTATCATCACAATGCAGCAATCTTATAATAAAAACAGTAGGAATCAAATTCGAGGCCTGTGGCTAACACTAGCCCCAGCAACAAACCTCTGTTTGTTGCACACCGTTCACCATGAACGCACAATACACGACCTCCGACAGTGCCATTCGCACACCGCGCATCCATGGACACCAGGATGTCAAAAATTTTCGGAAATACGGACTGGCTACGAAATGGCTACTGGTACGGTCTGACCAGCCGATCTAAGATTCCACACTATCATTCAACTCAACACCTCTACTTAAAAATTGTACTTGAACCTCAGGCATTCTCCCTCAAATCCACAGCACTTGGCCAGCACCATGCATCACTACTTACCCAGCAGTGTAAATCACTGAAGTACTTAACCAGTACTTAACATTGTAGCGCTTAACCAGCGTTACAAATCTTATCACTTACCCAGTGATAATAATCTTAACAAGCGATGTTAACCCACTAACGCTTAACCAGCGAAAGCACACATCATAACACGCACCAGCGATTAAACAGTTAGCTGCTGAATTTACGTTGGTTTTCGCTTAACCAGCTCAGCCAACGCAATCCGCTTAAGCAGCGATTACACTACTAACGCTTAACCAGCGATAGTCGAAATAACTCGCTTAACCAGCGATTCAACAGCCAACGCCCAACCAGCAAAAGCACACATTATGACACGCTTAACCAGCGATTCAACAGTTAGCTGTTGAATTTACGTTGGTTTTCGCTTAACCAGCTCAGCCAACGCAATCCGCTTAACCAGCGATTACACTACTAACGCTTAACCAGCGATAGTCGACATAACTCGCTTTCCCAGCGATTCAACAGCTAACGCTTAACCAGCGATTTAACAGCTAACGCTTAACCAAAAATATTAATCCACTAACGCTTAACCAGCGAAAGCACACATCATAACACGCACCAGCGATTCAACAGTTAGCTGCTGAATTTACGTTGGTTTTCGCTTAACCAGCTCAGCCAACGCAATCCGCTTAACCAGCGATTACACTACTAACGCTTAACCAGCGATAGTCGACATAACTCGCTTAACCAGCGATTCAACAGCCAACGCCCAACCAGCGAAAGCACACATTATGACACGCTTAACCAGCGATTCAACAGTTAGCTGTTGAATTTACGTTGGCTTTCGCTTAACCAGCTCAGCCAACGCAATCCGCTTAACCAGCGATTACACTACTAACGCTTAACCAGCGATAGTCGACATAACTCGCTTTACCAGTGATTCAACAGCTAACGCTGAACTAGCGAAAGCCCACACTAACACACTTAACCAGCGATTACACTACTAGCGCTTAACCAGCGATAGTCGACATAACTCGCTTAACCAGCGATAAAACAGCCAACGCTTAACCAGCGAAAGCCCACATCATAACACGCTTAACCAGCGAGTCAACAGCTAACGCTTAACCAGCGAAAGCCCAAGTAATCCGCTTAACCAGCGATTACACTACTAACGCTTAACCAGCGATAGTCAACATAACTCGCTTAACCAGCGATAAAACAGCCAACGCTTAACCAGCGAAAGCCCACATCATAACACGCTTAACCAGCGAGTCAACAGCTAACGCTTAACCAGCGAAAGCCCAAGTAATCCGCTTAACCAGCGATTACACTACTAACGCTTAACCAGCGATAGTCAACATAAAGAACACAAGGCACCAGAGTCGTAAACAAAATGAAAATTGCTCACCGGATAGGGTTTTTCCCAGTTGTATTACCCAGTTGACGCGCTCAGGAGGCACAGGTCAACCCTCTTTTCATTAATAGGCTTTGATGACCCGGAGTCGGCGTTGCTCCTCTCACTGCGCCGCGGCAGGTAAAACACTTCAGAGGCTTCACAGCACTTTTCAGGGGCATCGCAGTCATCGCTAGGTAGCTTTCTCTTCATAAAAGAAACCGCTTGCAGCTCTTGTTGTAGCTGGCCACGTGTCTGGATATCCCACTGAAACACAAAACAGTCCACGACAGAATATTGTTTCACTCGGTCATTCCTGACCAAACTCTAGATTCAGTTCGTCGGCGAAAATAAGGAAATTCCAGAACTCTACTGTATCATTAAAACCTTCAATTAAATGAAACATCGGGAAAAGGTAATTGAAAATACAACAATCAGAACCCTAACTACTAACAATTACCCTAGGCCACTAAAAACCCTAGGCCACTAACTACTAACCTAGGCCACTAACAATTACCCTAGGCCACTAAAAACCCTAGGCCACTAATAACTATCCAAGGCACTAACAACTACTCTAGGCCACTAACAACTACCCTAGGCCACTAACAACCCTAGGCCACTAACAACTACCCTAGGCCACTAACAACTACCCTAGGCCACTAACATCCACCCTAGGCCACTAACAACTATCCTAGGCCACTGACAACGCTAGGCCACTAACAACTACCCTAGGCCACTAACAGTTACCCTAGGCTACTAACAACTACCCTAGGCCACTAACAACTACCCTAGGCCATGTACCACAGTCGTTTGAATCAACCTTCACACGGTCGCACACAACTCTACGTTCGTCTACTGACATCCTATACAGTTGCCGCTGCACTGAGCTGGCCTGTAGTCTCTCGCGCAGTAGACAGAACGGTAATGAAAAACTTAGAAAATTAAGCCGTCACGATAACAGTTAAATCCAATTGAAATGCGTTGTCACTATTATGCCTCACTGAATTTACACAAAGGAATTTCGTTAACTTAAAAGCTCAGTTGCCATGCAAACATGTCGGCATGTTTACAGAAAAACTCTGATTTAAAATCTCGCTACCTAACATGACATCAAATTGCAAATGATTGTCGGGCAAAAAATGTAACAAAATTTCAAGAGGATGATCACCCGTTAATCACTGCACAACATAAAATCTGTTCTGGACTGAATACTCGTGTCTGACCTATACCAGTCATAGCAACAACATTACAAACACGTTTACCATAAAATTTCGATGCAAAACTTTCTTTAACCAACGAGCATTCAGCACCAGAATCGTAAGTAAAAATGAAACAATTCACCTGTGTTGTATCCTGCCTGATGGTGGTTGCACAACTCAGACATCGACGCGTCGCGTCGCGCCGTGCCGTCGACTGATCCGCTGCCACAGCCGCCACCACTGCTCGTACAGCGCACGGCTATGCGACCTGGCTTGTCACATTTGAAACACACCAAGGTCTTCGATGCCGGCTGCTGCGTCACTTCGCTCGATGATGCTGTAGGTGTTGTAGGTGTTCCCTTCGTGTCCATCAGCTTACTTCTTAAATTCGGTCCATGTCATCCCAGGAAACGACACGGTAGATAGCCAGATAGAAGCTCCTCCCTTCAAGCCGCGGCTTATAGCGACCATAAGCGGGGCGCCATGTTGGTATTAGTCCATCAAGCACATCTCTTCAGTCGTCACCCAAGCACGTGCATCCATATCTTGTTTCTCAGGATCGAAATCCGGTAAACGAAAGCGTCGTCACATGGCTTTATTAGGTGTTTTCACGGCTTGAATCAGTGTCAGAAAATTGCGGTTTTGTTGTTCCAACAAACGCATCCATTTTTCGTCACTATAGTCTTTATTTCGAACACGTGGGTCGTCTTGGTCCATATCCCGCTTCTGATGTCGAAGAATCGATATCAGAAGGGGCGCGATATCGGAAATAACACTCACAAAACCTTCGTTAACACTTTTAATTACTTGCTAACACACACTGACTACAAAATAATCAAGGATGTCCGAGATATGGCTCGATTAAAAACTTAGGAACGCGGGAAGATTATCGTGGACGACGTGGCGTGACCAAGATGTCTACACAGCTTGACGGACCGATTCAAAGTGTTCACTTCACTCAACTGTCCGTCCAAGTGGCCTACCCCACACAGGTTTGCCAACATATCTGTCAACGTCAGTACCTGTCAACGTCGAATACCTGATTAAACTTCTGAATCGATATTCGACTCGACTATTCGCTCGGTGTTGCCATTACTCCACGCTAAGCATCCCCAAATGTTATTACACTTGGCATTCCTAAACGTTATCTGTCAAATCTAACTTCATAGTTCCTCCAATGAGAGACAGATGGCGTTATTCTAAATTAACACTAATCAATAAAGATTCTAAATTGCGTTTCTGTTTTGATTCCACGTCAACGATAATAGATGGCGTTATTCTAAATTAACAGTAATCCATAGAGATTCCAAATTGTGCTTCTGTTTTGATTCCTCGGCAATGACAATAGATGGCGTTATTCTAAATTATTGTGCTTCTGTGTTGGTTCTGCGACATATATATACATTATAGTTTATTGTTAAAACATAAAAACACGTATACCACAACTATGACAGATTACAATTTGATGTTATTGTGGCGGATGAAAATCATCAGCGCCAGGAGCAGTTCTGGTGAGGAGTATGTTAGTAAGGCAGCAAAATTAGTCGGGAGAGGGATTTTATATTTGGGGAGACGTCTATATAAGTCTAAAGGAGGGAGATTATTTGGGCATTCAAAGAAAATGTGGTCCAGAGTGCCCTCTTCCAAACCGCACTCACAAAGCGAAGAGTCACGAACATGTATTTTGTTTAGGAACACAGGGGTACAACAAAACCCTAAACGGATACGGCAGAGAACTGAGATGACAGTTTTTGAAACTTTTTTAAATGGGAAGAACCAAGGTTTAGGTCTAATGATTGGTTGTACAGCATAATAAAACTTTCCCTTATTTCTTCCGGAGATGTTCCATTGTTGTTGCCATTCAGATTGGAGCGTCGCTTTTGGTATGCCTAGCAAGTCATATCCCTGGTGGGTATTGTGGGTAAGGTCAGCTACAGCTGACGAACAGGCATCTTTGGCCAAAGCGTCCGCGTACTCGTTTCCCTTGATGCCACAATGACTTGGTATCCAAGCTAACTGAACCTGTTTTTGACCGTTGGCACAAGAAAATAGGGACTTTTTAATCTTAAAAATGAGGGAGCTGTGCAATTTACTTCTGAAGTGGTTTTGAGTCAAAGTTTGTAGACAGCTGAGGGAGTCCGTGAATATTATGGCTTTGTCAATGTTATGGTGGGACTCTATAAAGAGGCATGCCTCAAGAAGAGCCACACACTCGCCCGTAAACACAGAAGATTCCCTAGGGCATCTGTATTGGAGAATAATTCTAGAGTTCTGGTAATAAACTGCAGCACCAGTGTTGGTGATATTACTAAATTTTGAAGCATCTGTGAAGAACCTATGAAAGCCAGACCATCGTTCCCCCACCACCGCATTGAAGGCCGAATCCGCAGCAGGAGAATTTTTGGAAATGCCAATGTCAAAAATAATATTCGGAATAAAGCAAATGACATTATAGGAAAAGTTAAACAGGGGTAATGAGGGGTACTGGACTATGGGACATTCTAAATTTTGGATTTGACGAAATTCTTTAATAATAAGGGGGAGTTCTTTGTTTTTCCAGTAACTTGAGTGTCTGCATAAGGCATCTAACTCAGTCAGTCTTGCTAAAAGGGGATGGGAGGATCTAGGTAATACCCTAGCCAGGAAACGGGAAGCTAAATACTGCCGTCTAATGGCCAGGGGAGGCTCAGCACACTCGACCTGCAATGCGTTAACGGGAGAAGACTTCATACAACCAGTGATGATCCGAAGGCATTTTGACTGTATTCTATCTAACTCAGTCAAAGCGCCCTTGTTGCAAGGAACAAGATGGAACGTACCATAATCTAAAATACTTCGGATTAATGCATTATAGACTAATTTCATAGTAAAAGGGTGGGCACCCCACCAGACACCCGCAAGAACTTTTAAAATCGAAACCACTCTTTCACATTTTTGAATTAATGAATTAATATGATGATTACCTTTTAATTTTGTATCAAGAACAACGCCTAAAAATTTAACTTTATTGACTAAGGGGATAACCTGGCCTGAAATACCCACTGAAATTTGTGGGATCAGTCTTTTTCGAGAAAAAATTATTGCCGAACTTTTTGGTGCTGACAATGTAAGTCCGTGGTCTAAAAGCCATTGGTTCAAAGAATCCAGAGAGAGACAGAGAGATGACGCCGCGTCGGTGATGGAGGGACCTGTCACATATAATGCTATGTCATCCGCATATTGTAAAATGTGACAGTTACTGTTCAGGCAGGAGCCAATATCTGCCGTATACAAATTATAAAGAAGAGGACTGAGGACGAAGCCTTGCGGGAGCCCTTTCCAAGTTTGTCTACTGTCGAAATGTTCTCCCTGGACTCTCAGAACCAATGAGCGTGACGTAAGCAGTCCACATATGCATTCAATTATCTTGACCGGAAGCCTCAGCTGGTGCAGTTTCTGCCTGAGCACCGGAAGAAGGACGTTGTCATATGCAGAGGAGATGTCCAGGAAAGTGGCAACAACAGATTCGTTTTTGGAAAACGCTAGGCGAATATCCGCCACTAGAACGCCAACGCTATCCATTGTGCCAAGCCCTTTCCTAAAACCAAATTGGTAGTTCGGCAATAATTCTCTAGATTCGACTGCCCATTCCAGTCGGTTTTTAATCAGATGTTCCATAATCTTGGCTAGGACTGAAGATAGGGCGATAGGTCTAAAACCATTCGGGTCATCAACATGTTTGCCTGGCTTTAATAGGGGGATGATGGTTTGCAATTTCCACTGATCTGGAACCCATCCGTGCATGAAACAAAAATTAATAATATTGAGGAAATACATTTTAGCTTTGTCTCCAGAATGGACTACAAAAGAATACGGCACTCCATCACTACCAGGGGCTGAGTCCCGGACGTGGTCGAGTACCATATTTAGTTCTCCCAAAGTAAATGGCGCATCTAAAGGGTCCTCTGAAGCGGGACTTTGAAGAGACATAGTGCAAAGTTCGGAAGGGAGAGGGACATATGGAGGAGCAATTCGGTCAAAAAAAAGTTCAGCTGTTTCCCTAGTCATTAGTGAAGAGGTTGAAGGGGAGCACCCTCGTCTGAAGCTATTAATTTTTTTCCAGACTAATGAAGCTGGAGTAGCTGGGGTTAAAGAGGTGCAGAAATTAACCCAACCCTTGCGTTTCTTCTTTCGAAGAAGGCGTTTTGTTTTGGCATTAATCTGCAAATATGTGAGAAGGTTTTCGGTGCTCATGTCTCTATTATAGCGCTTTTCGGCCTCTTTCCTTTCCTTGATTGCAGAAGTGCACTCTGGATCCCACCATGGAGGGGAGGGTATTTTATTGCGGGCACTGTTCTTCAGAGGGAAGCAGGCATCCGCACTGGAGGTGATGGCTGTAACATATTTCTCGCAACAGATCTTGACATGGTGGTGACTAGAGGAATCTAAAAAATTTTGACTTGGCAATATATCTATCTTATCCTCCAATAGAGAAGCAAACCTACTCCAGTTTGGCTTGGACAAGTTATACTTCAAAAGTGGAGGTGAAGTTTTCTCTAAATAAGTCCTATTGACCAGGGATATGATAATAGGATAGTGGTCACTACCATGCGACAGGGACGTACATTCCCAAGTGGTTGAAGATGCCAGCTCAACCGAACAGAATGTCAGATCAACGCAGCTCTTTTGTTGACCGGGGTTCGATCTGCGCGTTGGACAACCATTATTGAGGATGCATAGGTCCAGATCATCCAAGATATCAACCAAAGCTGTACCAAAGGCATCACAGCGTTCTGAGCCCCATCTATAGTGGTGGCAGTTGAAGTCGCCCATGACCAAAATTGGACCATCTGTATTGGACAGCATGTTTCTTAGAGCAGTAAAGAATTCATGCTTAGGGTGAGCGATGTAGACTGAAAACACTGTAATGCCTTCAACCCTTCCTGCTACAATGCTCATGTCACCTGTGAGAGAAGGTAAAGGGAATGGAGAAAGAGAGACCCGGTTGTTGACCAGGAGAGCCGATCCTCCATAGCCATCAGATCTGTCACATCTGAGAATATTGAAGTGTGGCATACGGAAGCTAAGGCTTGGGGTCAGCCAAGTCTCAGCTATGGAACAAGCTAGAGGTTTGTACTTGTTGAGTAGGAATATGAGGTCGTGTTTTTTATGCCACACGCTCCTCACATTCCACTGAAGGAATATTTGGCGAGACGCCATTTTTAATGCTTAAAAGGAGGGATACAATTTGGTCGGCAACGTTGGACGGTAATTGATTGTTACTAGTAGTAGATGAAATAATAATTGGAATTAGTTTAATGAGTATGTCAATAACAGAGGGGTTATTATTGGAAGAGAGATTATTATAATTAAGAGAACAGCCATTAGGCTGTGTAGGTTGGGGAGTAGAAACTATTTGTTGATGTGCAACTTTATCATAAGAAGGGGAAAGGGGAGCATGAGTCCTGGGTTTGAGTGTCACAGTTTTGCGATGTGACTGAGAAGATGGTGCTTTTACTATGGCAGCATAGTTACTGGAGACTGATGGAATAAACTTACTAGCCTCAGCATAGGGAATGTTTTTTTCAGCCATAGTAGTCTTAATTGCCCTCTGTCTACCATACTCGGGGCATGACTTGCTGTTAGCATAGTGATTACCCGAGCATAGTATACAGAAAGCCTCACCCTCAGAAATGCTGCACACTTCACCTGAGTGATCGTGGCCACACTTACTGCAGCGAGGTTTAGATCGGCACACATTAGCCACATGTCCAAATCTGCAACACTTACGGCATTGGATTGTCGGGTATATGTATTGCTCGACAGGGAGGGAAGTGTAGCAGCAGTAAATCCGTTTAGGCAGTACTTGTCCATCAAATGTCAGGACACAAGTCTCGGTTGGTTTCCACTCATTGGTACCGTCTTTCTGTATTTTCCTATTAATACGGCGGACTTTAAGTATTCGCCCACAGCCTGAGGGCACAGTAAGATAGGTAAGAGCTTCTTCCTCTGAAATTTCCGAGGGGACACCAGTAACAACGCCCATCCTAGTTACATTGAATGAAGGAATTGATGCTATGAAGCTATGTTTCGACAAAAGGCTGTTAACCAAGAATGAATTTGCATCCTGAGGGGCTGCAAACTCTACTGATACCCGATTTCTGCCAACTTTGTTAACACCACCGCGAACGACGTTCGCGATGTTATTTTGGAGTAAGAATTTACCGAAATTTACTGGGTGAAGGGTGGTGCCAGCATTTGGTTGGTTCTCTATGCGAGAAACATGAACAACATAGGGAGCCTTATCTAAAGCAGAGTACTTTGTACGGCCAATTTGGCTTTTAGGTTGTTTACTGGGAATGGATTGGGTTAAAGTTTCTTCGTCTCCGAGACGTTTACGTGAAGACTGGGATGAATCTACGTCCATCTGTGAGACGCTGCACACGACATCTGCAAACTGGGATAGCGGCGAGAGAGGAGTTATAGGACCTGGGATATCTGGGGGATCGGGGGGTTTGTTTCTATCCATGGTGGATAGAACGGGATTTAAAACTACACAAACACAGAACAAACCTTTTTACGGGCACAAGGACAACACACTTAAACAATAACAAGTCACAGAAGTATCAACAATCACTCAAAATCACTCAAAATAAAAACAAAATTCTAAACACACGTGTCAGCCAAGAACTCGTAGGTCAGAATCTCAGTTTGATTATTTATTCCAGTCAGTAAAATGACAAGTGCAACTGTCACTGATACAAACAAAATGAAACAAACCTCAACACTGGAAATATCATTTTACTGACTCGAATTAATAATCGTATTTTAGATAATATGTAACCATGTCTATGTTATATTAATAAACTATTTTCCTAAATAACTGTTTCAGTAACAATAATAAATCTACTATCTAATCCGGCTAACTTAAGTTCTCCGAATATCGCTACAATATTTGTTTAGTTTCGAAATGGTTTTTCATAGATAGATGGCGCTATCAAATGAAAATTTTCGAACTATTTTAAAGTACTACTTAGACTGCGCTCTGTAACGAAACCAAAGCGCGATTCAGACAGGTACAACGCCATCTATCGAGCGCGCATACAATATTTATCGCAATACAATGGAGTTTTAGCTTTATTAATTTAATAAATTATGAACTTTATGTATTAATTTGTATTAATTATAGTCTATGTATTACATTTATTAAACTTCAGTGATTCGCCCTTCGAGATTACACCTGTTAACTTGTAGTAGCACGGATATGTGCTGCCATCTACACAATTTTAGAGCAACAAAAAACAAACTGTTATGCGCCCTAATGTTGGTACTCATACACGTTTTGTGTGGTTGCCATCTCGCACGCATTTTTCCTAAAGTATATTAGTTTAATCGTTTTTCAGTAGTTTTCTGTAGTCTAGCCTTCCAAAGTGATATTTTCAGAGATGGGAAAACGAAAACGCTACGATGAGGAAGACTATTTGGCTCGCAAAATGAGGAAACTAGAAAAAAAGATGCCAAAGATGGAAGTTAAATTCTAGAGTACAAACCGTGAGTTTGTATCACGAATTTATTTAAAAACTGTCGGTCTGTTGTTTTCAGGAGCTCCATATGTAGCTGATATTCACTCTGATTCAACTTCACATTCAAAGCCCCACGATGAACCGATGCCTGCTCCGATAGCTACTTTAGCCTCCGTGTCCGAACAGGCTTGTGCCGACGTACCCGAGGCTACTTCCGCACCCATTTCTGCGAATGAACCACCTCCAGATCATGCACCTACAGAAAGTGTGCCAGACTTAGAGCCTGATATTTTGTGTTTACTTGGAGAAGAGCCGGTACAAGAAGACAAGTTTGGTGAGAATGTCCATAAAGACATAGCTAATAGGTGGGCTGATATTCTAGTTAATGGCTTAAAGGATGAAACAAAAAAGGAAATATTGAACATATATAGTGTACCTTACAATTTAAAATTAGTTCAGGCTCCTAAACTTAATCCAGAAATCAGAGCAGCGGTCAATGAGTGAATGAATGACTTCGGGTAGGTGCACAAAAAGTATACACATTTTTCTGAATTAGTTACTTTAATTTTTAATAGTATTTGCATTATTTTATTAAAAATTCCTACGTGATAATTTGTATTTACATACCAATAAGCTTATATTGTGTGGGCAGTAACATACATATGCCCTAAACAGTGTCAATTGCATTTACTTGCTGGCTGAACTGTCACTTGAACTTTGGTCTCACTGATTACTGCACTGACACTTTGACACTGAGCCACTATCATGAGCTCAATAGCCGACATCGCGGAGACACAGCGTTTGGCTATAACGTCCCTCAACCAGCGGATGGCTGATTTTGAAGAACACCTGAAGTCATCATCACCAGGAGCAGACTTGAGTGGGCTTCACAAGGATTTTACAACTTTTAAAGAGCATGTGTGGAGTGTCCTTGGTGCCTTACAGCTGCAGATTGCTGAGTTGAGCAGGAGTGTTGACGTGATTGAGATGCGTCACAGAAAGAAGTTCTTGCTATTTGGAGGTGTGCCTGAGAAGCCTGATGAGAAACTCCCCGAAACTGTGGTAACCATTCTGCACAGCAAGCTTGGCATCACTGATCTGGCACCTTCTTCATTAAAGGTATGCCACAGACTGGGCGTGGCTTCTGAAGGTCAGTCTAGACCTATTCTGCTTCAGTTCATGGAGTCTGCTATTAGGAGCCAGATCTGGAAAACCAAGACTAAACTGAAGGGATCCTCTTATGTTATGCTATGCGGCAGACCTCTAAAAAGAGTAGCAAATTTTAAATATTTGGGTCATTGGGTCTCAGATGATTTAAAAGATAATCTCGATGTGGAACGGGAGCGCAGGTCACTGGCTGTTCGATGTGGGATGTTGGCCCACAGGTTTGCACGTTGTACGGCTCAGGTTAAGGTGACGCTTTTTAAAGCCTACTGCCAGTCCTTTTACACGTGCAGCCTGTGGGTGAACTTTACGCAGAGGGCATATAGTGGCCTGCGCGTACAATACAATAACACGTTCCGGGTGTTGATGGGGCTGCCGCGTTTTTGTAGCGCGTCTGGCATGTTTGCCGACGCGAATGTAGCTAGTTTCTCGGCCATCATGCGCATGAGATGCGCATCTCTGCTACGCCGGGTTCGCGCCAGCCCCAACAACATTCTTAGAACGTTAGCTGATAGGTGGGACTCGCCGATCCTGGGGAGGTGGATACGGCTGCATGCAGTCAAGTAGACATCCCCCAGGGTTGGTGTGCCTCACGTTAATTAGAATATAGTTGTAGTACTAACATTAGTTTATAAGTTTTGCATTGTTACTAACAAATATGGATGATTCTGAAATAAATGTTTTATTTTATTATTATTATTATTATGTGGTGTCTGAGTTCCTCACTCGTCAGCGACAGTCGGCTTTCACAACAGCTCGGAAGTTGTTTGGAGTGACTGCTGTGTGGACCATGGACGGAATCATTTTCGTCAAGCTCCCTGATGGTAAACGTCGTCGGGTCTTCACTGTTGAGGAAGTCGTCGCGCTAGGTTCGGAGCATGGCAAGTCACTGGATCAGATTGTTCCTCCAGACTCCAACCCTGGCTCCAGCAGCACGAGCCCGACGCCGGCGCAGGCTCCCACTCGGTCAAGACGGTTAGCAAGGAAGAAGTAACTCGGTTTGTTGTCATTATTTTGTTTCTATTTTAAATGTACAACTAGTTTTCTGTCCAATGATAATTTTTGGAGTACGTCACCGTGATTTTTTATCAAGTACCGACGCTTATTTACAATATTTACTGTTTTCTTTGTTTCAAATTTATGTTTAGGCAGTCATGTCAGTCAAGTTGCTGTGTGCTTGTAATGTCACAAATGTCACTGTCACTTATGTCACTGTCATCGATCGGTTTCGTTCAGAAACACGCATTAGTCTACATTGGGTATAGATCACTTACGCTTTAGCAGCCTTTTTCCTTTTTTTTGTGTCTAAGTGGCTGTCTTGAACGTTCGTTTTTGTAATCCATTTTATAATTTGTTATTCTTCTTTACTTGTTTTTGGAGTATGTTATAAATTGATTGTAAACAGTCTGCCGGCAGGTTATGCAATTGTTTGGATGTGAATTTTATTTCACAAAAAAAATATAATTATATATTTAATATTCAATTATTTACTATATATTAACCTATATTTTTACTTTTACTCAAATCCATAATAATTATGTCTGACGATGACTCTTTTTATTCATGTTCTTCCACCTCTTATTCAACTCTTGACGATTCTCTATCCGCTAATAGTTTTCTTAGTAGTGAGTGCCAGCGATTTAACAAGTGTTTTAATGTATGCCATGTCAATGCACAGAGCATCCCTCAGCATCATTCTGAGATTTTGGATTTATTTTCTGACGTCGCCTTACATGCCATTTTAGTGTCTGAAAGTTGGCTTAAACCTGAACTTCCCTCTCATTTTTACTGTTTACCGGGGTTTATTTTAATTCGGAACGATCGCACAGGTAAGCGAGCCGGAGGTGTCGCCATTTACCTGCGAAGTGATATCCCCTACAAAATTTTATCTTCATCATCCCCAATCTATAATGGTAACCCTGAGTACTTATTTCTTGAAATTATTGTTAAAGGGGTTAAGGCCGTTCTAGGAGTTATATACTGCCCACCTGCTATAGATTACTTCTCTACTCTAGAATCTCTCTTCGAATCTCTTTCCTCTGAGTACAAACATCACATAGTCATGGGTGATTTTAACACTGACCTCTTGAAAGATAACCTTAGATCACGTAGGCTGAGTGCGATCCTGGAGTCCTCGAGTCTATCATTACTTAAACTTAATCCAACGCATCATAACTTAGACTCTAGCGATTCCTGGCTCGATCTCATGCTTGCATCTTCTGTGGATCTCGTTGCCAACCATGGTCAGATTGCTGTGCCTGGTTTATCCAGACACGATCTGATTTATCTGTTTTATAAAATTAAACCCCCTAGGCAGCGTCCAGCTGTTATTTTTATTAGAAATTTCGCTAGATTAGATAGGGACAAACTCAATACTGATGCACAGGCCCTTGATTGGGATGAAATTGCCCAGTCGACATCAGTGGATCAGAAAGTGGAGTTATTTAATAAATATGTACTGCAGCTTTTTGACTCTCATGCACCGCTGAGGGCTGTTCGTGTCAAGCGCCCTCCTGCTCCATGGATAACCCCTGAAGTTAGGATGGCTATGAGACGTCGTGACCGGGCTTTTAGAAAATATAGGCGGGACCGCAGCGAGGAGTACTGGAACCTGTACAAGGTGGCTAGGAACCGCTGCAACCAGATGGTAAAAGCATTTAAACGCCGATACATTTCTGAGAATGTCCTCAATTCTTCACCGGCTGATATTTGGAAGTTTATCAAATCTCTTGGCATAACTAAGTCCCCCTCTAGTATAGTCTCTCTCAATCTTTCATCAAATATTCTAAATAAACATTTTTCCACGTCTACTACGCTTCCAGTTGACGTTAAGGATATGACTATCCTTGACATTACTTCCAGGCCAATGTTTCCTACTGACTCTTTTTCTTTCTCTCCCGTGACTAACCTTGAGGTCTTCAAATGCTTTACCTCTATTAAGTCTAAGGCTGTGGGCTGTGATGGGGTCAGTCGAACTATGTTATCTTTTTTGATTGAGAATTTAATTCCAGTTATTACTCATATTATCAATACATCACTGCAGACTGGTGTGTTTCCCGCAATGTGGCGTAAGGCTTACATTATCCCTCTTCCCAAAATTTCCAACCCAAGTTTACCTAATCACTTCAGACCCATCTCCATTCTCCCTTTCCTTTCCAAAATCTTAGAAGCAGTTGCTCTCAAGCAAATATCCTCCTACGTTTTTAAAAATAACCTTTTGTCCAATTACCAATCTGGATTTCGGCCTGGCCACAGCACAGCCACAGCTTTACTTAAAGTTACTGAAGACATTAGGGATGGCTTGGAGAATTCGAGGTTAACGGTCTTAGTTTTAATAGATTTTTCCAATGCTTTTAACACCGTTGATCACGATATTCTCTTGGCTATCTTGTCTCAAATTGGGGTCTCTTCGTTGTCACGTGATTGGTTTTCATCTTATCTTCGTGGTCGCCAGCAGGCAGTGCGTGCTGATCAGGAGTGCTCTGATTGGTGCGACCTGGTAACTGGTGTTCCTCAAGGCGGTATACCCTCTCCTCTCTTATTTTCGTTATTTATAAACTCCATTACTTCTATCCTCAAATGTTCTTACCATCTCTACGCTGATGACTTGCAACTATACGCTCAATCAGACATCGCCAACCTTAATAATTGCATCTCATCACTCAATGCTGATCTTCGTGCTATTGAAGAATGGTCTAGCAAGTTTGGGGTTGCTGTGAACATCGGAAAATGTCAGGCAATCATAATCGGTAGTTCATACCACTTGAGAAACGTGAACACTAGCCAACTTGTGCCACTGTTGTACGAGAACACCGTCATCTCTCTTTCACCTCACGTAAAAGACTTGGGCCTGTACATTGACGACTGTTTGAGTTGGAAAAAGCATGTGGCTCAGGTGAGTCAGAAAGTCACGTTCTCGCTGCGGTCTCTCTATAGATTCAAGCATTTCCTCCCATCTAGCACCAAACTCACTTTGGTCCAGTCACTTGTGCTTCCCATCATTGACTATGCTGATGTTTGTTATTCTGATCTATCCCAAGAACTTCTAAATAAATTGGATCGTCTTCTCAATAACTGTATTCGCTTCGTTTTTGGCCTTCGTAAATACGATCACATTTCTTCTTTTCGTTCCCAGCTTAAATGGTTGCCTATCCGACGCAGGAGGTCCCTCAGATCTCTTTGCATGCTCTTCAAAATTATGAACGATCCATGTGCTCCTGATTACTTAAAAACTCTTTTCATAGTGTTGGGCAGTTCTCATAGTCGTAACCTTCGAGCTTCTAAGAATCTACTTTTCCAAATTCCTTCACACCGTACCGGTTTCATGTCTAATTCTTATACTATCTCGACTATTAAGCTCTGGAATGCGCTACCCTTTAGCATTAAAAAAGCTGAAAGCAATTTCACTTTCAAGAGAAAAGTACGTAACCTCTATACGTCAAAATAAATTAGCTCTCAATTAACAAAAGTCATGTCATGAATTATTAGGATTTTATTTCTATTTATTTTATATGTTATAATATTGTTTAGTTTATTTTGTTTGTATATATGTAATAGTATTAAAAAGCATAGTTTTATATATATATTTTTTTTTAGTTTGTTTTACTAGTTTTTTTTTTATTTTTGTTGTACCCTACCACAGTGTTGTCTTACACCCAAAGGTTGACTGGTAGAGAATGCCTTGTGGCATTAAGTCCGCCTATGTACCAAGGATTTGTACATGAAGTCTAAATAAATAAATAAATAAATGAGGGCGCTTTAAGAAGAGATAACATTTTGACTGATAAACAAATGGTATTATCGTCCATTATAACCTGTGTAGCCAACACAATCACTGCTATATTACAAAATAACCCTTGCCATGAAGAAATTAAGTGTCGGACACTAAAATTACTCAGCGATGCCGGCAGACTGTTATGCCACACGCACTACAGTGAGACTCAAACAAGGAAAACATTTTTTGCTGTCCTGTCTCAACAAGGAGGTAAAGGACAACGTAAAAGACCTCAAACGTGATCATCTATTATTTGGTAATGATCTACAAGATCATTTAAGATCCATAAAAGCAATCATAAAAGCAGGCACTGAGTTAAAACCTGCAGCTCCCAAACCAAAATTGCCACCTAAGAATATTCAACCAAAGGAACACTCGTCGAGGGCTTTAAACTGGAGGGGCCCGCCACCGCCGCAGTCGCAGCATCGTCGCATGCCGCCGAGACAGAACCCGACGGCTGGTGGGCGCAAGCAGCAACCAACACGCCGTGCAACGGATCGCCGTGCTCCACGCCAATACAATCAGCCTCCACGTCGTTAGCCGAAGTGGACAACACCAACACACAGGCGGGTAAATTAAAATTTTACTACCATAATTGGTCACAGATCACAAATGATCCTGTGGTGTTAGGTTGGGTTAACGGTTTGAAAATTCCTATTTCAAACGATATAACCCAGCCTACATGTTATCCACATAACAGTCCTAAGTCCAATGTGGATGCACTACTGATTACTAAAGAAATTAATAATCTTCTTAATATTGGTGCCATAAGTGTGTGTGAACCATGTGATGGTCAATATTTATCAAATATCTTTCTTGTTAAGAAAAGCAATGGGACAAATAGATTTATTTTAAATTTAAAATCCCTAAATAGATTCATCATTGCGCCTCATTTTAAACTTGAGGATTACAGAACTGCTATGAGACTCATGTCGAAACATAGTTACATGTGTACTATTGATCTTAAAGATGCATATTTCGCTATAAATATTCACAGCGACTCTAGAAAGTTTCTGCGATTCTTTTGGTTGGGAAAGCTATATGAATTTCAAGTTTTGCCATTTGGTCTTAACATAGCACCTTATGTGTTTACTAAAATTATGCGGCCTGTAATGCAATTCCTTCGAAATCAAGGCTTACTGTCTGTTATTTATTTGGATGATCTATTATTATTTGGAAATACTTATATGGACTGTAAACATAATTTTGAAATTACACAAAAAATTCTTCAATCGTTAGGTTTTACAGTAAACCTAAAAAAGAGTGTAAGTGTACCTAGCCGAACTGCAACATATTTAGGATTCGTATTCAACTCTGAGAATCTTACAATTAGCATTCCAGTAGAAAAGAAAAGTAAGATCAAAAATGAACTTTTACACTTCTCTAATTTAAAAAGATGTAAGTTGCGTAATTTTGCTCATTTAATAGGGTTGCTGATATCAATTTGTCCAGCAATGCAGTACGGCTGGTTATACACAAAAAATTTCGAAAGAACTAAGTACCTCAGTTTAAAACAAAAAGATGATTACAATCAATATATTGAATTACCTGTTTCTTTACGCGAAGATTTTGACTGGTGGTCTAGTAATATTGACAACTGCGCAAGCCCTATTCGTTCCAGTCATTATAAGCTGGAAATATATTCAGACGCGTCTAGAACTGGTTGGGGTGCCAGCTGCTCAGGCCAGACGGCTAGCGGACAATGGTCTAGCAAGGAATTAACTCAGCACATAAATTATTTAGAACTCATGGCAGCGTTCTTTGGGTTGAAGATCTTCGCCAATGATTATCGTAACTGCGAAATACTTTTACGAATTGATAATTCCACTGCAATTTCTTATATCAATAGGATGGGCGGCATACAATTTCCCCATCTTAGTTCTGTAAGTCGCGACATTTGGCAGTGGTGCGAAGAGCGACAGTTGTTTGTCTTCGCTTCCTATATTAGTTCTAAGGATAATCATATTGCAGACGCGGAATCACGTCGCATACATGCTGATGTTGAGTGGGAGCTCGCTGATGATGCTTTTCAAGTAATATGTAATAAGTTTAATCGGCCTGAAATCGATTTATTCGCGAGTCGTTTAAATAAGAAGTGTCTCAAATTTGTTTCTTGGCATAAAGATCCTGAAGCATTTAGGGTAGATGCTTTTACCTTAAAATGGTCCACCTATTTTTTTATGCATTTCCTCCTTTTTGCTTAATTTTGAAAGTTTTGCAGATAATTGTTCACGATAGGGCCGAAAGTATTGTTGTAGTTCCTCTCTGGCCAACACAGCCTTGGTATCCATTTTTTAAGAAGTTGCTTATTACTAGTCCAATTGAATTTACACCCAGTAAAACATTATTATCATCCCCTTACAGTGTGGAACACAAGTTGCAAGAGAGCCTTATCCTGGTTGCCGGAGTATTGTCAGGCAGGCATTTCTGATGCAGGGCTCGCCTCCAGATGCTGCGGATGTGATGCTGGCGTCTTTAGCTGTTAGTACTTTAAAACAATATAACACTTGTTTTAAACAATGGTTTACCTTTTGCCAGGATAGAAACCTAAATTTATTTCAAACATCAGTTGCTAATGTGTTAGATTTCTTAGTTACACTTTTTAACCAAGGTCAAAAGTATGGCTCAATTAATTGTACTAAAGCAGCACTGTCGCTTCTGCTTAGCTCAGCAACCATGAATGATCCACGGGTCACGAGGTTTATGAAGGGGGTCTTCAAGTTGCGCACCCCACTCCCAAGATATAATTTTACTTGGGACCCATCTATTGTTTTAGATTACTTAAGTAATTGGTATCCTAATGAAAGTCTTTCCTTTGAAAAACTATCGAAAAAATTGACTACACTTTTGGCTTTAGTAACTGCACATCGAGTGCAAACACTGGCGCTTATTAAAGTGTCTAATATTAAAAAATATAATAACGAAAAGTTCGTAATAAACATCACGGATTTAATCAAAACCTGGCTGTGAATCGTACCCCACCGATTTTGATTCTTCCCTTTTTCAACGAAAGACCTTCCATTTGTCCTGCTAGAACTTTAGAACAATATTTAACTGAATCGGCTGACAAGAGAAACCCTGAATGTAACTCTTTATTAATTAGCTTTAAGAAACCTTTCAATAATGTAAGCTCACAAACTTTAAGCCGTTGGATCAAGGCCATCCTGAATGAAAGCGGTATAGACACATCAGTGTGTTTAGCGCGCACAGCACAAGGCATGCAGCTACGTCTGCTGCCAAAAGATTCGGGGTTAGTATAGATAATATTAAAAGAACTGCGGGTTGGACCGGCAGATCAGAAACTTTCGCAAAATTTTATAACAGAGAAGTAGTGACAGACACCTCAGATGCCTTTGCCCGTTCTTTTTGTAGGATGGCCTCAATCAACGAAGGATAATGATTTGTTATTTTATTTGGTATTTGTTATAATTTTTTCTTTTTTCTTTATTAGTTTGATCACAAGCTTTGTGTTCTTGATTATACTTGTAAGGTATTGCATACATTTGAGTTTACTTTTTTCCCTAAGTCAGTTCCCTTTTTAGGGTTCCGTAGCCAAATGGCAAAAACGGAACCCTTATAGATTCGTCATGTCTGTCTGTCTATCCGTGTATGTCACAGCCACTTTTTGTCCAAAGTATATGAGCTATCCTGTTGAAACTTGGTAAGTAGATGTATTATGTGAACCGCATTAGGATTTTCGCACAAAAATAAAAACAAAACAAATTTTGGGGGTGCCCCCCATACTTGGAATTGAAACTCAAAATTTTTTTTTTCACCAAACCCATACGTGTGGGGTATCTATGAATAGGTCTTTAAAAATGATATTGAGGTTACTAACATCATTTTTTTCTAAACTGAACAGTTTGCGCGAGAGACACTTCCAAAGTGGTAAAAAGTGTGTCCCCCCCCCCGTAACTTCTAAAATAAGAGAATGATAAAACTAAGGTCAGTGCCGCACGAGCTATCCTTGTGATCGGACGTTTCATTATTATTTGTGATTTTTTATTGAGCGCGTAATTCTTATCTTGTTTACGCGCAGGCCAACCGGTTTCTCCGGTCGGGCCCTGCGACTGTTGCTTTGTGCACATGTCTGAATCTAATATAATTAATGAAAACATAAATTCTTTGTCGAGCGCTGACGAGTTAGAGGACGGTACAAACATGGAATTTGAGGACAATACACAACAGGGTGATTCGGAGATAAGTGGAAAAAGGATAAGAGATGGAAACTCTTCAGAAGAAGGATGGAGCGTAGTGAATAGAGGACGAAGCAAACTTATACGTAGTGGGGAAGAACAAGGTGAGAGGGAAAAAGAGAGGATTCAAGTGCACGTGACGTGTAAAGAACCTCTGCCGAAACAATTCGCTTTAGCACGACTATTCAAGACAAATAACATCGACAGCGGTAAGATCTATAAAATTAAATACGTACACTAGAATAAAATGTTAATTACTTTTGATAATGATATCGGTGCAGAGGAATTTATAAAATGCTCGGTGTTTACTGAGATGGGTTGGTCTTGTCAAAAAACATCGGAAGTAGGTGTGTCGTACGGACTCATTAGAGCCATGGACTTGGACATCCCTGATGAGGAACTCAAAACTAATTTATCAAGCAGTGCTGAAATTATTTCGATAAAGAGGCTAAATAAACGATGCTTGGATGACACTGCCGGTAACGGCTGGACTCCGAGTGAAACGATTCGGCTAGGATTCAAAGGCCCTTCGCTGCCGCCGTATGTCTACATTTACAACTTGAGGATTCCAGTGGAGCAGTTTGTATTTCCGGTTACTCAATGTGCTAACTGTTGGAAATTCGGTCATTTAAAGATAAGGTGTCCTTACAAAAAACCTATTTGTCCTAAATGCTCACAAAAACACGACAATTGTAAAATTACATCATTTACTTGTGTGAACTGTTCAGGTCGTCATATGGCGCTTGATAAAGTATGCCCATTTTACAAGAAGGAAAAGAAGCTTAGGGATATCATGGCAGAGTTTAACTGCACCTACAGGAAAGCACTCACCATGTACGTCCCTCCTTCCCCTGCCCAGGCCCCACAAGTGGTTACTGATCCAATATCCTCATTCACGCCACTTCCAATAGATGGAAACGTCGGAACACCCTATGAAGTGGACTACCCAGGTTCATCCACTACAAATATACGACCTAAGCTTCAGGCTAAACGTATCTTAAAGAAGCAAATTCCCCGACCAATGACCCCTACGCCCAGTGAAGACATACTATCGCATCATAATTCTGAATCTTCAGACTCCTCAGAAAAATTGGACACACCTCACGTTAATAAAAATAAACATAAGTCGTTCCATAATTAAAATTTTTGGCATCTGATTACTAAAATAAGAAATATTATAAAAAAGTAAAGAATCTCTTCAGATTAAAATCCAGCAATCTATTTCCATATTTACAGAGTGGCTGACACAAAAAATTGTAAGTAGCTTATCGATGGATTCGTTATTTGATCTATTTGTTAGAAATGGCTAATAATAATTATTGTACTAACTTAAACATTATACAATGGAATTGCCAAAGTATAAGGCCCAAATCTCGTTCACTCGAATTACATTTAAGTCAAGAAAAAATCCACATTGCCGTGTTGAGTGAAACTTGGTTGGAACCCGAAAGTTTTTTTAGAATTAGCGAATATAACACGTATAGACGAGACAGAGAAGATGGTTACGGTGGCGTGGCCATTATGACTCATCGCTCTGTTAAATCTATTATTTGTACAACACAAAGTCGGAACCCTGGTATTGAATTATTACATTTAAGAATTCTGAATTGTCAGCATATTGAGAATATAGTTTCCATCTATTGTCCTTCGACAGTAAACACCACTCAAAGCGATTGGGACGCGATTTTTTCTATTGGGAACAATAAAACTCTTATCTTGGGAGATTTTAACGCTCACCACTCTAACTGGTCTCAAAGAACTGATCGGCGCGGCTCCGAAATATTTGACTCCATGTTGGATTATAATTTTATTCATTTAAACGATGGTAGCTTCACTAGAATTAGATTGGTTGATGGAGTTCTTCAACAATCTAGTCCCGACATTTCATTTGTTTCTTCAGATTTGTCCTTATTATATACGTGGAAATCAACAAACGAATCTCTCGGAAGTGATCATTTGATTATTAAATTAAACTGCCTACTTAATATTCGTCGCGATTATCAAAATAAAAGAAATTTCAAAAAATCTGATTGGTCTTCGTATACAACATTTATAGATGAAAAATTACAAAACTGCGTAATTCCCCAGGATCCTCAGGAGTCATATGACCTACTACATAATATCATGCAAGAAGCTGCTGACAAGTATATTCCATACATTAAAATCCCTCAAACCATTTGCAACAAATTTAAGCCAAAACCATATTGGTCAACGGAGTTGTCCAGGGCTGTTGCGGAGCGGCGCTTGGCTCTTGCGAATCTGAGAGGTTGCCCCTCTTCAAGGAATTTAGATATCCTCAAAGAAAAAATAAGCACTGCTCAACGACTGATTCGTAAGGCCAAGTGTAAATCCTTTCAGCAGTTTTGTACATCTATTGATGAAACCTCTTCGGCATCCGAAATGTGGCGCAAGATGAGGTGGCTAAAAGGTCGGCAGACTCCCAACTCCTGTGTAGATAAAGAAAAAGCCGAGCACTTGCTTAACGACCTCACTCCAGATTTCGTATGTCCCTTGCAACCTACTTTTAATTCCAATAATCCAATGTTAGAGTCCCCAATCTCAATGCCAGAATTAGTCAACTGTATTAAATCTACCGATACAGCCCCTGGGTCAGATCAAATTTCCTTCTCCATGATCAAACACCTTCCGTCTTCCGGAAAACATATGTTACTTCTAATATATAATCAATGTTTCTCTGTAGGTTTTGTTCCTCTACAATGGCGTCAAATCAAAATAGTCCCAATCCCCAAACATAGTTCTTCTTCATCCTTACGTCCAATTTCTCTAATATCGTGTATTTGTAAAATTTTTCATGCTATATTGGCCAAGCGAATAGAATGGTTCTTTGAAAAACAATGTCTTTTCCCTGAGGACATGGTGGGTTTTCGTAAGGCACGATCATGTCTAGATAATCTTACACGATTAGTATCCGAAATCCAACTAGGATTCTCTAAAAATATGGTTACAGCAGCATGCTTTATAGACATCGAAAGCGCTTATAATAATGTTGATATTCCTTGCCTGTTACGTATTTTAGATCAGTTTGGAGTTGGGTCAAAATTTTGTATCTATTTGTGGTCCTTTTTATCAAATAGACATCTGCAACTGGCGACGCACGATTGTGAAATGGTTAGATTTACTGGCCGTGGGTTAGCTCAAGGAGACCCATTGGCTCCACTTTTATTTAATATTCTAACATTACACATATGTAATAATATTAACCAGGTTAACATTTCTCAATATGCTGATGATTTTGTGTTATATTCAACCAAAAATAATTTAGATTTAGTTTTTGAAGAGCTTCGGTCTTCCTTACAATATATTAAAGTGTTAATTGATAAATTAGGTTTAACAATGTCTCCTAATAAAACAAAGATCTGCGTTTTTAAAAAAGGTTGCTTTAGGAGATCTATTAACTTTGATTTCGATGACATTTCAATTGATGTTGTTAATAATGTGAAATATTTGGGTCTGTGGCTGGATAGCTCGTTAAGGTGGGGTAAGCACATTAATGAAACCGCACAGAAAGTAATGAAATTCATTAATCTACTTAAAGTTTTATCCGGTCCAGGATGGGGAGTCCATCAAAAACACCTTAGACGTTTATACATTTCTTTAATTCGAAGTAGAATTGACTATGCCAGTTTCTTGTTTGATAATAGTTGTAACTCTAAACTAATCAAATTAGATCGGGTCCAAAACCAGGCGTTACGTACTATCGGTGGATTTATACGGAGCACCCCGATACACGTCATGGAAAGTGAGCTATGCCTGCCGCCACTTCATATTCGTCGGAGATACCTAGCCAGTAAATTTATTTTAAGATCAGTTTCTTTTGTTAACAATAAAACAATACATTCACTAGAAAACCTTTCGCTTGTAACAGGTTCCAATTATTGGCAGAACAAGAAGTTGCCGTTACTTATCGACATCTTGTCTCAGTATAAATCTGTTCCAATATACTCAACTGTTCAACTTGGAATGTTTTCTCTAGATAGGTGGATAAGTAGTATAGATTTGTCTCATATAGTAATCGATAAAATTCCTAGTATCTCTAAAGCTAAACGCCATTACAGTATCTTACAATTAAAACAATTATGTTCTTCATACATCCATGATCAATATTTAGATTATCACAAAATTTTTACTGACGGTTCCAAAGATAAACATTTGGGGGGTGCAGCCTTTTTAGACCCCAACCTTCTGAATCACATGAAGATTAAAATTGATTCAGATATTTCTATTATGCACATTGAACTGATTGCGATATTGGAAGCTTTATCCTATATTTCATCAATCAATGGCGATAAATTTGTGATTCTGACAGACTCCAAAAGTTCGCTGCAACACTTGGCTCGGAACACTTCTCACGTGCGAGGTATTCCGACAGCCTACGTCATATATGAATTACTTTTAAAACTTCAATCCGATTCCAAAACGGTGCGCCTCCAATGGATTCCATCGCATGTACAATATGAAGAAAACGATGTTGTGGATATGCTCGCCAAACAGGCATGTGTTGATGGTGTTCCTATGAATGTCACCCCACTGTATTCGGACTATTTCGGAAAGGCCAAGATCAAGTGTTTAGATCTTTGGCAGGAGTATTTTGATGAAAGATCAAAAGAAAAGGGGATATGGTATCGAACTATCCAGCCAGAGATTTCTCGGGTTCCATGGATTGATTGTAATCTTAAAAAAACATTAATTACCATAGCCTTAAGGCTTCGCTCCGGACATATTCCATCAAACAAATTTTACTATTTAATGAAAAAAGTTTCATCACCAAATTGTGATTTATGTGGAGTGGTTGATGATTGTCTTCCATATCTTGATGGAATGTGTTCGAAATGAAAATGTTAGGGTGAACATTTTTGGACCGTTTAATATGAATAATATTGGCATTTGTAACGCCATTCTTGCTTTTCCAGGTTCTGATGAAGCAAAGCTTTTGTACAAACTTGTGATAAATAGGTCATAAGCTATTCATAAGTAACGTATTTGTAATTTATCATATTTGTATTTTCCCGCACTGGGCGATGTGGTCTCTAAGAGACAAAGCCCTTTAAATAAATAAAAAAAAAAAAAAAAAAAGATAAAACTAAAAAAAAATATATAATGTAGACCTCAACCAAAACTACCAACGAAAATTGGTTTGGATGAGATACAGTTAGCAGTTTTTGAGATATAGTACATTTTCAAAAACCGCAAATATAACTTTGCCATTCATACAAATACTATGAAAAACAAAGTTATTTTTATTGTTTGTGTATATTACTTACTAATCTCAATATAATTATATCTCTAATCTATGCTTGCTGCTACGGAACCCTTCATGGGCGAGTCCAACTCGCACTTGGCCGGTTTTTACTATTTCGTGAGACTCTAAACATCTACAAGTTAACAGGTGTAATCTCGAAGGGCGAATCACTGAAGTTTAATAGAAAGTCAAACGAACTTACCTGTAAGTGACGTTCGATGACTATTAAACGATGTGATTCGCCCGAGAGATTACACTCCCTCCCTGGCCCTGATCAAGATCCTTCTAGATCTTTCCCCCGACTTGCACGAAATAGTGACTAACGATGGCCAAAGGGGAAACGTGTATGAGTACCAACATTAGGGCGCATAACAGTTTGTTTTTTGTTGCTCTAAAATTGTGTAGATGGCAGCACATATCCGTGCTACTACAAGTTAACAGGTGTAATCTCTCGGGCGAATCACATCGTTTAATAGTCATCGAACGTCACTTACAGGTAAGTTCGTTTGACTTTCTATATTATTATTTTCTATTCTATGTATTTATTCATCCAATTGAATACTTAAACAACGAACAAAGTTAACAATGCAGTCGAAATCCATACACAATATTTTTGCCAAACCGCAAATATAAAATTGTTTTCTATGGTGTATTATTTTTTGGGTATTTTTAGGGTTCCGTAGCCAAATGGCAAAAACGGAACCCTTATAGATTCGTCATGTCTGTCTGTCTGTCTGTCCGTGTATGTCACAGCCACTTTTTGTCGAAAGTATAAGAGCTATCCTGTTGAAACTTGGTAGAAAGATGTATTATGTGAACCGCATTAGGATTTTCACACAAAAATCAAAACAAAACAAATTTTGGGGGTGCCCCCCATACTTAGAATTGAAACTCAAAAAAAAAATTTCACCAAACCAATACGTGTGGGGTATCTATGAATAGGTCTTTAAAAATGATATTGAGGTTACTAACATCATTTTTTTCTAAACTGAACAGTTTGCGCGAGAGACACTTCCAAAGTGGTAAAAAGTGTGTCCCCCCCCCTGTAACTTCTAAAATAAGAGAATGATAAAACTAAAAAAAATATATAATGTAGACCTCAACCAAAACTACCAACGAAAATTGGTTTGGATGAGATACAGTTAGCAGTTTTTGAGACATAGTACATTTTCAAAAACCGCAAATATAACTTTGCCATTCATACAAATACTATGAAAAACAAAGTTATTTTTATTGTTTGTGTATATTACTTACTAATCTCAATATAATTATATCTCTAATCTATGCTTGCTGCTACGGAACCCTTCATGGGCGAGTCAACTCGCACTTGGCCGGTTTTTTACTTCTGATGACAAAAACAAAAAAAAATGTTTTGATAAATTTTACGTGAAATAACTGTAAATATTTGTAATTCAGGTTATAATATACTATAAAAAATATGTACCGAGCTTACAACTCTTTAGTTTTACTAGAAATAAACAATAAAATTTCGAATGTCCATGGTAGTGACACTGAATCCAAGGAAGTGACTTTCCCTATAGTTTTTTAATCATGGAAATGACTTCAAATCATGGACGTGACATTATTTTCGTGACGTGACATTATTTTCGTGACGGGACGTGATATTATTTTATCCAAGGAAATTAAAAAAAAATGAATAGGAAATTAGGATGTGTATAAATACACTGGATTTATTAAATAAAACAAAAGTTTGGAAAATCAACTTTAATTGCTTTGATTTTTTAACTTTACCCTAATCTTAATCACGTTTTAGCTTAGGAAATCAACACTATTTTGTATTAAAACATGAAACTTAATATATATTTTTAAAAGTAACTGCTAAAGAGATCCAAAACTTTGTACTTCAGGCACTTTCTAATAATTCAGTCTTAATAAAATCTTAATATTAATAAGTTTTATAACTTTAGAGATATTTCTTAATTAAAATATTTCGAGGTCATCATCACTCTCACTGTCAAAGATCCTCATCCTCCTCTTTTCAGGCTTCTTATCGCGTTCCTTATCTTTCTGTTCTTCAGACTGATCATCATGTTCTCTATCCTCCAGTTCTTCTTTCTCACTGTCTAGTTCCTTATTCTCCTGTTCCTTATCCTCCCATACTCCAGTTTCACTATCAAGCTCGTTATCTTCTTGATCTTCAGTCTGATTGTCAAGATCTCTTTCTTCCAGTTCTTCAATCTCACTATCTAGGTGCTTATCATCCTGTTCCTTATCCTCCAATTCTTCAGTCTCACTATCAAGATCGTTATCTTCTTGTTTTTCAGTCTGATTATCAAGTTTTCTATCATCCAGTTCTTCAATCTCACTGTCTAGTTCCTTATCTTCTTGTTCTTCAGTCTCATCATAAAGTTCTCTTTCCTCCAGTTCTTTAATCTCACTGTCTAGTTCCTTTTCCTACTGTTCTGCAGTCTCACTATCAAGTTCCTCGTGTTCCTCCTGTTCTTCGATTTTTCTGTCATATATTATTTCCTGCAGCAATGGGTTGGAAAATTCCACAAAACTATTGGGCAACGTATAGTGTAGACACCGTTCTCCGGGGGCGCGTTCACTGTGAGGCATGTTAACTTTCTTAAAAATATTTTTTGAGTGATGCGCGAATCCCATGTCATTTGATAGACTTTTGTGATCCCAGGAACACTACTGATTTTTCGGTGCAATAGCTTATTATTTTCTTCAATTTCTTTTGTAGTTACGGTTGAAATTATGACATTAGTAGTGCTCTCTCTAATACACTTCATAAGTGTATTAAAATCAGGTATATCTGAACCTTGAGCAACAATACGATCAGCAGTACGCTTTATTACTGCACCCACTCCATCCATGGGCCCTTTGCCATGGCCTGCTTCACAGAAGTTCCATGTCGCAGTTTTTAAACTGTATCTCTTTGCCAAGTATTGAGTATACAGATAGAACATGTATCTGTTTCTGTACTGTGCACTAGGACCGTCGCTTAAAATATGCAATTTCTGAATTAATAATAAATAAATAAAATAAAATCATTTATTTCAGATGTCTAAAAGATCCATATCCATAGTAGTTTTACAATAATTCATCAGATAAAATTCATTAAAATTATAAAAATTAAATACATTAGGATTACTTACATTCATTCAAATCAAATACATTAAAATCACAGTCATACATTAAAATTCAATCATAAATTCAAAAATTTAAGGCACAAGATAGAAATATATTAGAATTAAGAATTATTATTATCAAATTATTAAATTAAAATACTAAATTACCCTTCTCACAAATGACCTCCAAAGTGGGGATGAGAACCTATCCGCTACAGTCTCCAGGATTTTGTTCGGGCTGCCACGCAATCTGCAGATCAGGGATACCGTCTTTTTGCGAATAACGGCGTGAAAACCATCAGTGCGATATAGCGCGAACATCCCCGATGCACTACAGAATCGGGGCAGCCCCAACATCATCCTGAAGATATTGTTATATTGGATGCGCAGGGCATCCAGCGATTTTTTGGTGTGACTGACCCACAGACTTCCCGTGTAAAAGCTCTGACAATATGCCTTAAAGAGCGTAGTCTTAACTTCCTCCGAGCAGCGGGAGAATCTGCGGACCAGCATATTACCTCGGACCGCTAGAGCCCTGCGCTCCCTCTCAATATCTACATCATCCTCAAGGCCGTCGGTAAGGAAATGTCCAAGATATTTAAATTTAGTGACACGATTTACGCTCAAGCCATTTAGGGTAACACTGGGTGAATTATCGAGACATCTACCGCCGGCCCTGAAGATCATGTATTCACTCTTCTTTACATTGTAAATAAGACCATGTACATCAGCATAGTCCTCACACACCTCTAACATCTCTCTGAGACCACCCACCGTCGGGCTCAGCAGCACCATATCGTCCGCGTAGCTTATGTTGTTTACACATACACCATCTATCGAGCAACCGACGCGCCTGCTGCTAAGCTCAACGATGAGGTCATTTATATATAGATTGAAGAGCTTGGGAGATGTCAAACCCCCCTGTCTCACCCCGCTCTCCAACCTATACGCTTCAGAAAGTGTATTAGCCCACCTTACAAAATTTGTTTGGTTCCCATACCAATACCTGAATATATTGAGCACGGCTACCGGCACACCCCTGTCCCTCAACTTTCTCCAGAGCACATCGTAAGACACGAGATCAAAAGCCTTGGAGAGGTCAAGGAAACAAGCATATACCGGCGTCCTACGATCGGTATAGTACCGGACGGTATGCTTAAGACTTACTATTGCGCTTTCAGTCGATAGCCCGGGCCGAAACCCGAACTGAGCGTCATGCAGTTTGATGTAATTATCTAAGCAAGAATCAAGCACACCGTCCAGCACCTTAGCGATCACAGTTGCGAGAGATATAGGGCGGTAGTTCCCCTTATCCGATATATCCCCAGTCCTGTTCTTCACAATAGGCACTACGATAGTTTTCATTAAGTCATGTGGTAAATATGAGTGACTAATGCACATTGTGAAAAACATGGCCAGGACTCTCGGTAGGTGAACCCCCGCATGCCGCAAATGCTCAACACTAAGCCCGTCATGACCGGGAGATTTACCGCCTGTCATTTTCTTTATCACATGTCTTACTTGACTAGCAGTAACATGTACATCAGACTCCTCTCCATCACATCTGGCATGAGAACCAAAAGACGACACTGATGGACCAAGCGGGGAGCGCACCTTAAAATGGTCCCTAAACATATTAGCGACGTGCACCGGTTCGCTTTTCCCATCCACACTTACAGGGAGGCCAGGCTTAATATCATGCTTACCTGTAGCCTTCCAGAATGTATTAAAATCTTTAGCTGATCTGTGTTTAGTCAGAATGTCCATTCTAAGTTGATCCTGATTATTTTGGCACCACTTCAGTCGACTTTTGAAGATTTTACGTGACTCGAGCATTTCGTCATAAATAACGCCCACTGTAGGCCGATTGCATGCTACCCACAATTTGAACTTCAGCCTGGCCGCCTGATGAGCTTCACGAACAAGTTTATTCCAGCCGCATAAGTGCCTGCGTTTGCTTTGTTTAGTGCCTCGCCTCCCGCTTGACCCTACAGCGGCGTCACTCAAGATTCGAACTATATTCTCATACAATTTGTTCAACACAATTTTATGGTCATCCAAACTGCATGATCCACGACTGCATTCCGTGAACTCGGTGGGGAAATCTATGTGACGTAACCCGTTGTAACAAAATTTATGAATGAATTGATGAATTGTGCATGACGATACAATTAGATCTAGCATCTTTTGAAGGTGAGCACATATTGAACTAGCATCATGGCGCAAATTCTCAGACAATGTGCAAAATGAACAACTGTTCACTTTTTGCGTATCTGGACATCTATAGTAATAAACACCAGTATGAAGACTGATTTGTTGTCTGGAATCACCAAAATGGACTGACTGGATCTCATTCGCATATTTGCAGCAATAATTTTCAGAAAAGTCGATCTGCATAAATATCTCTCCGTCAACAAGGTTGTTCTTCATTAGGGTGGATTGTTTGTATTGATGAGAAATGTTAAATTGGTGTTCTAAGAACATTTTCAAGTCTTCTAAGAACGATTCTACTAGCTCTTTTTTCGTAATTGTTTTCTGTCCTTTTACTGTTCTTCTTATTTCCTTTTCTTGTCCTTTAATCAATCGCTTTTCTTTTGTGGCACACGAAGTTTTATATGTAGTAGTTTCCGAACCATCAAAAAGTTGTATTTCAGGTGATTTATGTAAGCAAACACGACATTTGCGCAACATGCAAGCCTCCTTGTTGATATCACAAACTATGCTTTTGCACAACTCTGTTAAGTTTTGAGCTTTAAAAATTCCCAAGTGTTTCAAATTATCGAACTTAAGCTGCATATTTTCATGTGCAACACATAAACAGGTATCCCTTTCAGCAACTTGGCGAGAAACGATTCAAAAAGGACGCATCCGGCAAAACGTTGCAAGACTCAGTTTTTCCTTGTTTTCGATCTGGAACTTGCTATGGAGATTAGTAAGTGTGTCACACAAGTAACGTTTTTGTTTTTTATTTTTATTCTTGGTGATTACATCTTTTTTTCCAGGACACTGCTTACTGTTGTCATCTCGCTCTAAGAAGGCAATAATTTTTGAATTTAATGGTTTCAGCTTTTTGGTTAAAATCTGTTTAGTAGCAACTTTCTTTGGATGGCTAGAAAGCTGCTGAATTTTATGACTGGCCCTTAGCAATTGTACCCGTAATGCGTGAACCTTTTTTTGCAGCGTGTGGATTACAGTTGCCTGAGTGTTTATTTTTAAATTGGACTCCTCACGTCGTTTCCGGGCAAGACGAATACCTGCTATTTTTTGCCTATTCAACTTAGAACTGGAGCTAGAAGGTGTGAGGCATTCTTCTCTGGAGAAGGACGATCCAGGATTACCAAGCGATGACCTTCTGGAAATCGTAGAAGCAGTTGACGGAGCTGGAGAAAGGCAAGAAAATTTTTGTTGAGAATCAAGGCTAGTTACATTTTGGTCACCAGCAATTGACTCTGGAGTGTTCTCTCTCAAATTTTGTAGTAGTCGCTCATTATGTTTTTTATTTTGTCTACTCCTAGCTTTACGTTCTCGCCATTCACGTTGTTTAGCTCGTCGTTCTCTGGGAGTCATTTCGGACACTAGTTTTACCTGTTTTTTACGTCGTTTTTCTGCATAACGCAGGTTATCTTTTCTCTTACTGGCTTCATACAAGTCAGGGTTCGCCTTAATACGAGCTCTTCGTTTTCGTTCGCATTCTCTTTTTTGTTTGCGAATTTCTTCCGCTGTCTTTGGTCTTTTATTTCTCGCCATCTAAAAAAAGTAAAACATGTATTTTTTTGTATGTAAATGCATTTTGTGTATGATAAGGCAGTAATTAAACAAACAAAATAATTGGAATGATCCAAGTTAAAGTTCACATCCCTGGACGTGTGGTCACTTCCATGAGTTGTATTTTATATTATATCCAGGAGCGCGACAATAAAACCACGAATCCATGAACCAACAGTTTAATGGCGGCCTCACCGCAACCACAGATAATGTAATACACAGATAATGCACAGATACCACACGTCCCCTCTTAAAAAAAAACTAAAAGTTACAATAGGTGGGTACAACACTTACAGGTAACTAAGGTATAATTAGATAAAAATTAAACAAAACGTAGTGAGCACTTATTAGCCCAAAAAAAAAATGTCTTACAAACCTATAACGTTTATGTTTTCTTATTGGTTACGCTACGAAGAAAAAACGGTTAAGTCTTTATCTGTAGCTTCATGTCATTGAACGACTAAGTTGATTTGGCTGTGGCTTCCTATCCCCATCCCTATCCCGCACATGCCTTCTCTCATTCGTACGAGAGAGAGAGGGATCGCTTAAAAGCGTCGACAGCTGACTCTCGAACCCAATCGGTTCCTTACGACACGCACCTCACGTCAGAGCGCTCCAGTTGCCTGCTGTCGACAGCGACTCCCGCCCGCGACCATCTCCGGAGAAATTAAGGTATTGTGCAATCCTTCCTATATTTCGATCTGCAATCTTTCTTGTGTTCCCGGCAGAACGTAATTTCCATGTTTTTCTTCACAGCCAATTAGCAATTAGCAAAATTAGCATAACCCGCGCTTCCATTTGGTCCTAACGAGCCTGGATAGTTATTGAAATCAGTGATAACCATTCGCCATTCGTAGTCGGTAAAAATACTCGTATTCTAATTAGTTTTGTACCAAACACTTGTCTCGCCGACAGGTGTGGGTATATCGTTAAATTCTCGGTAAAACCGTTGTATATTCGTAACACCAGCTAGTAAATCGTTGCTATAACTGGTTATTTCGCTTAATCCCGCATTATTGTAAAATATTACCGTTGAATTACCGCTTCGCGCTCAATTACCGACGCATTATTGTAAAAATAAATACCCACTTAGGTAGATTATTATTATTCGCTTCAAATCGCTTTCACAACGTATTTCGTTTGTTACATATTTATTTAATTATCGTTATTAGAAGGTTGCTAGATGGCGCCTACAGATATTACTCTTAAACGATTATTAGGAAAAAGAGATCGAATATTTTCTCGTATGCAACGTATTTGCGATAAATTGAAAAATATTGATTCGGAGGAATTCGATAAAGAATCGTTCTTGTGTGACTGTGAAACGATAAATTCGTTGCGTACTGATTTTGAATGAGCGCTGGACGATATAATCGCTCATGAACTTAAATTAAATCCTGATTATGTCGTCGACTATCAGGCACTTTCTTCATTCGAAGACTTACTGGGTAGGGTGAAGCGGGCAGAGAAAAAATTGCAGGTTCAGGCACCTAGTGAATGTAAGAAATCTCCTCGCTTGCCCCCGATTGAAATACCCGAATTTAATGGGGATATTAAAAATTGGCCTCTGTTCATCGCCAGTTTTCGAAATGCCGTGCATAATAATAGTTCGCTAACAGCATGCGAGAAATTATATTATTTGATTGGTAAATTAACAGGCAAAGCTCGTTCGATATGTGCAGGAATTACTCCGTCAGCTGATAATTACCCTCTTATATTCGATTCACTTTGTGAAAGGTATGAAGATAAACGGCAATCGGCAACTTCATATCTAGACCAATTATTTGAATTTAAATCTATTTCGTCAGGTTCGCCGGCTACTTTAGAATCATTTCTCGATAAATTCGCAACGTCGGTAGCCGGGTTTAAAAACATAAAGGTCCATGACCACGCTGATTTTATTTTATTGCATATCGCTCTTAAAAAACTCGACATAGACACTGTACGGGCATTCGAATCTAATCATCAATTAAAATCAAGTAGTTCCGAAATTCCATCTTTTAGTGAATTAGTTGAGTTTGTTCGTGAGCATATAAAGGTGTTAGAACGAACTGCATCAACAGTCTCTAACAATAAGTCAACTGCAAACCGAAAATATACTAATACATATACCTGTGTAGCTGATAACGAACCTACCGCGTGTGTTTTGTGTAAGGAGAAACATGATCACGTATATAAATGTAAAGTATTTAATAGTTATAAACCTGATCAGAAATTTAAGTTTGTGAAATCAAACAATTTATGCATTAATTGCTTAAGTCCAAAACATCGTGTGTCCGCTTGTGGGTCAAAGTCCACTTGTAAAAAATTTAGCTCTAAACATCATAGTCTGTTGTGCTTCGGCAACAAATTGAGCGACGCGCACGGTTCAAGGTCGACCGGCGCTCACACGCCCTCTGCTGAGAGACTTACGAAGCAGACTGATATATCGTTATGCGCGACTAATGAAAACCGTATTAATTCTTATCGAGGCCCAACAACCATATTGATTGCTACCGCGCAAGTTATTGTAGTAGATTCTTTTGGCAAAGAACATATTGTTCGCGCAATATTAGACAGCGCTTCTCAAAGTAACTTTATCACGCGGGATTGTTGTCAACTTTTGGGTTTGAACATAAATAATAAACCTGCCTGTGCAACCGTCAGGGGCATAGGAGGTGCTAGTAAACAAATACAGGGTTCCGTACAAATTAAATTTTATTCTCGTTCCAATCGTAATGTAAACTATAATATTGAGTCATTCGTAATAGATAAAATTACTGAACGTTTGCCAACTGCCACGGTTGACGTTTCGCTTTTGCATAATTTTAAAAACTTACAGTTAGCAGACGATACATATTTTTCTTCAAATCCGATTCAATTATTGATCGGTGCTTCGACTTTCCCGCACTTACTCTTATCTAACAGAGTTCAAGGTCAGCCTACACATGCGTCTCCAATCGCCTTGCAAACTGTACTCGGCTATGTAATTGTCGGTAAGGCGCCGGTTCTCATCGATGACAATTCGACTGTTTCGTATTGTTGCACCGCGGAGCCGTTAGACTTAGCGATGCGGAAATTCTGGGAATTGGAAGAAGTAAATGTTCCCCCGGTACTCAGCCTAGATGACAAATTATGTGAGGAGTTTTATGCCCGCACTACCACTCGAAATAGTGACGGACGATACGTAGTCGCTTTGCCTTTCAAGGGTGATGTCGAATCCCTGGGCAACTCACGTCAAGCAAGTGAACGCCGGTTTCTCTGCTTGGAAAGGAAGATGCAAGCTTCTCCTAATTTAAAGGCCGCGTACGACAACGTCATCCTAGAATATTTAGAGAAGGGCTATATTTCACCTACAATTCCTGATCCTTCGGAACCTTCGTACTACATTCCGCATCATGGTGTGATCCGAGATGATAAGGTCACAACCAAACTTCGTGTCGTTCTCGATGGTAGTTGTAAAACTACTACTCGCGTTTCGCTTAATGATCTCTTGTATGGTGGACAGAACCTACAAGGGAATTTGTTTAACATTATAGTTAATTTTCGTTTGTTTTCGATCGCGCTTTCATCAGACATTCGTCAGATGTTTCCCAGCATTGGAGTCCGAGAACCTGATCGGCGTTTCCAACGCATCTTGTATCGTTTATCGCCACAGGAACCTTCGCAAGTTTATGAGTTCAATCGTGTCGTTTTTGGACTCAAATCTAGCCCCTTTCACGCGCTGCGAACTATTAAGCAGCTGGCGGAGGATGAGGGTGACTCGTACCCTCAGGCTAAAGCCATTGTCGCCACGGGATTGTACATGGACGATTTTGTCCATTCCGTCCTCACGGAAACCCAGGGCATTTCTACCGCTTCAGAGATGATTGGTCTCATGAAGGCGGGTCAATTCGAGTTGGTCAAGTGGACCAGTAATTTGCAAGTAGTATTGAATTCTATCCCGCTTTCGCATCGTCTGCCAGCTGACAAGGAGTTCGACGGGTCCGACCAACATAAAGTACTTGGTCTGTGTTGGTCGCCCACGTCAGATCACTTCGCCATGAGAGTAAACACTCCCACTCAGACTTGTACTAAGCGTACAATATTATCGTGTATCGCTAAAACATGGGACGTCATGGGATTTGTCGCGCCTGTCGTCTTGCATGCCAAGCTTCTTATCAAGAAGCTTTGGCTATGCAACTGTGACTGGGATGAGACACCACCTGAAGATATAGTCAGGCTGTGGACTCGCTTTAGGGAAGAGCTTCCTTTGCTCTGCAACATAAAAATCCCACGCCACGTTGGTATTGCCGCTGATAGTGTGGTCACACTCTTAGCTTTCGCGGACGCTAGCGAGAAAGCATACGGGGGAGTGATTTATTTCCACGTCCACAATAGCGATGGCAATACAGTCAATTTGATAACAGCTAAGTCTAAGGTCTCTCCCAAAAATGTAATTTTCTCGCTCGTCTTGAGCTCTGTGCTATTCTTGTGTTATCCCAGCTAATAAGAAATGTCGTGGTCGCTTGTCAAAACCGAATAGTTTTCCGTGACATATTCGCATTTTCGGATTCGACGGTCGCGCTCTGTTGGGTACATTCGTCGCCCCATCGTTGGAATACCTTTGTAGCCAACAGAGTTTCGAAAATACAAAGCGATTTGTCACCGCAAAATTTATATCACGTGTCCGGTGCGGACAATCCAGCAGATTGTCTTTCACGCGGACTCACACCCTCACAAATTATAGACCATCCGCTTTGGTTCAGGGGACCCCCGTGGGCTCACTTGGACATTTCACAATGGCCTGTCGCTCCTTTCAATCCCTCCTCAGTGTCTGAAGCACCTGAAGAGAAGAAAAATTCGTTGTTAGTCGCTGCACCTAACGAAAGATCTCCTATTCTTTGTTTAGTCGATCGTATCTCGTCTTGGAGTAAATTACTTAGAGTGGTAATTTACGTTTGTCGTTTTGCTAAGTTGTTACCGGTTAATAACCGCATGTCAGCATCGGATTACGATTTCGCTGAACTACTCATTCTACGTGAAATTCAACGCTTCTATTTCTCAAAGGAAATTGCCAGACTCAGAGAAGGCAAGGATTGTAGTCATTCTCTTCGGCACTTGAAACCTTTCCTCAAAGACGGACTCATTAGAGTCGGAGGCCGTTTAAGAAATTCAGATTTGGGTTATGAAGCGAAATACCCACTTCTACTCCCAAGAAAAGATCCTATTCTGAATTTGCTTGTCGAATACCATCATAAATTGAATTGCCACGCGGGTCCCGACCTGCTGATGTCACTATTACGTCAAAGGTATTGGATACTTTCTGCACGCAATTTAATTAGGAATAGGATTCATAAGTGTCTTCCCTGCTTTCGTCTCCGTCCCAAGCCAAGTTTCCCTGAGATGGCAGATCATCGGTCTTGTCGTGTAGTTCAATCAACTAAACCGTTCGTTCACACGGGCACGGACTACGCTGGTCCCTTCAAGGTTACCATGTCTCGCGGCCGAGGCATTCGTTCTACCAAGGCATACGTGTGTCTGTTCGTCTGCATGACTACACGCGCGGTACATATCGAACTAGCCGGTGATCTTAGTACAGTCAGTTTTATGAGTGCTTTCAAACGATTCCTATCAAGGCGCGGCCCGGTTAGTAGGATTTACTCGGACAACGGGACAAATTACATTGGCGCTAAGCGTAAACTTTCGGAACTTCACGACCTCCTTTGTTCGAAATATCACAACACCGAATTTGGTCACATGTTAGCTGAAAATCGCATAAATTGGTCACTTAATGTCCCGACTGCTAGTCATTTCGGCGGTAATTGGGAGGCTAATATTAGAAGTTTAAAGATTCACTTATACCGTGTAATTGGTGATACCATCCTTTCGTTTGAAGAGTTAAATACCGTTCTTACTCAAGTCGAATCAGTAATGAATACTAGACCTCTTTGTAGGACACTCTCTAGTGATCCTTCAGAACCACTAGCTTTGACTCCAGCGCACTTTCTGAATCTCACCCCTTTAAAATACTTGCCTGCCGAGGAGATAGACGAGAGAACAATTGTTTCGAGACATAAATTGTTAGACCAATTGGTACAATCGTTTTGGAAGCGCTGGAGAAGCGGATATCTTCACACTTTACAATCGCGTCGTAAATGGAACACGCCGATCGATCCAGTCACTGTCGGTACGGTTGTGATTCTCATAGTAGATAATTCGCCCCCACTTCACTGGCCTTTGGGTGTCGTGGAAGAAGTTTTTCCTGACTCCACAGGAGTCACTCGCATCGCCCGAGTTAAGACATTGACTGGATCCTACTTGCGTCCCGTCGTTCGTCTTTGCCCATTGCCTAACCAATAAATTCGGCTCGCGTCATCCAAAGGTTAGGTTAGCATTAGTAATTAATTATTTGATTTCATTGATATATTTACATATAGATAATAGTTATTGTAGTTTAATTTCACGAATTTCGCCTTCAACTCTTGAAGGCATCCCTTCAAGCCCGGGGGGAATGGTTACGCTACGAAGAAAAAACGGTTAAGTCTTTATCTGTAGCTTCATGTCATTGAACGACTAAGTTGATTTGGCTGTGGCTTCCTATCCCCATCCCTATCCCGCACATGCCTTCTCTCATTCGTACGAGAGAGAGGGATCGCTTAAAAGCGTCGACAGCTGACTCTCGAACCCAATCGGTTCATCACGACACGCACCTCACGTCAGAGCGCTCCAGTTGCCTGCTGTCGACAGCGACTCCCGCCCGCGACCATCTCCGGAGAAATTAAGGTATTGTGCAATCCTTCCTATATT
This sequence comes from Agrotis exclamationis, assembly GCA_950005045.1. NCBI lineage: Eukaryota > Metazoa > Arthropoda > Insecta > Lepidoptera > Noctuidae > Agrotis > Agrotis exclamationis. The sequence goes on along the minus strand of OX465415.1, from coordinate 19,657,312 downwards.
TCGATCTGCAATCTTTCTTGTGTTCCCGGCAGAACGTAATTTCCATGTTTTGCTTCACAGCCAATTAGCAATTAGCAAAATTAGCATAACCCGCGCTTCCACTTATTATATCTTAAATTAACTTAATGAATAAGTTTTACAAAAAAAAAGAAAAGAAACTACTTATATGTTTTTTTTACCAATGTACACGCTCGCTTTGGGCGCGTACTTGATTTTTCAAGAGTCTTATCGTCATCAGAAAACTGACTTGGTTTCGGTAACGTTTCCTGCATTGATAATTGAGGTGCATTAGAGATGCCTTCAGGGGACTTTGCAGATTCTACTTCCTTATCCTGGCCATCCGTATGGTCACCTACCGTGTTTTCACAAGTGTTTTCCGTACCAACGTGATCTGAATCATCGGGCGTGAACCCGGAATGCCGTTTAGCAGTGGATAAAGACTTTCTAATGGGTAACAATTGGTCGATGTGTCTTTTCCACTCTATTCCATCTGCACAACGAACCCGATAAGTGAGCGGTGTTTCTCTTGCCGTGACCACCGCCGGCGCCCACTTATCAGCGCGTACGCGGTAATCGCGCGCTAGGACGTGGTCACCGGGTGCAGCGTGGCGCTCGGTACCTGGGCTATGCCGCGCGGCGCGGGCCGCCGCTGCCGGTCGCAGCGCGCGCCGTCTCTCGTCCCGACGAAAGCCGATGCATCGGCTCGGTCGATCCAGCACTTGTCGATGCCGCAGGCGTTGCTCCGCTGCACGTAACGCTCGCTTGAGCGTGCCGGTCAGCCGCTTCGAGCGCAAAGGCCAACTCCACCGCCCTTTTGTACGTCAGTGTTGATTCCGCAAACAGTCGCGATCTCATGTCATCGCTCACTAAACCGGACACGAATTGATCTCTAAGGTTTTCTTCGAGACTACTTTTGAAGTTGCACGTGCTAGCCAGATGTTTAAGAGCTTGCAAGTAATCGCTCAGACTTTCACCGCTATTTTGACGTCGCAGTCTAAACATGTGCCGCTCAGCTATCTCTGAGCGCTTTGGTTCAAGATGGTCGCCGATTGTCTTCACTAACTCCTGAAAACTTTTGGTCTCCGGATTGTCTGGCGCACACAGATCGCACATCAGATCATATGTAGCTTCACCCACTAAAGTCACTAATGTGGCCACTTGCAATTCCGTTTTAATTTGGTTAAGTACAATAAATTGTTCCACGCGTCGGATATATGCCGACCATTTTTTGCTCGATAAGTCGAATTGTTCGATTTTTCCGATCGGCATTTTATTATCGGTTGATATTAACACTGCTTTAATAACACTTTTTTATTTCGTTTAGATTTACTCGTCGCCAGTTGTATTTTATATTATATCCAGGAGCGCGACAATAAAACCACGAATCCATGAACCAACAGTTTAATGGCGGCCTCACCGCACAGATAATGTAATACACAGATAATGCACAGATACCACACCATGGAGGAAAAATATCCACGGAATCAATGGAAGTGACATCCACGGAAAGGACATTTTTTGGTTCAATTACGGAAAACTAACCTAAAAGATTTCATTTATGCGACCTATTTCGGCAATCGTAATTTGACCATTAAACCTACAAAACAGCAAAACAAATGTAAATTTAACATTATATACTTACTTGGCAAAACAACCACAGTAGTGACCACGTATGCTTAACGAGTTTTAATTAGGTAATCTTTTTGTTTTTTCACGACAAACGTATAGCAGCCAGGAAGTAATTGACATCTGGTTATGACAAGTGACGGCTTGTCAATGCTCACATAAATTCCGTTATACGCAGTTTTTATCCTTAGTAAAAGGTTATTGTGACCTTCGTCCATGAAAGTGACCAAAATTTGAGTCACATAATTTAATTAAAATTTTTGTTCTCTTTTTTATCAATTAAAAAAGAGAACTTTATATTATGTTCCTTGGACCATTACTTTATAACAGACTAAATGAAAAAGGCAACATCTACTCCTTAAATTACAGTAATTGCAAAAAAAATCCTTAAGGAAACTTTACAAACAATGTCCCATGAAGATACAGAGAAGTTATTACTTGTGCTAAAGTAAAGATGACCTACTTGTAATATTGTTATTGTGTGTTTTTAATTAGTTAACTAAGTTAAGATAGTATTATAAGTATATTTATTTTTACACCTTTTATAAACATTAGATTAGTATGATTTTATCAAATTATGTGATTATTTTTAATAAACAAATGTTACCTTAAATCGCCTGAAACACAGGATTACCTAGTTCAGGCACAGTTTTATTTGTGAATTTAATATAGATATAAGAAAACTGTATAACCTTGTACCATAATATGTTTTTTGAATAAAAAAATATTATTATTATTTTTGGTGAACATGTACTGTTTCTTAGCTCATAGGCTAGTTTAAGTTACATTGACGGACTACTGTAGCCAGGTCAATGTAACGTGTGTGTGTGTGATGATGAATTAATATTGTAAGGGAAGATGTTGTCCTCAATTTGCAAGAGCTTTCTCACAATTCTGCAAGTGTTCAGTATTGCAGCTTTTTGAAGTGTTATGTAGGTTGAGTCTTTCAAATCTATTAATTTAAGGCTATGGTGAAGGTGGTTGGGTATGACACCTGTAGCTGAGACAACAATGGGTACTACATACACCTTTTCCTGTCTCCAAATTCTGGCCACTTCCTCTTTCAGTTCCGCATATTTACTGTTTTTTTCACCTATTGTTTTTAGTAAATTGTGCGTATTAGGGACTGCAATGTCTATAAGGTATGTGACTTTGTTAATTTTATCTGTTAGTATTATATCTGGTCTATTGTAGTGAATGGTCCTATCGGTCAGGACACCGCGGTCGTAAAAGAGTCTGTGTGTGTTATTCTCCAAAGATGTTTTTGGCTGATATTTGTAGTACGGGGTGTTTGTGTCCTGAATGAGCTTATGTTTGAGTGCGAGATTTTGGTGTATGATATTTGCTAGCTGATTGTGTCTGTGAGTGTAATCGGTTTGTGTAAGTGTTGTGCATGCCCCTGTGATATGTTGTATTGTCTCTGGCTGGCTGTGACATTTGCGGCATTTATCGTTCGTTAGTGTAGGGTCTTTTATAATATATTTTCTGTAATTTTTGGTATTTATGATTTGATCCTGTATTGCGATAATAAAACCCTCGGTTTCCGGGAATAGAGTTCCTATTTTAAGCCATTTGTTTGATGCTAGGGTGTCTATATGTGACTGTTCAAGATCATGGGGATGCCGTCCGTGCAAAACTTTTCTCTTCCAGTCTTCTAACTTTTCCTTCTGCGGGTCTTCGTTGCTAATTTGTTCAATATCAGCTGTTCGTTCGTTTAGGTTAAGTGGGGTAAAATTCGTATCGTTAGTAACTATGGTCTTATGGATGCTACTTGTGTGTGATTTAGAGTGAAAGAATGTTTTTAGTTTTGTTATTTGTTTCTGCCACAGGTGATAGACATCTATGAGGCCTCTCCCTCCATGTTGCCGTTTGATGGTCAGCCTTTCTATTGCAGATTTAGGGTGTAAGTTGTTGTGTTTAGTAAGTGTGGTGCGTGTTGTTCTTTCTATTTGTTGGATGTCAGTTCTTGACCATTTGATAACCCCAAATGAGTAAGTTAAGATTGGAAGTGCGTAGGTGTTCAATGCTTTTATTAAATGTTTGCCGGAGAGTTGAGTTTTACATACTGCGATCACTCTTTTCTTGTATTCTGTGTTCAGTGTATCTTTAATTGCTGTGTGATCTATTCCTTTTAATTGTCTGTATCCTAAGTACTTATATAAGTCAGTTGCTTCTAAAGCTGTGATTGTGTCTGTGTTATTGATAGGATAGTCGCCCGGTTTTATTTGCCTCTTATTATATGAACAGTTTTGCATTTATCTAGACCAAATTGCATGTTAATGTCTTTACTAAATTCTGTCGTGGTATCTATTAGCTTTTTCATGTCTTTTTCCGATTTTGCATATAGTTTTATGTCGTAATATAAATCAAATGTGAGATAACTGCTTCTCCAGTGGCATTTTTAAAAGAGTACCCGGCCTTGCTGCGATGAAGTAAATTAGATAATGGATTCAGTGCGAGACAGAACCATAAAGGGCTTAGTGAATCTCCCTGATAAATACCCTTCTTTATAGATATTTGTCGAGTTGTTATAGCATTTTGTCGGTAATTTAACTGTAGTGACGTTTTCCAGTAGGGCATGATATTTTGTAGGAATTCTATTAATTTTGAGTTTATTTTGTAGATTTGTAAGATTTTAATCAGCCAAGAGTGAGGAATACTATCGAATGCTTTTTTATAATCTATGTATGTACAATGTAGGTTTCTATTTTTCGTAGCAGCGTGTTTGTGGATGACTGAGTCTATAACTAGTTGTTCCTTGCATCCCATATGGCCCCGTCTGCACCCTTTTTGTTCTTCTGCTATGATATTATGATGTTCTATGTGTTTATTTATTTTAGTAGTGATTGCGGATGTTAGGATCTTATATATTGTAGGTAGGCATGTGATGGGTCTGTATTGAGAGGGCTGTGGTGAATAGTGAGTTTTTGGCAGCATATACGTTATTCCTGTGGCAATGAATTCAGGAATATTTTGTTTACCTAAAATTATTTCCGTTAAATTTCTGGCTAAGACTTTATGTAATGACACTAACTTTTTAACCGACTTCAAAAAGGAGGAGGTTATCAATTCGACGGTATGTTTTTTTTTTTTTTGTATATTTGTTACTCGATTACTCCGCCAATTGTGGACCGATTTTTAAAATTCTTTTTTTGTTCGAAAGGAGGTACTTCTGAGGTGGTCCCATAGTCAACAAGTTGGGATCTGATGATTGGATCCTGGAGAAATCGAGGGCAACCCTCGAATTTTATAGGCCGACACACCGTTTTTCGCAAATTTTATGAAGTAATTTAAGTACTTGCGTATGGTAATCATAATTTCATGTAGCTGAGCTGATGATGGAAGGTAGAACTCCTTAATAGTAAGGAGTAGGCATCGACTGATTTAGTTTGAGTTCGCATATCTCTGGAACTACAAGTCCGATTTAAGTAATTCTTTTTTTGTTGTACAGTCAGGTTCATAAATCAATTAGCAATTTCTCAAAGCAATGGACTGACGCTAAACTTTGACTTACGACCTTTTGTTATAAGTTGTTTTAATACAATGCAAATTAACCCATGATATACTTCATAATTTCAACCATCATTCTATAAGTAATGCTGGCGCAGTGGTAAACGCGCTGAGATAATTCGTCGGTGGCGGAGGATCGATCCTCAGTTTTTTTTTTCCGATTACTTTATTTAATTTAATTTTTAATAATTCTTTATTCTTTTTGTAATGTTTAATATTTTTTTAGTACGAATTTGAAAAACAAATTGTTTTTTTGTTATAATTACTAATATTAGTCATTAGTGTTGTGTGTCGTTCGTTATACCACAGATCAGAGATCATTTTAGTATAATCAAGTTTTGAAGGTAATCACAGAAAATCAAAACAAAAGTGACAAAAGTAAATTATTTCGATTTGTGAGGTAGGCATAACTATGTTAGTTCGTTTCGAGTCTCATAATAGAACGTTGTTGATTCCTGGTTATTTTGTGTGACGATTGTTTGCATCTACGTAATTACACTGTTATAGTTTTGCAGAGAAATATTAAAAATGGGAATTATATAATTATTGAGGGCGAATATGATAGCCCTGCATAAAATATGTGGATGAAACTTAACACAAATATCAAATGAGACCGGACTAACTGTGAGTGTTAATATTTAAATTTTAATTATTTCTAATGCTATTTATTAGTCTTTTATAAATAGTGTTCCCTTTTCAAAAGTGTTTGTTTAAAAGTAAAAAAATGTGATTGATACTTAGTATATGCTATTAATAGTTTTTTCATAGTAAAATAAATCAACAGCTGTATTATGCATAAAGATAATAAAAGGTATTCCATGTTTTGTTCTAGTGATGAAATTCTGTTAGTCTGTGGAATATGAGACATAAGGAAAAGAATATTATAGCGCTTGTCGAGAACGAAGTGGATTTAAGGACAAGCAGGGACTTCAAGTGGTTTAGACCAATGAGTAACTGATTCAACACGAAATTAATAACCGTTCACCGTGCACTCAACACTGAAGGCTTACATCATCGAGTATCAGCTAAGAAACGTTTATGATTTACAGATAAAAAACCGTTTAAGATTTTGACAAGAATATTTTATGATAATAATATGATTTTGTTGTATTTATTGTAAATAGACTAGAAACGTTAACAAAGTTTTATTGATACTTATAATTTATTTTAGGATTAAGATTCGAGGTAATTCAGCTTCAATCCTCTTTTCGTAATGAAAACGAACCTTAAGCTAAAAGTAACCTCGATATCCTATACAGGGTATTTTTTATGAAGTGCGTAGTTTATTTCCGTCATTTTATTTCAGAAATAGAACACATTTCCGTAATATATAACTTTAATTTTGCTAAATCGCACTTGGTGAAGCGCAAGAAAGTCGACTACTCAAAACACAACCATTATTGGCACCGCGACCCTGGAACTCAAAGGGCGACTGGCCCTTTGCGTTCCAGGGCCGCGGTGTTAAAAACGTTTAAATTGACACCGCAAAAGGGCATCGAGACCCAAGAAAACAAAGGGCAATTGGTTTTTTGCGTTCTAGGGTCTTGCCTAACTTAACCTGTGCGAGTCAGGGTAACCCAAGTCCCCAGCTCACTTCGCTCGCTCTTACTATCCTGGAACATAAAAAACAAATAGTCCATTACGTTGCAAAGCCGTGGTGCCCTGTTACTGTTTCAAAATAATCAGCTTTAATAATGATAACTTAAATATTTCTTTTGGTAAAGTAATTATACGATTTTATTAATTTTCGTGTCAACATGTCCGCACTATATAAATAAATACCCTGTATTTGCTTAAAACCACTTATTTTAATATTATGAGGATTTTTTTACTTTCATTTCGAATTGTTGAATTTTCTTATTAATTAATTAATTAATTAAATTAATAAGTTCATTTAAGTATTTCATGATTTTGTTAAAATAATAAAAATGCAGCTATGAATGTCGGCATCGGTAATTATTAGACATCTAAAAATATAATTATTGTTATAACTTATTTATCACGCATTTTTTTTTATTCTAAACCCTTTATAAATTAATAGACATCTAAAAACATAATTATTGTTATAACTTATTTATCACGCATTTTTTTTATTCTAAACCCTTTATAAATTAACATCATTAGCAGGAACCTTACTTTAGTAAGAAATTGAAAACGAAATAATCAGGCGCATCATTCTGTGTAATTGTGTTTTACAAACGTGGAAACCGGTTCTAACATTCCTTTGCATTCATTCGCAATGATCTAACATTTAAAGTTATATTTTTATACGCAATCACGCCTGCGTCGCGTCTTCGCAAAGATATTTTTAAAGAAACGAAAAATTCAGTTGCGAGCAGGGTTCGAACCTGCGTCTTCTGGATAGGTACTCCAGACGCCTTAACCACTAGGCCATCGCAACCACTACTCACAAAGCTGAATTTCTCGTTTCCTTGGTTTTTTGAACGCTGTTTACACGTTGCGCCATCTATTGGTAGTGTTTCAAACTACTTACCAACCAACATGTCTGATATTGCAATCAAATCAATGTTGTATTAGATAACGATTCGATTTTGATCTAACATTTGTGCTGTTATCTGTTTCTATTAGGCTAAGTGGATTCATGATCAATAGAAGTCTAAGTTCGAATCTTAATAACTATGCTTTGTTTTTGTTTCTTTGAAATCATTACAATATTTTAATAAATAACTTAGATTTTAGTTTTTTATTTTTGTTTTGTTATTTAAAATAAAAATTAAAAAAATATTTGTTTTTTTATTATAAGTAAATATTCCTAAAACTTATGTCTACCTCCCAAAAATTGTGAACAACAGCGACTTATAATATTTCTGTCCTATTACAATATTAAAACAATTGAGTAAAACTTAAAAAAAGAATATCACTGCGTGAGGTTCGAACTCACATCTTAATGATCACAGCATTTTGAAGACTAAACGCTTAACCACTAAATCAACTGGACACATATATTACTGTTGAAATTATGAATCCTATGCAATCAGTAGTTGATGATGCATGTGTCTCTCCAAAATAAAAGGTCATAAGTCAAACTAAACGTTAAGCTATTTCCTTGTAAGTGATCCAATCCAATATTGATCCCTACCTGTACAAGGTATCATTTAAATTAGGGAATATTGCAAGTTTCATCAAAATCGGTTCAGTAGTTTTTGAGATAGGGAATTTTATTAGCCTATTGTGTATGAGCGATGTTATTACCGGTGTTATGGATTACAAAATTCTAGTGCACATGTTGTATTTGACAAGAATTCGGGTTGAATATTTTAACTAAAAAGAGTAAAATAAAAACTTTTTCAAAAAAAAAATGTAACCGCCTTCAAAAACAACCATAAAAAACGGTAAAAAAACCTACAAAATAACTTTTCTTTCGGAAGTCGGTGGCAAAAAAAAGACAATGAAATAAAGAAAACAAAGACACCGACTTCCGAAAGAAAAGTTATTTTGTAGGTTTTTTTACCGTTTTTTATGGTTGTTTTTGAAGGCGGTTACATTTTTTTTTTTATACCAATAATTATGGATTTTATCAACACCTGGTGACTTCCAATTGTGTAGTCTTGTTGTAGTACTAGTTATATCAGATTCAGTTAATTCAATGAATTCCATTTCTTCCAGTGAACTCCATTTAATTTCTTCATCTGTTATCCAGCCTGCTGTTTCCATACGTTGCACTTGCTCTTCCCATATGCCAGCCCAGAAAGCTTCTAATTGTTCTGTTGTTGGTAGATCTATGTTATTTTCGGTTATTGTCGCTATGACACACCGACAGTTTTAGGTTTTTGTAATTTTCTGTAAAAGCTTTTTTCGTTTGTAGCAAACAGGCAGTTTTCATTTTTACGCTCCTGTGCTTTCTTGTATCTTTTCAACCTATGTACTTTTACGGCTAATTTCTGTTTTATTGTATCCAAGAATTCTTCCGGTTTGCTATTGTCTTTTTCGTGTCTCGTGTGGATTTTCATGTTTTTAAATATTGCTTCAACTCTCTTAACTACTTTGTTGGATCTATTATTGTTAATATATTGGGTTAATCTACCACAGTCTGCTCTGAGTTTTTCTATATCTTTTTCAAGTCTTTGCTGCCATGCAGGTTTGTTAATATTTGCTTGCCTGGTATTGCCTCGATATTCTGTGATTTTGAAATTAAGCTCTTCAGAAATAACTAAAGCCGTGCAATATATCAGAGTGTGTACATCTACGAGTTTAGTTTCTTCGCTAATATATTGAATAAGGATATTTTGATTAAATAAATGAACTAGCTGAACAAGTTTTGGTGAGTATCTAAGTTTAGGTAGTTTTGGTCGAGCTGCCGGGTCCATCCCGGAGCATTGAGTTAAAGATGTTTTAAATTTGTCATGTATTTTTTGGATACAAGCATCTGTGGCTGGATTTTCTTCTATGTTTGTTAAAACCTCAATGTCATTTTCTAACATTATTGTCAAATTTTCTGTTTGTGTGGATGTATGAGATATTTGTGAGTATGCCTGTGACTGATAGTATGGTTGAGATTGAGTGAGAGGTTCTGATTGAGCGTATAAATGTGATTGTTGTGTAATTTCGATTGTGTTTTGTGTAAGTGGGATATTACTAGTGTCTTCATTAATTTCGGACTCTGTCTGTAATTGTGCGCGCACTTCTTGTTTTAAACGGTCTATTTCTTCTTGTGTTAAAAGTTTATTCCTGACAATGGATCTCCTTTGATCTGAGATCCTTTGTTCAGACACGGTAATCTCTGGATATTGACGTGAGAAAAGTGCATGCAATTGTTGTCTGTATGTGGTCATATCTGTCTCTAATTTCGTGATGTGTAGGTAAGTTCGCATGATAAATGTGTTCACTTCTTTGCTCCATTTCATACGAACTCTTGCTTTTCCAGCCTTGGTGGACGCGGGTAAAAAGGTAGATACCCCCCGCGCAGCATCCAAGGTTGGAGTGGGTGGGACTATGTTAGAACTTATAATGGGATGTGATGATGGTATGGGTGACGATGGTATGGATGGTGATGAACGTCTAGAAGGTGTGTATGAGATTGTGCTTGGGCTAAACGGTTCTACAGGGGTGTCTGTCCTGTCCGTCAGTCTGTCACCATCGTCAATGGGTTCGGCTGTAGTATCTTTGTCGGTGGGAGCCCGCCTGCTCAACTCCTCACCGCTGACGGATCGCATGCTGTGACACCCAGCGTCAGCTCCAGGTGCGCCCCGGCGATCGCCCCCGGGCAGCGGTCTTATACGTTTTCTCTTTGAACGTGTCTCCATGTTGAGTGGGTTTCCAGAGCCACGTTAGCTACGCCAGTAATTTCTCATTCGTGTGTCCGCCCCCCACGTGATTAGATGGTCAATCAGGACGTGTGGTTGTTTAGGGGGCTTATTATTATTATTATTCGGATAGTGTTTTCACTGCTCAGTCCTTAGACTGGATTTTAACTACATTTACGGGTCGAAACCAAAGCAAATGCAGCGTGTGGTGTGTATTCTATGTGTCTTCGTGAGGTCCTATTTCATTTTCTTCTATCTGCATGAATTTCCTAACAATTCTGCATGTGTTTAATATAGCTGCTTTTTGGAGTGTTATGTAAAGGGTTTCTTTTAGGTCTAATAATTTTAAACTATGGAGGAGATGATTTATTATTATTATTATTAATTAAATATTAAACTTTAAGGTGATATGGGTCCGTATTTATTAGAGTTTAAGATAATGTCATAATATTTTAGAAATATCATGCTAAAGACTGGTAAAAAAAATGTTATATCTATAAATTTGTTTCAGTCACATCCACGGAAAAGACATTTTCACGATTATTTTTTATACTTCATAAAAAGTTTTCAATCTTTTAATTTCATGTAGGTTACACCAGACATGGTAGCACTACCTTGTTATATATACCAAGTCCACGTGCCCTTTGTTATTAAAGAAAAAAATCATTGTCACCGATAATTTTACTGAAAATGAGAAATACCCTTTTAATGTTTTTATAATTTTTCCTTTATATGTGGCTAATGACCTATCTTGGTGCAAAATTTGAAGTTTCTAAGTCTGCTAGAAGTACTTTAGATTTTTGATGATCGGTCAGTGAGTCAGTGAGTGACAAAATGGTGTAACTTTGATCGACCGTTACTCCTAAACTATTAATTCAATTGGCATGTAATTTCGAACTTAAGCTTGTTCTAATGCCTACTATTACTCACCGGAAACCTAAACTCCTAGCTTTGTCCACGTCGAAGATATAGGGGGGCGAAACAGCCGCGAATCGCTTCGAGAAAAGATGGTACGGCCGCCCGGCCGTGCCCGTTTTGCTCGAGACTTGGCTGGGGCACTGCCGTGCCCCCAGATCTTCAATGCAAAACCACAAGCTGAATTAAGACGCCGCGGTGCAACTGTAAGAGCAAAAAAAGTGATTTAATTGAGTGGTTATACATTTTATTTTACTGTATTAAATCCATAATCACTTGTAGTTGATGTTTAAATTTTTGAGTTAAAGTATGTTTTACCTGTCCTCTCCTCTACCAAGAATATACTGCTTCTGACTTTCCATTTTGATAAAAATTAAATATCATGTTATAAGTCAGTAATTTTACCCCTCTTTAGGGTTCCGTTGCCAAATGGCAAAAACGGAACCCTTATAGATTCGTCATGTCTGTCTATCTCGGGCACGCCGCAATCGCGGCGGTAAGACCCCTCTTTGAGGAGTGGCTGGATAGGAGTCACGGCGTCCTGACCTACCGCATGACGCAGGTCCTCACCGGACACGGATGTTTCGGGAGGTACCTGTGTCTAAGGAAAAAGGAGGAAACGCCTGGGTGTCACCACTGCGAAGATCGCCCGGAGGACACAGTAGAGCATACGGTGCAAGACTGCCCCGCTTGGGCAGAGCACCGACGTGTCCTCACGGCGGCGATAGGCGGAGACCTCTCGCGCCCGGCATTGGTTGCGGCCATGCTGCGGGGCGAGACGGAGTGGGAAGCGGTCGCCTCCTTCTGCGAAGCAGTAATGCTCGCGAAGGAGGAGGCGCGCCGCGAGAGAGAGAGGACAGAGTCCTCCCTCCGCCCCACCCGGCGTGGTTGGCGCCCACGGCGACGGACGTCGCAAGACGATCTCCGGCCACCGTAGGCGCGGGCATGCGGGCGGCGAGTAAAGGGCAACTCGCAGCCCGACCATGGACCATGCCCGGGTCGACGGCGCGTTGTGTTCCACGCGCGCCTCAAAGAGCGTCAGCATAATGACGGGGCCCCCTCTCTAGAGGGCCAAAGCCTGCCGGGGTCGCGGGACTTATACCATTACCGTGACCCCGGAACATAAAGGGCTATTGAAGGACACCGTGGATTTTAGTCAGTACAAGTCTGACAGTCCCTCCCGCCCTGCCCGGGGTGGGAGGACTCATTTGATGATTTTACCACGATAAAAAAAAAAAAAAAAAAAAAATGTCTGTCTGTCCGTCCGTATGTCACAGCCACTTTTTGTCGAAAGTATAAGAGCTATCCTGTTGAAACTTGGTAGGTAGATGTATTATGTGAATCGCATTAGGATTTTCATTAAAAAATAAAAACAAAACAAATTTTAGGGGTGCCCCCCATACTTAGAATTGAAACGCAAAAATTTTTTTTTCACCTAACCCATGCGTGTGGGGTATCTATGGATAGGTCTTTAAAAATGATATTGAGGTTACTAACATCATTTTTGCCTAAACTGAACAGAGACAACGAGAGACTTTTCCAAAGTGGTAAAATGTGTCCCCCCCCTGTAACTTCTAAAATTAGAGAATGATAAATCTAAAAAAAATATATCATGTAGACCTCAACAAAAACTTCCAACGAAAATTGTTTTTTTTTTTTATTCAAATGGAACAACAAACAGCTACAATATAAAACATAGTAACAAGAAATACATAATAATTAGAAAATATTATAATATTGCAGCCCACAACGCTGTTCACGGATAAACTACGGGATAAATAAACCGATAAATAGTCGCTAGGGTTACACATACATTTCCATATCGTGTTTAAATGAGTTTTTGAACATAAAACAAAACAATAAATAAATAACTTAAGAAAGAGCCTCAAGTACAAGATTTTTGAACGTTTAGGGAGAACAAACAAAAATATCTATGTGTTCAAAGGTAGCATTATAAGAATCGACCATTCTACGAATAGGTGAGCGCATCCCAGAGTTGGACTTACAAGAACCAACTGAAAACAATCTGCCAGCGCGCACCCTTCGCTTTTGGACCGTCCTAGGAACCGCATAGCAAATCATGTTGGACAGTTCAATGCAGTCAATTTTATCTCTTACAATATAGTATAAATTCATGGCCTCTAAGAACTTACGTCTATTTTCAAGTGTTGCGAGCTTATACTTTGCAAGTAAATCTTTGTATGGTAAATAATATCCATAGCATCTATAATGCATAGTACGCAAGAATTTCTATTGAACACGCTCAATCATTTCAACGTACTTTTTGTAGTATGGACTCCACACAGATACGGCATATTCCAGTTGAGAACGAACTAGAGACTTATACAAACAAATATAAGAAGAAGGCTTTTTAAAATCTATAATTGATCGCAATACAAATCCGTATAGCTGATACGCTTTATTAACTATCTTATCTATATGGAGGTCCAGACAAAGCTTTGAGTCGAGAACAACACCGAGATCACGAATGTTGTCCACCTTAAGTAGAGGGGCATTGCACAAAGTGTACGCAAAGTTTATTATGTTTTTGTTTTTTGTAAAATTTAAGAAGTTACATTTGGGTAAACTTAGCTGCAACTTATTTTCCTGGCAATAACAAGATAGTCGATCTAAATCTTGTTGCAACAGAAGGCAATCATTGACATGTTGTACGGTTCTGTATACTTTGAGGTCGTCGGCATACAGTAGAAACTTGGTATTGTGAAAACATTGATTAATGTCATTGACATATATGTCGAAGAATCGATATCAGAAGGGGTCGCGATATTGGAAATAACACTCACAAAACCTTCGTTAACACTTTTAATTACTTGCTAAAACACACTGAATACAAAATAATCAAGGATGTCCGAGATATGTCTCGATTAAAAACTTAGGAACGCGGGAAGTTTTCGTGGACGACGTGGCGTGACCAAGATGTCTACACAGCTTGACGGACCGATTCAAAGTGCTCACTTCACTCAACTGTCCGTCCAAGTGGCCTACCCCACACAGGTTTGCCAACATATCTGTCAACGTCAGTACCTGTCAACGTCGAATACCTGATTAAACTTCTGAATCGATATTCAACTCGACTATTCGCTCGGTGTTGCCATTACTCCACGCTAAGCATCCCCAAGTTCAGAACTTGGCATTCCTAAACGTTATCTGTCAAATCTAACTTCATAGTTCCTCCAATGAGAGACAGATGGCGTCATTCTAAATTAACACTAATCAATAAAGATTCTAAATTGAGTTTCTGTTTTGATTCCACACTAACGACAATAGATGGCGTTATTCCAAATTAACAATAATCCATAGAGATTCCAAATTGTGCTTTTGTTTTGATTCCTCGGCAATGCCAATAGATGGCGTTATTCTGAATTATTGTGCTTCTGTGTTGATTCTGCGACACGGCCATTCTGACAATTCACACGTCCTCGTGTGTGACATCTGGAATGAGAGAAAATTCTCGAACAGTAACCATTCTAACCGTTCGGCCATTCCTGACCCAAATGGAAAAAGGTATTCTCATCAAAATAATTACAGGGTCTAATGAAAGTCACAACAAACTCTTACTCTCAAAGCTGACATGTCGAACAACACCCATACTCATTCAAGTAATAGGAAACTCATCAAAATATTGCAGTGCTCATACTCTGACCTCCATCCGGTCTTCATCATCACACATTATAACCTCCATCGGGTCATAAGCATGAAATCAAACGACCTCCATCCGGTCTTCAACACAACACCATCAAGATAATCATTTAGAGCCTTTATCAAAATAATTCTTAAAGTAGGTTTGTTCAACATGTTACCTTATTTTTCCAATAACGTTACAGATTATAAATTCCATAAAGAAGATATCACATGAACTACTCAAAGTCAAACACAAAAGACAACACAATTTAGACTGACCGAAAATCCCAGAGGAATCAAGTACCTTTGCAATTGTATCATCACAATGCAGCAAGCTTATAATCAAAACAGTAGGAATCAAATTCGAGGCCTGTGGCTAACACTAGCCCCACCAACAAACCTCTGTTTGTTGCACACCGTTCAACATGAACGCACAATACACGACCTCCGACAGTGCCATTCGCACACCGCGCATCCATGGACACCAGGATGTCAAAAATTTTCGGAAATACGGACTGGCTACGAAATGGCTATTGGTACGGTCTGACCAGCCGATCTAAGATTCCACACTATCATTCAACTCAACACCTCTACTTAAAAATTGTACTTGAACCTCAGGCATTCTCCCTCAAATGCACAGCACTTAGCCAGCGCCATGCATCACCACTTACCTAGCAGTGTAAATCACTGAAGTACTTAACCAGTACTTAACATTGTAGCGCTTAACCAGCGTTACAAATCTTATCACTTACCCAGTGATAATAATAACGCTTAACTAGCAATATTAACCTACTAACGCTTAACCAGCGAAAGCACACATCATAACACGCACTAGCGATTCAACAGTTAGCTGCTGAATTTACGTTGGTTTTCGCTTAACCAGCTCAGCCAACGCAATCCGCTTAACTAGCGATTACACTACTAACGCTTAACCAGCGATAGTCGACATAACTCGCTTAACCAGCGATTCAACAGCCAACGCCCAACCAGCGAAAGCACACATTATGACACGCTTAACCAGCGATTCAACAGTTAGCTGTTGAATTTACGTTGGCTTTCGCTTAACCAGCTCAGCCAACGCAATCCGCTTAACCAGCGATTACACTACTAACGCTTAACCAGCGATAGTCGACATAACTCGCTTTACCAGCGATTCAACAGCTAACGCTTAACCAGCGAAAGCCCACACTAACACACTTAACCAGTGATTACACTACTAGCGCTTAACCAGCGATAGTCAACATAACTCGCTTAGCCAGCGATAAAACAGCCAACGCTTAACCAGCGAAAGCCCACATCATAACACGCTTAACCAGCGAGTCAACAGCTAACGCTGAACCAGCGAAAGCCCAAGTAATCCGCTTAACCAGCGATTACACTACTAACGCTTAACCAGCGATAGTCAACATAACTCGCTTAACCAGCGATAAAACAGCCAACGCTTAACCAGCGAAAGACCACATCATAACACGCTTAACCAGCGAGTCAACAGCTAACGCTTAACCAGCGAAAGCCCAAGTAATCCGCTTAACCAGCGATTACACTACTAACGCTTAACCAGCGATAGTCAACATAACTCGCTTAACCAGCGATTCAACAGCTAACGCTTAACCAGCGAAAGCCCAAGTAATCCGCCTAACCAGCGATTACACTACTAACGCTTAACCAGCGATAGTCAACATAAAGAACACAAGGCACCAGAGTCGTAAACAAAATGAAAATTGCTCACCGGATAGGGTCCCAGTCGACCTGCTCAGGAGGCACAGGTCAGCCCACTTTTCATTAATAGGCTTTGATGACCCGGAGTCCGCGCTGCTCCTCTCACTGCGCCGCGGCAGGTAAAACACTTCAGAGGCTTCACAGCACTATCCGCTTTGAACCGCTTTTCAGGGGCATCTCGGTCATCGCTAGGTAGCTTTCTCTTCATAAAAGAAACCGCTTGCAGCTCTTGTTGTAGCTGGCCACGTGTCTGGATATCCCACTGAAACACAAAACAGTCCACGACAGAATACTGTTTCACTCGGTCATTCCTGACCAAACTCTAGATTCAGTTCGTCGGCGAAAATAAGGAAATTCCAGAACTCTACTGTATCATTAAAACCTTCAATTAAATGAAACATCGGGAAAAGGTAATTAGAAATACAACAATCACTACCCTAGGCCACTAACAATTACCCTAGGCCACTAAAAACCCTAGGCCACTAACTACTAACCTAGGCCACTAACAATTACCTTAGGCCACTAAAAACCCTAGGCCACTAACTACTAACCTGGGCCACTAACAATTACCCTAGGCCACTAACAATTACCCTAGGCCACTAATAAGTACCCTAGGCCACTAACAACTACCCTAGGCCACTAACAACCCTAGGCCACTAACAACTACCCTAGGCCACTAACAATTACCCTAGGCCACTAACAACCCTAGGCCACTAACAACCCTAGGCCACTAACAACTACCCTAGGCCACTAACAATTACCCTAGGCTACTAATAAGTACCCTAGGCCACTAACATCTACCCTAGGCCACTAACATCTAACCTAGGCCATGTACCACAGTCGTTCGAATCAACCTTCACACGGTCGCACACAACTCCACGTTCGTCTACTGACATCCTATAAAGTTGCCACTGCACTGAGCTGGCCTGTAGTCACTCGCGCAGTAGACAAAACGGTAATGAAAAACTTAGAAAATTCTTAAGTGTTTGCAAAAGCCTAGACTTGTCATACCCGTTATAGCCGTCACGATAACAGTTAAATCCAATTGAAATGCGTTGTCACTATTATGCCTCACTGAATTTACACAAAGGACTTTCGTTAACCTAAAAAGCTCAGTTGCCATGCAAACATGTCGGCATGTTTACAGAAAAACTCTGATTTAAAATCTCGCTACCTAACATGACGTCACATTGCAAATGATTGTCAGGCAAAAAAAATTTAACAAAATTTCAAGAGGATGATCACCCGTTAATCACTGCACAACATAAAATCTGTTCTGGACTGAATACTCGTGTCTGACCTATACCAGTCATAGCAACAACATTACAAACACGTTTACCATAAAATTTCGATGCAAAACTTTCTTTAAGCAACGAGCATTCAGCACCAGAATCGTAAGTAAAAATGAAACAATTCACCTGTGTTGTATTCTGCCTGATGGTGGTTGCACAACTCAGACATCGACGCGTCGCGTCGCGCCGTGCCATCAACTGATCCGCTGCCACAGCCGCCACCACTGCTCGTACAGCGCACGGCTATGTGACCTGGCTAACCACATTTGAAGCACACCAAGGTCTCCAATGCCGGCTGCTGCGTCACTTGGCTCGATGATGCTGTAGGTGTTGTAGGTCTTCCCTTCGTGTCCATCAGCTTACTTCTTAAATTCGGTCCATGTCATCCCAGGAAACAACACGGTAGGTAGCCAGGTAGAAGCTCCTCCCTTCAAGGCGCGGCTTATAGCGACCATAAGCGGAGCGCCACGTTTGTCTTGGTCCATCAAGCACATCTCTGCAGTCGTCATCCAAGCACGTGCATCCATATCTTGTTTCTCAGGATCGAAAACCGTTAAACGAAAGCGTCGTCACATGGCTTTAGTAGGTGTTTTCACGGCTTGAATCAGTGTCAGAAAATTCTGTTTTCCCAACAAACGCAGCCATTTTTCATCACTATAGTCTTTATTTCGAACACGTGGGTCGTCGTGGTCCATCCCGCTTCTGATGTCGGAGAATCGATATCAGAAGGGGTCGCGATATTGGAAATAACACTCACAAAACCTTCGTTAACACTTTTAATTACTTGCTAAAACACACTGAATACAAAATAATCAAGGATGTCCGAGATATGGCTCGATTAAAAACTTAGGAACGCGGGAAGTTTTCGTGGACGACGTGGCGTGACCAAGATGTCTACACAGCTTGACGGACCGATTCAAAGTGCTCACTTCACTCAACTGTCCGTCCAAGTGGCCTACCCCACACAGGTTTGCCAACATATCTGTCAACGTCAGTACCTGTCAACGTCGAATACCTGATTAAACTTCTGAATCGATATTCAACTCGACTATTCGCTCGGTGTTGCCATTACTCCACGCTAAGCATCCCCAAGTTCAGAACTTGGCATTCCTAAACGTTATCTGTCAAATCTAACTTCATAGTTCCTCCAATGAGAGACAGATGGCGTCATTCTAAATTAACACTAATCAATAAAGATTCTAAATTGAGTTTCTGTTTTGATTCCACACTAACGACAATAGATGGCGTTATTCCAAATTAACAATAATCCATAGAGATTCCAAATTGTGCTTTTGTTTTGATTCCTCGGCAATGCCAATAGATGGCGTTATTCTGAATTATTGTGCTTCTGTGTTGATTCTGCGACATATAAAATAAACAAGAGAGGACCAAGTATAGAGCCTTGAGGCACGCCAGAGGTCAACTGTGCGATGTTAGATTGGTGACCATTGATTACAACCCTCTGACTGCGATTAGTTATATAGGAAATAAACCACCTCAATAGATTTCCACGGATTCCGTTGAACGCTATTTTATTCAGTAGTATTTCATGGTCCACCTTATCGAAAGCCTTACAGAAGTCCGTGTATATTCAGTACGCTTGTTGAACAACATTACTTAAATCTCCTTCTCTCATGCGATATTCCTCCGGAGTCGCTATCCGATTCATTATCGTTTCTCTTCGTCTTGCCCTGCCTTGCGGCGACCCATTCACCATCTTTTGTCGACGTTAAGTTCGGATCCGATAAATACTTGGGATCTTTAGTTGGGGTTTTTCGCACATTTGACATCGCGACGGCGCGCGGCGCGGCGTTTTACGATAACGCAACGTTTCGACACAGCGTTGTTTTGCTCACACGTCCACTCACGAGTGCGACCCACGAGAACTGAGTGCGTGGTACACCAAGTTATACTTATAACTCGGTAGCTATCAACAACTGAGAGAAAATAATCGCCTTCCACCGTTGTAATTTACTTTTACATATTATAAATAAACTGAACTTGTGAGTTTTAGTGGAAAAGTGTTTCTCTAATACTAACTTCAACTTAAAAATCTTCACGACAAATCAGTGTACGGAGTCAACTACTTACAACCCGTACAGGTCGAGTAAAGTGGTCTATCGGCCGTATTGTTTTCGACCGTACCAGTGGTTATTACGTAGTCGTAGCCCGGTAGAAATCGGTATCTCTTGAGGCAACTCAAGCAGTCCGTGGGTAAGCGATAGGCGTTTAACCTTGGTGGAGGTTGGGGTCTTGAGAGACCATAGTGTGTAGTCAGCGGGTGATGCACACGGGCGACCCACGTGGTGGATGCGCACAGAAGTTTTAATCCATGCGTCGGATGTGTGAAAGCAATGTGATTGCTGGTCGGCTGGAGAGCCGTGGCGTTAGAGGTTTTACTCGAAAGTCGAATGTTACTGGAAAAATTGGTAGTTTTTTGCAATAGAGTTGTGAATTGATTCAAACGACTGTGGTACATGTCCTAGGATAGTTGTTAGTGGCCTAGGGTAGTTGTTAGTGGCCTAGGGTAGTTGTTAGTGGCCTAGGGTAGATGTTAGTGGCCTAGGGTAGATGTTAGTGGCCTAGGGTAATTGTTAGTGGCCTAGGGTAGTTGTAAGTGGCCTAGGGTTGTTAGTGGCCTAGGGTAGTTGTTAGTGGCCTAGGGTAGTGATTGTTGTATTTTCAATTACCTTTTCCCCGATGTTTCATTTAATTGAAGGTTTTAATGGTACAGTAGAGTTCTGAAATTTCCTTATTTTCGCCGACGAACTGAATCTAACTTTGTTCAGGAATGACGGAGTGAAACAGTATTCTGTCGTGGACTGTTTTGTGTTTCAGTGGGATATCCAGACACGTGGCCAGCGCAAGAACTGCAAGCGGTTTCTTTTATGAAGAGAAAGCTACCTATCGATGACCGCGATGCCCCTGAAAAGCGGTTCAAAGCGATTAGTGCTGTGAAGCCTCTTAAGTGTTTTACCTGCTGCGGCGCAGTGGGAGGAGCAACGCCGACTCCGGGTCATCGAAGCCTGTTAATGAGGAGAGGGTTGACCTGTGCCTCCTGAGCGCGTCGACTGGGACCCTATCCGGTGAGCGATTTTCATTTTGTTTACGACTCTGGTCCTTGTGTCCTCTATGTTGGCTTTCGCTGGTTAAGCGTTAGCGGTTGAATCGCTGGTTAAGCGAGTTATGTTGACTATCGCTGGTTAAGCGTTAGTAGTGTTATCGCTGGTTAAGCGGATTATTTGGGCTTTCGCTGGTTAAGCGTTAGCTGTTGAATCGCTGGTTAAGCGTGTTATGATGTGGGCTTTCGCTGGTTAAGCGTTAGCTGTTAAATCGCTGGTTAAGCGTGTTATGATTAGTCTGCTTTCGCTGGTTAAGCGTTAGCTGTTGAATCGCTGGTAAAGCGAGTTATGTCGACTATCGCTGGTTAAGCGTTAGTAGTGTAATCTCTGGTTAAGCGGATTGCGTTGACTGTGCTGGTTAAGCGAAAGCCAACGTAAATTCAACAGCTAACTGTTGAATCGCTGGTTAAGCGTGTCATAATGTGTGCTTTCGCTGGTTGGACGTTCGCTGTTGAATCGCTGGTGCGTGTTATGATGTGTGCTTTCGCTGGTTAAGCGTTAGTTGGTTAATATTGCTGGTTAAGCGTTATTATTATCACTGGGTAAGTGATAAGATTTGTAACGCTGGTTAAGCGCTACAATGTTAAGTACTGGTTAAGTACTTCAGTGATTTACACTGCTGGGTAAGTAGTGATGCATGGTGCTGGTTAAGTGCTGTGGATTTGAGGGAGAATGCCTGAGGTACAAGTACAATTTTTAAGTAGAGGTGGTGAGTTGAATGCTAGTGTGGAATCTTAGGTCGGCTGGTCAGATCGTACTAGTAGCCATTTCGTAGCCAGTCCGTATTTCCGAAAAATTTTGACATCTTGGTGTCCTTGGATGCGCGGTGTGCGGATGGCACTGGCGGAGGTCGTGTATTGTGCGTTGATGGTAAACGATGTGCAACAAACAGAGGTTTGTTGGTGGGGCTAGGGTTAGCCACAGGCCACAAATTTGATTCCTACTGTTTTGATTATAAGATTGCTGCATTGTGATGATACAATATTGCAAAGTTACTTGATTCCTCTGGGATTTTCGGTCAGTCTAAATTGTGTTGTCTTTTGTGTTTGACTTTGAGTAGTTCATGTGATATTTTTGTTTATGGAATTTACAATCTGTAACGTTATAGGAAAAATAAGGTAACATGTTGAACATACCTACTTTAAGAATTATTTTGTTATAGGCTCTAAATGATTATCTTGATGGTATTGGGTTTGTAACCGGATGGAGGTCAGAGTATGAGCACTGCAATATTTTGATGAGTTTCCTATTACTTGAATGAGTATGGGTGTTGTTCGACATGTCAGCTTTGAGAGTAAGAGTTTGTTGTGATTTTCATTAGACCCTGTAATTATTTTGATGAGAATACCTTTTCCATTTGGGTCAGGGGTAAGTAATATATGATATAACTACAAAATCTCTAATATTTACAAAAGATAACAACTGAATATATAATTTTATTTGATATAACGATCTGTTAATATAACAAA
The DNA here is from genome assembly GCA_950005045.1 of Agrotis exclamationis. Lineage (NCBI taxonomy): Eukaryota > Metazoa > Arthropoda > Insecta > Lepidoptera > Noctuidae > Agrotis > Agrotis exclamationis. Next base: position 19,634,753 of record OX465415.1, on the reverse strand, counting down.
CGATTGACATAATTTTATAATTACTAATTTTTATAAGAATAACTATCAATGAGTATAAAATCGTTTTGCATACCACTCAAAAGACATAAAACTTAGTTGGTCTATTTTTTTTTGTCTTCCTGATAAGTAACCCAAGTAACACAATCGTGTCTAGAAACGTACTACTAGATAGCTTATAGAATGTTTTTGCTTTGTCTACCATAAGTGTAAAATATCTATAAGCAATCTTCAAGAACGCTTATAGACAGAGTTTAGTAAAAGTGGGCACATTCTTGTACCCTCTCTTAAGAATGAGTTAAGAAAACATGACTAGATAGAGTTAAGACAAAATTGACTTAAGAGATATTGTTTCTAGTGTCTCTCTAAACTGTTTAGACTACAAGTTTTACTAGTAGTGTACTAGTAGATAGTTTATAGATAAAGTTTAGACCAAGTTTTAAAACCAAATGATCTTTTTTTTTTTTTTTTTTTTTTTTTTCGTGGTAAAATCATCAAATGAGTCCTCCCAGCCCCGGGCAGGGCGGGAGGGACTGTCAGACTTGTACTGACTAAAATCCACGGTGTCCTTCGGTAGCCCTTTTGCGTACCGGAGTCGCGGTATACGTATGTCCCGCGACCCCGGCAAGGCTGTGGCCCTCTAAAGGGGGGCCCCGTCATTGTGCTGACGCTCTTTGAGGCGCGCGTGGAACACAACGCGCCGTCGACCCGGGCATGGTCCATGGTCGGACAGCGAGTTGCCCTTTACTCGCCGCCCTTATGCCCGCGCCTACGGTGGCCGGAGATCGTCCCGCGACATCCGTCGCCGTGGGCGTCTACCACTGCGGCTGAGGGAGGACGCTGTTCTCTCCCTCGCGCGGCCCGCCTCCTCCTTCGCGAGCATGACTGCTTCGCAGAAGGAGGCGACCGCTTCCCACTCCGTCTCACCCCGCAGCATGGCCTCGACCAATGCCGGGCGCGAGAGGTCTCCGCCTATCGCCGTCGTGAGGACACGGCGGTGCTCTGCCCAAGCGGGGCAGTCCTGCACCGTATGCTCCACCGTGTCCTCCGGGCGGTCCTCGCAGTGGTGACACCCGGGCGTTTCCTCCTTCTTTATCCGACACAGGTACCTCCCGAAGCATCCATGCCCGGTGAGGACCTGCGTCATGCGGTAGGTGAGGACGCCGTGGGACCTATCCAGCCACTCCTCAAAGAGGGGTCTTACAGCCGCGATTGCGGCGTGCAAAACCAAATGATCTTAAGACTAACAACTTTAAGTAACATTTGATTTGTAATAGACAACGACGCATTATGGCGCAGAACTCGCAAGAGTTATTTATCTAGACTTAATATTGCATCATGGCGTAACAAATTTTATTTTTAATAACTTGTGTTTTAATAATGGTAAACAAGCAAAATAATATGCGATTGAAATTCTATCGTTGAATATTATGTAAAACTCTTGTAAAATAAGAGCGCCCGCTGTAAATGTAATATTTAACATTTTTTTTTTAAATATGAATATAGGTAATTTGGTATAAGGAAATTTTTAAATTTGCATTTTAATGCTTAAAATACTCATTTTATTTAAAATAAGTTGGTGCGTATAACCTGCAGAAGTTGTAAATTTCAGCTAAAATCACACGCGGATTGAGCCTAGATTATTAGAGCAATCTAGGCTATAATTGCTGATTCTGTCATAAGAAGTTGAAGGCAAAAACCACTACGCAATCGGGAAGAAAGGCACAGGAGATCGTCCAATTCATTAATTGTACCACATACCTTGACCAGCGATCCCAAGCGCGCGCAGGCGACGGCCACGTGTCCGCTTTCGGGATGAACAGCTCACAGGTCTTTTCTGGATACACTATGCTGGCCAGCAGTACACAACACACTATCATAGGTCTGGGGTAGGCTGATAACAGTTTATATAGGTTCAGTTCAGGGGTTTTCGGGCGCGATGGGACTAGTTAGTGTCACACATAGCATGCGCATCCATACGATCCCAAGGTTAGAGCGAGACTGCCTATGACGGCGCGACGCAGCATCGCGCGCGCGCTGCACAGCACAAGGAAATCACCGAATCAACGATATATGGCACAGATCAAATAAATTGGAACAGTAAACCAATGCCTCTCAATCGCCATTAGGTGATAAAAAAAAAATATAAGGAAAACTATAAGTTACGAAGCGTAACCATTTTCCCCGGCTTGAAAGTTCCTACTTTCGAAACACCAAGGAGAAATAAATAAAATTGCATATCATCACAACTCCACAAACTATAAGAACGGTTGCGACTCTAGACAACAAATAAGAACACTTAACTAACTATGCTACGCGGTAACTAAATCTAATACTGCACATTGGTGCACGGTAAGACTTAATATTAAGGTAACTAAACTTATTGCGTTGGCAAAGGGCACAACTTTACTACCGGGCGACTCCGAAGGATCCCGCTTTGAGTCTTAACAGATGCGACTCTACAAACTCCGTTTTTATCGGGAAATATTTCATGAATTACTCCTAACGGCCAATGCAGAGGCATTACATTGTCCTGCATGGAGACGACAACCATACCGACCCGTATTGGATTGGCAGGAGTGTTCCATTTTTGTTTGGATTGTAGGGTGTGCAAGTACTCTTGGCGCCACCGCTTCCAAAAAGATTGAACCATCTGATCAGTCAATTCATATCGCGAAATAAGATGTAACCGTTTTTCATTGACTTCGCGAGCGGGAAGAAATAAAAGAGGTTTCGTATGCAAGAAGTGCGCCGGTGATAATGGAGTGGGCTCTGACGGATCTGAGCTGATCGCATACAGAGGCCTCGAGTTTAGTAAAGCTTCTACTTGAGTTAGCATAGTGTTAAACTCGTCAAAGCTAAGAATTTGCTGACCGATGACTTTGTAGAGATGCGTCTTGACACTCTTCACTTCACTTTCCCAACAACCACCAAAATGTGGAGCTCTACAGGGGATGGGTTTGAGTGTGATTCGATGCTTCGCAAGTTCTCTTTCCCACAAGGGGTGATACTCTTCAGCCAAGAAATGGTAGAGATCTCTGAGATAGGATTTGGCTCCAATAAAATTGGTAGCATTATCCGTGTACAGACACTGAACCGGACCTCTACGCGCCAGGAAGCGTTTCAACGCAGACAGAAAGCTCGCAGTGCTAAGATCTGAGGCAATCTCAAGATGCAGAGCGCGAGTTGTCAAGCATGTAAAAAGGCAGATGTACGCTTTCCTGGCCCTTTGGCCTCTAGCACGCACCGACGTGACCAAGAAGGGTCCCGCGTAGTCGCAACCTGTATGAGAGAAAGCCTTAGGAGCCGACTCAACGCGACAACGTGGTAAATCCGCCATTATAGGAAAGGTAGGTCGTGGCTTTGCTCGAAAGCAAATGTTACATTTAAACGTGATGTGACGTGCAATACGTCGCGCGGACAGGATCCAATACTTTTGTCGTAAGAGCGATACAAGCAAGGTTGGACCTGTGTGGAAATTTGTCACATGATAGTGGGAAACTAAAAGTTCCACTATGTGATCTTGACGCGGAAGGAGGATCTGATGACGAGAGTCAAACTCTAGCTCAGAATTGGCTAAGCGACCTCCAACGTGGATAAGTCCTTCGTGAAGGAAGGGACTAAGCCGTTGTACTGGCTTAGAGCACAACTCATTGCGGGCTAAACGATCGAGATCAGATTCAAAGTGAATCCTCTGCACAGATCGCCACACAATAGCTTCAGCGAACTCTAAATCAGACGCGGTAACGGGCCCGCTAGGGAGCCGTTTGATAAACTTATAAACTAAGCAAATAGTTTTTAAATATTTAAACCAGGACGAGAACCTGGTAGAGCAAACGTACAAAATGTTGTCAGAAGGAGGACTTCTGTCAGAGCATTCGTGCGAGAGAACAGGTAAAGCCACGGGCTTCATTTCTGGAAGCTCTTGCGACTCGCCTGAAACGAATGGTTTTATCGGCCATTCAGAGCGGGGAAGTTTAAGCCACGACGGCCCATTTAGCCACAACGGATGATGCACTAATTGGGCAGGCGTTAAACCGCGAGAGAGGCAGTCACTGGGATTTTCAGACCCTTTCACATGGAAAAAGTGATCTGCCGAAAGATTCTCATGAATCTTAGCAATACGATTGGCTACGAAGGTGTGCCATCGATGCGGTGCGGAATGAATCCAACTCAACGTTACAGTTGAATCCGAAAAAGCTACGACTACCTCAATGGCGTGTCGAGCTGCGAAAAGGTTATATACCCGCTTTATCACATTTGATAAGAGGAGTGCGGCGCATAACTCGAGACGAGCTAGCGAAACGACTTTCAGTGGCGCGACTTTAGATTTCGCACACACCAGCGAAACCACGATACTACCGTCAGGTCTGACAACGTGGGCATAAACCGAACCACCGTAAGCCTTCTCACTAGCGTCGGCAAAACCGACGAGTGAGAGTCTACAGCGTTCTACGACGCCAACATGTCGCACAAATCTCAACTCAGAGATGATTGGCAGTTCAGATTGAAACTGTTCCCACAGACGAACAATGCGAGGTGGTGGGACGTCATCCCATCCAAGTTTGACAAGCCAAAGCTCTTTGATGAGAAGCTTGGCGTATAAAATTATCGGTGCAACGAGGCCCAAAACGTCGAAAAGACGTGCGATGGAAGAAAGAATATTCCGTTTAGTGCAAGTGCGAACATCAGGGTTAACCTGGAATACGAAACAATCCTCGTCAGGGAACCAACGAAGTCCCAGTATTTTCTGGGTCGGATCTTTACTGAGGTCTACGCTCTGTGAAAGTCGTAATGACTCTGGAATAGTCCGAAGAACATCGACACTGTTGCTAGACCACTTCGTCAATTGAAAATCACCGAGAGAGAATATTTTTATTAGTTCACGAGCCGAGTCTATAGCTAGCGCACTGCTAGGTATAGAACTAACTATGTCATCCATATAAATATCTCGCTGCAAAATGTCCCTGGCGAGAGGCAACCGTGCTCCTTCATCCTGACATAACTGTTGGATAGTGCGAATAGCTATAAAAGGACTACACTTTAAACCAAAGGGAAGCACTGAAAAGTGATAAATTTGAAGTTCTTCTTCCTCGTTAAACCGATATAAGATACGTTGTAGTGAACGATCTTGTGAGCGTATACCTATACGTAGGTACATAGATTTGACATCTGCGGAAATAGCGACACTAAAAAGCCTAAAATTTAATAAAATGTTGAAAAGGTCAGCCTGAAGGACTGGACCTGCGTACAGGATATCATTGAGCGAGGTACCGTTATCTGTACATGCACTGGCGTCTAGGACCACACGCAATTTGGTGGTCACCTTATCCTCTCGAATGACAGGATGGTGAGGAATATAGTATTCCATTTCTCGCTCCTTACAATTTCGTTTGGCCAACATACATTCAGGAACGATATTCTGCACCAAAGAAATATAATTGTTTTTCAGATAATCCCGTATGACGTCATCATAAAGAAGCTTGACGTTAGGAAGTGATTTAAGTTTACGTTCAAGACTATAGAATCTCTTGCGAGCCATATTAAAAGAATTTCCCAATGCTGACGCGTCTGTTTTCAGTGGTAAGGCTGCAACATACTTGCCATTTGAAGCGCGGGTAATTGTGTTACAATAAAACTCTTCACATTGTTTATCATCCATACTCCCAATGGATGAAGCAGTAACATCTTCAATCTCCCAAAACTTACGAAGATCGAAGTTGTCGACAGAACTCGCAAAGAAAGACAGAGTGTCAGTTGGAGGTTCGATGATAGGTGCTTCTCCTAGAAGTATGTAGCCGAGCACAGTCTCCAATGCGTCGGGACAACCGGGTACGCTGGTCACGTGACCCGGTCGCAATAACTTAGCGAACAGCTTGACCCCAAGTAACATATCAATATTACCTGGCACACCCCAGCTGTCATCCGCGAGTAGTTTAGGATCAATATGATTTAATACGGACGTATCTATAGGACCCAGTGGAAGCTGTCCGGTTATTTGATCCAAAACTAAAGCGTCTATTTCATACTTAGGCTGCGAGCAAAACCGTGAGCTGAACGTAAAATTCACCGAGCCGCGAACGGGCTGCGACGTGCCACCAATACCACGAGCGGTATTTATCGAGTCAGTATATATAGTTAGACCAAGCATACGGCAGCAACGCGATGTCATATAATTCTTTTGTGACCCAGGGTCCAAGAGACATCTAACCACCAAGGCCTTACCCTTCCTACCCGCCACCAACACCTTGGTAGTAGCCAGCACCTCCGTACTACGTGTGGCCTGGACTTGAGCAGAAGAATGCGTACACAACGCCACACGATCGGAAGTAGCTGGATCGGCCGCAGAAGTGGAGGTGGGGGCGCTAGCGGGCGTCGGCGCAGGGGCTTGCGTCGATTGCTCGAAATGCAATAAGGAATGATGCTTCCCCTTGCATTTCCTACATGTTGACTTAGATAAACACTTAGAGACAGTATGTTGGCTACTTAGGCAATTACCACATCTGTTATTGTCTTTTATAAACTTAAATCTATTATCAACGCTCAACTTTTGAAACGCTTTGCGCACAAACAAGTTTTTATGCGTGGAATGACAAAGCGAACATTTTGATTCAGTAGCCACAAACACCTGCGATTCTTTAGATGAGGCGCGGAGGCTACCTGCGGGGGCGGACTTACTAGCCGCAGGAGAGGTGCGATACAAGATTTTTACTTGTTCACGAACAAACTTTACGAAATAATCATAATCTAACTCCTGTTGATTACGAAGCGACATTTCAAAATGTTTTGCGATATCAGAGTCTATTAACTTAAGACCCCAATGAATAAATATAAAATCATCTAAGTTATTTATTTTCAATTGTTTCAGCCCCGCAACCGTAGAAGTTAATTTATCGAAACCCTTTTCAATATTAGCGGGTGTCGATCCGAACGATTTCAATGAGAACAGCTGATTTAGATAATTAGTAGCGAGCGTGCGAGTATCTAAGTACTTGGCGATAAGCGCCTCCCAAACAACAAGGTAATTATTTCCAGAAGGTACAATACCTTCGGCCACATTCCTAGCCTTTCCCTTCAAACAACTCAACAGATAATGAATACGATCCGAATCTGATAGATCTGCGTTAGTATGTATAATACGTTTGAACGTCTCATAAAAGAACGGAAAGCTCTGAATATCACCGTCAAAGGTAGGCAGCTCGATTTTAGGAACCTGTATATGGTGAGCAGTAGGGCTCGCTGACGGGCTAGGTTTCTGGAAATCATTAGACTCAGTTAATGAAGACAAACTAAACTTTATTTCGCCGACCAAATCATCAAATGAATGCAATGCGCCATAGCTTACTTCACAGGTTGGATCCAATGTCAAATTGAGCATATTTATCTCGTCCATTAGTCCATTGAATTCATTACGCAATCCATCAATTTGTTTTGCCTGAGCGATGAAAGCCTTGCGTAATCTTTCGGTAGTTAAAGATTTAGTTGAATCCAAAATCCTTTGAACCCGCGCAAAATATGCGTCACGTTTACTTTCCAATAATCTAAGTTTAACCTTGTCACTCATTGTGAACAGAAGTTAAATATGACATAATAAAAAACTTTTTAAAAAGCGCTTAAACTCATTTTTAGTATCTCCCAAAAATTTAACTTGCTGATGATGTACCTCAAAAGCAAAGATAGCTTCAATTCACTTCTTTTTCACATTTGAGATCAAAAAACTAGTTTTTTTGTAATACTGGCGGTCATTACGAAAATCGAAAAAAGTATGTTGGCGCAAAAAAGCGCAAGTTTTATCAACTGTTCTCAAAAGTTTAGACTCTAAACTATAATTTGAAACAATCAAAACACCGGGACCTTCTGGCCATTTTTTTAATACACCTTTTATTTTGCAAATCATCTCTAAAAAATGCTTTTTTCAACCTTTGCTTTCACATGCTGTTCGACGACGCGATCTACCTTGGTAGGTCGCGTCGTCCTACCCGAAGTGAGCTCGGGACTGGGGGCACCCCAACGCGGACAGGTTAAGTTTGAAGGGGATGGCTTCTTTGTGGTAGTCAACAAATTGAATAAAAACATTAAATTTTCGTAATTCTTATTAATCGGAACTTTAATAATCGGAATTTAAATAATCGGAATTCGTGTTTTTGATGTTTTGGAATATCTTAAATCGGAAATTTTTGATATCCGGTCTATTGAAACTCGGTATTTTGAAAATAATAATTATAAACGTAAGGAATACTGAAATTTCGGAATTATGAAAATAGGAATAATGATCAATCGGAGTTGTTATATTAGGAATTTTGAACCATTCGGAATTATGAAAATGGGTATTTTGAAATTCGTATTTATGAATTTCGGAATAAAGTTTTTCGTATTATCGGTAGTGTACCCTTTTTTAACCTTCTCCATTGCATAAACTCATCCAATTTAAATTTTAAGTACAAATGCACTTAACTAAGCCACTTTTAACACACAAAAAAACACTAAAAACTCGACTTCTCTATCAGCTTTCTAGACAAACTGAAAAATATCTATTAAAGTATTTTATCTAGACTGAAGTCTCTATAGAAAAAAAGATAAGAGTACCATCAGCTAAAATAGAATATTTGTAGAAAGTTTTGTCTTAAAATATATCATCTTATCTATAAAATTACTACAAATTAGGTACCTTTAGGCTTTTTTAACTATTTGTAGAGCATTTTATCTTAAAACATTCGATATACCCATAAACGTACTTAAAATAAGTGTTCTATAGAACAAATGCTCTTATAATAATCCAGCTTTAGATAAAAAACTCTATAAGATTAAATGTTCTATATTAAACCAATCTTTAGAAAGCCCATATCTAAAGATTAACCCTGAATAGACAGTCTATAGACAGATTGGTTTTAAAACTTCAAGCCTGTGTTACTTGGGAATCTAGCTCTAATGTAACTAGTAATAGTGCCACCTGCCATGAATGCTCGACAGAGCCCCTTTTTCTGCGCACAGGGTTTAAAGTAACCTAACCTGTCCGTGTCGGGGTGTCCCAAGTCCCGAGCTCGCTTCTCTCGTTCTTGTATCCTAGGTCAAATAACTGATTACTACCTGTCATGCTGGCTCGACGGAGCCCCGCTTTGCGGGGCTCCTATTTCTGCGTGCAAGGTTCAAAGTAACCTAACACAAACAGCACGGACAGGTTAGGTTCGAAGGGGATAGCGGGGTCTGAAAGACCCCCTTCGAACCTAACCTGTCCGTGTCGGGGTGTCCCAAGTCCCGAACTCGCTTCGCTCGCTCTTGCATCATAGGTGAAATAACTGATTACTACCTGTCATGCTAGCTCGATGGAGCCCCGCTTTGCGGGGCTCCTATTTCTGCGTACAGGGTTTAAAGTAACCTAACACGAAGGGGATGGCGAGGTCTTTCAGACCCCGCCATACTCTTCGAACCTAACCTGTCCGTGTCGGGGTGTCCCAAGTCCCGAGCTCGCTTCGCTCGCTCTTGGATACAAAATTTCTCTATAAGCTATAGCTATCGTGAAGGCAAACAATCAAAGTCCAAAGGATAAGCCAAAGTCATCAAAGAAAATAGTTTAAATGTTAAATTATGTGTTTCAAACGTTATCATAATGATTTAAGCTTAAATAAACGTTATATCAAATAAAATTATATGAAATGAGTTTTAGAGTAACACAAACATTATGTGTAAAGAAATTATATCAATCGTTGGTATATCTCACGTTGATTATATAATGTGAACGTTATTGAAATGAAAATATATCAAGTAACTTTATACGAAATGAGACGCACCCTTGGGTCAGGAATGGCCGAACGGGGTAAGTAATATATGATATAACTACAAAATCTCTAATATTTACAAGAGATAACAACTAAATGTATAATTTTATTTGATATAACGATCTCTTAATATAATAAACGATTGACATAATTTTATAATGACTAATTTCTATAATCATAACAACCAATGAATATAAAATCGTTTTGTATACCACTCAAAAGACATAAAACTTATTTGGTCTAATTTTTTTTTCTTCCTGGTATGTAATCTAACTCTGATTTACCTAGTAATAGTACCACCTACCATGAATGCTCGACGGAGCCCCGCTTCGCGGGGCCCCTATTTCTGCGTGCAAGGTTTAAAGGAACCTAACCTGACCGTGTCGGGGTGCCCCAAGTCCCGAGCTCGCTTCGCTCGCTCTTGCATCCTAGGTCAAATAACTGATTACTGCCTGTCATGCTGGCTCGACGGAGCCCCGCTTCGCGGGGCTCCTATTTGTGCGTGCAAGGTTTAAAGTAACCTAACACAAACAGCACGGACAGGTTAGGTTCGAAGGGGATAGCGGGGTCTGAAAGACCCCCTTCGAACCTAACCTGTCCGTGTCGGGTTGTCCCAAGTCCCGAACTCGCTTCGCTCGCTCTTGCATCATAGGTGAAATAACTGATTACTACCTGTCATGCTAGCTCGATGGAGCCCCGCTTTGCGGGGCTCCTATTTCTGCGGCGTACAGGGTTTAAAGTAACCTAACACCTAACCTAACCTGTCCGTGTCGGGGTGTCCCAGGTCCCGTGCTCGCTGGCGGGGTCTGAAAGACCCCGCCATCCCCTTCGAACCTAACCTGACCGTGTCGGGGTGCCCCAAGTCCCGAGCTCGCTTCGCTTGCTCTTGGATACTAGACGTTAAATTATATGTTTCAAACGTTATCATAATGATTTTCGCTTAAATAAACGTTATATCAAATAATATTATATGAAATGAGTTTTAGAGTAACACAAACATTATGTGTAAAGAAATTATATCAATCGTTGGTAATTCTCACGTTGATTATATCATGTGAACGTTATTGAAATGAAAATATATCAAATAACTTTATATGAAATGAGACGCACCCGGCCGAACGAGTAGAATGTTTACTGTTGAGAATTTTCTCTCATTTCAGATGCCTCACACGAGGACGTGTGAATTGTCAGAATGGCCGTGTCGCAGAATCAACACAGAAGCACAACAATTTAGAATAACGCCATCTATTATCGTGCTGCGGAATCAAAACAGAAACACAATTTGAAATCTATATTGATTATTGTTAATTTAGAATAACGCCATCTATTATTGTTGGCTTGGAATCAAAACAGAAACGCAATTTAGAATCTTTATTGAATATTGTTAATTTAGAATAACGCCATCTATCTCTCATTGGAGACACTATAAAGTTAGATTTGACAGATAACGTTCAGGAACGCCAAGTTATTACACTTGGGGATGCTGAGCGTGGAGTAATGGCAACACCGAGCGAATAGTCAAGTCGAATGTCGATCGAAAGTTTAATCAGCTATTCGACGTTGACAAGCAGTGACATTGACAGATAGGTTGGCTAACCTGTAACTGATGTAGGCCACTTGGACGGACAGTTGAGTGAAGTGAACACTTTGAATCGGTCCGTCAAGCTGTGTAGACATCTTGGTCACGCCACGTCATCCACGATAAACTTCCCGCGTTCCTAAGTTTTTATCGAGCCATATCTCGGACATCCTTGATTATTTTGTATTCAGTGTGTGTTAGCAAGTAATTAAAAGTGTTAACGAAGGTTTTGTGAGTGTTATTTCCGATATCGCGACCCCACTGATAACGATTCTTCGACATATAAATATATATAATGGACTCACTTAGTTATTAAGAATAACCTAGATCTAAGATATTAGATTTAAAATCCGATGTAGGAGTGCAGCAACTGCCTCCATTTAAAAAAGAAAAAACTGTAAACAATTGTAACACCTAAAAAAAAGGCGCGGACGCAGCAGTCCGCGGTTATAACCTATAGCAAAAAAAAACCTAACCTAACCTAACCGTGGGGTAGCACAGTAGAGGATCCCAGGGGAGAAGAGATGTTCGGGACCCTAGTAGAGCTGGAGCTTCAGGTACTGAATACTGGCAACACGTCTACCTTCGATACCATCAGAGGCGGAAGAGCGTACAGGAGCCACGTAGACGTCACGGCATGTTCGCTAGCTTTATTTGACCTGGTAGATGGCTGGCGAGTTGACACTGGAGCAACGAGCTCAGACCACAACACTATCTTCTTTAAAATTAATGCACAGAGAGAAAAAGGTATTAGTATCACCAGAACCACTAGAATATTTAATACAAAAAAAGCGGACTGGGATAAATTTAGACAAAATTTAACAAATTTCAAATTAGATAATAATACAAATTTAGAAAACGTAAATAATATAACAAATAAACACGATTTAGAAAAAAACCGGCCAAGTGCGAGTTGGACTCGCGTGAAGAGGGTTCCGTACGATGTTACCTATCACGTTTTTTTTTAAATCTGACCCAAATTGGTACGCACAATATTGAGTGATTTACCATGGTATTTTAATATCATGGACTTCTTATAGGTTTTCCTATAATCTATAAGTAGAAAACTAATTTCTGTATTTAAAAAAAAAAATAGGTTCAGTAGTTTCAGAGATAAGGGGGGAATGGTCAAATTTCGTCTATTTTCTTGAATAACTTGGTAACTATTTATTTTAAAATTATAAAATAAATATATCGTCGCTGCGCGTGCAAAAGTCGCTATGTGATTTTTTGTGATTTTCGGTTTTTTATGCAGTTTTAATTGATATATCAATGCGCACATACTGTAAAAACAGCCATGTGATAGATGCAATATTTAAGGAGTTACGGCTAGTTACGGAATGTCGCTATGTGACATTCATACATTGAAAGTTCCCTTTAGACACGCTAAGTGTTATAATTCACATAGCTAAAATAAGTTTATTAAAGAGAAAGCAAAAATTGTGCCCGATATGTGCTTCACTGCACATAGCTAGTATTTTGTATAGTTTTTTGGTCAAGTTCAGACTCGCTCGATCACAAAACGCACAGGTTGAGCGTCACATAGATAGTTTAGTCGATGTAATTACTCATTACAATTCCATCAGCGAAAAAGTGAAAAATCTTGTTTGCTAGCGAGTCTCTTCAATTCCGTCATCCAAGAAAGTATAACGCCCGAGGCCTGCAGCAAAGGCGGTGTTTCTGTTCATCAAAAAGGTGACACCCTACTGAAGAACTATAGACCCATCTTATTTCTGAGTATACAATACAAATAACACGCATACAATACGCTGTTCTCGAACCGTCTCACCAGGAGACTTGACGATTTCCAACCAACAAAACAAGCCGGTTTTCCGTGGACCACAACCATACTGTTCAACAAGTTGTACAGAAGACCGAGGAGTACAACCAGCCGCTGGATATGGCATTTGTTGATTACGCGGGTCAATCAGAATATGGACGGTTGTGGCCTCTCTGCAACGATGTTGAATTGACCTGCGCTAAATCGCAGTGTGAGATGTCTGTATGACGCTGCCACGATGACTGTCCATCCACATATAGAATCAGAAAACCAGCTCCATCCAACTGCTCAGAGGGGTGAGACAGGGGGGTGTGATATCCCCAAAACTGTTCTCCAATGCATTGAAGGATGTTTTCAAGACACTGGACTGGACAGGGTGTCATCGTGAACGGCGACACATCTCACACCTTCAGGACAGATGCTTCAGGACAGATGCAGATGCAGTTAGGTTGGGCAGCATTTGGAAAACTTCGTTAAGTCTTTTTGTCTCCCATCCCGCAATGCTTGAAGACTAAGGTCTTCAACCAGTACGTCCTGCCCTTTACATAAGGTGCCGAAACGTGGACACTGGCAATTGGGCCTGTCCACAAATTCAAGGCTACTCAGTGCTCTATAAAGCGAGTTATGCTTGGCGTTTCTTTGAAGGATAAGATCAGGGATCTTATCCTTCAAAGAAACTCCAAGAAAATATCCAAAAAAGAACCGGTGTAACCGACATAGCTTGCAGAGTAAGCAAATAGACAGTGACAGTGGCAGTGGGCTGACCTTCTGTGTCAAAAGACCGGTGGCCGGTGGAGCAGACGAGTCGCGAAGCAGACACCGCATATCGGTTCAATAAGGTGATAATGTCATTTGAATACAATTTTTTTATTTTGTTTCTTTTAATTATTTCTATCTGAAAAATAGCTATGTGTCAGCTTAAAGTCCGTTTCCATAATATTCCATACAATTATAAAGTAGTTATGTGTTCTAAAATGCACATAGCTTGTATTTACGACTCAAATAAAAAACGCTATGTGTCAAATTTGCCTTTTGTGTTTATTTTTGGCCTTATTAATAATCTTATCTATCCAAAAGTAATATAAAACTACGTATATTTGTTAAATGTATTAAAGAAAAAATAATTATTTGAATACTCCGGCTATTTTCCGAGAAAATCAGTTTTTTGCGTCTCCTGTAAAGTGAGTAAAAAACACATAGCGATTATTGAAAGCGCAGCGACGATATTTAAGATTGTCTCAACAAGACCTTTCATTTGATATGTCACACGATGCAGTTTTCAATTATTTTTTTTAAATTTCCCCTTCCCCCCCAAAAATTACCTCCCATATACAGATATGGACTTCTTATAGGTTATCCTATAATCTATAAGTAGAAAACTAATTCCTGTATTTTTTTCAAAATTTTAGGTTCAGTAGTTTCGGAGATAAGGGGGGGGGAATGGTCAAGCTTCGTCTATTTTTTTTGAATAACTTGGAAACCATTTATTTTAAAATTACAAAAAAAATACTTTTAAGTTTGTCTCAACAATACCTTTCATTTGATATGTCACACGATGCACTTTTCAAATTTTTTTTTTTAAATTTTCCCCTTCCCCCCCCAAAAATTACCTCCCATATACAGATATGGACTTCTTATAGGTTATCCTATAATCTATAAGTAGAAACCTAATTCCTGTATTTTTTTCAAAATTTTAGGTTCAGTAGTTTCGGAGATAAGGGGGGGGGATGGTCAAGCTTCGTCTATATTTTTTTAATAACTTGGAAACCATTTATTTTAAAATTACAAAAAAAAAAAATTTAAGTTTGTATCAACAATACCTTTCATTTGATATGTCACACGATGCAGTTTTCAAATATTTTTTTTAAATTTTCCCCTTCCCCCCCAAAAATTACCTCCCATATACAGATATGGACTTCTTATAGGTTATCCTATAATCTATAAGTAGAAAACTAATTTCTGTATTTTTTTCAAAATTTTAGGTTCAGTAGTTTCAGAGATAAGGGGGGGGGGAATTGTCAAATTTCGTCTATTTTCTTGAATAACTTGGAAACTATTTATATTAAAATTACAATAAAAATATATTTAAGATTGTCTTAACAAGACCTTTCATTTGGTATGTCACACGATGCAGATTTCAAATATTTTTTTTTAATTTTCCCCTTCCCCCCCAAAAATTACCTCCCATATACAGATATGGACTTCTTATAGGTTTTCCTATAATCTATAAGTAGAAAACTAATTACTGTATTTTTTTCAAAATTTTAGGTTCAGTAGTTTCGGAGATAAGAGGGGAGGGGGAATGGTCAAATTTCGTCTATTTTCTTGAATAACTTGGAAACCATTTATTTTAAAATTACAAAAAAAAATACATTTAAGATTGTCTCAACAAGACATTTCATATGATATGTCACACGATGCAGTTTTCAAAACTTTTTTTTTTCATTTTCCCCTTCCCCCCCAAAAATTACCTCCCACATATAGATTTCATCTATTTACGTCACACCTCTGTGCTTGGGTCACAGGAATTGATATGTGTACCAAATTTCAACCCAATCGGTCTAGTAGATTCGGAGATAATTGACTGTAAGCGACAGACAGACGGACACACGAGTGATCCTATAAGGGTTCCGTTTTTGTATTCGGACGTACGGAACCCTAAAAATTAGTTCAGAATTACCAAACTGGAATTGAAAAAGCCTGCGAAAGTGCTATTCCAAAAATTAAAAACTAAAGTGAAACTTACTGTTCCGTGGTGGTCCGAAGAGCTCGCTGCCTTGAAAAAAGAGTTCACCAGGCGGAAAAACCGCATCCGCAACGCCGCACCGGTCCGGAGAGCGAAGGTCGTTGACGAGTACCTGAAAGCCAAAGCAGAATACGAGAGCAAAGCCAAACAGGCCCAAACCGCCAGCTGGAAGGAGTTCTGTAGAAAACAGGACCGCGAAGGAGTATGGGAAGGAATTTATAGAGTAATCGGCAGGACCGCCAGGAGAGAAGAAGATCTGACCCTACAAAACGATGGTGCATTCTTAAACCCAAAGGAGTCGACAGCCCTACTCGCCGACACGTTCTATCCCAAGGACACAGCGGAAGAGGATAACGAAGACCACAGGCTCACAAGGGAAGCAGCAAACCGGGTAAACGAGTGGAAGCATGGTGAATACCATGACCCACCGTTTACACCGCTAGAGCTGAAGACAGCCGTGGAAGGATTTAATCCGAAAAAGGCCCCCGGATCGGATGGACTTACGTCGGACATCTGCTGTCGAGCGATCAGCCAGGACCCGGACGCATTCCTTGCCCTGTTCAACAAGTGCCTGGAATTGGCACATTTTCCGAATATCTGGAAAGAGGCCATTGTGGTTGTTCTCAGGAAACCGGGCAAGGATAACTACCTGAATCCCAAGTCCTATAGACCGATAGGTCTTCTACCGGTCTTGAGGAAGGTCCTGGAGAGGATGATAATGGTGCGAGTCAAGTGGCAGCTGGTGCCACGGATTAGTACTCGCCAGTTTGGCTTTATGCCCCAGAGGAGTACCGAGGACGCCCTCTATACGCTAATAAATCTCGTGAAGGACAAGTTGAGGCTGAAGAAGCTAATTGTCCTGGTGTCATTGGATATAGAGGGCGCCTTCGACAGCGCATGGTGGCCAGCTATCAAAGTCAGACTGGCTGAGGAAAAGTGCCCTGTGAACATCAGGAGGCTACTTGACAGCTACCTCGACAGCAGAAAAGTTAGGGTGAGATATGCCGGGAGGAATGCACACTAGAGACAAACAAAGGCTGTGTTCGAGGGTCAATTGGCGGTCCTATATTTTGGAATCTGCTACTGGATCCACTGCTCCAAAAACTAGAAAATGAGGGATATTATATACAGGCCTTCGCGGACGACATCGAATTGGTGGTGGATGGCTACACGGCAGGTGATGTAAGCAGATCAGCTAACGCAGCTCTCGCCCGTGTTCAGAGCTGGGGCGTCAGAAACAAACTCCGTTTTGCACCGCACAAAACTTGTGCGATGGTTATAACAAATAAGCTCAAGTACGACACTCCAGCTCTGAGCATGGACGGGGTTGATATAGGCTTGGTCAAGAGCATTAAGCTGCTGGGATTGATTATCGATGAGAGATTTACCTTCAACGAGCATACTGCTAATATCTGTAGAAGAGCTGCCGATATATATAAACAGCTATCAAGGGCAGCTAAAGCCAGTTGGGGGTTGAATAGGGAAGTAATTTGCACCATTTACACCACCACGATAGAGCCTATCGTCACCTTGTAACAAGTATAAAAGAAGTTATTGAATATTGGAGACGGGTAGCGCCCTCTATTGACAGAGGCGCGAACTAATAGGAAATAGTTGCGGTTTGTGCAGTGGTGCAATGGATGGCATTGGAGAGTAACATATTTATTTTCTCGACACTTTAAATTCTAAATAAAATATAATAAGTACATAGATAAAATTCAAATAATTAATTGTAATAGATTTCAGTTGAATTAAGTTTAATTAAATACAGCATGGTCTAAAATCAAAAGGACTGGTAGCTGGTCTGAAGGGGGTTAAGATGATGACGTGTAACTTTCGGGTTTTTTCTTGGAGCATGGACACGCGATTAAGACGCTAATTAGAAAAGAATATTTTAATTAAATAATTAATGACGCGGACAAGGCGTGGAACAGCGGCTAAAATGAAAGTGCATTAATATAAAGGAACCGCATATGCGTGTGTATCCATAATTATTTCCTGTTTTGTTACAATTACATGGCATCATTTTTTCACCATGATTTTGTATTGGAATGCTCACGAATTTCTGTCTGATGTTGTTCTCAGGGTTCCATCCATCCATATATTTTAAAGTTGGTGGTAATTAGTGGAACGTCTTCTCAACGCTTGGCACATGAATGTGAAGTGGGCTGGGACAAGCTCTGGTTCCAGGCCACGTGTTATATTCTACAAATCACACAGACCGCCAATGCTGTCTGCGGTACATACCCATGGTTCGACCTGGATAGATGGTAGTATGTTCTGCCTGAAGTAAGTGTTATATTTATAACCTAACATTATAAGGTAGCTTGACAAGTGCTGCGATCATGTGCTTTTTGAAGTGTGCACCAAGACATTAAATAGCTGAGAAGACGGAAGCATCTCTTTTATTTCAATCAATACCTCATGCGAACAGAACCGCCATTAGTCTCATGGCAATCTACGCTGGCAGCTGGTGGTAAGAGACGAAAGGACCTTACAACCTACGCGGCTGCTGCCTGGGCTCCCGCTACGAAAAAGCTGGGAATACGGAAGAAGCTTAGCTCTGTTCAGAGAGGCCTCGTCCAGAAGCTCTGCAAGTCTTACCGTACTGTCTCACTTAACTCGGCACTGGTACTGTCTGGGATACTACCTCTAGACCTGCGTATACAAGAGGCAGCCGCCCTGTATGAAGCAAGGAGAGGGTCGTCTCAGTTCCTGCCAGGAGACCGGGAGATTGAGGGTGTGGTAAGATTTGCAGAAGCCCCTCACCCAGCAATGCAAATGCCCCTGGAGTTCGTGTGCCTAGCTGATCAACAGCAGGTAGACGAAAATAATGTGCAGGCAGTGCGAATCTTCACTGATGGCAGCAAGATTGAGGGGAAGGTCGGATCCGCATTATCCTTATGGAATAATGAAGGTGAAATCCAGAACCTCAAACTTAGCCTCGCCGCGTACTGCACAGTCTACCAGGCGGAACTCTTGGCCATTTGCAGAGCGACGGACGTGGTCCTCAAGCGCAAAGAGACGAGCTATGGTTTGTATAGCGACTCAATGTCAGCTTTGCAGACGCTTGCAAACCATGGCTCTCTCCATCCCCTGGCAGTCCGCGCACGAGCCAATCTGGCTCAGGCTTTGGACCAAAATAAAGATGTTTCCTTGTTTTGGATCAAGGTACACGCGGAAATGCCAAGGAATGAGCGCGCGGACGAGCTGGCGAAGGAAGCAGCATTGTCGTCACGTCCGATCACGTCCGATTTCATTCACACGGAGTCAGATCCGCATGGGATCACTCGATGAATGGAATCGGAGATATGTGTCTGGCGAGACGGCCTCCGTGACGAAAATGTTTCTTCCGGATGCCAAAGCAGCATTCCGTATTGTACAACAGGTGCAGCCGACAGGTGTGCTCACCCAGGTTCTGACGGGGCACGGTGGGTTCTCCGAATACCTACACCATTTCAGGTGTAAGGAGAGCCCATCGTGCATCTGCGACCCAGGAGTCAGTGAGATCATCCCGCACTTACTCCTGGATTGCCCCGTGCACGTTGTCGAACGCTACAACTTGGAACAAAAACTTCAAGTGCAGTTGAATAGGGAAAATATAAGTGAGATATTCAAAGGAAAGAAAAGAGAGAATCTTACTGTCTAGAAATCGCATTTAAGGTCATAGAGAGAAATAAAACCGTATAAGCAATAAAGCTATGTTCCATAAAATATTGAAAATATTTATATGTCAACTAGATATGAGCGCCGCGCCGGCGCGCCGCCGCCGCCGTGATTCCCCCCGCGCCGCCGCCGCCGTCCCCAGGCGCCAGTGCGCCGAACCCGAGCGGGCGGCGCGCGGCGTTCAGTTTAATCTAACACGCTGACCAAACCGAACGCACGATAATAAATGCTGGCAAAATGGCGGCACTAGACGTAGACATTTATAGAACGAAACTCTTTGACATTACAATGTCTGTGTTGTCCAAGTTATCAGCAAACAAACACAGTTTTTATTGGACCTATTTTGGTTAGTTAGTTGTTAATATTTAGGGAAAAAAACGAACAGTGCGACCAAGTGTTTTGCGACGCTTGTTTGAAACAAGCGAAATAAAAATATGGCGATGTGCAATTTTCCAAGTAAGTTTATGTAACTCCTATTAAAATAATTCGATGGCCCCAACGAATAAGCGTGTATAATAAGTAATAAGTATAGAATAAGTGAAAAATCACAACTTTTCAGGAGAAAATAAAAACGATTAAACTTGAATAACTTGTGATTGGTAGCTTATAGAGACAAACAAATTATATCAGATTAAAGATAAAAAAAAATATTATTATATAAGATTTTTTATTTATTTTTTATTTAAACGGTTTTCCGACAATTTATGAAAAACCATTTTATTTCTTTATTCTTGTGAATTTCTATGACTAGCTAACAGTAAACTATCATTACACGTTTATTCGCGTAAAGTGTCAACAAACAATACTATGTAATATTATATTACACTATTATTCGACAGTAATCAAGTTTCTTTGATACCCAGTTACAAGCTTAAGCACGGTTGTTTAGAGTAACTTACTATATTGTTTGTTTATTGTAATGATGAAATGCATTGATATCAATGTAATTACGTAGGCTACTGCCGGAGGACTCAAAAAAAACCGATTTTTTTATAAACTAATTTATTAAAATAAAAATTACAATTATAATGAAAGGTAATTGACTCGATCGATGGTGGATTCGAAGTGAGCGGGCGCGGTCACGTAGTCGGTGTCTTCGGGCCTCGTGTTCTGGAGTCAGCAGTTTTCGCTCGTAGCAACTGGGGCGCACGCGGCGTGGCTCGTGCCTTTGTGTCAGCGCTTTACATAGTAGTGATGCGCGTAACACCTCCCCCCTCAGATCGACGACTATTTCAGATTTTTGAGATGAAATATCGTCGAGAGTTTAGATTGATCTTGAGATGCCATCTGGTTGTGGCGAGCTTCTGATGTTTCAGGCTCGGCGTACGTGGCTTCATCAGGAGTGTTCATCTGCTTCCTTGGGCGGATGTAGATCCGATATGATAGTATTACTCCCAGTATAGCTACGGCAAGTAGGGTGCCATAAAATGGGATTGTCGTGTGGTAAATGGTTGATGCTGGTTCAATATGGATTGGTCTCTGTGAGTCTATTCTATCTTGGATATTGTGCAGCTTCTTCAAGTTAATAGCGGTGATTTGGAGGGCTGGCATGGTTGAATCTTCGATGTCGTCTGGCACATTGCTTATCTTCATGGGTTGTCCTCTAATGTGGTCGTTAATGTTAACGATGGTGAACTCATCTGTTCGTAGCTTGCAATTATGTGGAATAGTGGCTAGGAAGCTTCCAGCTAGGGTTATGGATTCTTCTTGTTCGCAGATCAACTGGACTTGTGTTGGTTTCGGGAACACGAGAGCGTAGCGGCGGTCATCTAATTTTTCCATTGCGGGCTTCGTCAGGCTGATGGTAATCGTGTTGCATAATTTGTGCGGTGTTTGACTTCCAATGATGTCGCAGATACAGTCTGGATGGGTTCTCATTTGGTGGTTGAGGTTTTCTTCGCAGAGATACTCTGAAGCTACCTTCGGGCATTCTGCCTCTATGTACGCATGAATGTTTCCAGTGATTGCTAGGAATGGGTAGGACGGGATGATGGCTTGTCTATTTTTGTTTGGTACAATGACTAACTTATACAAGAGGAATTTTAGAGGAGATGTTATAGGAAATTTAAATGCAAAAACTATTTGATTTCCATGATAATAAGCTAATGGCTTAATGATATCGTAATATTCTCTTATTTCTAATTCTAATACTTGATCTTTAGTATAAAGCACGTTTAGCTTACGAATCATACCACTAAGTATTTCTGTACTTAACATAGAATGATGAGTGCGCAGTTGACCGGGAAGTGCTATCGCATTCTCTAACCTACTTAATTCATTTAATAAACTATCTACGTTATTGCAAATTACTTGCAGTATTTGCGAAAACTTTGCAAATTTTATGAGGTTGTGTTGTTTATACTTATCGGCGTCAAGTAAAATATGCAAGCTGTCATTTAATTGTACTTGATTCTCTACTAATTGTGTAATTATTTTTGTATGTTCGTTCATCAAACTTTTGCTCAAACTTATATGATGATTTTGCTCAATAACTATTTGTTGCTGATTATCATTGAGGGCTTTAAGGGCGTTATCATATTTAATGGCATCTGCTTGATCCAGGTTTCCGGTAATGCTCTTAATAACGGATCCGAGACCATCTACTAGGCCTCTCTTGAATCGATTGGGATATAGACTTTGTAGATGAGATAAGGCTTTGTTTAGTTTCACGTTCAAACTGTCTATTTGAAGCTCGTATAAGGTGCGAGTGTAATTGTCTAGTCTGTCTGTAGCTTTAGTAAGTTGGGTTCGTATTTCGTTAATCTTGCTATCTATGTCTGTTAGTTCTATGTTCTGAAGGAATGTATGATAATGAGTGATAAGCTTCATGGGTCCTAGTTTGAAGGGCAGTAGTCCAGGTCCATTTTCAAGTCGTTCTAGATTGATCTCCTGGGCCAATGTTAGGCTAAGTGACAGCATCAGGGATATCCTGCAACAATTTTGCAGTTTTAGGGACGCGCTTTAGTCTAGATTTAGCAATGGGCCCCTTTTTCTTGGAGGTATATATGTGGATAGGTAAATTAGCTAGGACGGTGTCTTGGTTGTATCTAGGTGCAATTTTAGATCTACTAGCACAAGGATTACTAATGAATATTTGTTGGTCGGGTTCATAGTCGACTTCGTCCTCACGAGTTTTGTTACGATTCTCTATAAGCGCCGTTCGATTAGCGAGAGATGTCTCATTAATTAGTTCGTATACTTTTTGCATACGTTCTCTGTGCGTTTCGGTATATTGTTGTAATAAATGTCCAGTCAGATCTATGTCAGTCGGGTCTCGTGGGTCAGTGTGTCCTAATATTATATAAGGTCGTATGGTTTACAACGTGTGAAGGAATGAATCGAACTATTATAGGCTAAGATAGCGTATGGCATTAGATGAACAACTGGCTCATCCTTGTGTTTTAGTTTTAAAATACGAAGATGTTCCAGTATAGTGGAGTGGAAGCGTTCAATGTTGCCGTTAGCGTTAGGTGAGTATGCGAGTGTTTGATGATGAATGATTTTATGTATTTTGCAGAACTCGGAGAACATCTGGTTGGTAAATTCGGTCCCTTGATCTGTAATAATGGTTAGTGGTAGGCCATGATGCGTGCTGAAAGTTAATAAAGCTTGTATGATACTAACTGCAGTCCCATCTCGAAGAAGATATGCTTGGCCATACTTTGAAAAGGCGTCTATAAATGTTAAGTATTTTTCATTCTGTGCTGAAAAGCTGTCCATATGTATTATTTCGAAAGGTCTGGTGGCTGGGGGCGCTATGTTGAACTTCTGTTTTATAGGGCTCCTATCGTACTTTGCTTGTCCACATATTGTGCAGTCATTTATAAATTTTGTTATTTGGTCTCGCATCTTAGGCCAAAAATATTTAACAGATAAAGCTAAGAAGCACTCGTTAATACCACGGTGGTTGGTTTTACCTTCGTGGTAGTGACGAATAATCTCCTGCTGCCGAAGGTATTCCTTTACATTTTCAAGTTCCTTTTTTGCCAATACCAATTTCATAGCCGAACTTTTAAAATGTTTTTGTATCAGAGGGATTATGCTGTACATTGCAAGAGGCGGATTTATTAAAAGAGCAGTTTTAATCTTAGGGTTAACGTATTCCTTAATAGCGTTAACGAGTTCCTCTTCTAGGTTGGACTCAGATAGCTGGACGGATGTTCGAGTGTGGGTGTCAAATGGCTTAGTCGCAGTAGTTCGTTTTTTAAAGTCACCTACAACGGTTAAGCACAACTGTCGGTGAAATTTATTAAGTGGTTCGTCGGTTATGGGTATTTCGAGTATGGGGTTTTCCTCAGAGGTATGTGCTGTCAGGGTGTCGGAGTTAGCTAGAGACGGTGGTCTGTCAGTCGCGTTCGCAATCATCGAATTCACCTCCTCGTTATAGATCTCGACGCGAGAAAGGGCATCAGCATTGGTGTTGTTTTTGCCTTTTTTATAAATGACGGTGAAGTCGTATTCACTTAATTTTAACCGCCATCTGGTTAACCGTGAATTTGGTTCCCTGAGATTCATAACCCACTGTAGTGGTTTGTGGTCTGTTACAATTTTGAACTTACGTCCAAAGAGATAAGGGCGAAAGTATTTTGTTGCCCATACGATTGCTAGTAGCTCTTTCTCAATGGTACTGTAATTTACTTCACTTTCATTGAGTGTCCGTGACGCATAAGCTACGGGTTTATCCGAGCCGATAGAACCTTGTGACAGTATCGCGCCGATTGCGAAATTTGATGCGTCTGTGGTTAGAATGAATTCTTTATCAAAGTCGGGGTATTTAAGAATTGGGTCGTTGGTCAGTAAAGTTTTACATTTCTCAAAGCAGTTAATATAGTCTGAGTCTAAAGTTACCTTTTTTCCTTTCTTTAAACATTGTGTCAGGGGTTTGGTAATGCGGGAAAAGTCTGGAATGAATTTTCGGTAATAACCGAGGAGTCCGAGAAACTGTTTAATTTCTTTAGGTGTTTTAGGTATGGGGTAATTTTGAATAGCTACGATCTTGTCTGGGTTAGGCTTTATTCCCTCGGTACTGATGACATGACCTAGGTATGCGGTTTCGAGTTTTAAAAACTCTGATTTATCTAACTGGATTTTAAAGTTAGATTCCCTTAATCTTTGAAACACCTTCTCTAAGTTGTTCATGTGTTCCTGGAGAGAAGTACTGAAGACAATTATGTCATCAAGATAAACGAGACATATAACGTTTTGGAGTCCTCTCAGTACGTTATCCATTACTCGTTGGAACGTGGAAGGGGAATTTTTAAGTCCCATGGGCATCCTCAAAAATTCGAAGTGCCCGTGTTCAACATTAAAAGCGGTCTTAGGGATGTCACTGGGGTTCATCTCCACTTGGTAGAAACCTGATGCCAGATCAAGAGTGCTGAAATATTGACACTTGCCTAACTTGTCTAGGACGTCTGTAATATTTGGGATAGGGTACTTGTCATCTATCGTTTTTTCATTAAGCTTCCGAAAGTCAATCACTATACGCCATTTTTGTTTTCCGGACGCGTCACTTTTCTTTGGGACAACCCAAATAGGTGAGCTCCAAGCAGACTCGGATGGTCTAATGATTCCCTGATCTAACATTTTCGCTATTTGATCACTAACCTCCTGACGGTGTACAAACGGATATCTGTAACTTTTAGTATAAATTGGAATTTCATCTGTCGTTTTGATACTATGCTTGATTTTGTTAGTGAAAGTTAAGGCCTCGCCTTCAACGTAAAAAACGTCGGCGTACTTTGAACATATTGCCAATAGGTTTGCCTTTTCCTCCTCATTCAGGTGATCGGTGCGTATACGGGATGTAACATCTTTAGCGCGAGGTGATAATTGTTCGGTACACTCGGCATTGAATATTGTTGCCTGAGTGGCATGGTCCAATGAGAATATTATATCGTTACGGGTTGGGTTGGTCACTTCAACCATACCGCGGCTATTAGAAACGGTGGTCAAACATTCTGATATAATACAATTGCAAATTATTTGTTCTTCTACAAAAACTTCACCATCCGATGCATTAATAGGTAACCGTATTAATTTTGAACTTCCCGCCGGTATTATTTCCTCATAGAGATTTAAATTTCGGGAATTATAAATTTGGATCGGATTAATTGCGAACTTAGTTATAAATGTAAGATCTTTCAAATCTAACTTAGCCTCCCACTTGGTAAGTAAATCCATTCCTATCAAACCATCAAAACGATCGTGAAATTTATAAACGAATAATTTAATCGGGTTCGCGTCACCGAATTCGGGAAAGCATGGTAAGTTAATAGAGTAATCGCTCCTGCTTGTGGCGTGAACGTTAGTAACCTCGAATGGATCATAGTTAAGAGGTATGTGCGGGAAATAATTTTGGACTGCTTCCGGACTGATGAATGATTGATTTGCACCGGTATCTATTAGAAAGTTAAGTGGAGGGTTATGAATACGAACGAACGGTAGTTGCCTTTGGGTTTGTAAATTTAATTCTATCCTGAGCTGTTTGACTTCGGAGCTTTCTGAAAATCCTGACTGGTTGAGGGTTGCTGGTGGTCAGCAGCACCTGGCTTGTCTTTGTCGTTTGTCCCGTCGGTCTGTGGTGGTGTGACGTCATACGTACAGTCATTAAAATAGAAATAGTCCTGATAATAAGGGTCAAAGTAAAAGTAGTCAGATAGGTCGGGATAGTAATAGTCCTCCCCATAATTCGAACACTCATTGACATTAACATCGCGGGATTTGAGATAGTTGGAAGGTGGCGGATTGCCCTGTTGTGCCCAATTCCAACTGTTGGTGGCAGGCAGAGGCCTGGGTACAAAGTGGCTTACGCCGCTCATCGGCCTGGGGCCGTTATTTGGCGGATTGGGGTTCCTTGGAGGCATTCTGAATCCACCTTGATTGTTATTAGGCGGTGGAGTACTGAATATTTGTTGCGTACGCGTCGGGCCACGTGGTTGCATGTTGTATGAATTAAACGGCGTTCCAAATTGGTACTGAGATGGCCGTGGCATAAATTGCGGTCCTTGCGGTCTAAATGGACCAGGCATGTTAAAAAGATTAGGCTTTAAAGGAACAAGCATATTATTTGGATGGACTGGCGTTTTATTATTAATTTCGTTCTGTGGCGTTCTAACTGAAGGTTTTTTATCCGACAAACTATCATTTCTATTCTGCAAATAAATGGTGTTAGTCTCTTCGTGCACGAATTCTAGAGCCTTCTCGATTGTTTCTGGCCGCATACATCTAATACGCGCGCCTAAAGGATCTTTCAAACCGCGGAGATAGGCCTGCAAAGTTAGTTTGCGATATAAATCACGTTTAGCCGCGATAGTCGAATCTAAAGTGTCGTGTAGCGAAACATATGTCATGACGGTGCTGAAAAGACTCTGGCAACGCTCGTAAAATTCCTGTGGCGTGCCGGAACCTTGTGTAAGTAAAGCCAAATCATTGTAGAGAGCGGTCTCATCTCTTTGATCTGCGAAATTATTAATAAGAGCACTACGTATGCCTGTCCAATCGTTAGGTATACCGTTTGCATTAATAAGACGGGCAGCGGGCCCCGTAATTTTGTTCAGTATTCCATTTAAAAGCGCTAATTTAAATAACGGCTGCCCCTCTTGGATGAACTCGGCTACCAGTTGGTCGCACAATTTGATGAACCTAGTAAGTACGTTCGGGTTCCCATCAAAATCGGGAACTAAGCGGAGGGCTTTGAATATACCGTCTAAATCAGCCATCTCGGGTTCAATTTCAGGACTAATATTACGTCTAGAATCTACACTTCTATTCCTACTACTAACTAACCTAGATGTACTTGATCGACGTGGGTAAAAAATGTTGGACAAGGTTTATAGAAATTACACACAAAAAGGAAGCAAGCAACCACTAAGAAAATTCAGCGGACTTACATGAACATTCTGGTCTTCGTTGAGCGGTATCGATGTCTGGATCTCCGGCGTAGTCTCGTTGTTCAGGATCTCCCGGTGCGACGTTGAAAGTCTATCGTAGCGAACGCGGTGCGATATACCGATAATCGCAAGAACGACCCGGGAATCCTACCGACTGCGCCAATTACGTAGGCTACTGCCGGAGGACTCAAAAAAAACCGATTTTTTTATAAACTAATTTATTAAAATAAAAATTACAATTATAATGAAAGGTAATTGACTCGATCGATGGTGGATTCGAAGTGAGCGGGCGCGGTCACGTAGTCGGTGTCTTCGGGCCTCGTGTTCTGGAGTCAGCAGTTTTCGCTCGTAGCAACTGGGGCGCACGCGGCGTGGCTCGTGCCTTTGTGTCAGCGCTTTACATAGTAGTGATGCGCGTAACAATGTTCATATATGACCGATTTTCATTTATGTAATATATTTTTATTATTACATGGTGTAATGATGTAAACTTGATCAATTATATGTGAGAGGTTGAAATTAAATACAAAGATTTAATAAAATAAGAATATAATAAAGTAACTATCTACTTGAATCAACAATAAATAATATGCATAATATAAAACTTAAATATTTTTCATGATTAGGAAATAGCTACCTAAACCGATTAGTATTATTGGTATTTATTCTTTTTTTTACTTTTTCATTACAGTCATGTTTAAATGTTGTTACTAAAATAAATTAAAAAGCAGTCTGCCACCAGCATTAGGAACAGGGGTTCGGGCTGCCGGTAGTCAGGGCTCCTGAGAGGAAACCCCCTAACAATACGCGCCGTGCCCAGCAGTAGTGCCTTCTGAATCAGGCGCCTGATCCAGCCGCCAAGCGACAGCCCCCTCAGATGTTGATCGAGGCTCTTGGCAATTAAGCCATTGACAGACACGACTATTGGCACAATCTCTGCTGTAGGTATTCACTTCCCACATGTCAACAACCTCGCGACTCGCGAATCAGATCAAGATACCAATTGTTTATCTTTTTCTGTCTTTACGAGGTTCTCGTCATGTGGGTCCGTTTTATCAACAATTATTGCGTGACGCTCCGATCGATCTATCACCACAATGTCAGGCTTATTGGCAACAATAGTCCTGTAAGTGATGATAAGTCGATCCCAATACAACGGATATTGCCAATTCGAGTACTGGGTCGGGCGCATACTTTTAGTAGGTACGGCACTTCCTGTTCCACAAGCGTGTACTTCAAAGCAAGTTACTGGTGGATAATCCTGTCAACTAGGTTATGTCTATGCAAATATTCTCCGTTAGCCAAACGAGAACACCCAGAAATAATAATATGTCAGAATGACTCTCCCGGAAGGTGGCATGCCCAACATATATGTCAACCGTGCCATCTTTCATGTATTTAAATACATAATTGTCTATTATTGCACTGACAAAACCTTCGATTTCCCCAAACAGGTCACTGTAGCGCAGCCAGGTTATGGACGCTAATAGTCTACATCGGGTCCATGTAGTGCCCGGTAAAAGCGTCCGTGAAGTTCCTTGCTCTGCTATACCTCCTTACGATCATAAATGTCTAATACTTTAGAGTTGCGCTAGTTCTCGTTAACTAAGGAGAGCAGTAAGACCTTTGTCCACTTTGGCCACATATTGGTGCATCCCCACGTCGGTTTCTAGGAGATATTCCCTGAGACTGCATACCTCACGGTTGTGCAGGGTGTTAGCATTTAAGAAGACACGACCCCCGCACTTCCACGACCACAGCAGTGAACGGACTCTCATTCATGTCAGCTGCAGTGCAGCATAGCACGGCAGTTGATGTGTAATGCTTCCGCCATACCCAAATATTTGTAGGTCTCTGTTGAAGAGAGCAATCTAAGGTGTATGGAATCTGAGAGTTGAATAATTTCTGATTTTATAATCACTCCTTGCTTCACATGCATGACTGCACATTTTGTCCACACCAAATTCTATCCTGATGGCGCTACTGAAAGTTTCTGTTACCTTCAGTACCTATAGCATCATCAGTTGCAAGTTGTTGGGGGCAAGAGCTTCAGATCATCCATGTAAAGGTATGATAGATAGGTATGTCCTGACCGCCTCTCTTTAACCGATACCGTAGCCCCGAACCCTCCAGCGATGTGCTCAGCGGGTTCAAGGCCAGACAAAACCACAAAGGACTCCTTATCGGTTCACTGTTACCTCAGATCTGTCAACATCCTAGATAGCGAAGGACTGTTCACCAGCTCACCATACACGACATCAGGAAGATACGTAGAGTTATATCTACTTTATACAACTCCAGCACCTTCATGAGCCATGTATTGGGTACCGAATCATAGTCCTTCTTAAAATCTATCCAACATGCGGACAGATCTTTTCGGGCACGACGAACATGTTGGCTAATGGCCATGTCGATGAGGAGGAGCTCCTTAGTACCGCGGGACCAGTTCCTACATCCATTCTGATTTCAAAAACACTAGTATTTTAACACTTAATGCATAAAACAATCCGATTAAAATACCGTAAGAGACAATGCAATATTGTTTAATAAACTTTCATTCCACAAAATGACACATAGGAATAAAAATTGGATGCGTTATTACACGAATAAACGTGTAAGCTGCTAATAAACAAACTCGAAGAAGTGCACAAGTCTTATCAAACGTTCGCTTGTTTTTACACGTTTATTCGTGTGAACTCGGGGACCAAAAAAGCGTTTAACAATAGCATATACTTTTATTCTTGTGAAATAATTGCATGATTTTTCCCTAGAATAAAGGAATCAAATGATATAATAGACGTATTTTGAGGCAAAAAAATATAAAAAAAAATTAGAAGGTGCAGCATAGGTCAAAGAAACTAAAAATGCAAAAAAAAATTTTTGGGTAAGAGCTCTTGCACATTTATTCTGCGGGGCCATCGAATTAAATTAGTACCTACTTACCCATGTTGATAGCTTTTTTACGAGGTTACTAACCTGGTAAAAAAACCTATTTAATAAGGTGTGTTTTATGATTTTCTTAAGGTTTTGTTTTTATCTAACATGGCTAACATAAATAGGTACAATTGTTTATTTCTTAACTATACAATGTTACTATGTAGCTGACATATTTTTAATTGCCTATGTATTATATTATGTTGCTCTTTACTTCCGCGAGGTTTGGTATATTACCTACGTTTTTATTAGGATTTTGGAAGCTTGAAATTATCTCCGAATCTACTAGACCGATTGGGTTGAAATTTGGTACACATATCAATTCCTGTGACCCAAGCACAGAGGTGTGACGTGAATAGATGAAATCTGTATGTGGGAGGTAATTTTTGGGGGGGAAGGGGAAAATGAAAAAAAAAGTTTTGAAAACTGCATCGTGTGACATATCAAATGAAATGTCTTGTTAAGAGAATCATAAATGTATTTTTTTTTGTAATTTTAAAATAAATAGTTTCCAAGTTATTCAAGAAAATAGACGAAATTTGACCATTCCCCCTCCCCTCTTATCTCCGAAACTACTGAACCTAAAATTTTGAAAAAAATACAGTAATTAGTTTTCTACTTACAGATTATAGGATAACCTATAAGAAGTCCATATCTGTATATGGGAGGTAATTTTTGGGGGGGAAGGGGAAAATTAAAAAAATATATTTGAAATCTGCATCATGTGACATACCAAATGAAAGGTCTTATTGAGACAATTTTAAATATATTTCTGTTGTAATTTTAAAATAAATAGTTTCCAAGTTATTCAAGAAAATAGACGAAATTTGACCATTCCCCCCCCCTTATCTCCGAAACTATTGAACCTAAAATTTTGAAAAAAATATAGAAATCAGTTTTCTACTTATAGATTATAGGATAACCTATAAGAAGTCCATATCTGTATATGGGAGGTAATTTTTTGGGGGGGAAGGGGAAAATTTTAAAAAAAATATTTGAAAACTGCATCGTGTGACATATCAAATGAAAGGTATTGTTGAGACAAAGTTAAAAGTATTTTTTTTGTAATTTTAAAATAAATGGTTTCCAAGTTATTCAAAAAAAATAGACGAAGCTTGACCATTCCCCCCCCCTTATCTCCGAAACTACTGAACCTAAAATTTTGAAAAAAATACAGGAATTAGTTTTCTACTTATAGATTATAGGATAACCTATAAGAAGTCCATATCTGTATATGGGAGGTAATTTTTGGGGGGGAAGGGGAAAATTAAAAAAAAAAATTGAAAACTGCATCGTGTGACATATCAAATGAAAGGTCTTGTTGAGCCAATCTTAAATATATATTTTTTTTGTAATTTTAAAATAAATAGTTTCCAAGTTATTCAAGAAAATAGACGAAAGGACAATGTCCAGAATGGCCCTATGCAACAAAATGTATTGGAATACACGATAATTAACTGTCTATTTTATTATATTAGTTGCAAATACTTTTGTAACACGGACTAGCTGTATGCCAAAATGAACAATAAAAAGTATTTTACGAGACTAATAACATTAATGGCCGCCATCTTCACCAAACGTCATGTCGTGTCGATAAAGAATAGTGATGGCCAATTGATTGTAATCGATCTTTTTTTTTTTTTTTTTAGCGTGGTAAAATCATCAAATGAGTCCTCCCACCCCGGGCAGGGCGGGAGGGACTGTCAGACTTGTACTGACTAAAATCCACGGTGTCCTTCAATAGCCTTTTATGTTCCGGGGTCACGGTAATGAGATAAGTCCCGCGACCCCGGCAGGCTTTGGCCCTCTTGGGCGGGGCCCCGTCATCGTGCTGACGCTCTTTGAGGCGCGCGTGGAACACAACGCGCCGTCGACCCGGGCATGGTCCATGGTCGGGCGGCGAGTTGCCCTTTACTCGCCGCCCGCATGCCCGCGCCTACGGTGGCCGGAGATCGTCTTGCGACGTCCGACGCCGTGGGCGTCTACCATTGCGGGTGGGGCGGAGGGAGGACGCTGTCCTCTCTCTCTCACGGCCCGCCTCCTCCTTAACGAGCATTACTGCCTCGCAGAAGGAGGCGACCGCTTCCCACTCCGTCTCGCCCCGCAGCATGGCCTCGACCAATGCCGGGCGCGAGAGGTCTCCGCCTATCGCTGCCGTGAGGACACGGCGGTGCTCTGCCCAAGCGGGGCAGTCTTGCACCGTATGCTCTACTGTGTCCTCCGGGCGATCTTCGCAATGGTGACACCCCGGCGTTTCTTCCTTCCCCATCCGACACAGGTACCTCCCGAAACATCCGTGTCCGGTGAGGACCTGCGTCATCCGATAGGTCAGGACGCCGTGACGCCTTTCCAGCCACTCCTCAAAGAGGGGTCTTACCGCCGCGATTGCGGCGTGCCCGAACCTCGGTTGCGACAGTCGTTCCCTCCATACTGCCCTGAGATCGCGCCGGACCTCTTCCCGCCGCGCCTCGACTTGTCGGGGCAGCGGGAATTCTCCCCGGCGCCGCGCCTCCACGCGCCACTCATAGACGCGCTGGAGGGCGGTCGCCTCCAGAGGGCGGTCGCCTCCAGAGGGCGGTCGCCTCCAGTTGTAATCGATCT
This sequence comes from Agrotis exclamationis, assembly GCA_950005045.1. Lineage (NCBI taxonomy): Eukaryota > Metazoa > Arthropoda > Insecta > Lepidoptera > Noctuidae > Agrotis > Agrotis exclamationis. Next base: position 19,601,782 of record OX465415.1, on the reverse strand, counting down.
ACTGAATTTTTAATTTCCTTAAAGTATAATTTAAATCGATTCGAATCGTAAGCCAATGTATCGACTTACAAAAAAATCGTGGTCTAAAAGATCGGTTTCTAAAAACCGGCCAAGTGCGAGTTGGACTCGCCCATGAAGGGTTCCGTAGCAGCAAGCATAGATTACAGATATAATTATATTGAGATTAGTAAGTAATATACACAAACAATAAAAATAACTTTGTTTTTCATAGTATTTGTGTGAATGGCAAAGTTATATTTGCGGTTTTTGAAAATGTACTATATCTCAAAAACTGCTAACTGTATCTCATCCAAACCAATTTTCGTTGGTAGTTTTGGTTGAGGTCTACATTATATATTTTTTTTAGTTTTATCATTCTCTTATTTTAGAAGTTACGGGGGGGGGGGACACACTTTTTACCACTTTGGAAGTGTCTCTCGCGCAAACTGTTCAGTTTAGAAAAAAATGATGTTAGTAACCTCAATATCATTTTTAAAGACCTATTCATAGATACCCCACACGTATGGGTTTGGTGAATTTTTTTTTTTTGTATTTTTCAAGTTTACATTTATACTTAATAAAAATATTATCCATTTCATGAAAAACAAGAAAGATCATTTACTGATCAAGATGATCAGTAAATCAGATTTTTTCGATAAAAAAAATCGATCTATTGAACCTAAAAAATCGATTCTTCGATTAATCGATTTCAGATCGTCTTCCCTAGTCACTTGTCACTGTCAGTCTACTGATGATTACAATAGCGTCGCTTGCTGTTTGTAATTGTTTGTATCGGTGTGTTTTGGTGACTTTTAAACTGCATAGGTACCTACCCAATTATCTAGGGAGGTTCTTAAAATAGCCAAATATATTATGATATTACTTTTCAGTTTCTAAAATTCACTAAGCTATGAAAAACTATGCCTAATATTCGTTGTTATGGTTCGATTATAACCTCAAAATCTGATTCTTTTTTTGGAATATATCTCTTCTGCAGCTAGTCCGCTATAAAAATAAGATCATATAGGAGTTTACTAATGATCGACAACACAAAATATAATTTTCCGATGCTCTTGGCTCCAGGGCGAACAATGTATGGGCGCAGAGCAATCTCCTTTGACCATTCCCCCCCCTATCTCCGAAACTACTGAACCTAATTTTTTTTAAAACACAGAATTTAGTTTTCTACTTATAGATTATAGGAAAACCTATAAGAAGTCCATGATATTAAAATAACATGGTAAATCACTCAATATTGTGCGTACCAATTTGGGTCAGATTTAAAAAAAAACGTGATAGGTAACATCGTACGGAACCCTCTTCACGCGAGTCCAACTCGCACTTGGCCGGTTTTTTTTTATTATTACCAGCAATTAATTACCAGCAATTTACTGCATCATTTAAAGGATGAATATAACTTAGAAGATACTCAAAATAGAAAAAAAAGTAGCCAACATTAAGGATTTTTTTTCCGTACAGAGAAAATCAAAACCAGTCACAAAAAGTGGTGAAACTGGTGGAAAAAAGACAAGTGGATGCTAGCGCGCGATCTAGCACTATGGTTCGCCAGATCACTATTGCCATTCGACAGCAGAAATGATGAAGCCATGATTATTTTTTTTTTTTTCTTAAAATATAATATAGGTAATTGTGGCTGATGATGATCTACCCTCACGGCATAATATTGCTCGAGAGGGGCTAGAAGATGTATATAACAGTATGTTAACATATGCAGAGTATTATTAAAAAACAAAATTTAAGATTTGGTGCATTAACAACAGATTTGCGGACAGACCAATTCAGACGTTGCAATTACATTACCTGCACTTTCCAAAAGATACTGTCCTTGTTGATTATTTAATATTATTTTTTAATAATAACGTAATTAAAGCGGTTTCATGTTCCTAATGTCCTGTTGATTTACAGATAAGTTACTAATTAGCACACTATATGTTAATTTGGTTTTCTCATTTTTTAGTTTATCTTGCCAATTCAATTTGTCTCATCAAAATTATAATAAATCTTAATTATACGTAAAACATTGTTTTATTTCGTCTCTTAAATTAAAGTAGTTAAATAAAGGTCACGACGCGCCGCCGACTTCAAAAACGACAGATTGACCATCGGCGCTCATATCTAATGTCAACATAGGATAAGTAATAAGGAAGTTTCCATTTTAACAAAAAATAAAAATACTTATTAAAATTGTAAGGCAAAAAAATTATAATATATATGGTGAAAGAATTATTTTAATAACTTGAAAAATGACAAAATTAATCCACTTGAAATGCACGCGGAGCATTTGGTCTGTGACAAGTCTCTACGCGCGGGTGGGGCGGGTAGCGCTTAGCGGCTGTTTCGAGTATTTCGTGGTTAGTTGCTCACAGTAAGTACATGGAATGCGGTGTTTGAGTGCTTGTGTGAAGTATTAAGTAACCTTATTAATATATTTCGTATAATATACTATCTTTTAGCTAAGTAAAAAATAGATTAAAGTAAAATTTAGACGATGGAGAGTGGATTTGTGCGTGGACTCTAACAATTTACCAAAAGTGAACATGGTTATGGTTTTGGATTTTCTGGCAAACAATCCACTGTACACAAGTGCAGAGGTCAGAGGAGTGAAACTTTCAACGTATGTACTATCGCCCAATGTATATACTGACCACCGTAAAGACTATTTCTGCTTGCAGAGTTATAACTTTCACTTCCTAGGCCCTTTGTTTTGACCATTCATCCTATTCATAAAAAAGGGTCATCCATTTCATAAAAAAGGTGGCCAGTTCACAGATGTGGGATACTGCGCACGCGATTTTGTTTTAAAAGTGAGCAGAGATTACATTGTTCGATAGTACCTATCTACTAAGTCTTACATAATAATTTTATTATACCGTCACAATCATCACACGGAATAACTTCTCATTAGTTTGCTGCAGCTTTTATTCGTTTTAGGTAAATCGGTGTAGGTACTCCGCCTAGTTTTGTTTAAAGTTTCATTCACCATTGATTGATAATATAAACACATCGATCACTAATACATTTTCGGTACCTAAGTATTAATATTAACATTATTTGATTATTCTCTATCACTGTATTGTAAATACTTACTGATATTTTATCTAGAAATCATCGTAAAAACATTTTTTTTAATAAGTCGTAGGTATTACATATTTAGGGGGTCCTCCTTCTGGGTAGGTTGAGCCTAGTGGTGCGAGGACGTGGGCCCCTATTTGAGTACTGCCTCGTCGAGCTGTGGAAGGTTGCGGGTCACGAAATCAGACACGTGCTTGTAGGTTATGGATTGCCACGTTTATTCCCCAGAGTCCCGTTTAGACAACCTTCCGCTCGGAGCAGCGCGCAGTAACTGCCCCGCCGTTCATTCGTCTCGCTCGCATGCATTTATGCTTACCTAGCCTTCTGCCTTCCACGTTTACATTGTGTCCCTACACTACATCCCCCCAAAATTTGAAAAAGGGGTTTGAAGATTTTACTATGGAGCGTGGCATACCTACTGCCGCCATTTTGTTTTTTTTTCAAAATCGCGGCCAGCCATGAAACCTTTATAAATCGATAGCTGACATCAATAACAACAAAAAATATTATGACACCAACCCTTGTAAAGTGTCCGGTTTCTGAGATAATAACCGTGAAAGTTGATCACGTGACATTCACAATTCTAAGCTAGTGTATGTGTTCGAATGTATCAAGATGTTAAAAATAATAACTTTTTGAACGTATTATGTATGTTGCATTATATCTGGATGTTATTTAAACATTATACGTCTGACATAATCTACTTTTTGAACTTAATAACTTATTTTTAGTAAAGTAAAGTATAATTCCCCCTCGTAAAGTGTCCGGTTTCTGAGATATAAAGTGTTAAAGTTGACCACATTAATTCGGAATAACAAAGGCTTTTTTTTATCGTGGTAAAATCATCAAATGAGTCCTCCCACCCCGGGCAGGGCGGAAGGGACTGTCAGACTTGTACCGACTAAAATCCACGGTGTCCTTCAATAGCCCTTTATAATAATAATAATAACCAGCAACTTGCGTTGAAATATAAACTTGTGGAATCTGAGGTACCGTATTACAAGTATGTGCCCGACCCAGTTCTCGAGAAAGACCATGTCACGTTGTACTGGGATCTGCCTATCATTACTGACAGGACTATTGTCGCCAATAAGCCTGACATAGTAGTGATAGACAGATCAGCGCGCCGCGCAATGATAATCGATGTTACCATCCCACATGACGAGAACCTCGTAAAAGCTGAGAAAGATAAACAAATCAAATATCTCGACCTGGCGCGCGAGGTTGTCGACATGTGGAATGTGAACTCGGCTATCATTGTGCCGATTGTCGTTACTGCCAATGGCCTGATAGCAAAGAGCCTCGACGAACACCTTTCGAGGCTCTCCTTAGGGGGTTGGATCAAGGGCCTGATTCAGAAGGCAGTACTCCTTGATACGGCTCGCATTGTGAGGAGGTTCCTGTCTCTGTAGCCCTAACCACCGGTAGCTTGGACCCTGCTCCCACACCAGCGGATCTCTATTTTTATATTTTTAAATGTTTTATATCGTTTTGTTTTTTATTTAAAATATTTAAAAATGTAATTATATGTAAGTTTAGTGAATAAAGGAAATAATAATAATATGGAGATCGTCTTGCGACGTCCGTCGCCGTGGGCGCCAACCACCGCGGGTGGGGCGGAGGGAGGACATTGTCCTCTCCCTCACGCGGCCCGCCTCCTCCTTCGCGAGCATTACTGCTTCGCAGACGGAGGCGCCCGCTTCCCACTCCGTCTCGCCCCGCAGCATGGCCGCAACCAATGCCGGGCGCGAGAGGTCTCCGCCTATCGCCGCCGTGAGGACACGTCGGTGCTCTGCCCAAGCGGGGCAGTCTTGCACCGTATGCTCTACTGTGTCCTCCGGGCGATCTTCGCAGTAGTGACACCCAGGCGTTTCCTCCCGAAACTTCCGTGTCCGGTGAGGACCTGCGTCATGCGGTAGGTCAGGACGCCGTGACTCCTATCCAGCCACTCCTCAAAGAGGGGTCTTACCGCCGCGATTGCGGCGTGCCCGGCCGTCGGTTGCGACAGTCGTCCCCTCCATACTGCCCTGACATCGCGCCGGAGCTCTTCCCGCCGCGCCTCGACTTCTCGAGGCAGCGGGGATACACCCCGGCGCTGCGCCTCCACGCGCAAGGCTTAATATTTTTTTTATAAAATATTTTAGTAATTGATAATCCTGGTCAGGGAGAAAAAGAAAAACGTAGAATGTGCCAGCTGCTTCTCTTCCCGGGCAGACCGTAAAAGTCGGTCGAGGGATAGGGCAAAATGTAAGATCCATATCCCCTCAGCTTAAAACTCTTTCAATGGGCAGCAGCGTTGGAAGACTAATAAATGACATAAATGCGCTCGCCAACCCGCCTGCCAAGCGTGGCGGGTTGGCGTGGCAATAACCATCGAATGGAAAATCCTTGGGTGAGGCCTTAGTCCAGTAGTGGACTTTCTACGGCTGTTATGATGATGATATGCCTCATGATGTTTCTGCTTACTGTGGCCATCACAGCAATATATCTGGATAGAAGCAATTTGTTCTTCAATTTATGTTTGAAGTGTTTAAATATTATAATAAAAACAAGACGCCTAAAATTGTTTGATAGGCAATAAAATGTTCTTAAAACGGGTTTTTAATTTTTCTATCCCTATTTGTGCCAGTATATTAGAAAGAGAGACAGGTTTATGCAACAAATAGAAGACAATTTTCGCGAGTTGACGTCAGTTTATAACGTTATAATGCTTAAAATTAGAAATTGTAGTAACCACAGAACCATCACACAATATAAATGTAAGGGAACAGTGTATAAGACGGGGACGTTAATAATCGCGAGGTATAATGGGGATATACACTCTTTAGGCATACTTAACACAACACTAACGTAGAGCAAGCGCCATCAGGACGTCATTTGCAAGCGGCCAGACGGAAATAGCGTCCTGTTGGCGCTTGTGCTACGTTAGTTTTGTGTTAAGTTTGCCTTAAGTGTGTGATTTCCCATCATACCTCACGACCCCGTCTTATACACTGTTCCCCTAACGAGTACTGTCAGTTGTATTTTAGACTGAATGTTTAAACCTGTCTCATGTATTACATTTACATTGTTTAACATTTATCGTATAAATATCGTATTGATAGTTAAATCATATGAAGATATTAAATTCAAACAAGTGTAGACGGTCTAAAAATAAGTTATTAAGTTCAAAAAGTAGATTATGTCAGACGTATAATGTTTAAATAACATCCAGATATAATGCAACATACATAATACGTTCAAAAAGTTATTATTTTTAACATCTTGATACATTCGAACACATACACTAGCTTAGAATTGTGAATGTCACGTGATCAACTTTCACGGTTATTATCTCAGAAACCGGACACTTTACGAGGGTTGGTGTCATAATATTTTTTGATGTTATTGATGTCAGCTATCGATTTATAAAGGTTTCATAGCTGGCCGCGATTTTGAAAAAAAATCAAAATGGCGGCGGTAGGTATGCCACAAATCTTCAAACCCCTTTTACACATTTTCTTAAAGGTAATTGCCACTTAGATCTAAGCTTATACAATAGACATAATGTGCTGGGAACTTTAATTGTTGCTACAATAAATCTTTTACATAGTTATTACAGTTGTTTCTTTGTTCTGTCCTAATCCTTAAGTTCTACCATACTACATGCTAACTGTAACCTTGTTTGCGGGCACCTGTTTTTCAAGGTCCCGGCTTTATGTCGTCGCAGGACGAGTATGAGTTATACGTTAAGGGTAGCTGTCATAACGGCCTACTCTGCAATAAAAAATAACACCCCTTTGGAGCCCACAGTATCCCTTATGACAGCGCCACTAATAGTAATAAATACTACATAAATATTAATAAGTTTTACATTGTTACATTATCTTAAACCTACTCACACTTATTTTGCTTATTGGCAAATGTTCGCGGCCGTCAGTCCGGCGATCGTTTTGCGTAATTGACCTACCAACGTGAATGCTGACATGATATCTTGCATAATAATTATACTATGAACTGCTGAATAATAAAAATTGTTTATGCAGTGCGACGACTGTGGTGGCTATGGCTATGTATGTTACATTATGTGTGTTACTTTGTTTGTACGTCCTGGAATAATGTTACAAGTTAAATCTAACTGGTGGTTTAACAATACGTCCGCTCTTTGTTTTTTTACATAGGATAGATCTGTCATTGTTCTTATTTGCTGATGTAACACTGGTTCCTGGGTCGGTGCATACATTGTTGTGATTTCTACTGGACTCTGAATGCTCATATTGCTCATTGAGTACATAAATATGCGGGTTTTAACCTGTCGATGGATATATTACATTTTCTGTTTGGTAACTGGACTGTAGGTATATATTTTAGGTGTTCTATCTGTGACGCGATAGGGACCATCATACGTCGGTGTTAATGGTATGGCGTAGTACGTAGCTTTTTGATGCCCATTATTAACATTAATTGTTTGAATAGCGCGCTCTCGAATTGGCGTCCTTGATCGCTCGTTAGTCTTTCGGGGCAACCAAATCTGCTGACCCACGTGTTATAGAATACCTTTGCTACTACTTCCGCGGTTATTTCTTTGACCGGTATTGCCTCCGGCCAGCGCGTGCAACGGTCGATCATAGTTATTAGGTACCTGTAACCGTCTTGTGACGTTGTGAGCGGCCCAACTATATCGATGTTTACGTGTTCGAAGCGTTTACTTTCTGGGTATTGCTGCAAGTCCGAAACCGTGTGTCTGTTGACCTTGCATTTTTGGCAGGGTATGCAACATTTTGCCCAACGACCAACATCTTTGTTCAGGCACGCTAGTCGCACAAAGATACTTCTGGCCAGAAGTATCTTTGTGCGACTAGTTTCCGCGTTGCCCTGATTCCCGGATGGCTAACATTATGTATCGAGTCGAACGCTAGTTTTCTGAAATTTTCCGTTAAATATGGTCTGCACGCGTTTGTTGAATTTTCGCAATATATGGCTGTTTCGCAGTGTGGAATGAAACATTTTTTTAACTGTGCGAGTTCGGTGTCCCTTTGCTGAGCTAGCGCTAATTATGAGAAGACGATAGCGGTCGGGCAGTCAATTGTTGGTACACGCGATAAAAAGTCTGCGCCTGCATTTTTGTCGCCTTCTATGTACCTTATCGTTGTGGTGAATTCGCTAATGAATAGAAGTTGCCTTGTTCGTCTGGAGGTTTCCGAGTTACTTTGCAGTTTTTCGAATGCGTAGATTAACGGTTTGTGATCCGTGAAAATAGTTGGATGACTTCCCTCGATTATATGACGAAAATGCTTTACTGCCATGTATATTGCCAGCAGCTCTCTATCGTATGTAGAGTACTTTTGTTGAGCTTTAGAGAATCTCTTCGAAAAGTACCCTAATGGTTGCCAGGAGCCATTTACCTTTTGTTGCAATACCGCGCATGCGCATGTGTCTGATGCGTCCGTCATGAGAGCTACGGGTACATTGGACTCGGGATGCGATAACATGACGGCGTTCTTTAGTCCCAGTTTACATTGTTCGAAATCTTTGATTGCCCTATAATTCCACTTGATTATGGTCTTGTCTTTTCGTTTAGTGCCTATTAGGAATTCGTTTAAGCTTGCTTGGTGCGCGGCGGCGTGGGGTATGCTTGCTCGATAAAAGTTTACCATGCCTAACAACTGTCTGAGCTGTTCTACTGTTTCCGGTCGCGTATAATCTGATATGGCTTTAACTTTGTCCTCTAGTGGCTTAATGCCCTCCGTGGAGACCTCATATCCTAAAAAGTCGAGTTTAGATTTACCGAATTCGCACTTTGCCAAGTTTATTGTGATGCCAAACTGTCTAAATCTTTCGAATACCGTGCGTAGCTGCCTTTTGTTTTCTTATATGCTATTGCTCGCTATGATGACGTCATCGACAAAACTGAACAAGAAATCTAAGCCGTGTAATACATTGTTATTCATAAAACGCTGGAATGTCTGACTCGCGTTTCGTAACCCAAAGGTCATCCGAGGGAATTCGAACAGACCGAATGGTGTTATTATCGCTGTTTTCTCTATATCCTCTTTAGCGACTCTAATGCAATGGTATGATTTGTTAATGTCGAGTTTGGTGAAAATTTTCTTACCTGCGAGTATGTAGGTGAAGTCGTGTAGGCGTGGAACTGGATACCGGTCCGGCTTGGTGATGGCGTTCAGGCGCCTGTAGTCTCCACACGGTCGGATGTCCCCATTTTTCTTTGCTACCACATGCAATGGGCTCGCCCACTCGCTTTTGGATGGCCTGCAGATGCCCATCTCTTGCATGCGCCTGAACTCTTCCTTTACCTGGTGGTACCTGTTGGGAGGAAGTGGCCTAGCCCGCGCGTGAACTGGGGGTCCCGTGGTCTCAATGTGGTGAAATATGTTGCTCGCGTTATTTTGCGTGTCGTCATCTTTGAATGGCATAGGTTTGGTGATGTCAGCGTACTCCGATAATATCGACTCATCCGTAGAATAAAGTCCGATTTGCAAGATTGATAGTTTTCAGTAGAGCTTAAAGAAGTTGTTGACTTGTATAACTCGAAAACTACGATACTTGACATTGAGATTTTTTGGTAAGTTATTATATCACCCTAGACTAGTTAAATGACCGGTAGTGTATATTTATAATCCTTTCAATATACGATATAGTGAGTTCCATATCAACATAAGACGTTTTATAGCGAAAGAACGAAGAAAAAAGTGGGTCCGTAGTGAATATAAGACGTTGTTTTACGGAAATGCCTGAATTTTATTGACGTTCTATATTAACATGAGTGTCTTTTTGTTGGAATGTCCCACCCCTGATGGGTCCTATCTGAATACCAACCTTGAAATATTTAAGTATAATTTTAGATGTGTTAAATAATTACCTTTCCTTAGAGTCAATAAAACTGATATTATTATTTAGAAAGGTTATTTATTTGAAAAAATCTCAAATATGTAGCATAACATAACCGTTACGCCTCGTCATTAAACCTTCCTCTGCCTGAAACACAGGAATACCTAGTTCAGGCATATATCATTTTAGTGAACTTGACATAGATTTAAGAAACATTGTGTTTAACGTATACCGGTTTTGAATAACATTTATTATCATTAGATAGCATCACCTATAACAGTAATCACATCACAGTTAGGGAATAATTAATCTGTATGGTAAAACTAGGTAATACGCCTTAGCTGACAAAACGCTTCGTCAATCTAGAACTCAAACATACTGCTCAACTTATTCTTAAACCTAGAGGTGACAAAAATGTGCGAGTACCTATTAGAACAACGCACAAAACATTAACATATCTTAATCATATTACAAATTCAGTCTTTATTATTTTTCTATCCGAAGCTCCGTGCCCTTGTTTAGTCAGAAAGCAGAATCGAGATTTCAATCCGTACATTAAAATAAAATTAAACTCTACATAATTTTCATGACGAAACTTCACTGCATACTTCGATCACCTAGTTGACAAGGCGAAAAGAGTTTAAAATGTTTAATTAAATATAATAATTGTGACCTTTGTGTTTTTTTGAACGAGAAGAACCGACTTCAAGGGTGAGGACCGAAAACCAAACCAAACCGTACCGTACCGAACTATTTGGTTAGGTTCCTAAAAACAATGCAGGCAGACATAGGAGTCCCGCCAAGCGAGGCTCCGTCGACTTGATTAAGTCTTGTGAAATAATTGAAGGTGTGTAGTGCGGTGGTGCGGCAGTGTTGGCGGAGGCGGGGACTTTGATGCAGGGCGGTCAACGTCAAGTCAACAGAAATGCCTATTACCGTCTTCAAACCTTGGGGTGCCCTGACGTTGACCGTCTTCTTCTGGTTCAAACGCGGAATAAATGGGCTTGTATGATGCAATGTTTAGAATAGACATAAAAATAGGCATTACCATGGAATTGAAAGAGAGGCCAACAAATCAAAATGGCAAGCATGAAACTGCTTTGCATTCCGATCTATACACGATTAGTCCGTATGCGTACTGGCACTGTATGTTTTGGAGTAAGGTAGTTGATTAATTTACTACAAAGTATACGCGATTATTTGCGTACTATTCTTGTATGGATTGGAAGATATTCATACAACAGTGACTTCCAATAGAAAGGAAGTAGCAGGTGAATTTGTGGCGCCTAATGACGAAAAAGGAATCGCAGAGAAATTGTCTACATAAGTTATCGCAGATCGAATGAACAATGATAGGAGTTGGCTCTGATAGTTCTAAATGAACTGGGGTAGATACTATATATATGATGAGAAAATTCTAAGTCCTCATGTTGTATTAATGGTGAAATTTCGAGACTAGAAGGCACTTCCAAAGAAAATGTACTAGGTTGATTGCTGTAAATATTTTCTGCAGTCTGAGTTGACGTGACAACCTGGTTTGAGCTATCACCGATTATTTCTTTGGTGTTATGACCTTCACGTAGAAGTTCTTCATTTAATATTTCTGCTAATTCTTGGCTTATCTACTCTGCATCAGGACGCAAAGGCCACAAAAAGGACTCGTTGATATTTCCATCGAAATTAACATATGAAATAAAATATAACTGTAAAAAAGAATATTCAAGAAATACCATTTATGAGAAGTGCAAGACTTTGCACCTAATTAATTTACCTAATCATAAATATATATTTTTTAATATTTAGCAAACATTTTAAAAGAACAACGTCCTAACTGATTTCATTCTCCCAGTAACAACGTCCCATCTTAACATGGAACCCATAAATCAGATCACTGATTCCGTACAGAAAAGTTCTATTTTAAAATAAAACGCTTAGAAGATTATTTAAAATCGTATGACATCGTCTTAAGAGTTCATAAGTCTTCCACATTTTACTGTTTCTACTACTTATGATTGCAGAAAGAACTAATAACCAGTGAATATTTACAAAAATAATCATACTATCGCGCAAAAAAATGCGTTTCTGAACGTTTCCGACAAAAATCGTTCTATGTAAACATCGACAGACCACAACTGTTTACTTAGACTAAAAAGTATATAAACGTAATGTGTGACTTAGACTAAAAAGTATATAAAAATAAGATCATGCAACGAAAATATTCTCCCTCCAACAAACAGGGGCCGATCTGATGAAGGGACGCGGCCCCAGATGCCTGCGTACCGTCACTTATACACTTCGTGCATTGTTCCGCGGAACCAATTTCAGATGTGACGTTATTCGATTCTATATTTCCGAAACTAAATAAAATATCAAAATTCTAAAAACACACGTTTGTAGAGCTTTCATTCCTTATCTCATTAAGCTATTTAACTGGTTTTTGCACTATGGTCACATCGGGCTTTATTCTACGGATGAGTCGATATATCGTGATATGTATGCTTACTATCTAAAATGCTGACTGATATTTCCGCGCATTTAACTATACTACCTATTGTATTTAGGTCCGTTCGTTTATCGATTAACTTATGAGCATTCAGGTCTACCAATAGGTTATGATATTTTAAGAAATCTGCCCCAATAATTGGTTGTGTTACATTAGCAATTATAAATGTCCACCTTAAGGGCCTGCGTAGGTTAAGATTTAGTTCTGGGGTTTATGTGCCGTATGTATGAATTTCGGATCCGTTTGCTGCGTACAATTTATATTTACCTTCGGAGTTCCCCGTGTGGCACCTTTGTTTCTTAGTTGCTGGTAATACCGATACGTTCGCGCCCGTGTCGATGAGAAAGCGCTTGCCGGAAGTGATGTCCGTTACACAAAGGCGTTGATTTGAAGTACCGATGCATTCCTCCGCCGCTGACTGCATCGCTCCTAGTTTTCCGACTTTCCAGCTGTTCGTGATGTCTTCTGCTTATCCCAGTTGCAGGGTTGCTCGCATTTGTTTGCCCGGTCGCCGAAACGGTAATGATAGTAACATACTCAGTCGGCTGATTGCGGGTTACGTCTCTGGTTGTAGCGTCTGTTTCCTGATTGCGATCGCTGCCGGGGACCTTGCCCGTGTCTCCACGTCGTTCTGCTTCTGTGTATTTCGTCGATTGACTCGCGCAGTTTTGATACCTCCGCGATGAGTAGCTCATTGCCATTTGGTGGCGTGGTTGTGAGTACTTCAGCTACCGGTATATCCGGTTTTGCCGTCTCCATAACCTTGTCTGCCATATGAGCTAGTTTGTTGATGTCTGCAATTTCGCTGACCGTCAGTATGGCGCGCACTGATTTTGGGGGGTCCCCCCATACTTAGAATTGAAACTCAATTTTTTTTTTCACCAAACCCGTACGTGTCATATCTATGGATAGGTCTTTAAAAATGATATGAGATTACTCATATCATTTTTTTTTCTAAACTGAACAGTTTGCGCGAGAGACACTTCCAAAGTGGTAAAAAGTGTCCCCCCCCCCCGTAACTTCTAAAATAAGAGAATGATAAAACCAAAAAAAAAATGTAATGTAGACCTCAACAAAAACTTCCGACGAAAATTGCTTTGGATGAGATAAAGTAAGCAGGTTTTGAGATCTAGTACATTTTCAAAAACCGCAAATATAACTTTGCCATTCATACAAACACTATGAAAAACAAAGATATTTTTACTGTTTGTGTATATTACTTACTAATCTCAATATAATTATATCCCTAATCTATGCCTGCTACTACGGAACCCTTCATGGGCGAGTCCAACTCGCACTTGGCCGGTTTTATTGCTTTTTATCGACACTTTGTAATTCTGACCTTAAAACATGCGTGTAAGGTTGAATTTGTTTTGATGTAGATTACAGATTGATGGTTACAGAGTTACAGAGAGTTATGGTTGTATTTGTAAACTTGGGAACTATACAATATTTATAATGTACTTTCACATCCGTTTGCATGGTTTCCATAATGATTCCACAACGATAATATTTGTTCCGTCTTGTTTGAACCAAAAGTAATAACCGTCTGAGGTGACCGCGCATCGACGACTACTCGACTCGAGCGAGTGATGAGACTTGTGACGTCATGAGATTGTTGACCGGCCGCGCGCCGAGAAGTTTTAAAGTGGACGGGAAAAGTATCATAACTTCGTCATTTATGAACATAATTGAAAAAAATTTCAACGGGCTTCATTGCAAGTTTAGTACTATTTTTTAAAAATAAATAAAAAAAATTGGAAACTTCCTTATTGTGTATATAGAATAGCAGTAATGTAAGTAGATTTAAGGAATAGTGATAAGAAAATGATGAAAACTAAGAAATGTAATAAGATAACCCTAGAAAATTGTAAGAAATGAATAAGAAAACTGTAAGAATATGCAATAAGAAAAGTGTAAAAATTGTAGTTGGAAATGTACAACAGTAAAAATAATGTATAGTATAAGTAAAAAACTGTAAAGCTAACAAGAAAATAAATAAAACCGGCCAAGTGCGAGTTGGACTCGCCCATGAAGGGTTCCGTAGCAGCAAGCATAGATTAGAGATATAATTATATTGAGATTAATAAGTAATATACACAAACAATAAAAATAACTTTGTTTTTTATAGTATTTATATGAATGGCAAAGTTATATTTGCAGTTTTTGAAAATGTACTATATCTCAAAAACTGCTAACTGTATCTCATTCAAACCAATTTTCGTTGGTATTTTTGGTTGAGGTCTACATTATACATTTTTTTTAGTTTTATCATTCTCTCATTTTAGAAGTTACGGGGGGGACACACACTTTTTACCACTTTGGAAGTGTCTCTCGCGCAAACTGTTCAGTTTAGAAAAAAATGATGTTAGTAACCTCAATATCATTTTTAAAGACCTATTCATAGATACCCCACACGTATGGGTTTGGTGAAAAAAATTTTTTTGAGTTTCAATTCTAAGTATGGGGGGCACCCCCAAAATTTGTTTTGTTTTGATTTTTGTGTGAAAATCCTAATGCGGTTCACATAATACATCTTTCTACCAAGTTTCAACATGATAGCTCTTATACTTTCGACAAAAAGTGGCTGTGACATACACGGACAGACAGACAGACAGACAGACAGACATGACGAATCTATAAGGGTTCCGTTTTTGCCATTTGGCTACAGAACCCTAAAAAGGTTGTTAAATGTCATTTCCCCTAAAGAAGAAATAAAGAAAGAAATACAAAAACTGAGGAATGAAAGTACGAGAGGCATAACTATTCGTGCCGAACGTCTGTGTCAAACACCCAAATGACCGTTATGACAACCGCGTTCATTATGTACGCACGTGCGGGTGTGCTTCTAACGAACGAAGTGCCTTTCCATGTTTGAAAATGTCGGAAGTCGTGAAATGCAATTCGTGTAACATCATTATTGATGAACTATTGTCGTACATTCAAAATAAGTTATCGGTGATCGATGAAGATACCCTGGTGCGAATATGTACATCTACGTTTTCCAGTGAAGAGATCAAGAAGTCGAAAGCGCTGTTGTTCGACCCAGTTACCGTTAACAAAGCCAAAGTCAACCGTAAAAACAAGGGCAAGGAACAGCGAGATCTGGTGGACATTGTGAATCTTTTCAAGTCAACGGAACCTGATCTTTTCCCGATTTTCGTCGCAAGAGATCTAGAGCGGCTACCTCCTATTTTGTTCGACCATCTAGATTGTACGAAGTTACTAAAGGACGTGCTACGCGTACAAAACGAACTGAAAGACTTGAGAGAAACATACGTTACGCAAACTCAGCTATGTGAGTTTAAGGCGGAGGTGTTAAAAATGCAAAGTGACTCATTAGTTTTGTCCTCTGCTTGCAAAGTAAATATGAAGCGAGGTGCATGGCTAATGGATTCTGATAGTGGTCCCATAGGATTATCCCACGTAAATAACTCGACAATAGATGAATATAATAGCAGTAACGAAGAAACTTCGATAAACGGGCATAAGAATAATGTACAGCTGTTTAGAAAAATAATGGCAGTAGACGGAGAACAAATCTACAATAATACAATCAACGGGCCGCAGCGAGCGGGAGTCGGTAGCATGGCGCCTCGCGTCACAGCGACCGGCACCGCCACCAGTCCGAACCGGTTGGCCGTGACGTCACCCGTGGGTGTCCCAGCGCCGCTGCAGTCAGCTGTTTGCAATAACAGCGACCGTACTATCGAAGAGGGAACTGAAAAGCCACGGAATGTATCTCTGTCTGTTACTGAACGCGAACCGGTGTTAACGGATGACGGTGAAGCTTGGCAAAGGGTTTCTCACCGTAGGAAACCTATGAGGTACCGTTATCTGGGCACTTCCGGTACTTCTAGGGATAATGAAGGAAGGTTCAAAGCCGCTGTGAAAAAAGTGCCTATCTTCATTACCAAGGTACACAAAGATACGACCGAAAAAGACATAGTCGATTACATATATGAAAGAATGCAAGAGAAAATTACACTCGAAGAAATATTGTTTAAGTATGACAGGGACTACAAAGCCTACAAAATGTTTGTAATGGAAAATAAATTGTCACTATTCCTAGATAACAAGCTATGGCCTGAGGGAGTTATATTTAGGCGATTTGTGAATTTTAAGGCACGGAAACCGAATGCGAACAGTGCTAACAATATCACCGTATCAGGCCTTTAATATAATATTGTGATGGATATAAAGTCTATTTACAATTTAGTGAGTTTCAACTGCAAGAGTGTAAAGCGCTCGGTGGACAGTGTCAGACAATTGTGTCGCACATCGGACATAATTGCTTTACAAGAGACTTGGTTGTTGCCACACGATATTCAGTTCCTCAGCGATATTGATAACGAGTACGGTTGCACTGGGACGTCGGCGGTGGATACTACGGCCGGTATGCTCAGAGGGCGACCGTACGGCGGAGTTGCGCTGCTGTGGAAGAAAAGTGTTTTTAACAACGTGTCAACTGTGCAATGTGATAACCTGCGAGTGTGTGCGATAAAAGTAAGCATGTAACTGAGATCGTTCTTGGTTTTCAGTATATACATGCCCACGGATAATAGTGCGAACTTGTCGGAATTCACTGATTGTCTCGGTCTGGTGAGTGCTATTATAGCTAATAATAATATCGAATCTGTTTACATACTCGATGATTTTAACGCGCATCCTAATGAGCAATTTTATAATGAGTTGGTTTGTTTTTGTTCGGAATGGGACTGGCTGTGTGCTGACGTTCAAATGTTGGGTTTAAACTCTGATTCATATACGTTTGTAAGTGAAGCAAACGGTTCGAGACGGTGGCTCGACCATTGTGTTGTGACTAATTCCGCTATGGAGACCATTGTAAATACATATGTTAAGTATGACGCTCTGTGGTCCGACCATTTTCCCCTCGTAATTCAATGTAAATTAGATGATATTAAACCTAAATTGTATAAAACAAGTAAACTCCCGCTTTATAATAAAATACGATGGGGGGAAAGAACACCCCAGCAAATTGACATTTACTTAAAATCATGTAATAATCATTTAAAACTTAATGACTTTCCTTTAGAATTAAATACATGTAGTGACTTTGTTTGTAATAATTTGGACCACAGAAATATTATCGACAAGATGTATGATGACATTATACATGCATTATACCAAGCAGCCTCTGACAGTTGTGTTGTGAATACTTTCAGAGGTAAAAAACCGGTTATAGGATGGAATAGGTACGTGAGTGATGCACACAGGGAGGCTAGGGAAAAGTTTAAGTTGTGGGTGTGGTATGGCAAGCCGCGGGAGGGTCCTGTTTGGAGTAGCATGCAGAGGAGTCGCAAGATTTTTAAATCTCGGTTGCGATGGTTTCAAAATAATAGTGATCAGATTAAAATGAATATCTTAGCATCACATCACTCCAAGCAGGATTTTCGCAGTTTTTGGAAGTCGACCAGTAAACTTAACAGTAAGCCGGGCTTACCTGTGAGTGTTAACGGTACCAATGACCTGACTGGTATAGCCGAGTTGTTTAGGGAACATTTTACTGTAACCTCACCTTTGTTGCCATCACAGTCTGCGTGCAGTGCTGAGTCTAGTGGCCGGGAGGCTAGTACCCCATTTACGGCGAAAGAAGTGAGAAAAGTAATACAATCAATGTCGCGGGGAAAGTCTCCTGGGCACGACGACCTCAGCATCGAGCACCTTAAATATGCAGGTACTCATCTGCCTAGGGTGCTGGCGATGTTTTACTCCTTGTGTGTGGGGCACTCGTATTTACCTGAGCCGATGATGAGGACTGTGGTGGTGCCGATCGTGAAGAGCAAAACTGGTGATATTAGTGACAGGAATAATTACCGGCCTATCTCCCTGGCCACTATTATCTCGAAAGTGCTTGACAGTTTGCTTAACACTCGGCTTGATAAATACGTGCACGTACACGACAACCAGTTCGGCTTTAAGACAGGTCTCTCCACAGAGGCAGCTGTATTGTGTTTAAAGCAAACTGTCAAGTACTACACCGATAGGAGCACGCCTATTTTTGCTTGTTTCCTCGACTTATCGAAGGCGTTTGACCTGGTTTCTTATGATATTTTGTGGAGGAAGCTTCATCAAACTACAATGCCAGAGGAACTGATACGCATTTTTAACCGACTTCAAAAAGGAGGAGGTTATCAATTCGACGGTATGTTTTTTTTTTTTTTTTTCTTTTTTTTTTTTTGTATATTTGTTACGCGATTACTCCGCCAATTGTGGACCGATTTTTAAAATTCTTTTTTTGTTCGAAAGGAGGTACTTCTGAGGTGGTCCCATAGTCACCAAGTAGGGATCTGATGATTGGATCCTGGAGAAATCGAGGGCAACCCTCGAATTTTATAGGCCGACACACCGTTTTTCGCAAATTTTATGAAGTAATTTAAGTACTTGCGTATGGTAATCATAATTTCATGTAGCTGAGCTGATGATGGAAGGTAGAACTCCTTAATAGTAAGGAGTACACATCGACTGATTTAGTTTGAGTTCGCATATCTCTGGAACTACAAGTCCGATTTAAGTAATTCTTTTTTTGTTGTACTAGGTATCATTTAACTTAGGGAATATTGCAAGTTTCATCTAAATCGGTTCAGTAGTTTTTGAGATAGGGAATTTTATTAGCTTATTGTGTACATGAGCGATGTTATTACCAGTGTTATGGATTACAAAATTTTAGTGCACATGTTGTATTTGACAAGAATTCGGGTTGAATATTTGAACTAAAAAGAGTAAAATAAAAACTTTTTCAAAAAAAAATGTAACCGCCTTCAAAAACAACCATAAAAAAAACGGTAAAAAAACCTACAAAATAACTTTTCTTTCGGAAGTCGGTGGCAAAAAAAAGACAATAAAATAAAGAAAACAAAGACACCGACTTCCGAAAGAAAAGTTATTTTGTAGGTTTTTTTACCGTTTTTTTTATGGTTGTTTTTGAAGGCGGTTACATTTTTTTTTGAAAAAGTTTTTTTAAATATTGATACCAGAACCAGGTCAACGTTGTTCGGTGGTCGGGGGCCTATTCGACCCCATATAGGTTGGAGTGTGGGGTGAGGCAGGGGGGACTGTCCTCGCCAAAGCTCTTCAACCTTTATTTAAACGCGCTGATTGAGGAGCTCAGCAGCACACATGTCGGCTGCCATATCGGGGGAGTTTGCATTAATAATATTAGTTATGCTGATGACATGGTGCTGCCGAGTGCCTCTGTGAGCGGTCTGTCGAAGCTGCTTGGTATATGCGAAAAGTACGCTGACGAGCACGGTCTGTTGTACAATGTGAAGAGTGAATGCATGGTCTTTCAAGCCCGGGGAAGGTGTCTAGATAATATACCGGCTATAAAACTTTATGGATGCCCTCTAAATAGAGTCAGCACCTTTAGATATCTTGGGCATATTGTAACCTCGGACTTGAAGGACGATGCAGACATAGAGAGGGGCTTATGGCGTTGTCTGTTCGTGCCAATATGATAGCCCGCAGATTTGCTCGTTGTTCGAGGGGCGTCAAGATCACCTTGTTTAGGGCATTTTGTACGTCCTTCTACACCAGCAGTCTGTGGGTGAATTATACGCAGAGACAGTACAGCGCTCTACGCGTCCAATATAACAATGCGTTTAGGATGCTTTTGGGATTGCCTCGCTTCTGTAGCGCTTCAGGGATGTTCGCAGAGGCTAGAGTGGATTGCTTTAATGCAACCATGCGTAAGCGGTGCACATCCCTGGTGCGCAGAGTGCGGGGCAGCCGTAACAGTGTCCTGAACGCATTCGCAGAACGGTTTGACTGTCAGTACTTGAATCATTGTGATATGGTCCATGTACTGACTTCTGTCAGAATATTATTTTAGTGACATTTATATCCATTATAATTATTTATAATTTTGATTTGATGTTAGGCATATATTCTGCTTTCCTCTCGTTAAATTAATTCAATTTATAATTTTTAATTGATATTTTTTTATTTAATTAATTGATTTTGATGTTATTTATATTATGTATTTTTAATTGATATTCCTTAATTTAATTAATTGAATTGATGTTATATTGTGTATACTGCTTAATTGTGAATATGATCCCAGTTGGTTGAAATAAATGATATAATAATAATAATAATATGACGTCACCAAACCGCTGTGTGTCGAGCCCTCGAAATTCGAGGTTTCGCGTCGGGCGTTTTGTTTTTAAGCGTAATTTAAATTTCTGACGATATTACTTAAATTAAATGCATTACAGACATTCTTAATTAACAAAGCATTGACAATAACACTAGTTTGTTATGCATTAGGCATTATCACTTGAAAAAACTGTAATGCAGTTAGGACGGCGTGCACAAAATGATAACGATGTTCGATAAAACATGGTATTTCTGCCGAAATTTATGCTGATTACCCAATCAAGTTATTAAAAACAGCAAAGTACTTACCGGTCCATGATAAAATTCTAAGTTTCCTTGTTAGAATCACCTCTTTCCTTTCTTAAAATTGACGCAATGTCTAGCACTGAGCGTGTCGGGCGGCGTACTGAATCGCGCTCGTTCACTCTCGGTCTAGTGACGCGTTCAACGGCTCAATTAAATTTTGAATGTTTTATAGCCATCCTTGTCTATCTCACTACGTATTGCGCAAGTACGAACAAGATAGGCAACTGTCTCCCGAAAATATACCACGAAAATCTCCGAACGGCGCGTGCCCTCGAATTTCGAGGGTTCGACACAAACTGTCAAAACTGTTGCCCTCGAATTTCGAGGGCGCGGCATCCTGTCGTATGCCGAGACCAATATGGCGCTCCTGACGTTCTGTGTCGCGGGCCTCTCGGCTGACGTCATGCGCTATCGGCACGTTTTAGTAAAACATCTGTAACTCCTTTGTTTAGCATGTTAGCCGTAAGCTATTTATGTTGCTGGAATTGTTATGAAATAAGCTATCACATTTAAAATGTTTTAGTTGAATATTGCATTGTAATATATTGTTAATTCAAGTTTGAAATCAGTGTGAGCAAAATTTTCCCAGTTTATTGTACAAAAGGGTATAGAAATAAAAAAATAAACATTATTTCACAAAGTATTTATTGTATTTTCATTAAAAAACCTTAATTTATCAAAATTCATTAAAAGATCACAACACCCCATACATTTTTTTCACTCTACAAGCATTACAAACATAATATATGGCTAAAGTAAAGGACCCCGGACGGTCACAAAAAAATTGGGTGCGTTAGCACTTCAGTTTCGACGCTTGAGGACGCCCTATAGTTTACGTTCTTATCTTATTACAAAGACTGGTTCATAATCTTATCGCTGACTGAGTGTTACTGGTTAGAATTGCTTGGTTAATAAACAATGACTCAAATTGTAAACACTTAAAAAAAGTCATAAACCAAAACAATTCAACATAACTGTACCCCTTTCCCAACTAAATAACATTGAACGAACAACAAATGAACACATATTTTTTGAAGGTCCAAAGGGTACTAAAAAAGAGGTCCAACGTTTACTTTTTTACTTGTTTTAATTTTGAAGGTCCAACGGGTACTACAAATGAGGTCCAATGGGCACATTGATTATTTTATTTTGAAGAGGGTCCAAAGGGACCTAAAAATTAGGTCGAACGGGTAACATTTGTAATAGGGTCTAATCTTTGAGGTCCAACGGGTACGCAGTCGTTTTGTTTTGCCATTTATCACGAGTGAGGTGCCGTGCCGTGAAATAAATATATCTGATTTCGATCTACCTTCGAATATTACTTAGCAGATCCTACTTTTTATAAACCCGCTGATGTCGATTTATTAATCGGCGCTGACCTGTTTTGGTAATTATTAGGATCGCAAAGATTAAAGTTAGGTACCGGAAAGCCAATATTATATGAAACCCGTTTAGGTTGGATAGTTTCCGGTCCAATTACTCAATACTGCTCATTACTCTCTAATAATTTAAAATGTAACTTTTCTAAGGCTGTGTCCGATGATGATAGTAATTGGGATAAACTTTGAACCGATATAACAAAGTTTTGGCAGTTAAAAGAAGTAAGTGTGAAATCTTCTGACTCATACATGCCAGAAGAAAGGTCATGTGAGGATCATTTTGTTAACCCGGCAGCACTCGCGCCTTCGAAAGTTACATAGACACTCGTGCATAGAGCATTTTGCCCACACTTTATCAGCAGTCAAATTGTAGTATAAGACATATGACATGACATTTTTTATGACTAAAATATATTAAAACAATCATATTTAATCAAATAAATGTTTTTTTTTTAATAAAATAATATTTGATATACTTTCAATTTTTAGTAACAAAGACATGATAACTAAATTATCGATTTTGCACCTACTTTTAGTATAAATTGATAATAATTAACTTAAATAAAAAAAACCATATGAAAATGTCACGGTATTTATCCACATCATATGTATGAGCTTTGCATAATATATTACATAATTATAATAAAAACATGTTCCGAACACAAAAAAAAATGCATGAAAACATGTCTTTTTTGATTTGCGATTTTACGACAAATCGCGCAAATTCCATTGGTTTTCTCAGTCCCAGAAACCCCAGGTTCAAAGGAAAAGTTGCTGAAGAATAATTATGTCAAAGGTTGTGTATAGACGACTTGATAGCTGCGATAGACAGGCATAGTTTTGATGTGATGGCCATCAACGAAACTTGGCTTCGACCGGGCGAGGAGGGGCGCGCTCCGGCTGTGCCGGGCTACCGTCTACGTCACACGCCGCGGCCAACGAGTGTTCGCGCGGGACGTGGTGGGGGCGTCGGTTTTTAAGTTTAAGTGCGCGTACTTGGACTGGGCCGGTCGATCCCAGGTTCGAATCGGTCGAACAAATGTGGCTTACACTCACTATGAGTGGCAATCAAATTGCCATTGGTACCGCGTACCGGCCACTATGGTTGGACCTTGCACTTTTTCTTGATGCCATAACAGACTCCCTTACCTCACTGGCGCATTGTGACCATTGTATACTGCTGGGTGATTTTAATGTGAACATGCTGGATACTAGCGGCACAAAAACAGGAAAAATTAAGGAGTTTTTAAATAGCCTGTTGTGTCTAGATTCCCAATGATCCCATCCTAGTACTAGTTTGTGCATGGATGTCTGATAAGACAACAATTCAATGAAGAACACGGTTATCAAATCAAACTATTTATTATTCCCAGTTAAATCAAGACACACAATATTAACCATTTTATAGAGCAGCCACAGAAGCCGACGCCATGACAGACAGAGGCACAAGGCAACTTGCAAACAGCCAAGTGGCTGTGTTGCCACACAACACTCTCCTCCTCTAAAGATTGAGCTTATCTGGCTTTTTAATAACTCTCTTAGGATAGCGCCTTTCGGCCACACTTACTGGTTCCAAGCTCACTCTTTGAGAGGACTCTACACTTGGTACATTTGGAAGTCTTTCAACATTTAAATTCTTACTCTCTACAATGTTACGTTACGTCTGCCAACAAACTGCTCTGTAGTTTGGCAGAAGTAAATTGTACTGAACTTTACTTAATGTTCCAAATAAACACTTTTTCATTTTTTTTTTTTTTTTTTTTACAATCAGTCTGCACACTATCATTAATTGTACCGTTTTCATTTTTATCTTTTAGCATTGCATCCAAATCTTTCACAGTAACCTTATTAGATACAGGTAAGTTTTCATTATTTAATTTTAAGTTTTCTTTTACAGGTTCATCTTTACTAATATTTAATCTTATGTTTTCAGGTACCTCTTCTCTCTCCTGATACATACTTTCAAACAACATTATTTGTTCAACATGCCTTTTCCATATTATACCAGTATCAACTAACTTAACCAAATATGTTACAGGTCCCAATTGTTTTATTACTTTCCCTTCTATCCATTTACAATTATTTCTGTATGACCTTACTAATCGGAGACCTCTCGCGCCCGGCATTGGTCGAGGCCATGCTGCGGGGCGAGACGGAGTGGGAAGCGGTCGCCTCCTTCTGCGAAGCAGTAATGCTCGTTAAGGAGGAGGCGGGCCGTGAGAGAGAGAGGACAGAGGAGCCCACGGCGTCGGACGTCGCAAGACGATCTCCGGCCACCGTAGGCGCGGGCATGCGGGCGGCGAGTAAAGGGCAACTCGCCGCCCGACCATGGACCATGCCCGGGTCGACGGCGCGTTGTGTTCCACGCGCGCCTCAAAGAGCGTCAGCACGATGACGGGGCCCCGCCCAAGAGGGCCAAAGCCTGCCGGGGTCGCGGGACTTATCTCATTACCGTGACCCCGGAACACAAAGGGCTATTGAAGGACACCGTGGATTTTAGTCAGTACAAGTCTGACAGTCCCTCCCGCCCTGCCCGGGGTGGGAGGACTCATTTGATGATTTTACCACGCTAAAAAAAAAAAAAATGACCTTACTAATACATTCTGTCCAACCTGATACTGTTTTGCCTCACTTCCCCCTGAATAAACTTTTTGCATTTCCTGTTTTTTCTCCACATGACCCTTTATATTAGGTTTTAACAAATCAAATTGAATACGCAAGTTTCTCTTAAACATGAGTTGAGCAGGTGTTTCACCAGTTGTATTATGCTGTGCATTTCTATAATACATCAGAAAATTACAAATACCTACTAGTTTCCAAATCTCTTTTTTCAAATACAGCTTTCTTAATACAATTTTTAATTATTTTTACTGCACTTTCTGCACAGCCATTGCTTTGAGGGTGATATGTGATGGATAATGGTCAAAAAGAGAAACTAATTTGTCGATTATCTTAGATTTAATTGAAAAGCAATCAGAGCACAGTACATTCACCAAAGACAAATTATGGAAGAGACAGTGACAACTTCCTTTTTAAGTTTGACAGTTCTGGAGGCGTTTACAGAGCTAGTTATTTTATTGCGTTTACGAAGACTTTTTCCAACACTGGCCCTTAAACCAATAAAATATACATATTCATATATCATGTACAGCACATAGCCTAAATATTTAGAAACGACAACAACTCTACTTATCTTGGTTACTAACAAATAAGTATTAAAATAATGTATACTTAGTTATTCAAGAAAAAAAAATATGTCACAATTTCTAGCTTGTATTAATTACAAAGAAATACATTTTTTGAATACACAACTGTTGTTTACCTTTTTTATTATTAAAAATTTATTGCGTAAGAACACTAGATATCTTTGAACTATCACATAGATTACAACATAAAATTGAACTCATAAACGAACAAAAAAATTGAACACATAAAAGTTATGAATATAAACTAAGTCTTATTTTACTACCAATAACTGAGTTACAAAGTTATTATGTTTTACTTTACACAAAGGTTTTGTTAGAATGTCAGCAAGCATATCATTTATACACAAGTATTTTAACATAACAATTTTATCATTTACACATTTTCTGATAAAATGATGTCTAACATCAATGTGTTTAGTTCTTGAATGATAAAGGGAGTTTTTACACAACTTTAATGCTGACTGATTATCGTACAGGCGTCTGTTAAGGAAATGTATTCAGCCTCAGTACTAGATAATGCTACTGTTTTTTGTTTACGACTTTCCCAGGAAACTATGGATTTTCCAATGGTGAATACATACCCAGTGTATGACCTGCGATCTCCGTCATCGTTCGCCCAGTCAGCATCTGCGTATGCCGTGACGTCCAAGCCACTCTTTTGGAAAACTAGACAGTGATTTATAGTACCTTTCAAGTAGCGTAGAACCCTTTTTGCTGCCTTCCAATGGATTTCTGAAAAAGACTCATTGAATATTCAATTTATCCTGCAAATTACACCTTGAAAACAAAATTATATCATCCACATAAAGAGCAATTACTATAATTGAATTGTTATTAGACTTTATGTAAACACAAGGTTCTGATGATGACCTAACAAAATTTAATTTGTTACATAAAACATGATCAATCTTTTCATACCAAGCTTTCGAAGCCTGTTTCAAACCATAGATGGCTTTGTTTAACTTGTAGACCTTATGTTCTTGACCTCTTATCTGGAAGCCCTCAGGCTGTTCCATAAAGACAGTTTCTGTCAAATCACCATTTAGGAATGCCGTTTTTACATCGAGATGCTCAATCTCCATATTGTATTCAGCTGCCAAAGCTAACAATGTTCGTATTGTGGAATATCTAACGACTGGGGAAAAAGTCTCCTCATAGTCTATCCCATGTCTTTGGGTACATCCTTTGGCAACCAAACGCGCTCGATATTTTAACAGTTCACCATTCAAACCCCTTTTAATTTTAAAAACCCATTTACATTTAACTGGTTTCTGTGATTCTGATCTATCAGTCAAGGTCCAACAGTTATTATCATTAAATGATTTGTACTCACTAGTCATTGCTTCTTTCCAATGTTTTGCATCTTTCCCTCCAAGTGCTTCTTGCACAGTCTGTGGTGTATCTTCTTCATTAGATGAGCTCACCATATACGATAACAGCGATTCCATTGTATCATCATAGTCTTCCTCAGATGAAGCTGGAAGGTAAGTTTCATCGGCAGGGTCGCTGGCCTCCGGCGAGCTCTCTCTAGAGCTCTCAGAATCATTTACTGTGATAACGCTGTGTCTCTTTTTTTTTTTTTTTTTAGCGTGGTAAAATCATCAAATGAGTCCTCCCACCCCGAGCAGGGCGGGAGAGACTGTCAGACTTGTACTGACTAAAATCCACGGTGTCCTTCAATAGCCCGTTATGTCCCGGGGTCACGGTAATGAGATAAGTCCCGCGACCCCGGCAGGCTTTGGCCCTCTAGAGGGGGGCCCCGTCATCATGCTGACACTCCTTGAGGCGCGCGTGGAACACAACGCGCCGTCGACCCGGGCATGGTCCATGGTCGGGTGGCGAGTTGCCCTTTACTCGCCGCCCGCATGCCCGCGCCTACGGTGGCCGGAGATCGTCCCGCGACGTCCGACGCCGTGGGCGTCTACCACTGCGGCTGGGGCGGAGGGAGGACGCTGTCCTCTCTCTCTCGCGGCTCGCCTCCTTCTTCACGAGCATAACTGCTTCGCAGAAGGAGGCGACCGCTTCCCACTCCGTCTCGCCCCGCAGCATGGCCTCGACCAATGCCGGGCGCGAGAGGTCTCCGCCTATCGCCGCCGAGAGGACACGGCGGTGCTCTGCCCAAGCGGGGCAGTCCTGCACCGTATGCTCCACCGTGTCCTCCGGGCGATCTTCGCAGTGGTGACACCCGGGCGTCTCTTCCCTCCTTATCAGATACAGGAACCTCCCGAAACTTCCGTGTCCGGTGAGGACCTGCATCATGCGGTAAGTCAGGACGCCGTGACGTCTTTCCAGCCACTCCTCAAAGAGGGGTCTTACCGCCGCGATTGCGGCGTGCCCGGACGCTGTGTCTCTGATTCATTTCCAATATAGTGTCATCAGATAAATCAGTGTTCACAATAGATGACTCTGATTGTACAGGAGGTTCAGACAGATTAGTTTGAACATGTTGACTGTCATCATGAGTACAATTTTGAACTAGTGAAAAATGTTCTCCTTTTTATTACTATCACCATTTGACACTTTACTCAGTAATTTATGTTCTAAGAAAGTAACATTTCTGGCTTTAATGCAATTTGTTGGGAAATCAGGCTCAATTAGTCTATACCCTTTAGTGTCATCACAATAACCCACAAATATATGTCGAAGAATCGATATCAGAAGGGGCGCGATCTCGGAAATAACACTCACAAAACCTTCGTTAACACTTTTAATTACTTGCTAACACACACTGAATACAAAATAATCAAGGATGTCCGAGATATGTCTCGATTAAAAACTTAGGAACGCGGGAAGATTATCGTGGACGACGTGGCGTGATCAAGATGTCTACACAGCTTGACGGACCGATTCAAAGTGTTCACTTCACTCAACTGTCCGTCCAAGTAGCCTACCCCACACAGGTTTGCCAACATATCTGTCAACGTCAGTACCTGTCAACGTCGAATACCTGATTAAACTTCTGAATCGATATTCAACTCGACTATTCGCTCGGTGTTGCCATTACTCCACGCTAAGCATCCCCAAGTTTAATAACTTGACGTTTCTAAGCGTTATCTGTCAAATCTAACTTCATAGTTCCTCCAATGAGAGACAGATGGCGTTATTCTAAATTAACACTAATCAATAAAGATTCTAAATTGAGTTTCTGTTTTGATTCCACACAAACGATAATAGATGGCGTTATTCTAAATTAACAATAATCCATAGAGATTCCAAATTGTGCTTCTGTTTTGTTCTGTTTTGATTCCTCGGCAATGACAATAGATGGCGTTATTCTGAATTATTGTGCTTCTATGTTGGTTCTGCGACACGGCCATTCTGACAATTCACACGTCCTCGTGTGTGACATCTGGAATGAGAGAAAATTCTCGAACAGTAACCATTCTAACCGTTCGGCCATTCCTGACCCAAATGAATGAAAAAGGTATTCTCATCAAAATAATCACAGGGTCTAATGAAAGTCACAACAAACTCTTACTCTCAAAGCTGACATGTCGAACAACACCCATACTCATTCAAGTAATAGGAAACTCATCAAAATATTGCAGTGCTCATACTCTGACCTCCATCCGGTCTTCATCATCACACATTATAACCTCCATCCGGTCATAAGCATGAAATCAAACGACCTCCATCCGGTCTTCAACACGTAACCATCCGGTTACAAACTCAATGCCATCAAGATAATCATTTCGAGCCTTTATCAAAATAATTCTTAAAGTAGGTTTGTTCAACATGTTACCTTATTTTCCTATAACGTTACAGATTATAAATTCCATAAAGAAAAATATCACATGAACTACTCAAAGTCAAACACAAAAGACAACACAATTTAGACTGACCGAAAATCCCAGAGGAATCAAGTACTTTTGCAATTGTATTATCACAATGCAGCAATCTTATAATCAAAACAGTAGGAATCAAATTCGTGGCCTGTGGCTAACGGGTACACTACGATAATACGAAAAACTTTATTCCGAAATTCATAAATACGAATTTCAAAATACCGATTTTCATAATTCCGAATGGTTCAAAATTCCTAATATAACAACTCCGATTGATCATTATTCCTATTTTCATAATTCCGAAATTTCAATATTCCTAACATTTATAATTACTATTTTCAAAATACCGAGTTTCAATAGACCGAATATCAAAAATTCCGAATTAATAATTTTCCGAAACATCAAAAACACGAATTCCGATGGTTAAAATTCCGATTATTAAAATTCCGAATAATTAGAATTCCGAAGGTACCAAGGTAGATCGACGGAGCCCCGCTTCGCAGGGCTCCTATTTCTGTGAGCAAGGTTCAAAGTAACCTAACACGAAGGGGATGGCGGGGTCTTTCAGACCCCGCCATCCCCTTCAAACCTAACCTGTCCGAGTCGGGGTGCCCCCAGTCCCGAGCTCGCTTCGCTCGCTCTTGCATCCTTGGTCAATTTGTTGACTACCACCTACCAAGGTAGATCGACGGAGCCCCGCTTTACGGGGCTCCTATTTCTGTGAGCAAGGTTTAAAGTAACCTAACACGAAGGGGATGGCGGGGGCTTTCAGACCCCGCCATCCCCTTCGAACCTAACCTGTCCGAGTCGGGGTGCCCCCAGTCCCGAGCTCGCTTCGCTCGCTCTTGCATCCTTGGTCAATTTGTTGACTACCACCTACCAAGGTAGATCGACGGAGCCCCGCTTCGCGGGGCTCCTATTTCTGTGAGCAAGGTTTAAAGTAACCTAACACGAAGGGGATGGCGGGGTCTTTCAGACCCCGCCATCCCCTTCGAACCTAACCTGTCCGAGTCGGGGTGCCCCCAGTCCCGAGCTCGCTTCGCTCGCTCTTGCATCCTTGGTCAATTTGTTGACTACCACCTACCAAGGTAGATCGATGGAGCCCCGCTAAGCGGGGCTCCTATTTCTGTGAGCAAGGTTCAAAGTAACCTAACACGAAGGGGATGGCGGGGTCTTTCAGACCCCGCCATCCCCTTCGAACCTAACCTGTCCGAGTCGGGGTGCCCCCAGTCCCGAGCTCGCTTCGCTCGCTCTTGCATCCTTGGTCAATTTGTTGACTACCACCTACCAAGGTAGATCGACGAAATCAAATATACCACACACGAAAGACAAGAAAAACCGTCCAAACGAAAATATAATAAACATCGCAACGTATAATACACTCTCATTAAGAACAAATGAAAATTTAGCAGAATTAATCCTAGCTTTAGAAAACATAAAGTGGTCTATAGTGGGTCTGAGTGAAGTAAGACGTCTAGGAGAGAACATTGAAGAACATGAAGATTTTATACTGTACTACAAGGGAGATACACCGGGCCAGTATGGAACAGGATTTTTGATAAAGAAAGAATTAAAACCACATATTGATGAATTTATTGGCATCTCAGAACGTATCATAATTCTTAATATAAAGCTACCACCTAAAAATGAAAAATGGTCAATTGTTCAAATCTACTCCCCAACTGAATCATCTAGCAAATCAGAAATTGAGACCTTCTATTCTGCACTAACAAATGCAATAAAAACCTACTCAAACAATAATTTAATAGTGATGGGGGACTTTAATGCTAGAACTGGAGAAAGAAGAGACGGAGAGGAAATTATACTAGGTCCATACTCTTCAGGAACAAGGACAAGGAATGGCGAAATGCTAATACAACTGGCTTATGAAAACAACCTAAAAATATTAAACAGTCTATACAAAAAACGTCTGAACAATAGGTGGACATGGATACACCCAGACGGCTACCATAAAAACGAAATAGACTACATCCTAACAAATAAAAGTAACAAGTTTCAAGATTGTAGAGTTATAAACAATATTAATTTTAACAGCAACCACAGAATGGTTAGAGCCAAACTTCAAGTTCAATTATGCAAGAAAACCCGACCTTTTATGCTGAAGAAAGCCAATAACGTTGTATTGGAAAGTACTAATATACTAAAAGAGAAACTAGAACATTTTATTGAAAACACACAAGAATTGGACATACAGAACAAATACAAAAAGTTCCAAAACCTTCTGTACGCAAATAAAAGAATCGAAAAAGATGAAGGAAACGAGAAAATAAAATGGATAGGAAACCAAACAAAAGAACTCTTACAATCAAGAGCAAAACTAATGTCATACCCTAACAAGTCAAAAACCATAAGAAAGGAGATTACAAGCCTAAGTAATAAAATCAAAACACAAATGAGAAAAGATCGTCAAAAATACAGATTAGAGCTACTGGAAAAATGCATAAAAAGTACTGGAGGAATCAACCAACAAACCAACCAAGGTAGATCGACGGAGCCCCGCTTCGCGGGGCTCCTATTTCTGTGAGCAAGGTTTAAAGTAACCTAACACGAAGGGGATGGCGGGGTCTTTCAGACCCCGCCATCCCCTTCGAACCTAACCTGTCCGAGTCGGGGTGCCCCCAGTCCCGAGCTCGCTTCGCTCGCTCTTGCAACCTTGGTCAATTTGTTGACTACCACCTACCAAGGTAGATCGACGGAGCCCCGCTTCGCGGGGCTCCTATTTCTGTGAGCAAGGTTTAAAGTAACCTAACACGAAGGGGATGGCGGGGTCTTTCAGACCCCGCCATCCCCTTCGAACCTAACCTGTCCGAGTCGGGGTGCCCCCAGTCCCGAGCTCGCTTCGCTCGCTCTTGCAACCTTGGTCAATTTGTTGACTACCACCTACCAAGGTAGATCGACGGAGCCCCGCTTCGCGGGGCTCCTATTTCTGTGAGCAAGGTTTAAAGTAACCTAACACGAAGGGGATGGCGGGGTCTTTCAGACCCCGCCATCCCCTTCGAACCTAACCTGTCCGAGTCGGGGTGCCCCCAGTCCCGAGCTCGCTTCGCTCGCTCTTGCATCCTTGGTCAATTTGTTGACTACCACCTACCAAGGTAGATCGACGGAGCCCCGCTTCGCGGGGCTCCTATTTCTGTGAGCAAGGTTTAAAGTAACCTAACACGAAGGGGATGGCGGGGTCTTTCAGACCCCGCCATCCCCTTCGAACCTAACCTGTCCGAGTCGGGGTGCCCCCAGTCCCGAGCTCGCTTCGCTCGCTCTTGCAACCTTGGTCAATTTGTTGACTACCACCTACCAAGGTAGATCGACGGAGCCCCGCTTCGCGGGGCTCCTATTTCTGTGAGCAAGGTTTAAAGTAACCTAACACGAAGGGGATGGCGGGGTCTTTCAGACCCCGCCATCCCCTTCGAACCTAACCTGTCCGAGTCGGGGTGCCCCCAGTCCCGAGCTCGCTTCGCTCGCTCTTGCATCCTTGGTCAATTTGTTGACTACCACCTACCAAGGTAGATCGACGGAGCCCCGCTCCGCGGGGCTCCTATTTCTGTGAGCAAGGTTTAAAGTAACCTAACACGAAGGGGATGGCGGGGTCTTTCAGACCCCGCCATCCCCTTCGAACCTAACCTGTCCGAGTCGGGGTGCCCCAAGTCCCGAGCTCGCTTCGCTCGCTAATGGATCCTAAGTTCTCCTAATAACAATAAAAATCCCGAAGGCAGACAGTCAAAGTCCAGAGGATACGCCTCAGCACTCCGCGCCTACACAGGCTTAAATAACTCTCTAAGAGTACGGTAGACAAAACTACGTGGAGCCGGTTTTGCAGCAATTCGTTTCTGGCACTGACTTTGTAGAATGAGAAACGAAATTCCGATTTTCAATATTCCGAAAAAATCAGTTTATTCGGAATATTAAAAATCGGAATTTCGTTTTTCGGAATGAGAACTCATCGAGCATTACATTTTTCGAATATGTGAAAATCGGAAAACTAAGAAATCGGATATACGACTTTCGGTTAAATAAATTTCGTGATTCTTAATAATAGATATTGTAATTTTTAGGTATTATGATATTCGGAGTTTTGAAAATCGGAATACCGAAATTCGGAATAAAATATTTCGGAGTATTTGGGTGTTCCCGTGGCTAACACTAGCCCCACCAACAAACCTCTGTTTGTTGCACACCGTTCACCATGAACGCACAATACACGACCTCCGACAGTGCCATTCGCACACCGCGCATCCATGGACACCAGGATGTCAAAAATTTTCGGAAATACGGACTGGCTACGAAATGGCTACTGGTACGGTCTGACCAGCCGACCTAAGATTCCACACTATCATTCAACTCAACACCTCTACTTAAAAATTGTACTTGTACCTCAGGCATTCTCCCTCAAATCCACAGCACTTAACCAGCACCATGCATCACTACTTACCCAGCAGTGTAAATCACTGAAGTACTTAACCAGTACTTAACATTGTAGCGCTTAACCAGCGTTACAAATCTTATCACTTACCCAGTGATAATAATAACGCTTAACCAGCAATATTAACCCACTAACGCTTAACCAGCGAAAGCACACATCATAACACGCACCAGAGCGATTCAACAGTTAGCTGATGAATTTACGTTGGTTTTCGCTTAACCAGCTCAGCCAACGCAATCCGCCTAACCAGCGATTACACTACTAACGCTTAACCAGCGATAGTCGACATAACTCGCTTAACCAGCGATTCAACAGCCAACGCCCAATCAGCGAAAGCACATATTATGACACGCTTAACCAGCGATTCAACAGTTAGCTGTTGAATTTACGTTGGCTTTCGCTTAACCAGCTCAGCCAACGCAATCCGCTTAACCAGCGATTACACTACTAACGCTTAACCAGTGATAGTCAACATAACTCGCTTAACCAGCGATAAAACAGCCAACGCTTAACCAGCGAAAGCCCACATCATAACACGCTTAACCAGCGAGTCAACAGCTAACGCTTAACCAGCGAAAGCCCAAGTAATCCGCTTAACCAGCGATTACACTACTAACGCTTAACCAGCGATAGTCAACATAACTCGCTTAACCAGCGATAAAACAGCCAACGCTTAACCAGCGAAAGCCCACATCATAACACGCTTAACCAGCGAGTCAACAGCTAACGCTTAACCAGCGAAAGCCCAAGTAATCCGCTTAACCAGCGATTACACTACTAACGCTTAACCAGCGATAGTCAACATAAAGAACACAAGGCACCAGAGTCGTAAACAAAATGAAAATTGCTCACCGGATAGGGTCCCAGTCGACGCGCTCAGGAGGCACAGGTCAACCCTCTTTTCATTAATAGGCTTTGATGACCCGGAGTCGGCGCTGTTCCTCTCACTGCGCCGCGGCAGGTAAAACACTTCAGAGGCTTCACAGCACTTTTCAGGGGCATCGCGGTCATCGCTAGGTAGCTTTCTCTTCATAAAAGAAACCGCTTGCAGCTCTTGTTGTAGCTGGCCACGTGTCTGGATATCCCACTGAAACACAAAACAGTCCACGACAGAATACTGTTTCATTCGGTCATTCCTGACCAAACTCTAGATTCAGTTCGTCGGCGAAAATAAGGAAATTCCAGAACTCTACTGTATCATTAAAACCTTCAATTAAATGAAACATCGGGAAAAGGTAATTGAAAATACAACAATCACTACCCTAGGCCACTAACAATTACCCTAGGCCACTAAAAACCCTAGGCCACTAACTACTGACCTAGGCCACTAACAATTACCCTAGGCCACTTACGATTACCCTAGGCCACTAATAAGTACCCTAGGCCACTAACATCTACCCTAGGCCACTAACATCTACCCTAGGCCACTAACATCCCTAGGCCACTAACAACTACCTTAGGCCACTAACAATTACCCTAGGTCACTAATAACCCTAGGCCACTAACAATTACCCTACGCCACTAACATTTACCCTAGGCCACTAACATTTATCCTAGGCCACTAACATTTACCCTAGGCCACTAACATTTACCCTAGGCATTTAATAACTATCCTAGGCCACTAACAACTACCCTAGGGGCTCAACTCCATAAGTCGTTCGAATCAATTCACAACTCTATTGCAAAAAAAAACTACCATTTTTCCAGTAACATTCGACTTTCGAGTAAAACCTGTAACGCCACGGCTCTCCAGCCGACCAGCAATCACATTGCTTTCACACATCCTACGCATGGATCAAAACTTCTGTGCGCATTCACCACGTGGATCGCCCGTGTGCATCACCCGCTGACTACACACTATGGTCTCTCAAGACCCCAACCTCCACCAGGGTTTAACATCGGGCTTTATCATATTCCCTACACTATAATGAAAAACTCAGATAATTCTCTAAGCGTTTGCAAAAGCCATACCCGTTATATCCGTCACGATAACAGTTAAATCCAATTGAAATGCATTGTCACTATTATGCCTCACTGAATTTACACAAAGGACTTTCGTAAACTTAAAACCTCAGTTGCCATGCAAACATGTCGGCGGCATGTTTACAGAAAAACCCTGAATTAATCGCTACCTAACATGACATCACATTGCAAATAATTGTCGGGCAAAAATTGTAACAAAATCTCAAGAGGATGATCACCCGTTAATCACTGCACAACATAAAATCTGTTCTGGACTGAATACTCGTGTCTGACCTATACCAGTCATAACAACAACATTACAAACACGTTTACCACAAAATTTCCATGCAAAACTTTTTTTTTCACGAGCATTCAGCACCAGAATCGTAAGTAAAAATGAAACAATTCACCTGTGTTGTAACGTGCCTGGTGGCGGTTGCACAACGCAGACATTGACGCCTCGCGCCGCACCGTCGACTGATCCGCTGTCACAGCTGCCACCACTGCTCGTACAGCGCACGGCTATGTGACCTGGCTTGCCACATTTGAAGCACACCAAGGTCTTTGATGCCGGCTGCTGCGTCACTTGGCTCGACGCTGCTGTACGTCACTGGCTCGACGTTGCTGTAGGTGTTGTAGGTCTTCCCTTCGTGTCCATCAGCTTACTTCTTAAATGCGGTCCATGTCATCCCAGGAAACGACACGGTAGATAGCCAGGTAGAAGCTCCTCCCTTCAAGGCGCGGCTTATAGCGACCATAAGCGGGGCGCCATGATGGTATTGGTCCATCAAGCACATCTCTGCAGTCGTCACCCAAACACGTGCATCCATATCTTGTTTCTCAGGATCGAAATCCGGTAAACGAAAGCGTCGTCACATGGCTTTAGTAGGTGTTTTCACGACTTGAATCAGTGTCAGAAAATTGCGGTTCTGTTTTCCCAACAAACACATCCATTTTTCATCACTATAGTCTTTATTTCGAACACGTGGGTCGTCATGGTCCATCCCAATTGTAAATGTTGTGGGTGGTAATCGGCGAAGTTAAACGATTTAGAAGCTTTAGAGACTTATATTTTCAAAGACACGGATAAAAATTAACAAACAAGGTAAGTCACATACAAGCGCACCCGCTTGCTGTGCTCGCACGGACTGAACTGTCGGCGTCTAGGTGGGGGTCCAGCGGCCCGTACACCTATACTTACATGTACTTATAATTATGTTATTACTACTTACTGATCTATGTATTCTATGTATCTACTTATAAAAAAACACCTGAGCGCGTCGCTAACA
This sequence comes from Agrotis exclamationis, assembly GCA_950005045.1. Classification (NCBI taxonomy): domain Eukaryota; kingdom Metazoa; phylum Arthropoda; class Insecta; order Lepidoptera; family Noctuidae; genus Agrotis; species Agrotis exclamationis. Next base: position 19,564,875 of record OX465415.1, on the reverse strand, counting down.
TTCCCCCCCCCCCAGTGCTGGCTCAGCACTCCTCAACAAGAGGAATTCGCGCGACGCGGGCTGCAGGTCGCTTCCAGACGCCAGTCTTAGTTTTCACTTCGACCAGTCTGATTCGTCCATCCTTTCCTGGGCATATCTGTTGAATGACACCCTTCGGCCAGGTGCTACGAGGATTGTTAGGATCAGCCACTAGCACTACGTCACCTACCTGCAAAGGTTTCACCTCCCCGTTCCATTTTCTTCGTGGCAGTAGGTCAGGGAGAACCTCTTTCACCCATCTACGCCAAAACATATCCGCCAACGCTTGTGACTTTCTCCATTGTTTCCGTAGAAACATGTCGGAATCATCGAAAGTCCCAATGATAGGTGTGCTGGATGAGCTGCCTAAAAGAAAATGGTTAGGGGTTAAAGATTCTAAACTTTCAGGGTCCACGGAGACGTGTGTTAACGGACGACTATTTACCATGTTCTCCACTTCCGCCATCAGGGTAAGTAGCACTTCTTCGCGGGGAGCACGTTCCTTCATTATTACTCGAAGTGACGTTTTAACGCTTCGAATCAGCCTCTCCCAGGCCCCACCCCAGTGAGGACTGGAAGGGGGTATAAAGTGCCACTGCATGGCGTTGTTCACGCCGAAGGCCTTGAGAGCATCTATGTCAAGTGCCTGCTCTGATTGTTTCATTTCTTTATCGCTTCCTCTTAGGTTGGTGCCATTATCAGAGTACAGATGACAGGGCCATCCTCGCCGTGCTGCCATGCGTCGCAGCGCCATTATCAAAGAGTCTGACGTGAGCGATGGAACGAGCTCGATATGAATCGCTCGTATAGTGAGGCAGGTGAACAAAACGCCATACCTCTTCTGCCTTCCTCTGCCCACAGTCACTTCCATTGGACCAAACAAGTCCAGGCCACAAAATGAAAATGGTTGTTGGTGATGTGCTACTCGAGCATGAGGTAAGTCACCCATTCTGGGTACTTGAGGCTTACATTTTCTTATGCGGCAAAGCATGCAATTCGAAACCACCCTTTTAACTGTTGGCCTTATTCTGACAATCCAATACTTCTGTTTCAGGTTATTGACGACCATTTCCTGGTTCCCGTGTGCTGCCTTAATGTGAAAAAACAGGACAAGAAGACGTGTTATGTCATGCTTTCCATCTAGTATAATTGGTCTCTTCATTTCTAGGTTCACGTCTGTCGCAGCATCGATGCGACCACCGAGGCGGAGTAAACCAGTTTCGTCTAGATACGGTGACAAGGTGAGTAACTTACTATCTCGTGATAATTGTTTTCCATTTTTGATTGCAGATATTTCGGCGGAGAACGATTCCACCTGCACCTTCTTCAGCAACAGGATCTCAGCTCGAGCCATCGCATCGCAGTCAACCTCAACGGTAAGTCTCTTGCATCTGTCAATAAATTTCAGAATGACGGCCGTGGCTCGCTGCAAGCGAAGCCAGGAGGAAAACCGCTGCGGCTCAGGAACAGGTAAGTTACATGTAGGCTCATGCATCACAGCTACACACTCTAAACTTCCTTCGTCTCTGTCGATGTCGGGGCTCACGACGTCAGCAGGCCATAAGGACTCCATTTTGTATAAAAAATCAGGCCCTGTAAACCACTCACTGTGAAACATTGTGTGGTTAAATTCATCACGAGTTCCAAGATCTGCTACATTTAATTTTGTAGGTACATACCTCCATTCGGAAGTACGCGTGAGTTCGTCAATTTCTCCCAATCGGTTCGCTTCGAACGTTTTATACCTACGTGTGTTATTTCTAATCCACTGTAAAACGGTGGTGGAGTCACACCAAAAATATCGTCGCTCGGGCGCTAATCTGTGTTCCTTCAGAACGGTATCAGCCAATCGTGCAGCCAACAGCGCCGCCTGTAGCTCGGCTCGGGGCACAGTCATGGGTTTAACGGGTACAACACGACATTTACTTGCTATAAATGCAACGTTAACAATCCCATTGACTATCCATCGCCAGTACGCCACACAACACATGGCTTGAACAGAGGCATCGCAAAATAAATGCAGCTGTAAGCATGTATAATTATTACTTGCCGGCGTAGTACACGTAGCGGTTGTCGTAGGCGGTCTACACGTCCCGTAGCAGCTTCTCGTAGCAGATAGCTCCAGCGCGGGGGTCGCGGATGCGGCAGCGGGAGGAGGTGGCCTTATCATCACAAGCTCGGCAACCGGTTTTCTTCCCGTCTCGCTTCCACCTTGTGACACAATCGTTTTGTTATAGCACCTAGGTATACGTATATGTTTTATATGCTGTAATAACTCGATCCATTTGCACCATTTATTGTAAATACCATCGGGTACTACGTCATCCCAGCCTATGTTTAAGCGCCAAGTGTCTTGCAACATAATTTTGCCCTGAATAGTGAATGGTGCTAAGAATCCTAACACATCAAAAATCGACATAACTATTTGAAGCATGATTCTTTTAGTCGGCCTAACCTTATTTAAAATAATATTTTCCGGTATTCGTTTCAGAGACACGTCGAAACCTAATTCATCTTCTCCGGGATACCAGATGAGTCCCAAAGTGCGCTCGCCATGGTATTCCTGTTCAAATTTGAACCTAACGCTGGCAGTACCTAAGGTATCCTTCGGAACACTATCTAAAACAGCAATGCTGTTGCTTATCCAGTTACGGATTTGGAAACCACCACTGCTATGAATTTTTGTTATATTTTTAACCATTTCTATCGCCGTCGCGTCATCCGGCAGGCTATCAATATATTCGTCCATATAGTGCGATTTGTATATCGCATTAACAGCAGCGGGTAGTGACGACTCGTAACGACGCGCATTCACATTTTTAACAAACTGAGCTACAAAGGGAGAACAGTTAGCGCCGAAAATTAGTGACGTCATAATGTAAATATCAACTGGCTCGTCAGGGCTGTTCCGCCAAAGAAACCTAAACGCGTGTTGATCTTCAGGGCGAATTTTGACCCTAAGGAACATATCCTTGATGTCACCGGTTACTGCAATTGAATATTCCCTAAAGCGCAGCATTATACCAAACAGAGATGACAACAAGTCCGGGCCTGTGAGTAAGTAGTCATTTAGACATTTATCACCAACTGGAGCGGCCGAGTCAAACACTAACCTAAGTGACTTTTTGTTGGGGTTATCTACCCCGAAGTGAGGTAGATACCACGTCCTGGGTACCGACAGTTGCTTTTCCATCTTGTGGGCGTAATCATTTTGTAATAAATGATTTATACGCTCGCGGTATCTATCGGCGAAACCATCATCACGTGCCATCTTCCTTTCTATCCCTTTTAACCTTTTCAGAGCGTTAGGATAGGTGTCGGGCATAGTGCAGGCCTCATTCTTCCAAGGCAAACCTGCACGCCAGCGACCGTTGACGAGTTCGACAGACTTTTCCAGCTGTGCGACGGCACGAGTATCGTTAATATTTTGTCTCGGCTTACCTGACACTCCCAAGGCGTCTACAGCGAATGAACGCCTCACCTCCTCGTGGAGGTCCCGCAGTATGCGCTCGTCCCAGTCCGCGGCGGTGCTAGCTGCCGAGCTCAACAGCAGTGTGGCGTGCGCCTCGACGGCGCCGGCGGCGACCTGCGCGTGCCGAGCGCGCTGCCTTCGCAACATACCATGCATGCACCAACCTAGGGGAGTCAATGTAGCGGACGGCTCATATAATTTCCCTACTATAACTTTGAGAGGCAACAATAAGTGACAGTTATCTTGACCTATTAAAATTTCAGGTTTTACATCATGTTTACATAACTTATCATTTATTCCAAACAGGTTTTTATAATGATTACAATCGATAACAGAAAGTTGTTGCAAAGGTAAGTCTAATTTTTCTACACACCGAAGTTCTATATTATACATCTTATTGTCCATACCCGATAATTTAACATTCGCGATGGTCGTTTTACACACCAGTTCATCGTCAGACCAGGCTCCTCGAATTCGCATCGTCTCTGAGCGCCCACGAAGCCCCGCACGCTTCGCTAGCCCCGCACTGATAAGTGAGACGGTCGATCCGTCGTCAAGGAGGGCGTTTGCACTGAACACACCGTTAGCACTATGTATACGTATAGGTACGACTTTAAGTAACACTTTGTTTTCACTCGCGTTTATATGCGTCACTGTTTGTGTACTATCTGCGGAGGACATCGGCAAAGGCGTCGCCGACGTCGGCGCCTGTACAGGCGTTGACCTCGGCTCTGGAACCTGGCTACTTCCAGCGTCATTTTTCGGCTTGTTTCCGACGTAGTGAAGTAGATTGTGATGCCCCTCGCCACAGTCATTTTTATCGCAAGGCGGTGCGGCGCACGTGTCTCGTGCGTGGCGCGATAGTAGGCATTTATAACAAATCCCGTTACGTTTTACGAATTCCCATCTGGTCTTACGTAACGCCTTCTTGAATGGTTTACATTCAGTTAATTTAATATGTTTAGAGGTACGGCAGAATTTGCAGTTTTCGGTATCATCATCTGTTTGCAATAATATGGTTTGAGATCGGTTGCCGGAACTATCTTTGTTTTTATGATGATTGTTTTTATTTTGGTCAGTGCGAGGACTCGTAAAATGGATATTTGATGTAATTGATATTTTTACGGCCTCATCGTGCAAGAAATCAGATAAAATTACCATACGGGATTTCTGTCCTTCGGTAATGAGCGGGAAACTATAATCAGACCATTTAGATAACAGTGTTGTAGGCAGCTTGGACAATATAATTGAAACAATGCTCATACCTTGTAAGTACTCTTCGCGTCCAACTGCTCGCACTGCTTGTATAAGGTTTTGCACTTTCACTGAAAAGGGCACGATTTCACTATGATAGTTTTGTGACATTGAGGGCAATTTCTTGATATCCAGCAATATTTTGGATATTATTAGATCAGGATTGCCAAAACGTAACTCTAGAGTTGACATGATTTTGCACGGTGGACTCGCAGAAATGAGTAAGGCTGCGACAGCATCTTTGGCAGCTCCTCGGAGACATTTTCTCAACCTCCACAGGTTTTCTTCAGGAGAAAATTTACAAAGCTCGGTTGACTCTTTATAGGCTTGTTTGAACTGCAAAAATTCCAGTGGGTCTCCTGAAAAGTCTGGAAGATCCTTCGGCGTGCTTAATCGAGTGATAAGGTTGGTATTCGGTGCACTCGTAGAAGCCAGGTCTTTCAATGCGCCAGCTAGTATCTGAATAGTCGCTTGCATACTGGTGGCCTCCGCCGTTGGTGGCGGTGCGGGTACAGTGTGTCGGTGCGACTCCATCGGCAGATGTTGCACTGAAGGTGGTGGCTTTTGAGGTGACGTGGTTAACCCTGGTAGTGCTGCTTGTGCCGTAAAGAGGACGGCATTAGCAGGCGCGGCTGGTTCTGTCTCGGGTGGATGCAACTTGCCCAAGGGGTTGCCATGATCGGGGGCCGATTGCATTAAATCGTGGTGACTCCGTTCCAGCCATTGCTCCACGTTGTGAGCGCGTTCTTCGTGTGGACTGTATTTTCCTTCTTCCTCTAGTTCAGCTAAGTCCGCTTCTAGCTGTTTGTCTATGAGCTCCAATCGTATCTGTGCCTTTTGCTTGGCAGCATCCAAAAGCAACTGCGCCTTCCGAGCTTTAACCGATGATGTGTCGGATTGACCTTTTGACCTTGGCAACGTGTGTTCCGTTTTGACGCTCGGTCCTGCCACAGGGGTTTTGTACTCCATATTTTTGGCTGCTGCACTGGTTGAAGACTGACATTCTTCAGTGTCAGTTTCTTGAGGTCCCTTTTGTTCTTCAAAAAGTTTACGTTGCGCGAGCTCGCGTCGCACCATACTTCGTGTGCCCACCATTTTGTTTTTTCTTCGCTGGTGGCGTGACAAACATGTAGTTGATCTGGCTCGATTGACCACTTTGTAAATGTTGTGGGTGGTAATCGGCGAAGTTAAACGATTTAGAAGCTTTAGAGACTTATATTTTCAAAGACACGGATAAAAATTAACAAACAAGGTAAGTCACATACAAGCGCACCCGCTTGCTGTGCTCGCACGGACTGAACTGTCGGCGTCTAGGTGGGGGTCCAGCGGCCCGTACACCTATACTTACATGTACTTATAATTATGTTATTACTACTTACTGATCTATGTATTCTATGTATCTACTTATAAAAAAACACCTGAGCGCGTCGCTAACACCAATTCTGATGTCGAAGAATCGATATCAGAAGGGGCGCGATCTCGGAAATAACACTCACAAAACCTTCGTTAACACTTTTAATTACTTGCTAACACACACTGAATACAAAATAATCAAGGATGTCCGAGATATGTCTCGATTAAAAACTTAGGAACGCGGGAAGATTATCGTGGACGACGTGGCGTGACCAAGATGTCTACACAGCATGACGGACCGATTCAAAGTGTTCACTTCACTCAACTGTCCGTCCAAGTAGCCTACCCCACACAGGTTTGCCAACATATCTGTCAACGTCAGTACCTGTCAACGTCGAATACCTGATTAAACTTCTGAATCGATATTCAACTCGACTATTCGCTCGGTGTTGCCATTACTCCACGCTAAGCATCCCCAAGTTTAATAACTTGACGTTTCTAAGCGTTATCTGTCAAATCTAACTTCATAGTTCCTCCAATGAGAGACAGATGGCGTTATTCTAAATTAACACTAATCAATAAAGATTCTAAATTGAGTTTCTGTTTTGATTCCACACAAACGATAATAGATGGCGTTGTTCTAAATTAACAATAATCCATAGAGATTCCAAATTGTGCTTCTGTTTTGATTCCTCGGCAATGACAATAGATGGCGTTATTCTGAATTATTGTGCTTCTATGTTGGTTCTGCGACATATATATTTTTTGCATTTTGAATCTAATTTTTTTCGATTTGGATTCAATGCATATGCAACACAGCCAAATATGCGAAAATGTTTGATAGATACCTTTCTATTAGTCCATTTTTCTTCCGGAGTACATCCCATAACTGCCTTTGTGGGACAATGGTTTCGTATATAAACAGCTGTGTTAACAGCTTCTGCCCAGAACTCTTGAGCCAGGCTTGCATCCTGCAGCATACACCTTGCTGCTTCCATGATTGTTCGGTTGGCTCGTTCTGCCACTCCATTCTGCTGCGGCGAGTGAGGTACTGTTGTTTGGTGTGTGGAATGCCGTTGTCCTTCAGAAACATCTGGAAATTTGAATTAATATATTCGCCACCGTTATCACTCCTAAGGACTTTAATTTTTCTGTCTGTCTGATTCTCAACCAAGACTTTGAAAGATTTAAACTTCTCAAACACTTCACTTTTAGTTTTCATGAAATAGACAAAAGTTTTTCTAGAAAAGTCGTCAATGAAAAGTAAAAAATATTTTGAGCCACTAAGAGAAGAACAGGGCATCGGGCCACAGAGATCTGTGTGTACAAGTTCTAATGGTTCAGTCGCTCTGTTGTATGATTTTTTAGGAAATGGTAATCTATTTTGCTTTCCTTGTATACATGCAACACAAGGTTCAAAGCTAGAATCGTTATAAGAAATACCAGAAACCATACCTTGACTGAGGAGTTTCATACTTCTTCGATTGAGGTGGCCAAGCCGTCGATGCCATACCTTTTCCGATAGTTCAGCCGGAATTGGCTCCGTCTCGGTATCGTAAGCGCCACACTCAGCTGCTGCATTCACCACTAGATTCTCCATAGCTTCCTTAGGAGTAACTGTAACAGTGCTAGAAGTGGACAATAGTGTTTCGGCAATATTCAGTTTATACATGCCTTTTTCAAGAGCAGCACTAACCACTTCTACCCCATTATCATAAACATGACACCCACTGAAACTGAATACAACTTTGAAACCTTTTTTAACCATAGAACTCACAGATAACAAGTTTCCGCTTAACTTAGGTACATAGTAAACATCACTAACAGTCTTTACTGTATTATTTGCTAATTTTATTCTTACAGTTCCTATTCCTTCGGTATACAACTTGTCCCCGTTAGCCACTTTCACTTCAAGACTTTTATTTTGCACAACATCACACATCACAGACCTATCACAACACATATGGCTTGTAGCGCCACTATCAATATACCATGAATCTGCTTCAATATTCGCTGACAAGGCTGTAAGCAGGGCCTTGGACTCGTCCACCTTCGTTGTGTTACTAGTGTTGGTATTTGTCTTCTTACCAGACTTCTTTGGACAGTCCTTTATGAAGTGACCAGTCTTCTTACATCGAAAACATTTGGGTTGTTTCCGCACAGCTGCCAGGGCCGATCCGCTTTCACTCTTGTCATCACGACGCAGGTTCTCTTGTAACAACTTGCCTTGTACTACCTCGCTGGACAATTTGATGTTGGAGTTTTCAATCGCCATGATCAGGGGATCATAATCCTCAGTCAGTCCGCTTAACATGATGACTGCGATGAAATCATCATCGAGTGGTGACCCAATATCGCTGAGTTGTTGTGATATTTCAACGATCTTGTTGATGTAGCTCTCCATACTTTAGTTATTTAATTTTGTACTAAACAAAGCTCGCAGTAGTGCCAGTCTACGACACAAACCTCTATCCTCGTATGCCTTTTGAAGGTTAGTCCAGGCCTCATGTGCCGTTTTCGCAGATCTGACGTGTGCAAATGCAGCAGATTGTACAGATAATGCAATGCGGGCGAGTGCCTTTTGTACCTTCTTGGCGTGTCCAGCATCCGTCGGCTCCTTCTCCACAAAATCCCATAGGTCCTCATGGATCAGCACCATTTTCATCATAAACTTCCATGAGTTATAATTTTCAAGGCCTTTTAGTTTGTCCATGACTAGAGAAGATGTATTGATACCTGTTGCCATGTTGCCGCCGCAATGTGGTAAAATTTCGATGAGAGGTTAAGTTTTTCTTCTTTGCCAAAATCGCGAATTAATTGTTAAATATTGCAAAAATAACAACCAGGACCGTGCCTGGGCCCATAACCTGATGGATAATGGTCAAAAAGAGAAACTAATTTGTCGATTATCTTAGATTTAATTGAAAAGCAATCAGAGCACAGTACATTCACCAAAGACAAATTATTATGGAAGAGACAGTGACAACTTCCTTTTTAAGTTTGACAGTTCTGGAGGCGTTTACAGAGCTAGTTATTTTATTGCGTTTACGAAGACTTTTTCCAACAATATGGTGGTGAAAATACCTGTTTAATACCACAACCATTAATAAAATTTTGAAATTCAGATGAATGAAAGGGTGGTCCATTATCACTACAAATTAACTCTGGATAACCAAAGGTAGCAAATATTTTCCTTAATGCTGAAATTGCTAGAAATGCTGAAGTAGATTTAACTTCTACCACCTCAATCCATTTTGAATAAGCACATTGTAATACTAAAAACATTTTACCATAACAAGGACCAAGATAATCAATGTAATCGTGACCATACTGTTTTTGGATATTCCCACGTGTGTAAAGTTACTTTTTCAGGATTTTGCCTCTGTTGTAAACATGCACAACAACTATTAGCTAACAACTCAATATCTCTATCTAATGAAACCCACCAAAAATAAGATCTTGCAATAGATTTCATCTTTACTATCCCCAAGTGAGTACTATGTAACTCATTCAATACAGATTTAGTCAATTTACTTGGAATTACTAATCTATGACCATACATAATTATTCCTTGTTCTACAGTTAACTGTTCTCTCTTATTAAAAAAAAGGTTGAAATATACTATCCACATGTTTAGGCCATCCAGTATAAATGTACTCTAATACAGTTTTCAATAATGGATCTAACATAGTTTCCTTTCTTATCATTTTGTGATCTAATGGTAAGTAGCTATTGTCAGTAATAAAATTTAAGTATGAATAATCTGGTGTACAATAATTATTTACTCTTTCTAAAGGTAAACGTGAGAGACAATCTGCATTATTTTGCTCAGATTTTACATAGATAATATTGTACTCATACCCTGATAACAATAAGGCATAGCGCTGTAGCCTACCAGCTGCTAATACAGGAATTCCCTTTTTAGGACCAAAAATACTTAATAAAGGCTTTGAATCAGTTGTGAGTACTATGTAACTCATTCAATACAGATTTAGTCAATTTACTTGGAATTACTAATCTATGACCATACATAATTATTCCTTGTTCTACAGTTAGCTGTTCTCTCTTATTAAAAAAAGGTTGAAATATACTATCCACATGTTTAGGCCATCCAGTATAAATGTACTCTAATACAGTTTTCAATAATGGATCTAACATAGTTTCCTTTCTTATCATTTTGTGATCTAATGGTAAGTAGCTATTGTCAGTAATAAAATTTAAGTATGAATAATCTGGTGTACAATAATTATTTACTCTTTCTAAAGGTAAACGTGAGAGACAATCTGCATTATTTTGCTCAGATTTTACATAGATAATATTGTACTCATACCCTGATAACAATAAGGCATAGCGCTTTAGCCTACCAGCTGCTAATACAGGAATTCCCTTTTTAGGACCAAAAATACTTAATAAAGGCTTTGAATCAGTTACTAGAGTGAATTTCTTTCCCCACAAATATTGATTAAACTTTGAAACACCAAATACTAATGCTAAGGCTTCCTTATCTATCTGACTGTAGTGTTTTTCAGCATCATTCAGTGTGCGAGATGTAAAGGCAATTGGCCTTTCTATACCATGTTTCTTTTGAGATAACACTGCACCCAAACCATATGCACTAGCATCACAAGCTAAACATAATTCTGCCTCCGGGTCATAGTGTGCCAACAAGTGAGGTGATGCCATCATCTCTTTGATACATTTAAATGCTTTCTTACAATTTTCATTAAAATAATACTGTATACCCTTTTTTGTTAAATTATATAATGGAGCTAGTACTGTTGAAGCATTTGGTAGAAATTTAATATAATAATTTACCATCCCTAGAAAAGATTTAAGGTCTGTAATGTTTTGTGGTTCTGGTGCCTTCAATATTGCTTCCACTTTCCTATCATCAGGTTTCAGACCCTCACTTGACAATTCATAACCCAAATAATAAATTTTAGGTGACATAAAAATACACTTTTCCATTTTTATGGTTAGACCAACTTCTTTTAAAATAGAAACCACTTCCAGAACATTATTTATATGATCTTGATCATCCTTCCCTGTAATAACAATATCATCAAGGAACGTAGCTACACCCTTATTTTCTAACTTTTTGAACAATTTATCCATAATTCCTTGGAAAATATTTGGAACTGTTTTCACACCAAATGGTAAACGGTTATATGCAAACAACCCTAAGTGAGTATTTATAACGACTAGCTTTTTAGACTCATCAGAAAGTAAACATTGTTGGTATGCATGCGCTAAGTCTATTTTAGTGAATTTCTGACCTTTCTTTAAGTTTACAAATAAATCTTCTATCCGTGGCTTATTTTCCTCTAAATATGGATTTATGGTTACCTTAAAATCTCCACATAATCTTAATTTACCATCATCTTTTAATACAGGAACTAGAGGAGTTGCCCACTCCGCTGATTGAACAGGAGTTAATATGTTTTCCTTTACTAATCTATTTATTTCTTTTTCAACTAAATCTTTCATAGAATAAGGTAATGGTCTAGCTTTGTAATATTTAGGGTTAGCATTCTCTTTTAAACATAATTTTATTTTTTCACCTGTATAAGTACCTAATTCTGAACTGAAAACTTCTGGGTATTTATCTTTCAAAATATTTTTCAAATTAAAATTTGTAGATTCCATAGAATGAATAGATAACAAATTAATACTTTGTAACCAGTCTCTACCAACTAATGGTGGTCCTCCTTTCTCAAAAATATATAATGGTAATTTGTGACAGTCTCCCTTGTATTCTAATAATATCTGTATGTAGCCCAATGGGCATATTGGTTCATCAGTATAGGACTTCAATTCTACATTACATTTTTGCATGGGTATATCACTAAACAGCTTCCTATAAAGATCTAAATTAATTGCACTTACTGCTGATCCAGTGTCAATTTCCATATTTAGGTACTTGCCTGATACATTTAATTTAACCAAGTATGGTGAAGTTTTAGATACATCCATTACAAATAGACTTTGAATGTCTTTTACACAATTACTACTATTAACATTACTGTCCTTTTCAATGTAATACTGTTTCCTGTTGCACACATACTGCAAATGTCCTGGCTTTCCACATTTATTACACTTTCTATCTCGAAACCAACACTCTTGCTTACTGTGTCCCTGCTTGCCACAACAGTCACACTTTCCTGGATCTCGCTGCTCCCAACTACCTTTCTTGTGGTTCTCCACCGGCCTGCCACGATCCAGCTTCTGCCGTCCTTCTTCCCGTTTCCTATTAACGTATCCATATCCTTCATTTTTCTATTAATATATCCATATCCTTCTCCATGTTGTTTCCCTTTAGAATTTTCACTGTTACGTCTCCATTCTCCTTCGCATCCTCTGTGCCCCTGCCTTCCTGGTTCCTTTCCTCTTTCCATTTTCTGCATTCTATATGCTGATGGATTTCCCATTTCTTTCAAGTTCCTTTCAGTATTTTCAAATGAAAGTGCCATCTGCACTGCCTTATCCAAGGTCATAGTAGTTTCCTGCTCATTGAGGATACGCAGTTTTACTTTTGGATCTCGTAATCCCGATATAAATCTATCTCGCAACATGTCTTCCAGTTTTTCCCCATAGTTACAATAAATAGATAACTTTTTTAATTCCGTTATGTACTCTGCAATCGTTTCGTTCACATTTTGAGATCTTTGATTAAATTTGTATCTTTCGGTAATTATTGAATTCTTTGGCTCTAAATGTTCACTTAAAATTTTCTTTAATTCTTCATAGGTTTTCTCGCTCGGACTCACTGGTACGCACAGATTTTGTAATAAAGCATATAGCTCGGCCCCAATTACACCGCCTTTTCCTTTTACTCTTTGATTCCATTGCAGTCAAGGAATATTTCGAATCTTGATATGTAGGTCGAAAATTTTTCTTTACCATTGTATTCTATGTTTCCCAAATACGAAGAAGCCATTTTCTCGTCGCCACTTTGTTGTGTCTAGATTCCCAATGATTCCATCCTAGTACTAGTTTGTGCATGGATGTCTAATAAGACAACAATTCAATGAAGAACACGGTTATCAAATCAAACTATTTATTATTCCCAGTTAAATCAAGACACACAATATTAACCATTTTATAGAGCAGCCACAGAAGCCGACGCCATGACAGACAGAGGCACAAGGCAACTTGCATACAGCCAAGTGGCTGTGTTGCCACACAACATAGCCTCAGTCTTGATCAATTAGTTACAACTCCTACTCACTTTACGGCTTCTAGTGAAACACTGATTGACGTTCTGTGTACGGACATAAGAGCAAGATACACGTTGATGGAGTCTCTTAGTTCTCTTAGCGGTCATTCACTTATAATTGCTGAATTTAATATTAAACGTGACAAGTTAAAACCTTATATAATAAAATTTAGGCCACTTAAGAATATATGCGTGGATAATTTTAACAAGGACCTGTCGCTTTTGTGCTTTTATAATATCTCTTCGATGAACAATGTAAATGACATGGTGCGTGTATTTAACTCGCGCGTTATTTCACTGTTTGACGCTCATGCACCAGTCAAAACTTGTACCGTTAAGGAAAAGTCTTATCCGTGGATAACTGACACGATAAAAGTCATGATGCGTTTACGTGACAGTGCTTTAACTTGTTATAAAAAAACTAAATTAGTTTCCAAAAGCGAATACTACAAAGAGTTGAAGTCCCTCGTGTTAAGGTCTTTGTATAGCGAAAAAGTTGCGTATTTTAAACACAATATAAACAATAAAATAAACAATCCCAAAATATTATGGAAAAATATAAAATCCACTTTATCGCCTTACAAACCTAAACAAGACATTCCTTCGCATTTTTTTCTGATCCAGACATTATTAACAACACCTTTTTGGTAGTCCCAGGTAACCCTGAAGCAAGCTTGTCACTTAAAGCTTATTTTGAAAACCACAGACATGGAGAAGCAGTTTTTAAGCTTGATCCGGTAGAACAGAAAGACATTGCTCGTATAATCTCTAACCTAAGAAGCAACGCCGAAGGTTACGATCACATAACACTTGAAATGCTAAAAATGATCCTACCGTACGCTTTACCTACCGTAACAGAAATTATAAACCGTTCTATAATATCTGCAACATTTCCCGAACAATGGAAAATAGCATCAGTCAGGCCCATTCCCAAAACCGCCAATCCCATTGAGGTAAAAGATTTGCGTCCCATAAGCATTTTGCCGTGCCTGTCGAAGGTTCTAGAGAAAGTCGTCAGTCAGCAGTTAACGCACTTCCTGGAACACAATAACATGTTGCCTGACTTACAATCAGGTTTCAGGAAGCAGCGCAGTACCGCCACTGCCTTACTGGATGTTACCGACAATCTCCTATCAGCCCAAGACAAGGGAATGTGCTCAGTGGTGGTCTTGTTAGATTTTTCCCGAGCCTTTGACGCTATCAATATTTCGTTATTGTTGTCTAAGTTAAGTTACTACGGTTTTGATCCTAGCGTTATACAGTGGTTCTCTAGCTATCTTAGTGACAGAAAACAGCGTGTCGATCTACAGCTGGGCGATGGAACAGTTCTGTCGTCTACTTGCATTACGATACGAAGAGGCGTTCCGCAAGGGTCCATATTAGGACCAATTCTTTTTGTCTTATACTGTGCAGACATCGTCAAATGCATCCGGAAGTGCAAATATCATATTAACGCTGACGACGTACAACTATATCTGTCTTTTAAACCGGATGAATATGAAAGTGATATTAGGGATCTAAATGAAGACCTTCACAGAATCGCTGCTTGGTCTGAGGAAAACTGTTTGTCACTAAATCCATCAAAAACTAAATACCTAGTATCTGGCACAAGACAACAACTTCTTAAATTACCTGCAAAGTTTAATCTGGAACTGATGGGTGTACAAATTGTCAGAGTTTGCGAGACACGGAATTGAACTTCATTGGAAGATTGTACTTCGGAGAGTGTGCCCAAGAACTCCACGACCTCATCCCACCAGCCCCTTTCTATCATCGCACATCTAGACGCACGGCAAATTACCATCCTTACCTTATTGCCATACCATCAATTCGCACTAAGCGTTTCCAAACGTCTTTTATAATGCGGACAGCGAAGGAATGGAACTCTCTGCCTGCGTCTGTGTTTCCAAACGCATACAACCCTAATCTCTTCAAAGTTAGAGTAAACAGGCTTCTTCTGGGTAAGCCCGCTCCATCGTCGACCTTGTCTTAGTCACTCTTGTCCTAGACTAAGGTCAAGAGCAATCCCATTACACATAAAAAAAAAAATCTTGGACTCGTTATGGACAAAGACCTTCGCTTTGAAAAACATATAGCCGATTCGGTTCAAAACTGTTTTTACCGCCTAAAAGTTCTATATAAAATGAGACCGTACTTATCAGAAACATTACGTGAACAGCTTGTTGAGACACTAGTGTTGTCTAAGCTTAACTACGCGGATACAGTTTACGGCCCGCGCCTGTTGGCCCGAACCGAGCGGCTCATCCAACGAGTACAAAACGCTTGTGCCCGTTTTTGTTATAAAATTCCACCCAGGACACATGTAACCCCTTTCCTAAATAAGCACTACACACTCAAAATGAAATCGAGACGCAAGTTGCACTTGGCGTGCCTTCTGTTCGGTGTTATTAAATATAAAAAACCAGACTACCTGTACAATAAACTGAGTTTTTTTTTTTTATATTCCACAACTATCACACAACGCCATCTAGTCCCAAGCTAAGCAGAGCTTGTGTTATGGGTACTAGACAACTGATAAACATACTTATATATTTCTAAATACATACATATTATAGATAAATTACACCCAGACACAGAACAAATGATCGTGCTCATCACACAAACATTTGTCCTGGGTGGGAATCGAACCCACGACCTCCGGCTTAGAAGTCAGGGTCACTAACCACTAGACCAACAGGCCTGTCTGAAGTACACGCGAACAAAAAGTTGGATCGGAAGTACACGCGAATGTAATAGAAGGCAATGCTCACAGCAACTTGCGTCTCGGTCTCATCGTACAGCGACTTTTAGGGGTAGTTTTCGATATGCGGCATCAAAGGTTTGGAATAATCTCCTCCCATTCGATCTTCTAACTCGATTAATGTCTTCAGAAGCCGCTTGCGACAGTACTTAATTGAAGCACAACGGAAATTGGACATGGCAAATATAAATGTGTCACTTATATAATGTAGTGCAAATTTAATTAATGTCAGTCTAACCCTACAGAAAACTATGGTTTAAGTAGTTTTATTTGATAACTGTTCAACTTACCTTTCTTTTCTTATTATTATTATTTTTTATCACTCACGTTCGCATTTTAAACGTAACTCATGGAATAATTATTTTGCTCGTTTTTGTGTCTAATACTAATAATAATATCTGTCATTATGTTCATATTTATTTAAATACCCGCACACTAAATATAGCTTCATTATTTTAAAATGTGCAACCTTAGGCCGGTAGTTCGTGCGTCACAGGAGGCTGCATGCAGCGCACTGTGATTGCCTCGCACTTCATGGTTTACGGTTGATACGTCCAGTATTTTTAATTTATTATTTCTATTGTGTAGTTTTTGCACCGCTTGAACTACATACTATAATATCATATTTCTTCAATGTTATCTTTATTTATATGTCGAAGAATCGATATCAGAAGGGGCGCGATCTCGGAAATAACACTCACAAAACCTTCGTTAACACTTTTAATTACCTGCTAACACACACTGACTACAAAATAATCAAGGATGTCCGAGATATGGCTCGATTAAAAACTTAGGAACGCGGGAAGATTATCGTGGACGACGTGGCGTGACCAAGATGTCTACACAGCTTGACGGACCGATTCAAAGTGTTCCCTTCACTCAACTGTCCGTCCAAGTGGCGTACCCCACACAGGTTTGCCAACATATCTGTCAACGTCAGTACCTGTCAACGTCGAATACCTGATTAAACTTCCGAATCGATATTCGACTCGACTATTCGCTCGGTGTTGCCGCTTATACTCCACGCTAAGCATCCCCAAGTGTGATAACTTGGCATTCCTAAACGTTATCTGTCAAATCTAACTTCATAGTTCCTCCAATGAGAGACAGATGGCGTTATTCTAAATTAACACTAATCAATAAAGATTCTAAATTGAGTTTCTGTTTTGATTCCACACTAACGATAATAGATGGCGTTATTCTAAATTAACAATAATCCATAGAGATTCCAAATTGTGCTTCTGTTTCGATTCCTCGGCAATGACAATAGATGGCGTTATTCTGAATTATTGTGCTTCTGTGTTGGTTCTGCGACATTTACATATACATTTTATCTCTCATAAACTATTTATATATTTTATTCTGTAATTTTTAAACTGACATTGACATTCGCACACTCACCAATTAGGTTCATTTGAAAACCAGCGTCGGGCACCAGTTGTCCGACATTATGCTGAAATGGGCCTATTTGGCGCAGCCGTGAGTCACACAGTATACTCTTATTATGCCTATATTCTTGTTTGGCTTAGAATATTATACCTACCTTAACCCTAGCTCACTAACCTTAATTTCGAGTAACGTTATTACTAACCATTCGTAAATTTTACGACAGATTGAAACACCAATATTTATTTAATTAACTTTATTTATTACACAAAAGGAACTTAATAAGCAGTCTTAGTTTTCTCTTAATCAAATAATATCAGCTGTTTTAGAAATATTCTACATTGAACAATGGTTACACATAGAAACAATATGCTCCCTGCAAATCGCTTTTTTGCAGCCCTTGCAGAAGTTTGTGGTCATACGACGTTTTCTTGCAGGACAGTAGCTGCAAGTTTTGCGAGTTCTAGGAACATCTTGACTAGGACCTTCCTGAGGGTCATCAATTTTCAAGATCTCCGCGATTATCTGCTTCAAATTTCGTTGCAAAGTTATCGTCTGAAATCTCTCTTGCAGCCAAGGCTTCATCAGTTCGTCCGCCATTTCTAACGCAAAAGGCCTCCTTTTCATGGGTTTTTTTCCATTTCGGATCTCATTAGATACGTGGATGACATATGTGTTCACTATTGACAGATTTAGGATGTCATAAAACAAGCACAGCGGCCATCGATTGGTCTTACGGCTGGTACTCATGATCGAGCACATCTGGTCTACAGTGTCAACCGCACCCTTTGTAGAATTGTAGAATTCAATCATTTCGGGCTTTTTAGATTCGATGTTGATGGCAGGTTGATCATGTATTGTAGAAAGAAGGTAAACTACCTTATTTGACTTCGGTTTAAAAGACACCAAAGTCATTTCTTTATCGAAACCAAAAATCGAAGTACCCACTCGTCTATTTCTGGAATTCGTCATTTCTTTGGGAATCTCTCGCTTATTGCTTCGTAGAGTACCTACCACTGTGAGCTTATATGGCGGTTTCAACAGTTCAGTAGCCAGAGGAACCGATGTGAACCAATTATCCATGGTTATATTCCGGTTCGGCCCATGATACGGTTTAGATAGCTCCTTCACAAAATAATTTGCTAATGGCTCGTTGCCTGTGTTCGTGTTTTTTCCCATATAAGGCATAGCGTTACACATGTATTTTGTACTAGAATCAGCCATCATTACAAGTTTCAAGCCATATTTGTTAGGCTTATTAGGGATGTACATGCGAAAGGGACAGCGTCCTCTAAATCCGACCAGTTGTTCGTCCACGGTTATGTAAGAACCTGGCTTGTACCATTTCCTGCAGTTTTCTATAAACTTTTCCCAGAAGCTTCTAATTGGCGCCAGTCTATCAGATTCCCTTCTCTCCTGTCTAGTGTTTCTGTCATCAAACCTCATACATCTCATTAAAAAGTCGAACCTTTCAGCACTCATACAGGCTTTATAAGTTTTTGCACTTCTCAAGGTATCAAACAAAGTTCGAGTTGGTAAATGGTTACTTTTGAGAGCAGCAGATTGAATTAGCAGACCCAACAAAGCCTTGATTTCATTTGCCGACGTTTGCATATTAGTAAACTTAGATGTTCTATACTTATTGTTCTTTATGTTAATCTCGACGTTCGTATATTGTACAATAACATCGATCATTTCCTCTTCTATAAAAAGATAAAATAAAGCTTTTGGCTCCGTAAGTTCTTTTGCTATGCCTGTGGGACCAGGTACAATATGCAGCACATTACGAGCAGCCGTGCGAGTACGTGGATCTCGAGGTTTTGTGGACCATTTGTGTCGATTCTTACCGTACAAGATATTATGTCTTGGTTGAATAATTGAATGCTGCTGTGGTGGTTCCTCATTCGGTTCGGAATCCATCTGATCATCATCATCATCATCGGAATCTATCACTAACCTGCGACTACGGCTGCGACGTGGAACAAAGAACTCATCGTCCGAAGTATCTGTAGCATCCTCGTCGCTTCCATCAGTTTCACAGTGAATCTCTGTCTCTAAATGATCACCTTCCTCGGATTCTGAAGAGTGAGATTGATTACCGGGGATTGACTCCGTTTCAGAATCAGCTAACCATTCTATAATTTTATCGTTTTGGCTCCTCAAGTCCATCTGAAAGTATAAAAAAAAAACAAATACATTTCAAACAAAACAAAAAAACAACGAAATGTCAACATGTTGTTAGAACCATTGAAAACTTTTAGTAATTTTTAAAGTATAGTAGTTATTACGTCTATTATAATATTAAAATAATTTGTTCTTTAATAATTATTGAAAATAACTGACAAAAAAATAAATGCACAACTTTGAAAAATAGTTACGTAGATACTAACCTTTCGTAAATTTTACGACGATCACTCGATATATCCCAATCTAATTAGCGTGCATCCACAATAAGTGTTTGCGGGTCACTGGCGACACGACTTAGGAAGGTATTAGAAACGGGCGGGGTGGCGGGGGTCGGGATCTTACGGAAACACTAACTACGCGAGGTACGCGTCGTTATTTTGACGAATGGTTAGTGACACAGGGTTAAAATTGTTTACCATTAAGTTATATTTCTTGTGATACTGTGTGCACTTGTGGCGTGTGCCAATAATCGTTTTTTCTTTATTATCTTTCTTTCTATGGGTAGATCTTCGTTGTATTTGGGGTTGTGTTAAATGTAGAGCTAATTATTTCAAATATTGTATCCGGTTGATATTTTTTTCATCAAAACGTGTTCCTGTTGACTATCTATACTAAAGTAGATTAATTTATTGCTTATTATATTGTTTAATTATTAGGTAATCATATCGGAATATTTTTTAACATAAAAATAGCAATAAATGATTATATTTATTATAATTCCAAGTAAAAAAGCCATTAAAAATACTTACGCTGATACTCGCGCGATGAGCAAAACGCCGCGGGACGCGACCCTGCTGAACAAATCCTCTCCCTCTACTAACAGAGGAATACTGAGCACATGAAACCGGTATGTAGGGAACGAGAGAGGACTAAAAGTCAGCTATAGCGCGAATGAGATAGCCATGCACATTTTTGACAAAATAATACGCTTTTTAAATTTACCGTGAGGGAAATGCTCATAGCGCGAGTGCTCGCGGGTTAAAAATACGACACGATTGTCTGATGGTCGTTTTTGTGTGCGTATACCCCTTAAGAAGGATCCTTCGGTTCTTATAGGAAAGCTACACACTGTTTCGTTTCATTAGAGCGTAGATTAAAAAATAAGGCTGATTTTGGAAAAGTACCGTGATTTTATGTTAGAATACGAGTCGCTTGGCCATATGACTAAAATTAATAAATCTAATTTGTGTTCAGGTTACTTTATTCCGCATCACGGAATCTTACGTGAGTCGAGCAGCACGACCAAGCTTCGTGTTGTCTTCAACGCAAGCTGTCCTACTGTGACCGGAGTGTCCTTTAATGACCTACAGATGGTTGGACCAACTGTACAGGACTATCTATTGTCTATACTTCTTCGTTTCAGATTCCACAAATACGTCTTGGCTGCAGATGTGGAAAAGATTTATTTTATTTTTTTATTTTATGCTATTCGGGAAACTTACAGCTAGTTTGTACAATTTTCTTAATTAGTAAATATTTGAAGGCCATTTACAAGTTTCCTCAGATAAATGCATGAAACATTGAAAACAGAACAGACAAAAACAAAAAAGTTAATACAAAATTAGAAAACAAAAACTACAAACTAAAAAATTTAAAAGAAACCAAAGAATAAAAATTAAAAAAAAAAAAAAACAAAAAAAAACTAAGCCCTTCCAGTAAGCAGCAACTGCTGAATTTTAAAAAAATACAAAGCAGTCACCCCTCACTAAAAAAGCTCTGCACTAAAATACTCTTAAGCCGAGAAAAACTGGTATTGAAAATGTCCAAATCATATTCGTCGACAAGTTTATTGAAACTTCTGCTCGCACGGACCAGGAAAGAATTCTGCCTGTACGCGGATTTGGAGTGAGGTACATGTAACAAACTAGGATTGCGAAACATTTTGCAGTGTGTAACTAACCCCAAATTACCTAGCAGCTCAGGGCAGTCAATTATTCCATTTGTGATCTTAAATAAATATGCCAAATCCGCAATGCGTCTGCGCTCGTACAGCGGTAAAATATGAAACCGCTTATATCGCGCTACATAATTGTGAGTATATTTTTTTGTTTTATACTGCAAGAAACGTAAGAACCGCTTTTGAATTCCCTCAATTCTGTCTATATAAATATTATAATTAGGGTTCCACACTTGTGAAGCGTACTCCAAATGGCTGCGGATAAAAGCACAATACAGGATTTTATACGTTTTAATTTGTTTAAAATCAGCTGATAATCTTAATATAAATCCAAGTGCTTTAGAAGCTTTATTGACAATGTTTTCAATGTGTGCATCAAAAAGCAACTTAGAGTCAAATGTGACACCCAAGTCCCTAATAGTGCTTATTCTATTTATGTAAGTATCATGTAACTTATACTGAAACATGATTGCTTGTGGTTTACGAGTATAGGTATTAATAAAACATTTTGAAACATTAAGTTCCAGTTTATTAAGGATACAATAATTTTGAAGTGCATCTAAATCGCGCTGTAAATTGAAACAGTCGGCAAGTTCTGATATAGGGCATAAAATTTTCATATCATCAGCGTAAAGAATTATTTTCGAATGGGTGAAGCACGAACCAGTATCATTTATAAAAATAATAAAACCGGCCAAGTGCGAGTTGGACTCGCCCATGAAGGGTTCCGTAGTAGCAAGCATAGATTAGGGATATAATTATATTGAGATTAGTAAGTAATATACACAACAATAAAAATAACTTTGTTTTTCATAGTGTTTGTATGAATGGCAAAGTTATATTTGCGGTTTTTAAAAATGTACTATATCTCAAAAACTGCTTACTGTATCTCATCCAAAACAATTTTCCTTGGTAGTTTTTGTTGAGGTCTACATTACATAATTTTTTTAGATTTATCATTTTCTTATTTTAGAAGTTACAGGGGGGGGACACACATTTTACCACTTTGGAAGTGTCTCTCGTGCAAACTGTTCAGTTTAGAAAAAAATGATATTAATAACCTCAATATCATTTTTAAAGACCTATCCTTAGATACCCCACACGTATGGGTTAGGTGAAAAAAAAATTTTGTTTTTTTTTTTTAAACTTTATGCACAAGTTAATAAAACGTGTACAGCGGCGGACTTAATGCCTTGGGCATTATCTTCCAGTCTACCTTAGGGTGATGCAGAGACAAAGACAAAGTAGATGCAACATACTAATAGACAATAAGAAAATGAATATAAATATAAATTACTACATAATTATATACAATACATACATACTTACGATACATATAATACATACATACAATACATACATACACAGTATAGAGAAATAAAGTAGAACTAACAATCAATTAACTTTGAGATGAATCTGCCAGCTTCTTAGTAATATGCTCACGAGCTTTCAACTTAAAAGTGAACTGACTGGATAACGTACTTATATTCCGAGGAAGCGCATTCCATAGGAAAACTGCCTGGATTGGGAAAGAAGATTTAAGAAAGCCAGAACGGTGAGAGGGACATCGTAGAAGACGATTATTACAAGACCGAAGATTTTTGCTATGCGCAGAACATAAATATTGGAAGTGAGTAGTCAGGTAGGACGGAGAAGTGGGTTTGTGAAGAAGAGAAAACAAGCTGGTTAAGGCCCTTAATGCTCTGCGCTGGCGAATGGGTAACCACTTTAAAAGTGACCGGTGTTCGGAAACGTGATCATATTTTCGGAGATTAAAAACGAATCGAATGCAGTTATTCAGAAGTCGGTCAAGTTTATTGAGTAAATCTGCATTCAGGTCATAGTAACACACATCACCGTAATCAATTATGGGGAAGATAAGGGATTGAACAAGCATTGCCTTTACGTGAGATGGGAGAATATTCTTCAACCGATAAAGGGACCGCAGCGTTCCAGTTACTTTTTTGCTCACAGTCGCGACCTGCTTACGCCAATCAAGGCAAGTGTCAACATACATACCCAAATCCTTGACATCAGAGCTGAACGGGATGACAGCACCATCAAAGATAAGCGGAGGCACAGTCAACCCACTCAGTCTTCGCAAGCTGTAGGGGCTCCCTACAATGATAGCCTGACACTTGGCTGGGTTAACCGCCACCCCGAATCGATCAGACCAGTTCTTCACCGCTTTTAAATTCCTGTTCAGCTCCTCAATTGCATCGGATACATTGTCAACACTTGCCTGACAATAAAGCTGCAAGTCGTCAGCATAAAGATGATACGCACACTGAAGCTGGGTAGTTATGAGGTCTATAAAGATAGAGAACAGAAGTGGAGATAAAATACCGCCTTGAGGGACGCCTGCTTCAAGATCACACCAGCTGGATGAAGTGTCACCAGCGAGAACTGACTGCTGACGCCCCCGAAGATAGGATGAAAACCAGTCTAATACATCATGAGAGACCATAAGATGGAATAGGATGGACAAAAGGACTTCGTGACTGACGGTATTGAAAGCATTGGAAAAATCGATCAGCACTAAAACGGTAACCTTAGTGTCTTCCATTCCCCGCCTTATATCGTCAGTCACTTTAAGGAGAGCTGTGACAGTACTGTGCCCGGGCCTGAACCCAGATTGGAGAGGACTGATGAGGGAGTTCTGGTGAATAAAGGAGGAGAATTGTTTGTGTACACAGGCCTCAAGTACTTTTGATAAAAAGGTGAGAATGGAAATTGGACGAAAGTGACTGGGAAGAGTAGGATGAGGAATTTTCGGTAGTGGACGTACATGGGCTTTCCGCCACAGGGAAGGGAAAACACCGGAATAAAGGGAGTAATTGATGATATGAGAAATTGCAGGCAGGAGCTGATCAAGAGCCGTCACAATCATGTGACGACTAATGTTATCGCAACCTACTGCTTTGGATTTTATGGATAGGATGATCTTCTTGATCTCTCCCGGATCGACTGGGTTGAAGGTAAAGGGACTTATATTGGGTCGCGTCAGACCATTAAGGTAATCCAAGGTTTGAAGTTTAGCTAAACTATTAAGTGTGGCAACAGTGGAGAAGTGAAGATTTAGATCGTCTAAGCCAATTGTGTTAGGAAGGTCTGAATGCCGCGATCTACCGATACCTAGAGTTCCAAGGAACTTCCAAATATCAGCAGGAGAAGCAGAGGTGACATTATCAAGAATATGTCGGCGTTTTGCGTTACGTATCATCTGATTGCAGCGATTGCGAGCAGTTTTGAAGAGGATCCACTTATCCTCCGATTTATCCTTTTTAAACTTCCGAAAGGCCTGGTCCCTTCGTCGCATTGCCATCCGGATTTCCGAATTCATCCACGGTGCAGGTGGATGCTTCAACTTCACTTTCCTGATAGGAGCGTGAATGTCATAAAGCTTAAGCACAAGATCATTAAAAATTGCAACTTTGTCATCAATAGTAATGGCTTCTTCCATCGGACTCCAATCAATATTAGAAGCATCTTCCACAAGCTTCTCAAGATTCATCCGCGCAAAGGCACGCCTGTACTGGAAAGTAGGCTTGGGTTTCGGAGGTTTCAGGATGTAGGACAGGTAAATAAGGTCATGTCGGGAAAATCCAGGAGCGTCAAGTTGACCATGAGAGGAGACTAGGGAAGGATTAGAGGTGAGGATTAGGTCGAGCCAAGTATCCTCTCCAGCAGTGTTGTGATGAGTAGGTTGGAGAGGTAACACGTGCAGGTTAGCTGACTCGACCAGGTGTAAGAGTTTACAGGATCGAGGGGAGGTATGGGCAAGGAGGTTGGTGTTGAAGTCCCCCATGATTATGTGATGTGTGTACTCTGAACCCAAAGACTCAAGAACCGATTCGAATTCGGTGAAGTAGTCTAGGGAAGGGGGACAATAGACGACACCAAGGACAGTTTTAGCACCTCTGACACAAACCTCTAGAAAAAGAAATTCAGCTGAACTGTTAGGGGAAGAAGTTGCTAGAATTTTAAAGGGAAAATCAGCACGGAGATATATTGCTACCCCACCCCCTCTCTTGCCGATTCGGTCATTCCGAAGAAGAACGAATCCTGGAAGAGAGTAAGTAGTCGACAACAGATCAGGTTTGAGCCAGGTCTCGGAAATCAGGACGGCATGAACATTGTTGTTGGTGAAAGTCTCGTACAGTTCATTGTAATGGCTTGGAACACTCTGGGCATTTATGTGACAAACTATAAACATTCGGCCAAGATCTTGGTCGAATGTTTGACGTAACAGGGCACCAAGAGTGTCTTCAACCGAACAAAAACTGTTACCACTAGAAGAAGCAGCAGAGTCATTGGCAGAAAAAAATGATTCATCATCAGAAATTGTTTCCATAAAGAAGAGACTATAAATAAATAAAATAAATAATAAATATATATGAAGGAGAATAACACAAACTGTTGGTACAACGCTTGCATCTCTGCACCACCCGCCAGCTAACATCATAAAACAAAAAAAAACAGTAGAAAAACACAGTATATGCAATATAAACAAAAAGGAAACAAAAGCAGCCAATTATGTTTACAAGAAAACAATCGAAATACAGTATTCGGAACGCACCTTAAAGAACTTTAATTTGAGATTTGGTGAACGTATCCGATTACAGTATAAAAAAAAAAAAAAATGTCTATGGTTAAATATGTTTTGATTGAGAGTCACGGATTTTAATAAATAAATTGAGGGTAATAGCTGTGTAACTTGTATGAATAAAATTGTGAACTTGGAGCATGTTAAGTCAGAAAATATGTATATATACTAAGAACTATAAACTGAGATAAACAACTAATAAGTTACGAGGTGAATGTAAGTTACGAGGTGAATGTAAACAAAGCTAAACATTTTATTAAACATTGAATGAATTATGGCAAAATCAAGGTAAGATAAACCTGTACTAATTACCTAATGCGTGACTGCTGTTATTTATCGGGACATATATTTAATGCTTCTTGTTTTTCAGGCTGTCTCCAGACCCTTCAACCTTGGCATACTTCACCAAAAGCGGACTCAATTCTTCAGACGATGTGACTTTGTATCTGCTTCCATCTGGTGCTTCAATAGAAATCACACCGTCCTGAGTCCAACACGACCTCATGCCGAAGTGCAGCCTCGCTTTCCCGAAGACAGATTGCCGCGCCTTTGTCAAGAACTCCTTGACTGAGATAGCAGTACCCTTCAGACGTGTCTTCGCTTTCCAGACCGCAGACTTGTCGTCATAAGTGGAGAACTTCACAAGGATTGGCCTATGGGGTTCCTTATTGGCTGTACCAAGCCTGTGGCAGACCTTAATGGAGGATGCAGTGATGATATTTAGGCTGAGCTTCTTATTTAACACCTCTGTGATGACTGTGCTGCAGACCTCCCCCTCAACCTCCGGTATGCCTTGGAAAATCAGAGCCTTCCGCCGATGCCTGGTCTCCAACCCGTCAACCTAACTAGCGCACTCACTTATTTGCTTCCTTAGCAAACTCAGCATGCTGAAGATGAGCTCCCTAAAGGAACGGAACTCCTCGGCAACCCTCGCGACGGTATCCTTTGCAGGTCCAGCACATTGTATCTGCGCTTCCAATTCTCCCATCTTCCTGACAAAGCTGTCCTCCAAGCATTTCTGTGCGGATATGATCTCTTCAAGTTGAGACATTGCTGATCCACTTGTGTCTAGTGATTGTGAAAACAGTGATAGTGAACTGATGAGCTGGCAGGTGGTGTTTAATTATGGATTGAGTCACATAAATTTGCTGCAAACGTTACTACCCGTTGTGTAGAGGTAATTCTTCAATAATTTATTGAAGTAAAAGGAAAATACTATTAATTATTATTTTAAATATAAAATTAATACAAGAGCTATGTCTATCTTATTTTCACACCTACCCGCGAAAAACTTTCAATTCTAAGTATGGGGGGCACCCCCAAAATTTGTTTTGTTTTTATTTTTGTATGAAAATCCTAATGCGGTTCACATAATACATCTACCTACCAAGTTTCAACAGGATAGCTCTTATACTTTCGACAAAAAGTGGCTGTGACATACGGACGGACAGACAGACAGACATGACGAATCTAGAAGGGTTCCGTTTTTGCCATTTGGCTACGGAACCCTAAAAAGTAAAGAACCCAAAAGTGACCCTTGAGGTATTCCCGACGGTATTTTAACAGTTACAGAACTATATCCATTTAGTACTACAGTCTGACAGCGATTCTCAATATAAGACTTAAACCATCTGAATAAATCACCTCTGATAATCCCACTGCAAGCAGCTTGCGAAGAAGGACACCGTGGTCTATACGGTCAAATGCCTTGCTATAATCAGTATAGACAACATCCACCTGAGAGGGTTCAGACATGGTGGATGACAAGAAGTCGGAACAGATAAGTAAATTGGACACAATGGATCTATTTCTTAGGAAGCCATGTTGGTAATCATTAAGTGATTGTTTAACAGCACCATGAACCGAGGCGTAAACTATTTTTTCCAAGACCTTAGCAAGTAAACAAAGCTTAGATATTGGCCTGTAGTTTTCTACATTGTCCTTAGGGCCTTTTTTATGGATAGTGTAATGTCTCGGGGGTCAATAAAACACACTTTTTGTCACTCAGGTTATCTGATCAGGATGCACTGTATGCGCAAGTCTAAAGACGTGCTCACTCGCCTACGGCTGGTAACCGACTGACAACGCCAATGCGCCCGCGCATACACTACATCCCTTCTTTATTTTAATTGAATTGAAATTTTCAAAATTACAATATTAGATTAGGTTTTAATATTCCGACCTAAACACCTATAATTGGTGGATAACTAATCAAATGTTTTAAATATAATTATTTCAGATTTACCGCAAAGTTTTACAGAACAGCAATGATTTACTTAATTTTAAATCTGTGTAACAAATCTTAAAGACATAGTTGATAACAGTAAATAACAATATTATAGTACAAAATTAACAAAATTATTTACTATTTACGCTAGTTCATCATTTTCTCTTAAATCACTATTACCACTATTTTGATTTTACATTACGACGATATTCTTTCCCGGTTTCATCATTCCGATAACATCGCAACCTCTCACGTCCGTTACTGTATGCGCAGGATTGAAATTGGGGGTCAACTTATTATCTTTGATTAAATTTTCCACCAATACTTTTTCTCCTATTTCCAAGCCTGTCGCTTTACTTTTGAGATCCCCATGCTCCTTCCCTTTTTCCTTCATTTGCAGATCTCTTTCTCACTTCTTCTTCTATTGATTCGTATTCCATGTCTGGTGCTGCCCGGATCTTGTCTCTAAACTGTCTTTTATAAAACAACTCTGAGGGAGATTTGCCTCTTCTTGTATTCTTTAAGATCGGGAACTATTGGCGACACCCACGGAGAGGGTCCATTTACTTCCTCGATAATATCCGCATCCTTCAGTTCCTCTAGTTTTTTGGCAAACTTTTCTTCTAAGGGAATGGGAACTCTTCTACAAAATTATTTTTGGCTTATGCCAAAACCCGATTCACCTGTCTAGTATTTTTGTGTAAAGAATCTATGTGCAATGGAATCGAATCAGTTACTGATTCTGAACAAACTATATTCAGGTTTCGCATATACCAAAAATAATGTTGTATATGGTTGAGTGACTGGTTTTACTGTTCGGCCTTTTGGGATCTGGACAGTCACTCCTTTGAAAACGCTTTCCCTAACGATGTCACATTGTTTAATTCATTAAGCCAAATTGAAGCCCAATTTTAAGCACGCCTAATAAATCGCGTGTGCTGTTTCTGATGACATAAGCAGTATACTTTATACTTTTATTTTTAATGACTGAAATGTCCACGTCAAAGGAGCCTATAATATCCCGGAGTTTTTTACTGCCATAGGAAATAAGTGTCTTATTAGGTTTGCGTATCTGGTTGGAAACTTACACATTATTGACTATTAGAAATTGTTATATTCTGTCTGTAATAATATTACATCTACTTCTTGAATCTATTATTATTATTCAACGGTGACTCCCTTAATATTGCATTTCATAGTTTCGCCGTCATCCAGGTGGAAAATATAGTCAATTACAGATTTATTGGCATCATTTTTTATTTCTTTTCTTGGTTTTTTTTTTTTTTTTTTACAGTCCTGTTGTCTGGCCTGTTGTTGGAAAATTGTCTTTTCTGTCGAGTCCTGCAATGTTCTCGGAAAAGACCAATGAATCCACATTTTAAACATCGTTTGTCTTTTGCGGGGCATTTTGTGTCTTCGGATAGATGGGTGGAGTTTCCACATCTACTACATTTTGTGTTCGATGATCGTTGTCTGAACGGTTTGTTGATTTTTTTTTTCTTATCTATTTCATTTATTTTTGCTTTGTTGTAATAAATGATAAATTATAATTATTTATTCAGTAAATTGGTTTTGGCAAACTCTTTTACACGTCAAAAGACACTATTTTACACTAGATGAGGCCGGTGTTTCGTACCTGACTACTCTGAGAAGAAACATCCGAAACAAACTCAGAGGTCACAGTCTCTTTTAAAGTCCAGACAATTTTCTATTGTTCAAATTATATGGGAACCATGCAGTGTAATTATTCGCATCGTTTGTATTTACAGTTTTAAATTGTTCTAATCGCCTGGCTACAACTTCTAAAGCATTTGCTTTACTGATGATTTCGTCTAAACATATTGTATCCCAGTATTCTTATTTTTTTTTCGATTAATCGACACTTTTCCGTGATTTGTTCTGTGATTCCGTGATTTTTTCATTTGTTCTGTGTCTGGGTGTAATTTATCTATAATATGTATGTATTTATAAATATATAAGTATGTTTATCAGTTGTCTAGTACCCATAACACAAGCTCTGCTTAGCTTGGGACTAGATGGCGTTGTGTGATAGTTGTGGAATATTATTAATATATATTATTATTATATTATATTATCTTTCAAATTGTTCTCCTTCCTCCTGTTTCGTGAGTCGGAAAAGGTATCTTTCATAAATCCGACTTTGTTTTGGAGCAAAGTAACCCAACAAACAAACTAAGCTCATAACATTAAGTTTATAAGGTCTAAACCCTTAAACTGATTATAAAAGAGCATTCATTATGCCAATATTACTTTTAGTGGCACATTATTAGAAGATTTGGCTTAAATTACCTTTAATTTTATATTTTGGCTGGGTAAACGATAATAAATCCAATTTATACGGCTACAACAAGGGCTCGAAATTGTTTTTCTTATAGAGGCTAGTTACATTGCTTTTTAGCCACATAATATTCAAAGTCATATAAAGGCTTTTAGTATGGTCAATTATTCTTAGGAAAGTAATGCACAAGGTAACTATGATGCTTTTAAACTTATAGGAGCATTTTATAAGACGTCTATCCAACAAATGAATTTTAGCATGTTATATGATGTTTACACACACCACCTCTACTCTTATGGTACTACAAAATGACCAAGCCGATACTCACGAATCAGCTAGTGGTTCCGCAGAGGATTATTTTATAGAAAATGAGATTGAAAAGGAAACCAGTGAGGAAGAACATAATTGTAGCGGTAGTGATAGTGATAAGGACATATAGATATTGCTATCAAGAGTCGGAGAATATTGATATTCGTAGTGATATAAGAGAATGGGTAGTGAAATTCAACATTTCCCATATCGCTTTAAGTGACTTATTATTTGATCTTTTCTCTTTGCAATTAATTTTCCGCCAGTTACACGAATGTTCAAGTTTTCTTAATTTATTTTCATTACATTATGACCAGCGCAGAACGCCATCTTTTTCCCACTTGCTCGGTACTGCGGACAATTTTGAGTGTCCTAACAATTTTGTAAGGCGTTAAGTTACTATTGTTAATGAACCTCACTATTTTCAATAATATGGTTGGCGTTTTTCTTTATTTGCCAAACTGTTGCACAAAATAATGTAAATCACTGAGAAAAAGACTTATTGCAGACGGCTATAAGGGCCGTCGGATTTTTATGAGCCTTTAATTTGCTACAATAAGTTTAAATAACCTTGTATCGGACCATAATAAAATATGTATAAGGGTGATCGCCCTTATCAACGCTCTTCATATCATTCTCACAGGGGTATTGGCTTTGTTGGAGCACTTTTCTTGCCATTATAAGTTTAGTTTGAAACTATAAAGCAACTATAAGAGGAGTATAAGGGTTTTGCCCTTATAAGTTGTGCCCAAACGCTCCCTTATTAGCGATAATACTGCTGCTATAAGAACATTATTTTTTGGCATTCTAAGCCACTACAAAGAAAATTTTTTGATTGTTTGAAACAGTCTAAATTATTTAGAGCTATAGCATAATCATCGGCACCTGCGCCTTCTTCAGCATGAGCTCCAGGAAGGTTTTAATACACTTCTTGAATTGCTATTCCCCCAACGTGGAGAAGAGTAGCTCTTTTTTTTTTTACGGAAGTGTCGATGTTGGCATTCAGTAAATAAATTTCAAGTGCCCTCTTCCATTTCCTCCAGCGAGTGCCGACAGATGTCGGATCGCTTTCGCAATCGAAATGTCTAAGTTGGGAACTATGGATGATGCACGAGTCATTTTGGGTAGCAATAAAATATTGACTCTTATTTTTGCATGGCTTTTTACTGAAAATCAGTAACAGTATTACAACTGCATAGCCCTATTTTTTGTTGTACCTTGCGTGGCTTTTTACTGAAAATCAGTAACAGTATTACAACTGCATAGCCCTATTTTTTGTTGTACCTTGCGTGGCTTTTTACTGAAAATCAGTAACATTATTACAACTTTATTTATTTCAATTTTATTTCGATTTTATTTCAATTTTATTTCATATTTATTTCAATTTTATTTCAATTTTATTTCAATTTTATTTAGATTTTATTTCGATTTTATTTCAATTTTATTTCAATTTTATTCCAATTTTATTTCAATTTTATTTCAATTTTATTTCAATTTTATTTCAATTTTATTTCAATGTTATGCAAATTTTGTATCATTTATTTAATTTGTTATAATTGAAATTGTATAAATGTAATTAATTGTAATTGATAATCAAAATATGTTTTACTAACACAAGCTGTTTAAGAAAATTGTTACTAACCATTTATCAGCTCTGAGCTTGAATTAAAGATTTCTCGAGTACTCATTGCGTGGACTTCATTATATTTTTGTAAATGTTTGTTTTTTTTTTTTTTTAATAATTTACAGTCCTTTTAAAATTGTTACTTATTTAATCGGCGTGGCCCTTTGTTATTTACTCATTGCGTGGCCTTTTGTTAGGTACTTATTTAAACGGCGTGGCCCTTTGTTATTTACTCATTGCGTGGCCTTTTGTTAGGTACTTATTTAAACGGCGTGGCCCTTTGTTATTTACTCATTGCGTGGCCTTTTGTTAGGTACTTATTTAAACGGCGTGGCCCTTTATTATTTACTCATTGCGTGGCCTTTAAGTGTACCTTTATTATAACTATTTTCCGAATATGTATAAATTGTGCAAGCATAAAAATAGTTAGGTTAGGTTATCTACCTAATTTAACTATTGTGATGTAATTGTTCTTCAAATAAAACAGTAAAAGTAGAATATGTGTAGTAGTATAGTGTAAACACAACATACGTACTTTTGCTATCAACACTTCCAAATTCAATAAGTCTATTATTAAAATGACATTATCTAAAGCTATTTAATAATAGGTTTTTACTAATGAGTATAACAAATCCATAAACAAAATTAATTCTGTAAGTAATAATATCTTTAAGCGAGCTGAAATAACTAATTACCTATCCTTTCTACTGTGTTGTGAACAGTTAGGTAAGTATTTCTTATTATCTCGATCATAAATCTCATTATGTCGATAATTACGTTTGGTTAAACTTTTTTACTAATTGTGGGTAGTTACCGTTAGGTCGCATACTTGCACAATATTATATTTTTGTAGTATCCTTGCGTGGCCTTATTTTCCATCTAATACGATGCATGGCCATTTACAATGAAGGATAGTGGTATGAAACCGTTTATCAGTAACAATTGCTTACGTATTGGCTCGATTCATATGTGTTAGGGTTTGTGCGTTTTGATTTCCGCTAATCTATTGTTTTAATTAACATTCACTATTTTTGAATTTACATTAATATTGTATGCTGGCAACTTTACCGTTTTATTTAATTTATGGTCGCTCTGTGATTGGTTGAAAAAAAATGGCGGGAACCAATGACAGTCTCGTTTCTTCGCGCTAAAACGGGGGCGTTTGGGAGTTGATTTTAAAACGTTTGGCTGGTTGCGCATCTATTCTGTTATCGGACTCGACGCTATAAGCTGTGCAAAGTTATTGAGTGATAGTAATAAACGGTGAGAAATTGTACCGAATACTAAATAGTGATCTTGTTTTGTAAAGAAATATAAGACAGTTTTATACCCTAATAAGTGCATCGTTATTCTGCTACGACCTGTTCCTGTTCCTGTTGGTGATACCCACATTTCAGAAGTGGGATAGCAACGTAAGTGTACGCCCATTAATTTGCATTTAGCTTTTGTTCTCGGTTATTAGCCACTGCTTGGTAACACGACTTTTTATTTTTAATGAGAGTTTCAAAATAATAAATGTGAATATACTATTAAAATCAGTCTACCTAACCTTAGTTATACCGATATGTTACCGAGTAAGGGCATGATATTTTTTTTTAAATAAACTGTAGTGTCACATGGTTTTCTTGCATTAATCTCAGCATAAGTAGTGCTCATAATTTCACGATATAATACCGTCAAATATTTGAGCAAGATTGCTTGCTAATATTAGCTCAATAATAGCAGTTTGATGGACGGTAATGCTATGATATTTATCACAAATTATAAGATTTAGATTTTTAAAACCCTAAGATATACCTACCTACTAGATTTTAATTACTTTATCCTCTGAAAACGTAAACGTTCAGAGACGTGCCTTAATTTAATTGGCACACAGTGTTTAGACACCTCCAAATAGAGTAATATTTTACTATTCCATTATTGAAGGAATGCATTCATAATTTCGCTATAGTCGAGTGCTTTGTTAATTGCCATCTTCGAATTACAAACGCATAGAGACTACCTACATAAATTGTTTCATAGCTTCGATCAAAGCTAAGATCTTTTTTTTTTTTCTGTTGAGCTCCCGCATCATGGATGGGACATCTAGACGCCCAAGTACGGGATCCAGCCATCGAAGACTTGAGACGCCCCACGTGCTGGAGCATCGAAGTAGGAGCCGGGTGAGAGAACGCAGCCATAGCCGGTTGCGAACTCGCAGCCCATGTCGCAACCGGGATCAAGAACTGAGTTCGAGCCACCAACGAGTTAAGCTACTCGAAATGCAGCTGCTACAAGAACGGGAGCGTCTTCTACATGCCAAGACACGTGACCGGAGTCGCAGCCGACGCTGCGAGCGGCGCACACCGCCGCAGCACGCCGACCGGCGTAGCAACCGCAGTCGCAGCCATCGCAGTGGGACAAGCGGCCCTGAACGGCGGCGAGCGGGAGCCAGTCAACAAATCGGCGACGGTGACGGCCCACAGGCTGAGCATCGTAGCGTCGCGGGACACTTTGAAAGGTCACGTAGCCCATCTGTATCTAAAAAGTATATTGTTGATGTTTTCAAATGTTTGAAGGACAGTTTGGCATCTCAACCAGCTCGAGACACACGATCGTTTCAGAAAATTGATCACATGAACATACTGCCTAATTTTGATCCATCTACAAAAAACCAACGGGTCGACGTATGGCTCAAAAAGGTCAACGAGTGCGCCAGTGTGTATGGTTGGGATGATAGAACTGTCATTCACTTTGCTATGCAAAAACTCCAAGGTCTCGCCAAAACATGGTATGAAGGTTTAAACTCAGTGTTATTTAACTGGCAAGAATGGCAAGAGAAATTGGTAAACGCCTTTCCATGCGAACAAAATTACGGTCAGGCCTTGGAGGAAATGCTTAAAAGAAGGAGCCGGTATAATGAACCTATAGAGGTTTACTTCTATGAAAAACTAGCTTTGCTTAATCAATGTGACATTGTGGAGAAACGTGCGGTAGATTGTATCATTCATGGAATCAGTGATAGGACCCTCAAGTCAGGTGCTCTAGCTTTACGCTCCTCTCATCCCGATCAGCTCTTACAATTTTTGATGAGCAGCAGAGATTCTTATCAGCCTTCCGATCGAAATTATAACAAAAACAAAACCGATCACTCTAGTACCCCAAATGGTCAGCCCGGTCAAAGGTCGGGTGCTAAATCAAGTTCATTCTCTGGGTGCTATAATTGTAAAGAAAGAGGTCACAGTTTCTTACACTGTCCTAAACCGCTTATAAAATGCACAAAATGCAACAAAGTAGGGCATACAGTTGATAACTGTAACACGCAGCCACAAAATAACGTCGTAAAACCCAGTGGTAATATTCCAAAAACCATGTGTATCGATGTAGCCAGTCAGGTACGCGACTCTCATCCGAACTCAAAATTTATAAAGGATGTGAAAATAAACGGTACGTTACAGCAAGCTTTTGTAGATTTTGGGAGTGAAGTCACGCTTATAAAGGAGTCTGTAGTTAATGAGTTAGGCTTAAACCACGATCACATACCATCACTGTTGAAAGGGTTTGGAAACGGTATAGTAGAGTCACCAGGCGGGTTGTTACTTAATTTTGAAGTAGATGGTGTCAATGCTCAGGTTTTATGCAAGGTTGTGTGTGATAAGTTGTTAGAGAAATCAACTCTTATAGGGCAGTCCTTCACCGAACAACCTCATATCGTAGTTTATAAAGATGTTACTAGGCTACAATTTATTAATATCGGCAATGAAATGCCACAACCAGATCTGGATCTAACAGAGTCCTCTCTTAAGGTTAGGGCAACTGGACTGGTAGAACTCTACGGTGCAGCATCAGTGAAGGCGTGGGTTGAACCCTCCACAAGTGGTAGCATTCTTATAAATAATAGTATCGCTGGGAAACCAAACAGGCAGTATTTTATTTGTGGAGGTCTCTATCACTCTGAAAACAGTCGTGTCCACATAACTGTGTTCCCTTGCTCGAGTTCCTGCCGAATCACAAATAATTTAGTTTTATGTCGTGCAAAGAGAGTGGAGGTTGTTAGTAGAGTAGTAGTCGAACCACCAGAAATCCCTGTAGCGATCGAGGGCGACTTCGATGAGAATCTTGTTCGTGTCGGTGATAAGGTGCCAGCAGACGTGAAACAAAGGTTGTTAGAGTTGCTTAGAAAATATCATCGTTGCTTCGCGTCTTCTCTTAAGGACCTAGGTTGTACCAACGTGACCGCAATGAATATAGAGTTAAGCAGTGAGCGCCCTGTCGTCTACCGCCCATATAGGTTATCGCATTATGAACGTGAGAAGGTACGAACAATGGTGAAGGAGATGCTGGATGCAGGGATAGTGAGGGAATCTATCTCAGGTTACGCTAGTCCAATTCTACTGGTACGCAAAAGGGATGGATCGTTTCGAATGTGTGTCGATTATCGTATGCTCAATTCTGTCACTGTGAAGGAGCGCTATCCAATGCCCATTATCGAAGACGAAATAGCACGTCTTACTGGCCAGGCTTGTTTCATTTCGCTCGATCTTACATCAGGCTATTACCAGGTGCCGATTTCAGAACAGAGTAGGCACCTCACCTCGTTTGTCACGCCAGACGGCCAATACGAGTTCAATCGCATGCCGTTTGGTTTGGCTAACGCACCGGCCGTTTTCCAACGGATGATGAATTCGATATTAGGGTCTGCTCGGTTCAACAAGGCAACAGCGTATTTAGATGACGTCCTTATTTTCGGTAAGGACTTCAGTGAGTGTCTGATACGGCTTGAGGAGGTATTGCAACTTTTGGAGAAGGCAAATCTCACATTAAACCTTTCCAAATGTGACTTCTTACGTGACAAAATCGATTATCTGGGTTACGAAATTAGCGCAGCTGGAGTCAGGCCTGGCGATAAAAAAATCATTAGTGTCATGAATTTTCCACGACCCGAGAATGTCCATAATGTACGCCAGTTCCTTGGTCTGGCTAGTTATTTCCGAAAGTTCATCCAAGATTTTGCCCGAATTGCCTTGCCTCTCAGCAAGTTGCTAAAAAAGGACATCGCATGGACATGGGGTAATAGCCAAGAGGAGGCTTTTGAAATCTTAAAATCTAAGTTGGTTGATAGGCCCATTCTTGCGATATACGATCCTACAGCTGAAACAGAGCTTCACACAGACGCCAGCAAATTAGGTGTTGGGGGCATATTATTGCAGCGCTCCGAAGCACATGATGTCTTCCGTCCAGTAGCTTACTACAGTCGACAAACCTCTCCTGAGGAGAAGAATTTTCATTCGTACGAACTCGAAACATTAGCAGTGATCTGTTCTTTGCGGAAGTTTAGGGTCTATTTACTAGGTAAATCATTCAAGATCGTTACAGATTGTAGTGCCCTACGATCTACGTTCTCAAAACGTGACCTTATCCCGAGGATAGCACGCTGGTGGCTCCTTCTGCAAGAGTTCCAGTGTTCAGTCGAGTATAGAGCAGGCGTAAAGATGGGCCATGTAGATGCGCTGTCCCGTAATCCGATAGAGAGCTCTGAAGAGAATTTAATCGATCAATGTTCCGTTATGTCAATCAGTAGCGAGGATTGGTTACTAACGCTTCAGCTTGGAGACACCGAACTCTGTAGGATTAAAACCATTTTAGGTGACAACCTTAATGAGAAGGAACTCCGATATTTAAAAGATAATTTTGTGGTCAAGGATAACAAATTGTTTCGTTGTATAGGTAATGATAAAAATAATCTTCGTTGGGTAGTGCCCAAAGGTGCGAGGTGGCAAGTGTGCCGGGTGAACCATGACGATATTGGACATTTTGGGGTGGAAAAGACTCTCGAAAGAATAAAAAAACATTATTGGTTTAGTAAAATGTCCAAGTTTGTAAAAAAATATGTTGGCTCGTGCATCGAATGCGCTTATGGAAAAAACAAAAGTAAAACACACGAGGGTCTGCTCCATCCCATCACCAAAATAGAAGTTCCATTTCATACGGTACATATTGACCACCTCGGGCCTTTTGTCAAGTCAAAGAGAGGCTATACTTACCTTCTAGTTGTTGTAGAAGCCTTCACCAAATTCTGTTTTATTAAACCCGTTAGAAATACCAATAGTTTGAATGCAATTAGAGTTCTTGAGGATATATTTTTCACATTTAGAGTCCCTGATCGTCTTATAAGCGATCGAGGTACCTGTTTTACGTCTCACGCGTTCAGTCGGTTCTGCCTTGACAAGGGAATTAAGCACGTTCTCAATGCAGTAGCCAGTCCGAGATCGAATGGCCAGGTTGAACGTTACAACCGTACAATTCTCGATTCCTTGAAAGCGATGACTGTTAAATACGGTGAAAAGGATTGGGACAGTCATGTAGGGAAAATTCAGTGGGGTCTAAACAATACCTTTCAGAAAACTACTGGTAGGACACCGTCAGAGGTACTATTTGGAACTAGTATGAGTAGTGAGATAAATCCCATTCTTAACGAAGCAACCAAAGACTCTCGCGAAAACTGCGAAACTTCCGCTATTCGAGAGGAGGTCAAAAAAAGGATTGTTATCGAGCAGGCTAAGCAAAAACGGGCTTATGACAGAAATAGGGTACCAGCCCGAATTTATGTCGAAGGTGAACTTGTCAAAATAACCAAGACTTGTTTCAATAATGACGGACAAAGTAAGAAACTCATGCCTTCGTATATAGGGCCCTATCGTGTCACCAGGGTTCTAGGTAGAGACAGATATAAGGTAGCACCAGTTCCGGGGGTGGCCAGCATGCAAAACAAACGGCCTACTACGGTGGCAGCAGACCGTATGATGCCATGGATTCACATTGCGGCCCTAGAACTGAATAATTCGGATACCAGTGGCACGGATGACGAGGATCATGCTGAACCATAATTTGGCTTTTTACTGTATTCCCAAGCTCTTTAATGTTTTCCACTAAGCTTAAGTGACGCTTAACTACAGATGCGTGTCATTCATTGTTTCAGATCAAGCACGAGAATCGATCGGATCGTGACTTGATTCAACAATTTATATCCTATTGGCTGTCACAAGTAAATCGATCGTCTTGTAGGCAGCAGTAGACCCCGAAAAATCGATCGTTCGGGTTAAGTAATTCGATTATGGGTAAACCGATTAATCGATCGTTCGGACCCTAAAGCAGAGTTTAATTAGAAGTGACAGAAAACATGAATCGATCGTTGTTTTCTGATCAAATAAAGAGATTCTTAATAAGTTCTAGAAATTATATAAGATGTTACTGATCCGATGCATGTAATTCAATAACCAGATTTAGAGAGCTGATGTCTACTTTATGTTCCTTGACAGTTGAGATCTTATGTGTGAAGTTAAGTTTAAGATGATACTCAGGTAGTTTTATTTTTATTTATTTAATTAAACCTTAAGCAATTGAACTGTTAGCTAGTGAATTTATACGTATTTAATTAAACTTGTACCTAATCAATTTAAAGGTTGTCTTGTAGATATTGCCATTGTACCACTATTTATTTAACACTATTGTAAAACAGATATATAACAATTTTGGTATACAATAAATTGAATATAAATGTTATTTAGCTGAGTAAATTCAAATTAATTTGTAATAGCCACAGTTGGTTAATAAGTTAGGAAACAGTTTATTGTAATTTGATATTATTCAAATAGGAATGTATTATGTAATAGCTGAGCAACCTGCCCACGTTCCGATTGTTAGGGTTCCACCTGGTGTCGTGTGCGGGGACGCACACGTTGTCAGGACGGTCGATTGTTAGGGTTTGTGCGTTTTGATTTCCGCTAATCTATTGTTTTAATTAACATTCACTATTTTTGAATTTACATTAATATTGTATGCTGGCAACTTTACCGTTTTATTTAATTTATGGTCGCTCTGTGATTGGTTGAAAAAAAATGGCGGGAACCAATGACAGTCTCGTTTCTTCGCGCTAAAACGGGGGCGTTTGGGAGTTGATTTTAAAACGTTTGGCTGGTTGCGCATCTATTCTGTTATCGGACTCGACGCTATAAGCTGTGCAAAGTTATTGAGTGATAGTAATAAACGGTGAGAAATTGTACCGAATACTAAATAGTGATCTTGTTTTGTAAAGAAATATAAGACAGTTTTATACCCTAATAAGTGCATCGTTATTCTGCTACGACCTGTTCCTGTTCCTGTTGGTGATACCCACATATGTGATTTTGATTTAGCTCATAACTCAATGTAAAATGAGTGTTAATTTGCTAGTATTTTTTCTTATATAATAACAAATAATTTGTAATAGGCTATTTGGAACGAATCTACCCGCAAACAACTGATAGGCAATCAACAATTACTTATATTCCTTCCTTCATTTTATTTTGTTTTTAATGTGTCATGTACTCACTTTTATCCTCGTCGCCATTTGTAATGTCTCGGGGGTCAATAAAACACACTTTTTGTCACTCAGGTTATCTGATCAGGATGCACTGTATGCGCAAGTCTAAAGACGTGCTCACTCGCCTACGGCTGGTAACCGACTGACAACGCCAATGCGCCCGCGCATACACTACAGATAGGGTTAATAAAAGCTGTTTTCCAAATACGCGGCATCACTCCCTCGCTAAGAGAACGACGAAATATTAGGGTAAGTGGTAAAGTTAAACTTTGTGCGCATTTAATTAAAAGTATAGCAGGAATACCATCAGGCCCAGCTGACTTATTCACGTCAATAGCCTTCAGTAGCTTCAGCACATTAGCTTCGCAGACTTCAATTGAGCTTATATCAGAGACAGACATTTGCATGTCATCATCCAACTGAGTTACTCCGGGGACAGTACTCTGGAGAAAGTTAAACGTAAAAACTTCACTAAACATGTTGCATATTTCATCACCCTGTCCCGACGACCTCTCTCCATACTTCATAATAGATGGTAAAATACATGAAGATTTTTGCTTGCTCTTAACGAAAGACCAAAAAGCCTTAGGCGACTTATTAATACTATTTTCTATTGCATCGATGTAACTATCGTACATTTCTTTTTCCAATAATTTAGGACGATTTCGCAAAGTTAAGAATGAATCATAGTCCGATAAATTTCCGTATTTTTTAAATTTGGAGTGATATTTAATTTTTTCTTTAAGAATTTTTATTAGCGGAGTTTTACACCAAGGGGGATACTTAGATATAGATTTGATTGTTTTAGTAGGTATAAAAGTTTCACAAATTTTATTAAGTCTGACGTAAAACAATGACAAGGCATCTTCCACTGATCCCTTGGCCAGATCACGGCGCCAGTCGAACATTTCAAGTTCCTTCATTATAGAAAGAAAATCTGCTGACTGATAGAGAAATGCTTTTCTTTGCTGCGACGGGAGCGTATGATACTCAACAAAATCTACGAAAATACTCAAAGCTGTATGGTGAGGGTCTTCAGGAACAAGAGGGTCAGAGCAATTATCAACAGTAAGGTGATTGTTACAAAAAATTAGGTCCAACACCCGTTCATTATGATTCTTATGTCCGTTGTATTGGACCAAATCAAAAGTATTCAAAATATCAAAAAAATCAGTCTGAATAGAACCTTGAATATTTTCCGGGCGAAAGGAGCATCCGTCGTCAGTTAGGTGCCATGTTAAATTTGATAAATTAAAATCTACTAAGATAATAAAGGTATCTGTTATGTTGTTCAATAAGATGTCATTTAACTTGTATAAAAATTGGTAAGCTGTGCAGTGAGTGAATACCCTTTGTTTTGCTTGCAGAGATAAATTGTACAAATATGCAATTTATATGAGACAATGGGTCTGGAACGCTTCAGAGTTAGAGTAACCCATAGGTCCTCTGCGGACGAACGCCAGTCAGCGCGCTCCTCTACAATGAGCTCGCGTCGAACAGCAATAAGAACGCCGCCACCAAGTGTCTGATTTTTATCAAAGTAATCTCTGTCGCGCCTCCAAACCATATAGCGGTCATCAAAAATTCGCTATTATTAAAGCCCTCCTTTAGCCATGTTTCAGTTAAACATATGACATCATAGTTACTTGAGCACACATTCCTATAGAAACTTGAAGTTTTAGTCCGCAAGCCACGTACGTTCTGGTGATAAATATTAATTGGCATAATTTAAAAGGGAAAATAATTAGAATGTGTATGTATATAATAATAATTAAAAATGTATTTACATAATAAATAACTACAGTACAGTGTGGAGGACCCAAAACAAGTATGTGATAAACAAAATGCGGTCTCACGGTTCGAAATAAACTTAAGCGAAGTAATAAGCTGATTTCAATATGTACCACGGCAATTAAGCTAGATTCTTTCCTATGAGTCGTTAATGAGATAATAAACAAGTTAAGACTATGGTGATCAATTAGATAAACATTGTGACAACGGAAAAAATAGCACAAACCCATGAATGAACAATTTTTTACAAAGTACGATAACATAGAAATAAAAATTCTTGTAGAAAATGAGCAACAAGCAACTCCAAAGTAACAGTTATAAAGCACATAATGCAAACGATCGGCAAAAAAAGATAAACGATTAGTGCAGGTAAACAAACCCGTTGACGTGACTAATACGTACACACCAGTGCTTCTCGACCCAAACACTAATATACACATAAGTTGATGAAAGTATGACAATATAAGAAACATTAACATATTTTTTTCAAATCTAGTTCTGACGTAATTGCGTAAGTGGGGCAAGTAGAATTTTTTTTCACCAAAATTTTGCAACCCTTTACCCAAACAAAAGAAAAATCCTTCTCCTTGCACAAAATCTTCACCCTATTATTAGTTCTGAAGTAGTTGCTTGATTTCTTGATATTAAGTAGTTGCTAAGATGTATAGACAAATAGTTGTTCATCCGTCAGATAGGCAGTTGCAACGGATTGTTTGGCGTCATAACAGCTGTGAGCCTATTAATGTTTACGAGTTAAACACCGTCACGTACGGTACGGCTAGCGCACCGTACCTTGCGACAAGGTGTATTAAACAAATAGGTCGAAATGTAGGGACTCGAATGTAGGGACCCTAAAATATCAGACACTAGCTGCTGCCCGCGACTTCGTACGCGGATTCTGTTGCTTATGCCAGCGGCACGGGGTCGTCAAAATCGAACATCTGATAAGTCTGATGTCCAATTTCAAGAGCCCGGGTAAAAAATAAATGGGAGTTTTGGCCTGTAGAGTCAAATTTTTATTCATCATCTAAAATTAGTTCTAAATTGTTACCGCCTTTACTGCTTGGAGGTACTCCCAGCTTATGTTATTTTAAAATTATACAGTGAAATTAGTGACAGCTTTGATTTCCACATCAGGTGTTCCAGATCTTCAATTTTATACGTCAACAGAGAGTGCTCAACACGCAGAACAACTCTTGCTAAGACGTCATTCCTATACTTATATGTAGCTGGGCTCTTGGTGTCCCACATCAGGTGTTCCAGTACTTCAATTTTATACGTCAACAGAGAGTGCTCATCAGGCTGAATAACTTTGCTAAGACGTCATTCCTATATGTTATGGTGTAGCTAGGCTCTTGGTGTTCTACATCAGGTGTTCCAGATCTTCAATTTTTATACGGCAATAGAGAGTGCTTATCAGGCTGAACAACTCTTGCTAAGACGTCATTCCTGTATATGTTATAGTGTAGCTGGGCTCTTAGTGTTCCACATTAGATGTTCCAGATCTTCAAATTTATTCTCTCAGCAGAAAATACTCATCACGTGGAACAATTTTTGCAATGGCACCATTTTTGTATGTCTTATAGTTTAGCTGGTCTGTTGCGGTTCTGCACCAGGTGTTCAAGATTTCAAGATAAATTATAGCCCATATGTTGGCCAGACTTAATACCTATACAACAAAAAAGAATCATTCAAATCCGTCCAGTACTTTTTGAGTTTATCCCGGACATACATACAGACAAACAGACAAACAGATAAACAGACAAACAGACAAAAATTCTAAAAACTATATTTTTGGCTTCGGTATC
The DNA here is from genome assembly GCA_950005045.1 of Agrotis exclamationis. Taxonomy (NCBI): domain Eukaryota; kingdom Metazoa; phylum Arthropoda; class Insecta; order Lepidoptera; family Noctuidae; genus Agrotis; species Agrotis exclamationis. The sequence continues at coordinate 19,520,326 of OX465415.1, read as the reverse complement.
GATTGTAGATCACACCCCAAGTATTCTTTTAAAAAAATATTCAATGTACAGTTTTGACTTTCCTACTATTTTAGTAGCTGGGCTCTTAGTGTTCCACATTAGATGTTCCAGATCTTCAAATTTATTCTCTCAGCAGAAAATACTCATCACGTGGAACAATTTTTGCAATGGCACCATTTTTGTATGTCTTATAGTTTAGCTGGTCTGTTGCGGTTCTGCACCAGGTGTTCAAGATTTCAAGATAAATTATAGCCCATATGTTGGCCAGACTTAATACCTATACAACAAAAAAGAATCATTCAAATCCGTCCAGTACTTTTTGAGTTTATCCCGGACATACATACAGACAAACAGACAAACAGATAAACAGACAAACAGACAAAAATTCTAAAAACTATATTTTTGGCTTCGGTATCGATTGTAGATCACACCCCAAGTATTCTTTTAAAAAAATATTCAATGTACAGTTTTGACTTTCCTACTATTTTATTATATGTATAGATCATAAGGCACGACTTTTACGTCGACGATTTACTGTCCGGGGGTCCTTACTTAGACGAGGTAAGATACATCCGCACTGAAGTCACTAAGGCACTTGCGTCAGCATGTATGCCATTGAGGAAATGGAGGTCCAATCATCCTGAACTGGTGTTGGATGCTGTTCCTGCCTCTGGTGACTTGCTTGCCTCACGTAACTTGCCTGCCTCGGCTGACTTAGACATTGCATATCACGAGCCCGACAAGTTACTCGGTCTGGGTTGGTATGTCGCTTCCGATGAGTTAGGGTTTCCTACAAGTCTGAGCATGTCTTCGGCTGGGCACACTAAGCGTGATTTGTTATCCGTGATTGCGAGAATTTTTGATCCCTTGGGTTTGTTATGTCCTATTATTGTAACCATGAAGGTTTTATTACAGAAAATGTGGTTAGATAAATTGTCATGGGACCAACCAATGCCTGATGAAATAAAAAACCACTGGGATAATATAGTTAAATCATTGCCACTTTTATCTCATTTCCGTATTCCGCGAATCGTAGTTTGTAATTCATATCGTGAATTAGAACTACATATTTTCTCAGACGCGTCTGAGTCCGCATACGGTGCTTGCGTCTACGTTCGCAGCATTAATGATGAGGGTAAATATTCGGTTTCTTTGTTAATGGCTAAGAGTCGAGTAGCCCCTATAAAGCCCACAACAATCCCGCGACTGGAGTTGTGCGGTGCGGTAGTTGGCTCTCGTCTTTATGACAAGGTGAAGAGCTCACTCAAAGTGGAGATCAGTCGGGTCTATTGTTGGACTGATTCGACCATCGTCCTGGGATGGTTACAGATGATGCCTACCAAACTTCAGCCGTTTGTGCGCAACCGCGTTGCTGAAGTTTTGGATAAGGCGGGTAACTGTACCTGGAGACACGTTCCAACAGACAAAAACCCAGCAGACCTAATATCTCGTGGTGTGGATATTAGTGTTCTGCAGGGGTTGGATCTGTGGTGGTCCGGACCAGACTTCCTGAAACTTGACCCGTCTGAGTGGCCTTCTAAAGTCAAATGTTCGGGACTAGAAACATTACCGGAGACTCGACCTAATGTAGTTTTAAATGCCGTCAATAAGGATACAAAAAGTGACGTTTTCATTGATTTTAGTAGTTTTTCTAATTATTCACGTCTTGTTCGTTCCGTATCTTATATTTTAAGATTTATTAAATCATGTAGGAAACAATACCCAAAAACTAAATTTTTGTCTCAGGATGAGTTACAAGAAGCACTCAATGTTATTGTTATTAAAAGTCAGGCTGAGTCATTTGCCGAGTATGAGTTGCTTTTAAATAAAAAGTGTTTACCTAATAAGAGCGCCCTTCAAAAGTTTAACGTATATTTTGATAGTAAAAACATAATGCGGGTAGGAGGACGACTCGAAAATTCTAGTTTTGATTTTAATAAAAAACACCCTATCTTATTACAGTCCACACATCATTTTACAAAATTGTTATTTATTTTCGAGCATAGACGATTAATGCATGCTGGCCCACAGTTACTACTAGCTTCCATTAGGGAATCTTACTGGCCAATAGGAGGCCGCAACTTGGCGAAGGTTTGTTATCACAAGTGTGGTATGAAAGGACAGGTAGCTGCTCCTATTATGGGTAACTTACCACAAGAACGACTTCGTCCAGATTATCCCTTTGAGAGCACGGGCGTTGATTATGCCAGGCCTATTATGTGTGCTAGTCGTCAAGGTCGCGGATGCAGGCTAGTAAAGGTGTATGTCGCAATTTTTATATGTTTTACGACCAAAGCCATTCATTTGGAACTCGTTGGCGATTTAACAAGTAATAGTTATTTACTAGCTTTGCATCGATTTATTGCTCGAAGAGGTAAACCCGTTGACATTTTTTCCGATTACGGTACCTCATTTGTCGGTGCGTACAATGACCTTTCTAATTTTTTGAAGGAGAATAGTTTGTCCTTGGGTGAAAGTGCAGCAAACGACGGAATAAAATTTCATTTTATCCCTGCGTACACCCCGCATTTCGGTGGCCTCTGGGAGGCGGGTGTAAAGTCAACAAAGTACCACCTTCGCAGAGTGTTGGGAAATTGTAATTTAACTTTTGAGGAGCTGTACACTGCACTGACTAAAATCGAAGCCATTTTGAACTCTCGTCCACCGACGCCGTTGTCTTTAGATCCTGCTGATTACACACCGCTTACGCCGGGTCATTTTCTTGTTGGGCGGCCTCTTATTTCCTTGCCGCAGCCTGATTATCAAGATCGCTCTGCCAACCATCTGTCTCGCTTCCAACGGATAGAACAACTCCGCCAACATTTTTGGAGCAGATGGAGCAAGGAGTATGTGGTGGAATTACAGCTGCGGACTAAATGGCGTTCCTGCAAGGACGGGTTGAAACTGAACTCCTTAGTAGTGATTAAGGAGGACAATCTTCCTCCGTTGAAGTGGAGACTTGGCCGAATTGTAGCTGTTCACCCAGGAACAGATGGCATCGCTCGTGTAGCTGAAATTCAGACGTCCACTGGCATCGTACGAAGGGCATTCAACCGAATCTGCCCATTGCCTGTGACTTCGGAGCCTGGTTGAAACCGTTGCTTTCAACGCGCGGGGGCATGTTCGTGCGCCTGATGTTTTCACCATAGCAGCAACTTGCGCTTGTCACTGGAGCTATTAATTAATAGTAGTAATTATTAAATCGACGGTAAAAAGGCAAAAGGGGTCAAGCGCCACATTTTGCGATCTTAACTTTTTTATTGACCCCAACTCCACTATTTTTTCTCTTTCGAATGGTCATAGTATCGTTTTTCTAGCAAGAAAAAAAGTCACTTGCACCAAAGAATTATTTGTACTGAATTGCCAAATCGATACTTACCAAAAGTGCTCAAGCGACACCGACTTTACCTTGCTTGGTTGAAGGACCATTTTGTATATTACGTTTTTGTATCGCCTTGTCATTTGGCATAATTTTAAAAACAATATTAGAAATAAATATGTCGTTTGTATCCATATTCCTTTTATTTGTTTAGTAATATTTTTTCACTTAACACTAAAAACGAAAATGAAATACTATAACATCGCTTACACCCATATAGTAAAGATTGTCAACTAAACATAATTGGCGCTTGGCCCCTTTCTTAAATAATTTTATTTTCATTACGTTGCATTTGATTCACTCAGTACGCGCGCCAGCGCCGTTGCAAGTGGGTGTATGTTTTGTGTGCGTGAAAGCAAGTTCACGCGTGTTTGAAACGCGATCGCAGTTTTTAACACAGATTAACATTTTATATAAAACATGTCTGCAACTCCCGAAAACGTGAAATTGAGACGTATTTTAGACCGAATAATTGTTGATTTTTTTTATTTTATTAAGAACTAGCTTCTGCCCGCGACTTCGTGCGCGGATCCTGTTGCTTATGCCAGCGACAACGGAGTCGTCAAAATCGAAGATCTGAAACGTCTGATGTCCAATAGAGCCCGGGTAAATAATAAATGGGAGTTCTGGCCAGTAGAGTCAGATTTTTAATGATATACCATCGTCATCGAAAATCAGTCCTAAAGTCTTACCGCCTTCACCGCGTGGAGGTACTCCCAGTTTATGTTATTTTATAATTAATTATACAGGGTGAATTGTTCAACTGGGCGTGGATGGCTATTTCCGAAACTATGAGGAACATCAAAAAACGTTGAGTCTCGAGGCCGATTTTGATGTAAACTATTGTTGTGACTGTACTTGTTCAACTCAATAATTTCGTATTAATTGCTGAATACAGTGGGATTGTTGAGACGTGAAATCCAGTGAAACATTGAAAACAATGAAATTTTATAATTTCGAATTAATTATGGATAGAGATGTAAAGTAACATATAAAATAGCAATTTCATAAAAATCTGTAATTTCCTTAAGTTTGCCGTATATGATTACTTCCCAGAATTTGATCCTTATTAGCAACACTAACGAATATGTAATAATACAGGTGTGATTTTTTTCCAAAATCAGCGGGTTCGATTCCTGGCCAGGATTATTAATTTTTCTAAAATCCAATGATGCAGTTTTAGTTTTCATCAGAATCGGCCTCGAGACTCCTTTCATCGTTTTTTGATATTCCTCATAGTTTCGGAAATAGCCATCCACGCCCAGTTAAAAAATTCATCATGTATAGTGAAATTAGCGATAGCTTTGATTTCCACATCAGATGTTTCTGATCTTCGATTTTTATAAGTCAACAGGAAATGCCCATCAGACCGACAACTTTTGCTAAGACGTTATTCCTATATGTGTTATGGTGTAGCGGGGCTCTTGGAGTTCCACAACGGGTGTTCCAGATCTTCAATTTTTATACCTCAACAGAGAGTGCTCATCAGGCTGAATAACTCTTGCTAAGACGTCATTCCTATAAATGTTATAGTTTAGCTGGGCTCTTGGAGTTCCACATCAGGTGTTCCAGATCTTCAATTTTTATACGTCAACAGAGAGTGCTCTTCAGACTGAACAACTCTTGCTAAGACGTCATTCCTTTATACACACATCAAAAGTGTCTAGGGATCAAGCATTTTATGCGGATTTCTTGAGATTGAGATGTGGCTTTGTAATAAATTTATGATTTTATAAATTTATATGGATCCTTTTTGGTGCATTTCATAATTTGAATCAGGAACTGTGAATCAAATTCGAGTAAAAGATGAAAATCAGCTGTCAATATTTTCCCTATAAAAACAACAACGCATTGAAGACATTATTAGTGCTACTGTTTCCCTACTACTGATTAAAACCAACGTTATTATGGAGCGGCGACGTCATTTAAGCAGGGAAGAAATGCTCAGAGCCGTGGGAATGATAGAAGCTGGTTCCCGGCAACGTACTGTGGCTTTAGCTCTGAATACAAGTCAGAGTGTTATCAGTCAACTTTGGACACGTTACCGAAGCACTGGTACCGTGGCTGAGCGCCATGGAGGACGGTATCGCTGCACCACACGGAGACAAGACCGATACATTCAAATCTTAACTCGAAGAGCTCCAACAATAACCGCCATGATGTTAGCCGTGAGGCTTCATCACTCTTCAGGGAACTTAATTAGCGACCAAACAGTCAGAAACCGCTTGCATGAAGTGAACCTTCATTCCCGAAGACCGCTACGGGTACCACCTATAGCAATGCACAATCGTAGGATTCGATATCAATGGGCTCTTGAACACAGAAATTGGGCAGAAGAACAATGGCGTTTCGTGTGCTTTTCTGATGAGTCTCGTTTCGGTATGAGACCGGATACAAGACGTATACGACACTGGAGAACCCCTGGACGCCAACAGCGATTAAAATCCTGCCAGGAAGTCCATCCTTATAGTGGTGGAACCATCATGGTATGGGCGGGTATTTGGATCGGCGGAAGAACTGAGTTGATTTGGATCAGAGGCAACCTCAACGCTCAAATTTATGCTGAGACGATTGTATCAGACGTCATCGTTCCTCTACAAGTGCAAATCGGTCCCTTATTTCAGTTAATGCATGATAATGCACGACCGCACACCGCAAGAGTTGTAAGACAGACTCTCGCCGCAGCTAACATCAATGTCCTGCCCTGGCCTGCTCAGTCGCCAGACTTGAATCCGATTGAGCATGCATGGGATATGCTACAGAGAAGAGCTCTGCCGAATATGGAGGTTATCCAGTCGCAAGAAGACCTTTTTTTGTTGTTGCAACGAACATGGGCGGCCATTCCACAGCGTGATTTGGATGAACTCATTTTGAGTATGCCAAACCGATGTTCTTGTGTTGTTAGTGTTCGCGGTAGAAACACGGATTATTAATTGTTTAAGTTACCCAATAAAATTTTAAAGAAAACTGTTATTTCAGTCTTTTTTTCGAACTTTTGTGTTAGTGGTTCAAATGTCAAAAATCCCTTTATTAGGAAAATGACAAATTTCTTTATTAATGCAAAGGTGACTTGGTTTATCGTTACTGTGACAAACGAAAACACTTTATTTGATGAAGAAAATTTTAATTAATATCAATCAGGAGAAAAGTTATTGCAAAAATATATGTTGATCACTAGACACTTTTGATGTGTGTATGTTATAGTTAAGCTGGGCTCTTGGAGTTCCACACCAGGTGTTCCAGATCTTCAAATTTATTCTCTCAGCAGAAAATGCTCATCACGTGGAACAATTTTTGCTATGGCACCATTTTTGTATCTCTTATAGTTTAGCAGTTCTGTTGCGGTTCTGCATCAGGTGTTCAAGTTTCCAAGATAAATTATAGCCTATATGTTAATTGGACTTAATACCTATACAACAAAAAATCATTCAAATCCGTTCAGTAGTTCCGAAGATTAGCGTGCACAAACACACAGACAAACAGACACACAGACAAAAAATAATTAATTACAATTTCGGGTTCGGCATCGATAAAATAACAACCCCTGCTACTTTTTTTTATAAATTTACATTGTACAGACACCACTTTTCTACAAATTTATTATATGTATACCAAATTATTGCCCTCAGGCGACTCCTGCCTAATCTCAGGGGGCCAAACGCCTCCTGCCGTAGGCTGTACGCCGGTGTCGTGCGGTCCATGGCCCTCTACGGGGCCCCCGTGTGGGCCCTGAGCATCCGGACGCGACCACTAAAGTTGGTCGCATGCCAGAGGGTCATGGCTATCCGGATGATCCGGGGATACCGCACGATCGCCGGCGAATCGGCCAACCTGCTTGCCGGATTACTGCCCTGGGATCTGGAGGCGACTGCCCTCCAGCGCGTCTATGAGTGGCGCGTGGAGGCGCAGCGCCGGGGTGTATCGCCGCTGCCTCGAGAAGTCGAGGCGCGGCGGGAAGAGCTCCGGCGCGATCTCAGGGCAGTATGGAGGGGACGACTGTCGCTACCGACGGCCGGGCACGCCGCAATCGCGGCGGTAAGACCCCTCTTTGAGGAGTGGCTGGATAGGAGTCACGGCGTCCTGACCTTCCGCATGACGCAGGTCCTCACCGGACACGGATGTTTCGGGAGGTACCTGTGTCTAAGGAAAAAGGAGGAAACGCCTGGGTGTCACCACTGCGAAGATCGCCCGGAGGACACAGTAGAGCATACGGTGCAAGACTGCCCCGCTTGGGCAGAGCACCGACGTGTCCTCACGGCGGCGATAGGCGGAGACCTCTCGCGCCCAGCATTGGTTGCGGCCATGCTGCGGGGCGAGACGGAGTGGGAAGCGGTCGCCTCCTTCTGCGAAGCAGTAATGCTCGCGAAGGAGGTGGCGCGCCACGAGAGAGAGAGGACAGAGTCCTCCCTCCGCCCCACCCGCGGTGGTTGGCGCCCACGGCGTCGGACGTCGCAAGACGATCTCCGGCCACCGTAGGCGCGGGCATGCGGGCGGCAAGTAAAGGGCAACTCGCCGCCCGACCATGGACCATGCCCGGGTCGACGGCGCGTTGTGTTCCACGCGCGCCTCAAAGAGCGTCAGCACGATGACGGGGCCCCGCCCAAGAGGGCCAAAGCCTGCCGGGGTCGCGGGACTTATCTCATTACCGTGACCCCGGAACACAAAGGGCTATTGAAGGACACCGTGGATTTTAGTCAGTACAAGTCTGACAGTCCCTCCCGCCCTGCCCGGGGTGGGAGGACTCATTTGATGATTTTACCACGATAAAAAAAAAAAAAAAAAATGTATACCAAATTATTGTGGTTTATTTACTCAAATAATGTGATAACATGCTGTTGTATGTACTAACAGTTAGGTAACTGCTGTTTTTTGGATCTCAGTTTTGTTCCTTGTATTGTTTTAGTTTAATACACAATTATAGTTCTATTACCTACCTGCTGTGCCAAATATAAAATAATACTTATTAAGATTATGGTAGCTTAAGCCAAAATCTGAATTAGTTCTATGATCTGTTGTGCCAAATAAAATAAAATATTACTTTATTAACATGAAGCTTAGGCCAAAATCTAAATATTCCAACATTAAATATTGTTACTTGACCCCTCGCAAATGCGATAAACATGGTAAAAACCTGGAGTCAAACGACATCTATCTTTGAAACTATTGATCTCAGGCTTATTTTGATGTAAAATTATTAAAGAACATTGTATTTTAGTAAACTTTTCTGAAGATTGTGATGCGATTCAATAAAGCAATAAAGAGATATTTTTTATTAAAACTTTCTTTTCATTCTCCTGAACAATATGATCTGTGGTGCTTGACCCCTTTTGCCTTTTACCCGTCGAAATAGATACATTGTATGACTCGACAATTTGTTCACTTGCTGTACTTAAGTTGACCAGTTAACACCGAATTAAATTGATATATTCTTGTTCGAGTATTTTTCTGAAGATCTTCCACCAGCAACCCCTAGTTCTTCACACCTGGACCACCTCAGGAAGGTCGCCAATACCTTCACACGGAGGCTCATAATCGGAGGCGATTCGAATGCAAAGAGCACCTGGTGGGGAAGTCCTACAATAGACCATAGGGGCGACGAGCTGGCCGGTACAATTCACGAGCTGGGCCTTCATATACTTAACAGCGGAGATACTCCAACCTTCGACACCGTTCGCGGCGGTAAGCACTACACCAGTTTCGTAGACGTGTCGGCCTGCACTACTGATCTGCTGGACTTGGTGGAAGACTGGAAAGTTATCGCAAATCTTACGTGCGCTGACCACGGCGGGATAAGCTTCCAAATCAAGCTTAAAAAGTCAATCGGGATGAGTGTTAAAAGAACCCCAAGAGTATATAACACCAGAAAGGCGAACTGGGAACTGTTCCACAATAAATTTAACCAAATAAAACTTGAGCAAAATTTAACAATAAACAAAATAAATAATGTTACAACAATCACACAATTGGAAGATATCTTGGAAACTTTCAATAAAGCTATTACAGAATCTTGCAATACAGCAATCCCCAAGAAGAACAATGCCGAGACACTCACCCTACCCTGGTGGTCAGAAGAGCTCGCAAAGATATAGCAAGAAGTCACCACCAAGAAACGCCGAATCAGGAACGCTGCACCGATACGAAGACAGGGTGTGGTAAATGCTTACATCGAAGCCAAAAACGAGTACGAGCGGAAGGCTAGGGAGGCCCAGATCGTGAGTTGGAAAGAATTTTGCCGCAAGCAGGATAAAGAGAGCCTTTGGGAAGGGATCTATCGGGTGATAGGGAGAACCACCAAGAGGATAGAGGATATACCCCTGGAGGCAAACGGCATAACCCTTGATGCGAAAGGCTCCGTGAAGCTATTAGCAGACACGTTCTACCCGGAAGATCTTGAGGAGAATGACAACCAGGTGCATAGGAAGACGAGAAAACGAGCATCGATTGTTAATCAGCAATAGTCCGACGGACAGCCCGATCCCTTGTTCACAATTACTGAACTGCTCACAGCGCTGGACTCCTTTACTCCTAAAAAAGCGCCTGGCGCCGATGGTTTCACGGCGGATATATGCAGCCACGCTGTAAAAAGTGATCCCGAACTTTTCCTGGGAGTACTAAATGAATGTCTTGAACTCCACCACTTCCCAACGGCATGGAAGGAAGCAACAGTAATCGTGCTAAGGAAACCAGGAAAAGATTCGTACAAAACCCCCAAATCCTACCGTCCCATAGGACTGTTACCAATACTCGGCAAGGTCTATGAGAAGATGCTGGTGGGCAGGCTTAAACACCACATGCTGTCGAGTCTAAACCCGAGCCAGTTCGGATTCATGCCCCAAAGGAGCTGCGAAGACGCCCTCTATAAACTGATGCAACATGTTAACAACAAGTTAGACGAGAAAAAGATAACAACCATCGTGTCATTAGATATAGAGGGCGCCTTCGACAGCGCTTGGTGGCCGGCAATAAGAGTCCAACTGGCAAAGGGGAAGTGCCCTCTCAACATCAGGAGGGTCATCGACAGTTACCTTGACCAAAGGAAGGTGACGGTAAGATACGGCGGAGAGACCTACACTAAGGCAACAAACAAGGGTAGTGTCCAGGGATCGATAGGGGGGCCAATCTTATAGAATATTCTACTGAACCCCCTCCTGGATTTCCTCCAGGCGGAGGGTCACTATGTCCAGGCATTCGCTGACGATGTCGTCTTGGTATTTGACGGCCACACTGCACAACAAGTGCAGGGGCGTGCCAACGCCGCTCTCGAACTGGTGCGGGTGTGGGGTGTCGAAAACAAGCTCAAATTCGCACCTCATAAGACCAGCGCTATGGTAGTCACGCGCAAGCTCAAATTCGACACACCACACCTGCGCATGGGCGGGATCGACGTTGGCATGGCCAAACAGATCAAGATGTTGGAAGTCATAATCGACGAGAAACTTACTTTTAACGCGCACGTAACAAGCGTTTGTAAAAAAGCCATTATCGTATACAAACAGCTCGCAAGAGCGGCCAAGGCGAGCTGGGGTCTGCACCCTGAGGTGATCCGCACGATTTATACGGCAACCGTCGAACCCATCATCTTATACGCGGCGAGCGTCTGGGCACCGGCAGCCAATAAACTTGGGGTTAGTTTCTTTCTTGGCTTCGCGCTGAAAATGTGCAAGGCTTATCGCACGGTCTCCCTGAACTCAGCATTGGTTCTGGCGGGGATACTCCCACTTGATCTGCGTGTGCGCGAGGTAGCCTCGCTGTACAGGATCAAGGGGGGGGAACCTCTGCCGGAACTAGGGGACAGGGAGATTGAGCGACAAAAGCCGGCACTGGAAGCCCCACATCCTGCTGCGCTTACGCGTCTCCGGCTCACGTGCCTTCGTGACCAGAGCGACTTTGACGAAGTTGGGGACCGTGCAGTAAAAATTTTCACGGACGGCAGCAAGGTAGGAGGAAGGGTCGGTGCTGCGTTATCCATTTGGGAAAACGATGCAGAGACCAAGACCGTGAAGCTTTGCTTGCCGACATACTGCACGGTCTACCAGGCCGAACTACTAGCCATCTGTGAAGCCACGAGACGAATGAGGAAACACAGCGCGGCCGAATTCGGAATTTTCAGCGACTCCATGGCGGCTCTACAGACGGTCACCAACCTCGGTTCCCTCCATCCATTAGCCGTTGAGACACGCGAGAACATTTCCAACCTATCTCGACAGAACAAAATATTAACTTTGTACTGGATTAAAGCACACGCAGGATTGGAGGGAAACGAGAGGGCCGACCAGCTCGCCAAGGAAGCCGCTACAGCATTAGCCAAGAGAAAGCCAGACTACGATTTGTATCCCATATCATTCGCGAAGCAACAGCTCCGGCAGGAAACGATTCGCGAATGGGATGCCAGGTACAAATCTGGAGAAGTAGTAGGCATCACCAAACTCTTCTTTCCGGATGTTGCGTCGGCGTACAGAGTGATCCGTAAATTGGAGCTGACAACGCTGAGCACCCAATTGCTGACCGGGCACGGGGGTTTCTCCGAATACTTAAGCCGCTTTAAGTGTAAGGAGAGCCCCTCGTGCACCTGTGACCCCAACGAACAGGAAACCGTTCCTCACAAATAATAGCCGAATGCCCAGTTTTTGAGTACAAAAGATTCAACGCTGAACGAAAAATAGATACGAAGATCAAAAGAGAGAGTATAAAATTCATAATGCACGATAAAAGTAAAAGGGATAAATTCTTAAACTATTGCCTAAATGTCATAGAAACAGTCGTTAAAAGAAACAAGACATAAAATGTATGATGACCATATTTATTGTTAAGTATAGGGAACATCATACTGTAACGGTGTGAAAAAAAAAATTAAAAAAAAAGATCTTTAGTTATAATAATAATAATGTTTTCAAGTATGTGAGGGGAAAGAATATTGAATTTAAGAGTTACCGTTATGTTACAAATTAAAAAGTAATAAAGTAGGCCTTCAAACTCTCGGTTTTCAGCATTGAACTATTGTTTCAAGGACCTCTTGTTTAAGGGAATCTTTGGGTGATTCATTTGGAATAAAACAAAGAAATTAACATTGTAAACACTAACAATATAATACAGTGAATATAGACATCATACAGCTATAGATGGATTAGGGTTTGACATAGTAAGTTCCTGAGACCAGAAAGATCTAGAAAGAGGGCGAGGCATCGGTGCCTGTGATATGCGAAACGCGCACTGACTCTAGTTTTGGCCAAAAGAATATAAAGGACTTACGTGGTACCACGGATCACGCACACACTCGTTCACGATGTGGCTACGGAAGCCATGGGTTCTTGCGCGGGACGCCGGCGACGAAGCTGGTCTGGCGTCACGACGGGCAGGCAACCACTAAGGCCGTCAACCGCACAGGATCGTCGACGGACGCCTCTGCTGGCGCACCGCGTCGAGGGCGTGGAATACCTCCCACGAAGTCGATCAGGAGCACACGCAAAGCGGCGCGGTTGGCAACGGCTTTGACAGACCCTCGGGATCGTCCACTGGGTGACACACCATAATGGACAAGACCCGCCGTGTAGGTCTCCCTCCGGAAATTTACGACTGCCGCACGGAGCACGCGGTGAAGAAAATTGTCATCGATCAACGCAGGGCTGACGACGTGCTTCTATGATGACCAACCATCCATCGGGATATAAGGACTAGCCATATCTTGTAGTTTTTACAGTAAGAAAACCCAAGAAAAATTATAAGCGCACACGGCGCTATTCAAAGTTCAGCCGGCCATCTTGTCCGGTGTCGTGTAGTGAGTCGCACAGCACGCGACTTGCTCACGCCATGGTTTTGGTCTAGACTGTTCGATGACATCGGAAATCGTCGGAACGGAGAGATAAAAGAAATAAAAGAAAGAAAAAGCATTTATTTGGCGCAAAGGGACCACGATAGACACACACATTCGAAATAAAAGTAAACACAGAAAAAAAAAACTTAAAAACCTATATCTAACACAAGAGAAAAAAAATAAAATAAAAGAATAATTTTTCGTGTGTCTCACGGCTGCGCCAAAAAGGCCCAGTTCAGCAAAAATGTCGAGCACCTAGTGCTCGACATGACACGCATGCTCGAGATGACAGTTCGTTCCACATGAAATGTTGACATTGAAAATTCTTTAACTATTTTTACTAATTCTAGTTTCAAAACAGCATAAACTAATTGACACTAAAATAACTCACTTGTCCAAGTTTATGTAGTTCACATAAAAATAACAAATATTTTAAACGCTAGTGAATGCGATGGTCATAGACAACGGCGACCAGATGGAACGAAACGCAATTCTGACATTTTATACATAAGATTAAGAATAAAACTAAAGTTGTAATAAATCCAAAAACTATTATTATATTTGAAAAGATCATCCAACGAGGATTCCGAAAAGTATAAATATATGTCATAGTTCTGAGCAATAGTTATTGCGTAATTCGACCGTCAAAATGGTGCTCATTGTCGAATTTTTCGTACATAATTATGAGACATGGATAGCGTTCTATCTCAAAGTGATTGGTGTTTCAGATTACTTGAAGCCTAAATATCCTATATACGATGAAGGTTATTCATTTCGAAGTGTAATTTATGTTCTAGGTTTTCATTGTAAAATTAACCTCTAAAAACTTTATTGTTCTACATCAATTGTGCTGTTATCAAGAAAGTAGCAGGTTATATTATATAACTGCTACAATACCCCCCTTCTCGGAAAAAACAGCCGTTCCACCCAGAGAAAAAAATCATTCTTAAAGCTATTGAAACGACTAACTAGATATGAAGTTATAATTTTATGAAAATATAAGGTGTAAGCTTATTATAATTTTTATTTCTTAACCCTACGCATTTATAAACCTAAGCTTTTTTTAAATCTAAGCATTTTTAATCCTATGCATATGCTAACTAAACTATTGGCCAATGGTGTATTGTGTCCTGCTCTGCCGCGGAGCCACCATGTTAAATTCCGATCAATCATATCTTAAAATGGTGTACATCAGACGTACATAATGTACGTAAACAGTTATTGATGTACGTGTATCAGGTATTGATAAAATATACATTGAATGTGGCTCTGCTGGGGAGCATACTCTCTAGCAGAGCCACCTAGAATACACACTCAGGAAAGTTAAACCTTACTGTTTTTCGATGAAAGCCGTTGTACGTATAGTGCTCATAATGTACGGGTTGAAAAATATTTTTATTAGTCAGTGGTTTTTTTTTATTTTAATTTTTTTATAAAATGTTCAAATATGTGTAGAAAGCGCCTGCTTTTGCTTTGTGTCTTGTCCACGACACCACAAGGGTGTGGTTTTAGGGTTCCGCAGTCAACAAGAAACCCTTACATGTCCATCTGTCTGTCTGTATCTAGCTCAGAGACAATTATCTCCTGTACATGCAAAGTGGGGTTGTTTATTTTTTCTCTTGAATTTCGTAGTGTGGGATGCCATTAGATAGGTCTATAGGAAAGCCGCTGTGATTAGGGCATGCACCTAGGTATACCCAGTTCCGGAACATCCGGGTAAACCCGGGTATATGATGAAGTCTGCGGAGCCGGTTCTGAGAGCGGTGGAACCGGGTTGACCCAGTTAAGATTATTGTAATTTTGTATAGCTTTTATTACGCGTAGCATTCGCTCACAACACTTTGGAGTGTTAGTACTATGAGAAAATGGTGAATATAATGAGATTTTGGTTGAAATGTGCCAAAACATCTTTTTTGCGTTTGTTTTCGACTTAGCTGCAAATAACGGGAACGCCGCAATAGCGGCGGTGTAAGATCTCTTTTTGAGGAGTGGCTGGAGAGGCGTCACGGCGTCTTCACCTTCCGCCTGATGCAGGTTTTCACCGGACACGGATGTTTTGCGAGGTTCTTGTGTCTGATCGGGCGGGAAAAGACGTCTGGGTGTCAAAACTTGCAGGATCACCCGGAGGACACGGCGAGCCATACGCTGCGAGTGTGTCCCGCTTAAGCAGAGCACCTCTGCGTCCTCACGGAGGCTATAGGCGGCGATGACCTCCCGCGGTTGGCTCATTCTGCGAAGCAGTCATGCTAGCGTAGGAGGACAGCACAGCCCGCGGCTAACCGTCGCGGGACGATTCGAGACGATTTCCAGCCACCGTATAGGTGCAGGCATGCGGACGGCGAGTACTGGGTGACTTTTTTTTTATCGTGGTAAAATCCGAAAAAAATGAGTCCGCCCACAAAGAGTAAAATAAAAAACTTTTTCAAAAAAAATGTAACCGCCTTCAAAAACAACCACAATAAAGGGTAAAATAACCTACAAAATAACTTTTCTTTCAGAAGTCGGCGCCTTTATTTTTTTTCATTTCATTGTCTTTTTTGCCACCGACTTCTGAAAAAAAAGTTATTTTGTAGGTTATTTTACCCTTTTTTGTGGTTGTTTTTGAAGGCGGTTACATTTTTTTTGAAAAAGTTTTTTATTTTACTCTTTTTAGTTTAAATATTCAACTCAAATTCTTGTCAAATAAATCATTCTCTTACATGTATGTGCACTAAAATTTTGTAATCCGTAGCACCGGTAACAACATTGCTCAAGTGCACAATAAGCTAATAAAATTCCCTATCTCAAAAACTACTGAACCGATTTTGATGAAACTTGCAGTATTCCGTAAGTTAAACAATACTTAGTACAAAAAAAAAGAATTACTTAAATCGGACTTGTAGTTCCGGAGATATGCGAACACAAACTAAATCAGTCGATGCCTACTCCAAGCCGTTGAGGAGTTGTACCTTCCATCATCAGCTCATCCACCTGAGATGATAATTATCAGATGCAAATACTTGAACAGCTTTAGAAAATATATGAAAATGGTACTATGTCCCTATAAAATTTGAAGGTTGCCCTCGATTTCCCTGGGATCCCATCATCAGATCCTGACCTGATGATCATGGGACCACTTGGGAAGTGTACCCTTTCAAATAAAAGAAAAAATTTCCAAATCGGTCCAGGTGTCGTCGAGAAATCGGGGAACATACCTACATAAAAAAAAAAAAGATTCCGACGAATTGAGAACTTCCTCCTTTTTTTGAAGTCGGTTAAAAAGAATAAAATAACTCAAAACCTTCGACTTTACCCAATTTTTACGTAACGTAATATTATAATAGACGTAAAAATAACAGAGGTATATCCGTCGGGGGCTGCCTTGTATACATATTTATATGAAATTTTAACAAAAATTTAATCATATTCATAAGTGTATTTATGTCGTTAAACATCTACAATTCTTCATTAATTGTATTCACGTCACTAGAAAACCTTTAGCTGGTTTAATGAATTAAGTTCCTTTTTAAATATTATACAGTTGCTTTCTGTTGGTTCACACTAATATAGCACCGCCCCGTAATGAGTTAATATCATAAGACTTCCGAGTATCTTAGACCATGCACCAATCAACTATGAACCCATTGCTGAAAATCGCTTTGAAATCGGACATTCGTTTTAACATTACTGCAATATTATTTTGCACTAATTTTGTAGCGCCCTCTAGTGAGTTACACACGTAATTTTTATTATTTGGGAACATGCATTAAGCTACCACGTACATATTGCTGAAAACAGAATTGTAATCGGACATTTCGTTTTGATTATATTGCAACAGTTTTGCACTAATATTGTGGCGCCCCGTAGTGAGTTTCAGCCATGACACCTGTCTAAGAACATGAACTCATCAAACACAAACCCGTTATTGAAAACCGCATCAAAATCGGATCATTAGTTTAGAAGATAGGTGGGAACATTACTTTGCACACGCACAAACACACAAACGCACACACAAACATCTCTCACCCTAAACGCATATACCTGCTCCGTTCCGTCGTGGGTAAAAAGAGGTCTTACCGCTGCAGTCGCGGCGTGCCTGGACCTCGGTTGCGACAGTCACTCCCTCCATACTGCCCTGAGATAGCGCCGGAGCTCTTCCCGCTGCGCCTCGACTTGTGGAGGCAATGGGGATTCGCCCCGTCGCTGCGCCTCCACGCGCCACTCATAGACGGCAAAGAGGTCGTACTGGGTGACTTGGCGTCTGATGATGGAGCATGCCCGGGCAGACGGCGCGCCCCGTGTTCTAAACTCACCTCAAAGAGCTGTCAGCAATCTGACGGGGCTCCTCAGGGCCAAAGCCTGCTGGAGTTGTGGACTGTCTTATCAGGTAACCGTGACTCCGGAACGGAAAGGGCTATTGAAGGACACCTTGAATGTTGGTTAGTACGAGTCTGACAGTCCTTCCCGTCCTCATTTGATGATTATACCACGTAAAAAAAAATCCAATTAATGAAGTGTGAGAAAAAAAACATTTCAATCAACTGGAACCAGATTGAACCCGGTTCCGACCGCGTCCAGAACCGGGTATGCACATTCCAAAAACCGGGTCCGGTTCTGCATGCCCTAGTGATGTCACCCAAACGTATCGATGGCATGAGTTATTTTATATCATTAAAAGTTGTTTATAGAATCTTCCTTTCAGTTAAGTTAAAAACATTATTTTAAATAACATTTATAACATAAATAACATTTAAAATACTGAGTATATCAATTTTCCTAAAACTACATTAATAGCTAATTTAACAAAACTTAACAAACTTGAATTATAATTTATTTTTGGAAAATAAATGTTATTTAAATTACGTTTTTAACTTAACTGAACGGCATATTCTATAAACAACTTTTGCTGATTTAAAATAACTCATGTCATCGACACGTCTGGGTGACATCACAGCGGCTTTCTTATAGACCTATCTAACGGCATCCCACACTACGAAATTCAAGAGAAAAAATAAACAACCCCACTTTGCATGTACAGGAGATAATTGTCTCTGAGCTAGATACAGACAGACAGATGGACATGTAAGGGTTTCTTGTAGACTGCGGAACCCTAAAACCACACCCTTGTGGTGTCGTGGACAAGACACTAAACAAAAGCAGGAGATTTCTACACATATCTGAACATTTTATAAAAAAAATTGAAATGAAAAAAAACCACTGACTAATAAAAATATTTTTAACCCGTACATTATAAGCACTATACGTACAACGGCTTTCATCGAAAAACAGTAAGGTTTAACTTTCCTGAGTGTGTATTCTAGGTGGCTTTGCTAGAGAGTATGCTCCCCAGCAGAGCCACAATCAATGTATATTTTATCAATACCTGATACACGTACATCAATAACAGTTTACGTACATTATGTACGTCAGACGTACACCATTTTAAGATATGATTGATCGGAATTTAACATAGTGGCTCCGCGGCAGAGCAGGACACGGTGTATTAACTAATGAACTATCGTATATGAACTATAGATATTTATTAAAGTTTTCAAATAATCCTAGTCTATTAACGGTTATAATTATGTCGCAGAACCAACACAGAAGCACAATAATTTAGAATAACGCCATCTATTATCGTTGGAGTGGAATCAAAACAGAAACACAGTTTGGAATCTCTATTGATTATTGTTAATTTAGAATAACCCCATCTATTATCGTTAGTGTGGAATCAAAACAGAAACGCAATTTAGAATCTTAATTGTAAAGTGTTAATTCAGAATAACGCCATCTATCTCTCATTGGAGGAACTATGAAGTTAGATTTGACAGATAACGCTTAGAAACGTCAAGTTATTACACTTGGGGATGGTTAGCGTGGAGTCATGGCAACACCAAGCGAATAGTCGAGTTGAATATCGATTCAGAAGTTTAATTAGGTATTCGACGTTGATAGGTACTGACGTTGACAGATATGTTGGCAAACCTGTGTGGGGTAGGCCACTTGGACGGACAGTTGAGTGAAGTGAACACTTTGAATCGGTCCGTCAAGCTGTGTAGACATCTTGGTCATGCCACGTCGTCCACGATAAACTTCCCGCGTTCCTAAGTTTTTAATCGAGCCATATCTCGGACATCCTTGATTATTTTGTATTCAGTGTGTGTTAGCAAGTAATTAAAAGTGTTAACGAAGATTTTATGAGTGTTATTTCCGATATCGCGCCCCTTCTGATATCGATTCTTCGACAATTATAACATACCTTAATATCAGATTTTCAAAATATAATAACCACAGTGCTGGTCGCGAAACAGTACCGGGAAATATATGCAGAATGTCATTGGAATGACGGGCAATGCTGCTAATGAATGAGAGTCGACTTCCCATTCAAAATGAGCAATATGCAAATGAGTTTGTGAGTTAATGTTCTAACTCCATACTCAAAAAACCTTTTTTTCAAACGTTTTGAAAAAAGTGGTGAACCGTTTTTGAAAAAAATAAACGGGATCAGGGCTACCAAGAGCCACTGATACAGAAATAATCCAGGTAATTAAAGAAAATAGTTTTTATTTTTTATAATAAATAATAATAATAATAAATTGTTTATTGGCAAAAATACAATCATCCAAAGTTTGAACCCTGACTCCTAAACTAGGAAAATCCTGTATCTCAGGAGGCAGTGTCTTCGCATAATTTAAGTAAGCAAACAGATTATGAGCGTACCAGCCGACATGCATAGCCACAAGAAGTATTAAATTAAAAGGTATAAAATAATAATAATTTATTTCAGAACTAGTCCATAAATTTGTTAGTAACAATATGCTTAAAAACTAATGTTAGTAAACAAAACACAAAACAGAAACAGAACACAAATTTAAACCACGACATGAAGCCGCACCCATCTTCGCCATAAGGGCGACTCGCCCCGATCTGCAAAAACACCAAGTATAGAGTTGGAACTACCACGAACGCGAGTGAGCAGGGAGGCACATCTTTTCCTTATGATAGCTGGAAAACCATCAACTCGCGCCTCAGCAAACATCCCTGACGCACTGCAGCGCCATGGCAGTCCCAACAGTACCCTAAGTGCATTGTTGTATTGGACACGCAGGTCGCTGTATGCCCGCTGCGAATAAGTGACCCACAGGTTGCAGGTGTAAAAAGATTGGCAATATGCTTTAAAAAGCGTGATTTTGACCTCGTTCGTACACCGTGCAAACCTGCGGGCCAGCATGTTACAACGGACAGCCAGCGACCTGCGTTCCCTTTCTATGTCCATATTATCACTTAAATCATCGGTGACCCAGTGACCCAAGTATTTAAATTTAGACACCCTGGACAGTGGAGCGCCATAAAGTGACACACTCGGAAATGTTGGGTAAGAAAAGCCACTTGCCTTGAAGAGCATTATTTCACTCTTCCCAACATTATACTTGAGCCCATGAGTCACCGCATATGATTCACAAATAGACACTAGCCGTCTCATGGCACCAATTGATGGACTCAGCAACACCATATCGTCCGCGTAACTAAGGTTATTGGTACACACTGCGTCAATATGACATCCGATCTTAGTGTTGCTGAGTTCATCAATCAGCCGGTTCATGTACAGATTGAACAAGCGAGGTGAGCTCAATCCCCCCTGCCTCACTCCGCATTTCAACCGGTACATACTCGACAGAGAACCGTTCCATCTCACACAATTGCGTTGATTGCTATACCAAAACTTAAAAATGGACATAACTTCAACAGGTAAAGAAGTTTCAGACAGCATCTTATCCCACAACACGTCATAATTGACAAGATCGAATGCTTTCGATAGGTCCAAAAAAACAGGCAAAGACAGGCGTTTTTCTATCCTTGTAGTACTGCAAAGTCTGCTTTAGACACAATATGGCGCTTTCAGTGGACAGCCCCGGCCTAAAGCCAAACTGAGCGTCGTGTAATTGGATGTGCTCAGCCAATTGTTTGTCAAGCAGACTGTCCAGTACCTTAGCGGAAACAGTTGCCAAGGATATAGGCCTGTAATTGGACACATCAGAGGCATTACCAGTTTTATTTTTAATAACAGAAACCACAACTGTAAACATGAAGCTATTTGGTAAATAACTGTGACTCAAACACAAATTAAAAAACATTGCAAGTACACGCGGCAAGTGTACCCCAGCGTATTTCAGATGTTCGATGCTGAGGCCATCGTGACCTGGTGACTTACCTCTCTTCATTGATTTTACCACCAATGCAACTTCCTTAGCCGTAAAACGAACAGCAATGTCCCCAGAAATGGCCTCAGCATCGACAATATGAGGCGCATCTACAAGAGGTGACTCAACCTGAAAGTGCTGCTTAAATATGTTGGCTATTTCTGTTGGCTCATGCACGCCCGCCACACTCACCGGGAAACTAGGCCGCGGGTTCAACTTATTAGTGGCCTTCCAGAATGCACCAAATTGCTTGTCTGTCTGACTTTTAGCTATAATGTCCATTTTAATTTGTTTTTCATTATCCTGGCAATACTTAAGTTTGTTTTTAAAAACCTTTCTGGATTGACACATGTTTGTGTAAATGGAACCCGATTTGGGTTTGTTATGTAACAACCAGGTCTTATAATGCATGCGGGCCTCCCTGTGAGCGTCACGGACATGCAAATTCCAACCAACAACATATTTCTTTTTGCAGCGTACATTATCAGATCCTATGTACGTTATTTCTGCGCCTTCTTTCAAAATACCTATAAGCGTGTTATACATAACATCTAACAGTCTATGGTGGCCAGTATCAGTGCACATTCCATGCGAACAATAACGCAGTTCCGTAGGAAAATCTAATAATCTTAATTTTGAATGACAATAGTTTTTATATTCATCAATTTGGTTTACATTTCTTTCTCCCCAAATAACCTTGTTACAAGAGTGAGTCATGCTCACTGACTTAGGTATTATTAAATCTATATTACACTCAATAATCAAAGGAATGTGATCCGACGAGTAAACATCATACAAAACAGTCGCTTTAATTACCAATTGTCTCGCTGCACTACTCACCACACAGTGATCTAACCAGCGTAACGCACCGTTAGCCGTGCTTTCAAACGTGTAAGTGTCATCCGGTAATAGTTCCATGTCCACACACGACCACGATTGTTCCGTACACACTGTTATCAGTTCATTAGCGAAACGTTCACCTGGGTGAGCGTTAAAATCTCCTAATATACAGACCGTTTCCGTATCACTGTTTTCAGTTATCGCGATAATCTCACTTAAACAAGTTGTAAATTCTATAATATTATCACTCGAGTCAGTCGGCATGTAAACCGAAAAAACTAACATTGACCGATCTGCATGATCTATTTTAATTGCTACTAAACGATCGCTACAACACGACAACACTGACACTTTTGAGAAAGCCGACTTCCTCCACAAAAGGGCAACTCCCCCGTAGGGTCTGCCTATGAGTACTCCGGCAGAGGTATCAACAGCAGACTTCCCTGCATACGCGAAGTCATCATGTATTGTGCCTAGGTAGGGTAAATCGTGAGGTAACAGCCAGGTTTCCTGCAGCGCGATGACGTCAGCCACCCCACATAATCGTCTCACACAATCAGCTGATCGTGTGATATTTTTGCAATTAAATGTTGCTAGGTGCGTATTTTTTATTTTCGTATCCATTGTTTTGAGGTGTATTTTCAGTCACGATCCTGTTGTCTATTCTTTTCTTAAAATGTATAAATCTCCTGAAAGAAATACCCTCTGGCCATAAGTTGTCGTCTAAAAATGAATTTATTTTGTTCTTAGGCACAAACAACTTAAAAGCATTATATTGCCTATCAGCCTTCATGTTAATTTTTTCCAAAGTGACTACTTCATTAACTTTACTTTGTATGTAGTCACAGATGTCCTCCTCCGTAGTTTCTTTATTTACATAGGATATAAATAAAGGTATTTTCATATCCGCAGCACGAAAATTCAATGGTACGTTTGATATCGCTTTCCCTGTTGAACCGGTAAACCGATTTCTATATTTTAATTTCTGCACCAGCTTCCAATCGTCTTCTCTTTTATTTTCTTTTCACCTGCCATTGCTTACAATCTCTGCCATTGTCAGCTGTTTATCTGCGCCCGTAACATCGGTCGGACGTTGCGAAGCAAGGCTGCGGGACAACACAGGGACAGTTTGCTTCTCACTCGCAGGACTTGTAAGCGACACAGCAACTGAACGTTGATGATTCACACTACTAGGGCTAGGTTGAGACGGCGACGGTTGAGAAATACTTAACAAATCTTTGCTATTGTTTTCAACACACCCTCCAATTTTAGGATTCACATTCAAACTTCGTAACGGCGGCGGCGTCGATTTGCTTTTATTCAAATTTATGTTTTCCAGCTGCTCTTTAGTCACATAATCACTTTTGATCGCGTTCACATCAGAACGTAGGACCAGTAAATCCTTCAGCAGTTTTGTCACGTCTATGTGATCGAAACAAACTGGTGGCAATTTGTGAAGGTCATATGCCACAAAAATAGGTATTTGTTCAGGATCCATGGTTTTAAATACCGTAATCATGTCCTCCAGGTCTTTCTGCTTTTTGTTTTTACGCCTCGACACAAGTTTTTGACTTGTTTTTGTAGAAACGAACAATAACTTTTTTGCCTCATCAATGTCTTCTTCCGAAAAGGCTGATGAACATATTTTTATTAAACCTTCATTGTCCACTACATCATGCCTATTACGTATGAAGGCAAGAACTTCCGAGATAACAATATTGCAACTCGTACACTTGACCGTATTTTCACAGTTCACAGACATTTTTAACACAAAAAATCGGCGACCGCTCATTAGTGCGCGCGCGCGACGACTGAACAGCGTATATCTAGTAGAAAAAATAAAATAATAATTTAAAGACAGCGGTAGGTATAGTAATGTTTATGTGGAGTGTATACGTGTAGTTTATTTGCGTGGGGAGGTGTCAAGTGTAAGTGTAAAGTGTGTGTATAAGGGAGAGGGCTGTATGGAGTGGTGTGCAGAGGTGTGGTGTGATGCGGTGTAGGGTAGTGGTGTGTGGTGTGTGGTGTGAAGCGGCGTGGTGTGCTGGTGTGTGTTGAGTTTTGATTTGATAGTATGTTGGATTTAAGTGATTTAGCTGATCCAGGTAAGTAGACTTTCAGTTGCTAGGTAGTCGTGATCTTTTATCCACTCCTCAATTTTAACTTTGACTCTGTAAGTATTTATTTCAATAATGTTTATTTTTTTATTAACTATTGTGTAAAGGTGTGAGCTTAGGACATAATACTGGCGTCGAGCGAAAGCGGTCTTATGCTTTACTGTGAGAATAATAGGTTTTTTCTTACGGCGAGTAGGGTCTGGTGGATGGACCTTGGTGTGTTTTCTCAGTACGGATCGTAGCACAAACAGTTGTCTGACAGTAAGTACATTAGTGTCTTTGTATAATTGTGTGGTGGGGTACATAAAGTGCTTCTTTGACATCACCTTTAGGACCGCTCTTTGTGCTCGTTCCAACTTAAGAAACTTAGTTCTAGCTGCGCCTCCCCACACTGTGATGCAATAAGTGATGACTGACTCGCAGATTGCAATATAAACCATTCTAATCGTCTTAAAGTCAGCGGAAGACCTAAGTTGCTTAAATACATAAATCATTCTTCTAACTCTTGTGGTAACAGCGTCCAAGTGCGAATACCAATTGAGTCCGCTATCAATAACTACTCCTAAGTATTTAAGATGGTTCACTTCTAGAAGAGAGAAACACGAGCAGGGAGTAAGGCCATTGCAATTGTGAGCCTTAATGGCAAAGCCTGTAGGAGGTTTAGTACCAGAGTGTAGCCCGAACGGGATTAAGAAGGTTTTGTCCAGGTTCAGAGTTAGGAGATTTTGCTGCACCCAACCTATAACAGAGTTAAGTGAAGATTCAGCTGTAGTTCTCACATGCTCCCAATCGGGTCCATGAACAATGACTGCAGTATCATCAGCATAGGTGAATATTTTGGAGCTTTTGAGGGGTAAGCAGCAAAGCTCATTGATGTAAACCTGGAAAAGGGTCGGGCCAAGCACACTTCCCTGTGGCACACCGAAGGTGGTGGTTTCCTCTCTACTGACATGTTCACCAACCCTAACACACAGTCTACGGTTTGTGAGGTAACTTGCAAAGAAATCAAGGGCCAAACCACGAACACCGACACCCTCCAACTTAGATAAAAGAATGGGAACAGAGACCGTGTCGAATGCCTTTCTAAAGTCTAGGAAAAGACCTATACATTTCTGTTTATCATCAAGCTTTCGTGCTACAAATTCAGTAAGGTCATCTTCTGCCGAAACTCCTTTTCTAAAACCATACTGATTTTGTGCAATTATATTATTTTTGTTGAGAAATTGAGTAAGCTTAAGGTTTACTAATTTCTCAAAAATTTTGGAGATAGATAAAAGGACCGAAATAGGCCTGTAATTGTTCACCGAATCTCTGCTCCCGCCCTTATAGATCGGATGCACAACAGCCTTTTTAAAAGCCTCCGGAAATATACCAGAGCCAATTGAACGGTTGAAACTGTGCGTTATTGGAGATACGAGAACATGACGACATTGTTTTAGTAGATTAGGTGAGATGCCATCCCAACCGGTAGCAGAATCTCGGCGGAGCTGAATAATGGCATTATTAATGTCTGATTCACTAAATTCAAGGAGGAGTAATGAGTTAAGGGGAACATTATTATGAGGCTGCGGACACGAGCTAGGAGGCGTCGGAAGACGCGAAGCAATATCGGAGACAAGATTCTTGCCAGCATCCGCGAAGTACTTGCACACACGATCAACAGCTGCTTGGGGATTAGGTTCAATTTTCAATAAGTTTATAGAAGAAGTGGGTGTTTTCTTATAATTTGTAATGTCTTTAATTTTATTCCAAAGTGTTTTAATATTGGGGTGCTAAGACAGGAAACCTCCACGTGCGCCCGTGGACTGGAGTTCCCTCTCGGATACGTCCGGGGGGAAGACCAGTTTTTCGGGCCGGTGCGCCCTGGGATACGGGCAAAAACTCTCCTTAGGCACTGTGTGCCTAAGGGGTTTCTTTGCCCGTATGCAAATAGCCTGTCGGGTGGACGCTCCAACGCGTGTCCCTCTGAACAGCAGAGGGCACAGCGGCGGAGCGGGCTTGCGGACGGTGAGTAATGGGTATGCTCGCCGTCCGACCAAGGACCAAGCCCGGGTCGGTGGCGCGTCGTGTTTCACGCGTCACCGACGGGGCCCCTTATGGGGCCAAATGCCTGCCGGGGTCGCGGATTTTTCTTAATTCAGGATACCGTGGCCCCGGAACGTAAAGGGCATCCGACGGAACACGGGTGGATTTTAGTCAGTAAGAGTCTGACAGTCAAGGGCGGGGGGACTCATTTGATGATTTTGCCACCCTAAAAAAAAAAAAAAAAGTGTTTTAATATTTGTTTTAGCTTTGTTTAACTCATCCTTTTCAAACTGAGCTTTAAGGTTACGTAAGATAATGTTACAGTGGTTCCGGTAGCGATTGTAGGTAATTCTCAGGATGTCATTATCGGGTGACTTTTTAGTGTTCATAAGCAGTAAATCTCGATGACGAATGCAACGCATAAGACCAGGCGTTATCCATGGCTTAATATTTCTGTTTTTCTTGGGAATTTTGAGCTCGTATGTATGGTTTTTCACCAAGCCCTGGATAATACCGATCAACGAGTACGCGGCTTCATTCGCATCATCCATGCTCGTGATATGTGAGAGGTTGGTAGCTTCCATTTCCTGAACCAACTTACCGTAGTCCACTCGTGAAATAGTTTTTTGAAGTTTTTTTGGTGATTTAGTATCTTCGATATGTAACAAGATAGGCATGTGATCCGTAATAAATGATTCCAAAATAAGCGTCGTAGCCGGTTTTTTACATTTGAGAATGATATGGTCGAGACAATTGGTTCCTCTCGTGGGTACTTGGTGAGCCGGTAATAGACCATGTGTGGCGTTTAATGTTAAGTAATCAGTTGTACGGTCGTCATTACTAGAAGGTTTTATGGCTACGTTCACGTCCCCCATGACAGCAACAGTTTGCAAGGTTTTAAGTTCATTAAGTACGGAATCCAACCTATTTAAAAAGCATTGAAATTGTTCTTTTTTGTTTAATGATGGCGGGCGGTATATTGCTACTATGGCTGTATTATTATTAATTTTGCACGTGAGACAGTTTGCATTTGTGAACTCTGGTTCTTGAACCGAACAGACCAAATGTTCTTTTGTAAAAATCACAATCCCGTCATTTTGATTCAGGGTATTAGATGTATAATGAGAATTATATCCGTTTAGTATTGGAACATTCGTCACCTTACTTAACCAACATTCTGTCAAAACTATGACTTCACAATTTATTTTAATAAGAGACAACAACACTAAAAGTTCATTGAAATTCCTATTAATGCTTCGAATATTTAAATGGAGAATTTTAAGACCGGGGATAGATAAATTAATAAAGTCAGTACTCTTATCCGGTGGACACTTGAATATTTTCGCAATTTCAAGTCTGTCCAAGTCACCGATAACATTCTCAATAATGTTAGCCATCAATTTTAAGTGTATATAGCAAAACAATAGGCAAAATAACCGTGTTCATGAATATAATCGGAAACCGTTGTGGGTACCCACAACCGCAACCGAAAACGAATAAATAATCAGGTAAGATCAGTAAAATAAAAGTCGAAAACAAACTCATTAAAGCTACACAAAGGATTGAGTCACTCACTCACTTCCCTCTGTGCAACTGCGCTGTGTAGGTGTGATTTGAATTGTGCCGTTGATAATTACGTTTCTCGTGTCTCGTTATCAATTACCGGCTCGTGAATTGTCCTAGCTGTGTGCCTTTGTGCTTATAGTGGTGGTATTGTAAGTTTTTAAGTGTTACCTATTACGCGTATTTCATTGGTAAATATAGTTTTAAATTAGTTAACAGCGCTCGGTAAGTAATTTTTATTTTTTGGTTGTGGGGGTACCTCGGAAGGAAAAATAAATATTTTGTTGTTTCGTCTTGTTTTTACGATCTGATTTAAATCTTTTTGTAGTTTTGATTTAAAAATGTTGTCCAGTAATGATGATCCACCGGACGGGGGCGGAAAAAACACTTCGCGATGCGTAACTAAACCTCCCAGGTCACCGACCTCCGCTTACTCTAAACGCTTGTTTACCGAAATGTCTCCGTCTTATCTAACGCCGGAGGATAATGCGAAACGGCAACATTTGACCGATTCTGTTGAGAAATCGCCGTTATCAATAAATAATGTCAGTAATTCAAACGAAGACTATTGCGATTTAGTTACTCAGGCGTCTGCATACCTGTCTAAAATAAACGACCTTGTGAATGATCAGGGTTCTCGTATTAATGTAGCCAATAAATCCGCGATTATGGACATGACACAGCGGATTACGTCCATTGTTTCTTTGTTAGCCATACGGTCATCTTCTAATGAAACGAAGTTAGCCAATATCGAGCGCGAATTGGACAAAGTTAATTTAAATAATAATGTCAGCCTTGTAAAAACAAATTCCAATAAACTTTCTTATTCAGATTCTCTGAAACTTTGTCTGCCGAAGGTCGCTCCAGTGATGGAGTCGAGACCACCGCTGCCGTGTGTAATAGCATACCCCTCCAACGAAAGGTCAGCTGAATTCGCAACTTCCTCAGCCACTAAAGAAGCGCTTAAAAAAGCGATTAAGCCAAGTAGTAGCCAAGTACGACGGATTTCAAATTGTAGGCATGAAAAAAATCGCGAAATCTGGCGTTGTATTACGTGTCGCTAATGACAGTCAAATAAGTAAACTTGAATCGGTTGATGCTATTAAGACCGCCGGGTTAAGACTTGAAAAACCGAAAGGCTGCAGGCCACGTTTATTAATTAAAGACGTCCCATCCTCAATGGACGACAAACCTTTTTTGCACGCGTTGTACCGTCAAAATATCAAAGACGAATTGGTAATTAGTGAAGAAGAATTTATTAAGTCGACAAAAATTATACGTAGACGTGTATTAGAGAATGGTCGGAAGTGGGTAGGCATCGAAATTGACAACGCCATTCGAAAGCATTTAATTAGTACTGTTACGTCGATTGAATTGCGAGACCTACCTATAAGCTTCTCGAAAGTTCCACAAGGTTCTCGACAATTCTATCGAAGATTGGTCTGGAAGTTTCTAGAAAATTCTACCCTGTTCTAGATGTTTCAAGATGGTTCTGGAATGTTCCAGAAGGTATGGGACTATGTCGAAGTCTATGGATGTTTCCAGAACATTCGACCACCTTCTAGAAACATCTAGTGGGTCCGGCCGAGGTATAAAAGGGGCGCCGATCGCCGACCTGAGTCAGTCTAGTTTTGACTACGATCGAGGCAACTCGAAGTGAACTGGAAGCGATCTCTAAGTGATTTTTACGTGTGATTAAGTGAGTTTATAAGTGTTTAATTGTTGAGTAGTGTTAAGTGTTGTTTTAATTACTGATTCGTGTGTGAATAAAGATTATTTGGTTTTAATTGGTGTTAATTACTTTATCCCAATACCCAGCTCGTAACATTTGGTGTCAGAAGTGAGGGATATAATGCCAATTTTGCCAAAGGACGACACGGACGGTATTCGTACCAGGAGTCAGCGGCAACAGGACATGGATCAGAGGCGGTTTGGAGGTTCCCCGATACAGACGCCGGGTGGTGCTCAGCTTACGACGGAACCAGCCGCTGGTCCATCGGCAGTCTCTTCAGCACCCGCGGTTCCAGACCTGTCTGCGCTTATGGCGCTGCTGCAGGAGCAAGCCCGCCGCCAGGAGGAGCAGGCTCGCCGCCTGGAAGAGCAGCTACAAAAGGATAAGGAAGAGCAGGCCCGCCGCCAGGAGGAGCAGGTCCGCCGCCAGGAGGAACAGGCCCGCCTGTTGCAAAAGCAGCTTCAGGAAGATAAAGAGGAGCAAGCTCGTCGCCAAGAAGAACAAATGTTCCTCATCAAGGACCTGCACTCGACGTTTGGCAAGGAGCTCAAAGTGGTGAAAGACCAAGTCAATCAGCACGAGAATCGCATCTCTGAAGCTGAGATCCAAATTGCCGGGGTGAAGAAAGCTTTGGGCGAACTCAAGACTGGAGATGGGGTTGTGTGTCCAGTGGTTACTGCACCCTCGGCACGAGGGTTTAAGGTGCCGCCATTCGACGGAACATCTTCATGGTCGGCTTACAGGATGCAGTTTGAGGCCGTTATGAAGGCGAATGGGTGGACAAAAGAACAAGCAATGACCGCGCTCACCTTAGGCCTACGAGACCAGGCCCTGACCGTACTTGAGGCTCTTGGCAAGGATGTGACGTATGAGCAGCTGCTGGAAGCGTTAGAATCCAGGTACGGCGACGCGCACTTGGAGCACGTATTTCGCGCTAAGCTAAAGGATCGTGTTCAACGTAATGCCGAGAGCCTACAACAGTGGGCCCTGGAAATAGAAAAGATGGTCCGAAAGGCATACCAGTCTGCTCCTGCTCTGATCAATGGCAATCTCGTACAGGCATTCGTCGACGGAATACGTGACTTGGAAGTCAGAGCCGCTGTAAGACTTGGGCATCACGAAACATTAAAGGACGCCTTGGCTCATGCGTTGGAGGTAGAAGCAGTGAGGCAAGATCATCGCACGCATCGCGTCAGAGAAGTAGTGGAATCACCTGTACGCGACCGGCCACAAGGGTACAGTCCCAGGTGCTATACTTGTGGGGAAAAAGGTCATCTTCGGTCCAGCTGTCCCAAGCGAAATACATCAAGAGAAGATCAATCCCAGCAGGGAAGAGGGGCCGATAAGACTGCCCAGCAACAGCAGGGAAACGAGTAAACGCCAGGACTGAGGGGCGGGTGCTGGCTGGTATGGAAAGAGCCCCGAGGATCTCGATCTCACAGGCCCATGACGGAAACAGTCTGATCATCAAAGGCGAAGTCAACGGAAAACCATGCAAATTGACACTCGATACAGGAGCTTCTCACACGGTCGTCAATTCAAACCTAGCAAGTCGGTTCCTTGGGGACTTCTTCAATAACCACGACCGCATACAATTACTGACAGCTACCGGTCAGCACATAACCGTCCGAGGCAAGAAGGAGGTGAAGTTAAAACTAGGCCACAAAGTGTATTGGCATAATGTCATCGTGGCTGACATAGTAGACGATTGCATCTTGGGCTTAGACTTTATGCGGAAATATCGTTGTGAGATCGATGTTGATCGAGGAGTATTGAAATGTGGTACAGAAGAGATCTTAATGGAATGTGCACCGTCAGAAAAAGTGCTTCGTTTGAAATTTGACGTGTCAACACTTTTGAAAAACTGCGATCTAACTAGAGAAGAAATGGATAAGGCTAGGAAAATGTTACTCCAGTATGCCGACATGTTCTCTACAGATGATGCTGACATAGGGAGAACAGGGCTGGTTCAGCACAAAATTAATACTGGCAATGAGTTACCAATCCGACAACGACCAAGAAGGGTGCCGGTTGCACGCGAAAAGGAAGTGAAAGAGATGATTGAGCGCATGGTGAAGAACAGTTTTATAGAGCCTTCATCTAGCCCGTGGTGTTCTCCTGTGGTCCTGGTGAAGAAAAAGGACGGCAACACGCGGTTTTGTGTGGACTATCGAAGGTTGAACGACGTCACGAAAAAAGACAGTTACCCACTGCCTAGGATCGATGACACATTGGATACACTGACAGGAATGAGATGGTTCACAACGTTAGACCTGAAAAGCGGCTACTGGCAAGTGGAAATAGACCCTAAAGACAAGGAGAAAACTGCATTTTCAACAGGAAAGGGGCTATGGCAATTTAAAGTCATGCCATTCGGATTGTGCAATGCTCCTGCGACATTTGAAAGGTTGATGGAGCAAGTACTTGCCGGATTGATCGGAGACGCATGTCTTGTCTATTTGGACGACGTCATCGTCGTGGGCCGAACATTTGAAGATCACCTTCAAAACCTAATTAGAGTTCTGTCGAAAATCCGGACGGCAAATCTTAAGTTAAGTCCGGAAAAGTGTTCATTTTTCAGGAGACAAGTGAACTTTTTAGGACACATAGTTTCGGACGAAGGTGTTCAGACAGACCCGGAGAAAATCGTCGCCGTCAAGGAATGGCCAGTTCCGAAAGACAAGACGGAGGTCAGAGCATTTTTAGGTCTATGCTCCTACTATCGACGGTTTGTCAAGAATTTTGCCGACATTGCAAAACCCCTACACAAACTTACTGAGGAGAAGCAACAATTCTGTTGGGACGAGAACTGTGACATCGCATTCCAGGAATTAAAGAAACGTCTGTGCAATTCACCTATTCTTGACTATCCTGACACTGAAAATGACTTCATAGTTGACACAGACGCAAGTAATACTGGAATTGGTGGCGTATTGTCTCAAAGGAAAGGAAATCAAGAAGTTGTTATAGCCTACTACAGCAAATCTCTATCGAAACCGGAAAGAAATTACTGCGTTACGAGAAGGGAATTACTTGCCATAGTAAAGACTTTGCAGCACTTCAGTAAGTATCTGCTGGGGCGAAAATTCCTATTGCGAACGGACCATGCTGCATTAAAGTGGCTATTGCAATTCAAGAATCCAGAAGGACAGGTGGCGAGGTGGATTGAGCTACTACAAGAGTTCGATTTCGTAACTGAACATCGCAGTGGGAGGGCACATGGTAACGCAGATGCACTGTCTAGAAGACCTTGTCCTGAAGACTGTAAGCACTGTAACAGGCAAGAGGCCAAGGAACTTGTGTCTATACGAATGCTGAAAACGGATCTCAGTAACGAATGGAAGGAAACCCTACAGCATGCTCAGCAAAATGACGCAGACATCAAACCAATTTTCGATTGGATTAAAGCTGGTGTTCCTAAACCCAAGTGGAGTGATGTAGCTGCAATGAGTTCCATCACTAAGAGTTATTGGGCGCAATGGAACAGCTTGGTTGTCCAGGAAGGAGTCTTGTGCCGTAAATGGGAAAACGCTCGAGGAGACAACTGTCATTTACAAATGGTTGTTCCTAGAGCCAAAGTCCCGGATGTATTACGGCTCTACCACGACGGATGTTCAGGTGGACATATGGGTGTAAAAAGGACTCTACTGAAAATACGTGAGCGATTTTACTGGATCCATTGTCGGGAGGACGTGGAGGACTGGTGCCGGAAGTGTACCAGTTGTGCGGCTGTGAAAGGACCCCAGACACGCAGCAGAGGTGCTTTACAGATATACAACGTTGGAGCCCCGTGGGAACGGATAGCACTGGACGTGGCAGGACCATTTCCAGAAAGTGAAAACGGGAACAAGTACTTCATGGTTGTCATGGATTACTTCACAAAGTGGCCTGAAGTCTTCGCCATTCCTAACCAGGAAGCTACAACAGTCGCAGATAAATTGGTTCAGGAGGTCTTCTGTCGTTTTGGAGTACCTTTGGAAATACACAGCGACCAAGGAAGGAATTTTGAATCTCAAGTATTCCAGGAGACTTGTCGACTGATGGGTACTCACAAGACCAGAACCACTTCCTACCATCCACAATCTGATGGAATGGTGGAGCGTTTTAACCAAACGTTGGAGAGATATCTGGCAAAGGTTGTGGAAAGCAGGCAAAGAGATTGGGATAAGCACATACAGCCATTTCTTCTGTCATACCGTAGTGCAGTCCACGAAAGTACAGCTGTGACACCAGCATTCGCGAACTTTGGAAGGGAATTACGGTTGCCTGCTGATCTTATCACCGGAACCCCTCCTGATGCTCCACGCAGTGTAACCGACTATGCAAATGACTTGCGTAACAAATTGAATGATGTTTATGAGCATATCAGACAATCCGGCCAACAAATGTCTGAGAAGATGAAGACCCGATACGACCGGAAGACAAACACTAGAGGTTTCGACGAGGGGTCACTTGTGTGGTTGCATAACCCAGTGCGCAGCAAAGGGAAGTCCCCTAAATTACAAGCAAAATGGGATGGACCATACCGAGTCGTGACCAAGATTAACGACGTCACCTACCGGATTCAAAAGGGTCCACGTGGCGCGCCCAAGATTGTCCATATTGACCGTTTAGCGCGATATAACGGGACTAACGATGCTCGGGACGAGCATGTCTAAGGAGGGGGCAGTGTTACGTCGATTGAATTGCGAGACCTACCTATAAGCTTCTCGAAAGTTCCACAAGGTTCTCGACAATTCTATCGAAGATTGGTCTGGAAGTTTCTAGAAAATTCTACCCTGTTCTAGATGTTTCAAGATAGTTCTGGAATGTTCCAGAAGGTATGGGACTATGTCGAAGTCTATGGATGTTTCCAGAACATTCGACCACCTTCTAGAAACATCTAGTGGGTCCGGCTGAGGTATAAAAGGGGCGCCGATCGCCGACCTGAGTCAGGATTGGCTCGAGGGCGCCACCTGACGTGTTTTTCCTACAAGTGCAGTTTTTGTGTGCCCACTTGTGGGTAGATGAAAAAAACTTTTCTCCCGCCCGGACCGCCTTTTTGAGGAAGTACCTCCTTTGTGCCCGCGCGAGTGCCTAGTGCTTGTGCGAGCACAGGGGGGCACACACCCTGCTGCCCGGCGCCTGATACGCCGTTGCGGTCGCGGAGCCCCTCGCCCACTGATGCCGAAGAAAAAGAAGACAGGCGCCCGTGGCTCACTGGAGCCCGACGCCAGCTCACCACCGGACCACGCGGAGGGCCGGGCGATGTCGCTCCCACACCTGGGGGCCTCGCCGCCGGGCGCCCCGCGTGCCATCTCCGGTGCAACCGCCGCCTCCAGTAGAGGTGCAGCCACGCCCAAATTAAGACCGCCCAGCTCCGCCCCACCGACGGCGCCGTCACCAGCGCGCGAGTCGCCGCCACCGTTGGGCCGCCAGCCGGCGGTCCCCATCCGCCCCCCGGCCTTCCGCCCCGTGCCCATTCAGGCTCCGGGGCCTGCCGGAAGTACAACCCGCGCACAGGGTGCGCGCTCAATCCCGGCCCGCGCCGCTGCCCCGCCAGCACGCGCGTCGCCGCAACCCGCGCCCCGCGTGGCAGCCGCGCCGCCTGCACCGCCGGCCCAGCCGCGCCCGGCGCGCACTACTCCCGCGACCCGCCCTATGGCTGCCGCGGCCGCGCCCGCGAGCGCCGCGCGACCCGCTCCTCGCGCACGCGCCGCCGCCGCGATCGCCTCCACCAGCACCGGGCGCACCGCGTCGCCCGTTCCACGCCGCATGCTGGCAGGCTCGACCGCCGCACCAGCTACAACAACAACAACAACGACTGCAGCCAAGGCCCCGGTGGGGCTCTTTTCCCCGACGCCGCCGCGGATTTCTGCGCAAGACTCGCCGGCCACCATGACGCCCTATATGTCGAGAGAGGCGAGCGACCTCTCGACGCGGTCGGGCGGTTCCGTGGCAGGCGAGTCAATGGATTATGATTTCTCCGACGGACTGCTCGAAGACCTCGAGCAGCTTATCGAATCCAGAGGCCGACGCCGCCCCCGAA
This sequence comes from Agrotis exclamationis, assembly GCA_950005045.1. Taxonomy (NCBI): domain Eukaryota; kingdom Metazoa; phylum Arthropoda; class Insecta; order Lepidoptera; family Noctuidae; genus Agrotis; species Agrotis exclamationis. The sequence goes on along the minus strand of OX465415.1, from coordinate 19,484,651 downwards.
GCCCCGACGACGAGGCCGCCGAGGAGGCGAAGCGAGTGTGCGCCGACTCCCCGCTCCCGCAGCGCGAACCGCGCGGTCGAGCCGGAGCCGGCTCACCCACGTTCGCCGAGGCAGCCCGCCGCTCGCCCGTGACGACCCCCGGACGAGACGCAGCCTCCGCCGCTGCAGCCGCCCCGGAACAATTGGTGAGTGCCCACCCTACTCCTAGGAGCCCGGGCGCCGCCACCGCCGCCACAACCACCACCACGAGAAAGCTCCGCTACCCTCCGCTGGTGGTTGAAAGATTGCCAAACTGGGCCGCCCACTTTCGGGCCCTGAGGGACAAGCTGGGTCACCCTCCTAACGCTCGGCCTTTCCAGGGGGGGATTCGTTTCCTCCCCGAGAGCGAAGAGGAATACAGGGTGATCCAGCACTACCTCACGGACCTGGAGAAGGAGAGCGGCCTACATTGGTTCTCCTACACGCTACCAGCGGAGCGGAGCGTGAAGGTGGCCATTCGGGGCCTGCCGGCGGACACTGACGTCGCCGACATAACGGAGGAGCTTCACCGCATGGAGTTTCAGCCGGAGTACGTGCGCAATATCAACGCGCGCGACGGACGCCCCGGCTGCTTATTTCATGCGGTCATTGCGAGGACCCCTGACTTCAGGCGGATCTACGACACCACGCAGTTCTTGAACATGCGTGGTGTCCGTATTGAGGCGTGGCGGAGCAAACGCGGGCCCGCCCAGTGCCACCGGTGCCAGCAGTTTCGCAACAGCTCGCACCGGTGCCACCGCCCGCTCGCCTGTGTCAGATGCGGAGAGGGGTATGCCGCTCGCGAGTGCCCACGCCCCAAGACGGAGCCGGCCACCTGCGCAAACTGTGCGGGGGCCCACCCGGCGTGCAGCAGCGCATGCCCCGTCTTCCAACGGGAGGCCAAAAACAGGCGGGCGGGCACTGTCGCCATCACGCGACAGCAGCGCCGGCCACCAACCAACGCCGATGACCACGAGGCCCCGAGCGCTACGCTGATGGCGGCAGCCAACGGGCCCGCTCAAAAGGACGCTCCCGCCACAGGGCGGAGGAAGCGGAGAAACCGGAAGCGTGGGGGAAGGAAGGGAGGTAAGCCCGAGTCCCCCACGCCCCCACTTCAGGAGAACCCTGCCCCTGTACAGGCGCAGGCAAAGAAGGGCCCCACCATGGAGCCCACCGACGCCGCTGCTGGCGCCGGTAAGAAACGGGTCAGGCAGGCTTCGAAGCCTGCCCAAGCAGCCCGTGACCCGGAGGCGACCGAAGCCGCCCCACCAACCACCCACACCGGCGCCCGCACTCAGCAGCGGCGCCGTGATCCAGACGCCGCCGGCACTCCCATGGACGAGTGCCGGAAAAAGAAACAGACTGCCTGCGCCATCAAGCTGTCGGTGGACCTACTAAGGGCCATCGGCCAGGGGCAGGACATCCAGGACCTGGTCCTCGACGGGCTCCAAACGCTGCTGTCCATCTGCAGCGAGTAGCCCGTCGAGGCACACACAACGGACTGCCGCGGCCCTGTAGGGCCTTGGGCCGCCCCTTCCTCCGCCTCCGCCTGAAGTTCAGCGCCCACTACCGGATTTGACGACACCGGGTAAGTCTCATTCCCGGCTACACGGGACTTGCCCAACAAAACGACTCCGCATGCATGACATACATGTCGTGCGCCGTGTGCTAAGTTAATATAGGCACGGCGTACGTCGCTACTGACACTCGCTACTATACAAGCGCTATATTCACGCGGTGACTGGCGGCGGGCTCGCCTCTCACCCGCATACATGAGCGGCGTTACACATACAATGCCGCTCATACACACACACCGGCTCTCTGCCTGCGCCGCTACCGGCTCGCTCTGGAAAACGGGGCAGGCGAGAGCCACTCTTCCTTACAGGTGCGTCGTAAGCCTGCGTCCCTGTCGCACCCAGGTAACTGGGGGTCTCACCTGGCAGGGGCAGACCGCCGGGGCGCGGTGAAGCAAGCGGTACTGCCGACAGTACCGCGGCGCGCCTGTAAGCAACGATGTGCAGCCACACACCCCGGCGCGCGTCACTTAGAACGCGCGCCCGTAGGATTTTTAAGGCTATATGCCGCCCCAGCGCGTGTGCCCGCCGTTGCGGGCACAACACCCCGATCCCGCGGGAACAAGGGCACAGCCCATACCCGCCAGCCGCGCCCCCTTGCGGGGGCGCCGCGACTACTACGAGACCTGAGTCAGTCTAGTTTTGACTACGATCGAGGCAACTCGAAGTGAACTGGAAGCGATCTCTAAGTGATTTTTACGTGTGATTAAGTGAGTTTATAAGTGTTTAATTGTTGAGTAGTGTTAAGTGTTGTTTTAATTACCGATTCGTGTGTGAATAAAGTTTATTTGGTTTTAATTGGTGTTAATTACTTTATCCCAATACCCAGCTCGTAACAGTACCAAAGAGAAGCTTTTTATTGACTTCGCGACTTGCCGATTTTTTGATGATATCGATGTAGTTCGTTGTTTACATTGCCAACAGTTCGGTCACGTAAAAAAATACTGCATAAATAAATCGCCTCCCTGTGCTAACTGTTCTGAAGCACATGAAACAAAAGAATGCCCGCATAAGGATAATTTAAATTTTACACCGGTATGTGTGGCGTGTAAACGTTTTAAAAAACCGTTTGACCATCGGTGCGGGTCTCAACAGTGTACCACCTATAAAGTCAGGCTCGAACAATTAATACGCAACACTAATTACTAATAAAATGGATAGTTTAATAATAGGACAATTAAACCTTCACAATGATAGGGTGGCGACTTCTGAATTGGACAAATTAATTATCGATTACAAATTAGACATTGTACTGTTTCAAGAACAATACCAAAACACGCGCTTACGTCACAAGGTAGTTCAGTTAGATAGTAAGGCACGAGCCGGAATTTACGTGTCGCGTTCTTCTAACTTTACAGTAACGTCTTTACGTAATCTCATGACGCCTCACTGTGCAGTTGCGGAAGTCTCATCCGCTACTTTTAAAGTTTACGTTGTCAGCTGCTATTTTCAATATTCAGACCCTGTTGGTCCTCACATACATAACCTCCGTCACGTCTTGCGGTCACTCGCGGGCTGCAAAGTTATCGTAGGCGCAGATGTTAATGCGTCTTCGTCCCTGTGGTATGGCAAAGTCCGGTCCACGGATTACGTACGGCGTTGCGCTGTTGAAGACTTCATTGCTGAAATGAACCTTACTATTCATAACACCCCCGATGCACCACCTACTTTTTGCAGCCAAATGGGCGAATCTTGTATTGACGTCACTCTTTCTAGTGCAGACGTACGCTTGGATAGGTGGCGTGTCCTACCGGACGCGTCTTGCAGTGATCATCGCTTGATCGTGTACGAATTTGTTCCGGATTCTACTCATGGTACTTCACATGTAATTGGTAACTTTAGGTATAAAAGTAAGGGTGCTAATTGGGAATTCTTTAGATCGCTTTTTGCGTGTCATGCCAAGGATTTCACTCGTGATGGGCTGTCAGCTGAAGAAAGTGCTGAAATTATGTCAGACACCTTCACTTACTGTGCTGACATTGCCATTGGTCGCGGACCTATGACCAGTGTACGCAGATGTGATTGGTGGTGTGACTACCTAACCGAACAGCGTAAAATCTATCGTCGAGCGCGTAAACATCTAAATAAGCTTAAAAAACGTCAAGTCACCGGAGACTCACTAACCTCTGCTTCAAATAACCTAACGAGAATATCTAAGTCTACTTGGGGTTTGTCATTTTTAACCTTAAAAACTATTTATGGGGCTACTTACTTGGGTTGTTTGTGCTACGGAGCACCTGTTTGGGCCGATAGGGCCACCATAGGGGCGGCACGGCGTAAATTGCTTCAAAGCCAGCGCTTGGCTTTGTTATTCTTAAGTAAAGCGTATAGGACCGTCAGTACTGAAGCTTTACCGGTACTTGCTGGTGTTCTTCCAGTAGATCTTGAAGTGCAGCGACGTGCTGCAATGTATTTTTCCGCACGGGAGACCACTGACGCTGATTTCCTGCCGCAACGTGACCGTGATAAGATATCTAGATTATTTAAACCCCAGAGCGACGTCTGGGAGGAACTTTTATCCGAATGGCAAAATAGGTTGGATAATTCTCCCAAGGGGCGGCACCTCGGGGTGCTAAGACAGGTAACCTCCACGTGCGTCCGTGGACTGGAGTTCCCTCTCGGATGCGTCCGGGGGGAAGACCAGTTTTTCGGGCCGGTGCGCCCTGGGATGCGGGCAAAGACTCTTCCTTGGGCACTGTGTGCCTAAGGGGGTTTCTTTGCCCGTATGCGAATAGCCTGTCGGGTGGAAGCTCCAATGCGTGTCCCTCTGATTAGCAGAGGGCACAGCAGCGGAGCGGGCTTGCGGACGGTGAGTAATGGGTAAGCTCGCCGTCCGACCAAGGACCAAGCCCGGGTCGGTGGCGTGTCGTGTTTCACGCGTCACCGACGGGGCCCCTTATGGGGCCAAATGCCTGCCGGGGTCGCGGATTTTTTCTTAATCCAGGATACCGTGGCCCCGGAACGTAAAGGGCATCCGAAGGAACACGGGTGGATTTTAGTCAGTAAGAGTCTGACAGTCCCTTCCGCCCCACCCAGGGCGGGAGGACTCATTTGATGATTTTGCCACCCTAAAAAAAAAAAAAAAAAAAAAAAAAAAAAAAAGGGGCGGCACCTCCACCAGTTCTTCCCATCCGTTCGTGAGCGGCTGGCTAGGACGTGGTTGGAGGTGGATCACTGTGTTGCCCAATTTCTCACGGGACATGGTAACTTTAAAAGTAAATTGTTTTCCTTTAAGCTTGTTCCCTCGCCTTTTTGTCAATGTTCGTCACCTGACTGTGAATATGAACAATCAGCACATCATATTCTTTGGGAGTGTATTCTTTGGCAGAACGAACGCAATATTATGTTGGATACTGTTCAGACTACAACTGGAGTCAGTTATTATACGGACCTTGTGGAAACTCGAACAAACTTCCGTGCGTTCAAGCGTTTTTGCCATACCTATTATTGGAATCATATATAGCAGCTCACAATTTAGGACCCATTAATATTAGTAGTCATTTTTACCCGTGGTGCAAGGCAACTGGGCTTCTCCCAGTTGTAATGTCCCTTTGTGCCTATTGACCTTGCTTTCTTCTGTCTCCTGCTTGCATGGAGGGAAGTGGAAACATATTTTTCCTACTCCTCCACTATTCTTTTCTGATTAATTTCGTGCAGGATCCAAGACAGGTAAATTCATTCTCCGGGACACGTCGAGCTTCATTGTCTTGGCGCTTTTCTGGTGGTTGCCACTGTTGATTCTGGCTCTCAGGAGTTGCAGTGGTTTGGGAATAGTGTGGTGGGTTTGTCCCAAAAAAAAAAAAAAAAAGGATTGAGTCACAAGCGATTAGGAGCGCAGAGTTATGTAACGACCAGCTGTCGAGATAACTTGTAAGGATGAATGTACTACGTGTAATTTGTGAAGTGTTATATTTATAGGGTTGTGTGTATAGTGTGATAATTATTTTATAGCTTACGAAGAAGGGACACAACACGGTCAGTCTGTAATGAGTGGAGTGTAGAATGTATAGTTTGAGATATTTAGTTAACTTACATACGGGTTTATAACTGGGTACAATTAGGATAACTAAATAGCTTAGTGATGTAGGTATCATCTATACATATAATGTAAGACAAGACGTAAGACAAGCTCAGTCACTAGTTGCTTTTAAAAACTTAGTAGTTAATCATTTTCATTCTCTTTAATATTCTTCGACCCCTACCTGCTTAATTATTATCATCAATCTACCTTCTTTCCTCTACCATTTTGTTAGAGAACACATAATATACATATTTATTTTTAATTATATATTTGTATTATTAATATAAGTATATGTTCTATATTTATATACATAGTGTAAATACGATTACAATTGATTAAGTTCTTAAATTTTATATGGTAAATATGTATTTTAGTGCGCCACTGACTACCTCCACCTTTTTATTGTAAATCCATAGACCAGTAACAGGTTGTCTGGAAGATATCGCTGTTAGCGATAAGACCGCCATTGTAACCCTAGTATTAGCAATTTTATAAAACAGTTGTGTAACGTTTTTGGTGTACAATAAAGTATATTCTATCTTCTATCTTCTATCTATATAATCTATATAATAAAATGGTAGGAAAGTCAAAACTGTACATTGAATATTTTTTTAAAAGAATACTTAGGGTGTGATCTACAATCGATACCGAAGCCAAAAATATAGTTTTTAGAATTTTTGTCTGTTTGTCTGTTTATCTGTTTGTCTGTTTGTCTGTATGTATGTCCGGGATAAACTCAAAAAGTACTGGACGGATTTGAATGATTCTTTTTTTGTTGTATAGGTATTAAGTCTGGCCAACATATGGGCTATAATTTATCTTGAAAACTTGAACACTTGGTGCAGAACTGCAACAGACCAGCTAAACTATAAGAGATACAAAAATGGTGCCAAAGCAAAAATTGTTCCACGTGTTAGCTCGTTCGATAAAATAACGTCCACAATAGTCATTATTACAATTGTATTTCACTTTTTAAAACAATAAATTCACACTTCTACGGTTCGAACAATTTTATTCGCGACCACCAGGGATTAATTCGACCTGCTCCGCTCGAGGCAAAAACTAGACTGCCTGTCGGACCTAAAATTCACAATTAGCTCAACTTTGACAATAATCAAATGTAGTGAGGGTAACGTTAAAAAATCATATTAAGATCGAATTAATCCTTTTGAACCGATATCGTTTCAACCTAAATGTTTTAACACTTTTAAAATAAACGATTAATTATTCCATAATTATTTTTACTAATTATGGTTACAAAAACAAACGATAAAATCTAACATTAATGTTACCATAAACAAAAAATATACCAGTGTAAAATTCATTTTAAGTAAACGATATTTAATTATTTTGTAGTATGGTAATACCGTTCTCACAATTCGTCCATCCTGATAACAGTACACGTCCTCGTGTACATAAGATTATATTAAAAACAGGAACAGTATTACTTTGAAACTAGTAAAATTACTATTTAAATTAAGAAAAACTGTTAATATATACGTACTTGTAAAGATATACAAACAATTTGTTGAACATGTCACCAAAACATACAGGATTTATTTGTTAAACTCAAGTTAAATACATTTTTTTTTTATAAAACTTCATACATCTGGACAGCATCTTCATCTTTACAACATAAAACTTTTCAACCACACAACACATATTTTGTTTCACAGCGTAAACTTTTTCACAACACTTATTTTTGTTTCACAACGTAAACTTTTTCACAACACATCACACAGCTTCTGCTTTACGACACTGTATCGCAAGCCACACGCAACGCATCGTGCTCTTTGCGCACCGCGTCTCCTCAGCTTTAGACTCGAACTGGCTCCCAGCTGCTCCACATCGAACCTGTTCAATTTATTTCCCGGCGCCCTGCGCATGTTCTCGTTGTACGGCTTGAGCACCTTACCCATTGTACCACGTCTCTTCAACGTTGGGCTCGAACCGACTCCTAGCTGCTCCACATCGGACCCATTCAATTTATCTCCCGGCGCCTTGCATACCCTCTCGTCATCTTGAGTAACTCGCGCAATGCACATCTTTTGCAACCTTGCACACCTCGTGCGACCTAGCACACCTTGTGCAACCTAGCACAACTTGTGCAACCTAGCACACCTTGTGCAACCTATATGCGACGCACACCTTGCGTTTCGCATAGCACACATAGTGCATCTTAGCACACTTCGTGCAACCTATAAGCGACGCACACCTTGCGTTTCGCATAGCACACAGTGCATCCTAGCACACTTAGTGCCACTTATATACGACGCACACCTTGCGTTTCGTATAGCACACATAGTGCATCCTAGCACACTTAGTGCCACATATATGCGACGCACACCTTGCGTTTCGCATAGCACACATAGTGCATCCTAGCACACTTAGTGCCGCCTATATGCGACGCACACCTTGCGTTTCGCATAGCACACATAGTGCATCCTAGCACACTTAGTGCCACATATATGCGACGCACACCTTGCGTTTCGCATAGCACACATAGTGCATCCTAGTTGTAATGCTTAATGCATCTTGCGCTTCATCTATTCCATGAATTATTAAATAATTATACATATTAATCTCTGTTTCTATAGGCTGTAACTTCTCCATGAACTATAAAAAGACATTATTTATTCAACACATATGACGTAAAACACGATGTACTATCACCCTGATTAGCTATCTTTGTTGTTGTTGATATTTGATGTTCCTTCGAACTGTTCATTTTCACTCGCTTAATTTCTTGACTTTTTTTCCGTCTGGTTCTTTCCGAAACACAACCACGGATAAATTTTATCCACTGAGTTTACCCCTTTTTTAACAGTCGTACCATATTTTACTAAGGCAGAATTGATATTAGGGCATTTGAACCAATTTTTCATGCTTTTTGTTAAGTAACTTTATCATTATTAAATAATTTTGTAATTTGGAGGATAACTTCGCTAGAAAGTTTTACTTATACCTGCATTATGAGTCTTTTGTTACTACCACAAGGTACATTAATATTTGCTACTCTTACTTATAATCCTTTCATTGTTTTATCAAAATACTTCTTTTGTTAACCTTGCGACCCATCTACATAACCGGTGTAATGTGAAGGCGACCAATTGGTCGGCTTTCAATTGTCAAAACAATTGTTAAAAAAAATGGCCACAGTTAATGATTTAATGGACTTCCTTCCATTTTCGTCGACTATTTTAATCGTTATAATTTAAATTCTATCTCAGTCATAATGCGACCTGTCATTCGCACTAGTGAGTTTAAGACCGATTTTAGATAATAAAAAATCGAAAGAGTTCTTTTGTACGTCTTCTCTTGGCTTGTGGAGAACGAAGAGCGATTTAAAATCAATATTCACTTCATTCAAAAAATAACTTTTCCTTATTTTTACTTTTCATTGAAATATTGTTTTGTGCCCACTGTGCGACCACATTTTTATTTTATACATTTTTTTTTTCGCTGTTTATACTTAACCGTGAGAACCAATAATGCTTCTCTATTCTTCTTTTTTTTTTCGAAAGGAGACACTTCCGAGGCGGCCCCACAGTCACCAAGTCAGGATCCGATGACCGGATCCTGGAGAAATCGAGGACAACCCTCAACCTCTATAGGCCCACACATCGTTCTTCGCAAGGTTTTAAGAACTTCCACATGAGATATTTCTGCTTATCCTATTAACATCATAACTTAAATGTTAATTATTATGTTTACTATTCTACAATTAAATAACATTATTTTAGTTTCCTTCTTCTTCGTCGATTCACTCTTGACAGAGTGGTCGTGGTCAGCATGTTGCAGCGAGACATCGTGCTGCCATAATTCGCCTCACAATGCGGCGCCATCCCTCCCTGTCGGCTGTAATTCTTGTGCACTCGTGTAGCGGACCACCTACAGCAGACTTGATCTGGTCAGTCCATCGCATGGGTGACCTGCCGCGTGCTCTCGTGCCTTCTACTTTCCCCTGGACAACAAGGCGCTCAATAGAGTCGTTGCCTCTCCGGGACACGTGACCAAAGAACTGAAGTATTCGAGCCTGGACCGTAGCTGACAGACGCTGCTTGATACCGAGCTCTTGGAGAATGGATATGTTGTCGAAATTCAGTCCAGGAGACTCCAAGCATTTTCCTCCAGCACCACATTTACAGAGCGTCTATTTTACTTTTTTCAGATTCCCTCAGCGTCCAGGTCTCGGCTGCGTATAGAAATATGGGGAACACCAGTGCCTGTATGAGCCGGGTTTTCGTGGCTTTGGTGATGTTGCGGTTCCTCCATACTTTCCTCAGTCTATCCATGGCAGATCTAGTAATAGCCATGCGTCGCTTGATCTCGTCCACGCAACCACCTTGGTTTGATATTAGAGCTCCTAGGTAGACATATGATTGAACGACGTCGCAATTCACAATTTGAGTGACTTCGGGCGAGTTTTCGTTAGCGCGGTCGACAATCATAATTTTGGTCTTGCTTCTATTTATCCTTAAACCAAAAAAAGAACTGGTATGTTCCATCTTGGACAGCAAATCCTCCACATGGTGACTAGTAGTTGCGTACAGCGTAGTGTCATCTGCATAGCGCAAGTTCGATAACCTCACACCTCCTTTTGATACACCATCCGTCCAATCTTCAAGAGTAATCCTCATTATCAGTTCGGTGTAGATATTGAATAGGAGCGTCGACTTTAGTTTCCTACGTGCACATAGCACTTCACAGATTACGGTCGCATATAGCGTCCAATATTGTCATGTGCACATAGCACTTCAAAGATTACGGTCGCACATAGCGTCCAATATTATCGTGTGCACATAGCACTTCAAAGATTACGGTCGCACATAGCGTCCAATATTGTTATGTGCACATACTGCCGTGGTATAACTAAAATGCCGTTAACCAACATCTGGTCGATTTTCAACTTTTGATGCTATATTAATAAGAAAAAAAAGATCTATCGATCTGTGTTTGCGAATTTTCAATATCTTGAATAGTTTTGGAAATAACAATTTTAAAAATGCCGCTATGTACTTATTACTCACGTGTGAAATAAGCAAAAATAACGTTAAGTAACTTTGTGAGTCTATAAAGCCGCTAAGGTTCATTACCTCATATTTTTATCACAAAAGATCCATATGGTTACTTGTCTAGATTGCCGTTAGCAAACTTTTGTGCACTACAAAGCGGTTAAGGTACTTTAACTGATTTATTGGTATTCTTTTTAATAATAAAAGAGTTCGCTATTTGAAACTATAACGTCGTTACTTAAAAATGTTAGACTTAAACTTGACTAACGATGTTTAACGGCATTATTGCCTCATATTTGACATACTTATATTTTGACTTAACGTATGTTACAAGCCCATAGCGGCATTTTCAAAACTAAACAAAAATGTATTGTCCGTCAATATTAGACTGAAACGACGTTATCTCACACTAATACACAACAAAGCCGTTAACTGATCTCGCGCGGGGCAGGGAGTCACCGGCTACGTAACGATCATGTACCGAAATCAGAGGGATCTGGGGTGGAACTAGTCGCCAGGAGCTTGTGAGTGAGGACGTGTGTCGCTGCGGGTTTGTTCCCGCCAATTTCGCAACGATCGCGATAATGGCGAACCATCATTATAATTATGCTTAAACTTATAACCATAGGTCGGAATTAGGTAGAGTTATTTTAGTACTTGCATCGAAATGTTGATTATATGGATCTTCTCGGGATTTCTAATAGACAATATCGTGTGCAAAACAATAATATAAATAAATAATAATTTAAAAAAAACATCAGAGATAAATTAGACAAATTAATTGTGTAACAGTAAATAACTTCTTATTTAATAAATCGCCGGATTTTTCTGCTCTTTAAAATTAATTCCGTGATTTGGGGCATATCCACTTCATTCTATCGTTGTATGAAATCAGTGTAAGTCTTACATGAATAACCCTACCTAATTCTGACCAATGCTCAAAACTTTCACAAAACTTTACTTCTATCTAGATTTTTTAGGAACTTTCGGATCTATAGAATAACACTAAAATCACATCAGTTATTTATCAATATAATTATGTACTATTTGTACTTCATAATATAACATAAAACAAAATTTACTTTCAAACTTCTGTCTTTCATTAAACCTGAGATAACAAACAATCAAAACTAAGTCTAATCTTCTTCTTGAACTCAAAACTTTACATTTCTAGTATCATTTAAAAAAACGATCATCAAACCTTATTTAATTTTTAATTCTAACTTTTTACCTAAAAGTCTTCTTGATAATCACATTTATAAATATATTCTTAAAAACACAGTATTCAAAATCGTATCACAGTTACATTGTTATTACATAAAATAAATCAAGGTTATTATGACTATGTCTGAAATTATTAATTAGTTAAAATCAGTCTCGATAAACTGACACTACTCTATATTATTATTCTAATCAGAACTAGTACCGGAATGTTCATTTTCTCTTGGTAAGTTTTTCCAAAATAACAATTTTTGACGGAATTATGTTCGAAAGGTTTTCAAGTATATCTATCTCTTAGGTTCGATACCTTTCGGTTCAGTTCTTAATTCAAATACGTGTTTTTTTTAAGTATCTATCATTCATGAAACGAAGTATTTGTAATTATCATCATCGAAATTATTTTTTAAATAAGCTCTTGGATGGATGTTTGAATCCTTCTTTGGGACACGTCGTTAGGTATATTCAATATCATATGCTATGAAGAAAAAAGATATACAAACTCTTCGTTTAATGAATGATAGATATTTAAAAAACCCACGTTCAATGGTATTTGTATTTAGAACTGAACCGGAAGGTATCGAACCTAAGGGAAAAACAGATATTCTTAAAAATCTACCGAATATAATTCCCCCTCACAAATTGTTATTTTGGAAAAACTTTCCAGAACAAGTTCTGATTAGAATAATAATATAGAGTAGTGTCAGTTTATCGACACTGATTTTAACAAATAAATAATTTCAGACATAGTCATAATAACTTTGAATTATTATAGATAATGTAACTGGGACACGAATTTGAATACTGTGTTTTTAAGAAGGCTTTAATAAATGTAGGTAAAAAGTTAGAACTAAAATTTAAATAAGGAAAATTAGTTTTTGTTTTTCAGTTAATGATTGTTTTAAAAATGATACTAGAAATATAAAGTTTTGAGTTCAAGGAGTAGATTAGACTTAGTTTTGATTGTTTGCTATATCTCAGGTTTAATGAGAGACTGAAGTTTATAATAACGTAAATTTTGTTTTATGTTGTCTTATTTTATAGTAGGTAGGTACATTATTATATTGATAAATAATTGATGTGATTTTAGTGTTATTCTTTAGAACTGAAAGTTCCTAAAAATCTAGTTTTAGGTAAAGTTTAGTGAAAGTTATTAAGTTTAAGCATAATTATATATTATTTGAAAAGCAAAAAGAAATATTGACAGTATAGACTAATTGATTGATAAAACTATGACTATTATTTAAAAAATATCTTTAATTTCAATAAATTAAATTCATTTTGTGCAAGAAAATAGTTCACTATTTTTATGATATTATTACGCTATAATGTCGTTAAACTGTAAGGTTTTTAGTTTAACCACGTTTTAGCTTAACAATGATTCAAGTTTATCCTTTTAATTAGTACGCATCTCAAGGTTACCAGACTTAAAAGCAGTAAAGTACCGTTAAACGCATTTAAGCTTAACATGAATCAGTTCTCAAATACATAATCGTAAGCTAAATTGTCGCTATGTGCAATAACGGCGTTTTAGTTAATCATTGAAGAGATGAAATTTTTGCATTTTAAAAGACAATAATTTGCTATGTAATAGATACACTAAAACGCCGTTACGCTATACGTAGCGGCGTTTTAGTCGATGATCCATTATGATTTCGGTTACATCTCTGATGAACTAAAACACAAAAAACGCTTTTTCATGAAATTAAATTATATTCGCGTTATGATAGGTTAAGTATTTCGAAAGTATGCAATTTCATCTATGTTTTGGTACCTTCAAATCTCTAATAGGTGTTGTCGACGAAAAATAACATCAGTTTAAATTTTTACCGCGGTTTTTTCGTGTTATCCAAAAAAGTGACTTTAGCAGTTAACGGCATTATAGTTATACCACGGCAGCATAGCACTTCAAAGATTACGGTCGCACATAGCGTCCAATATTGTCATGTGCACATAGCACTTCAAAGATTACGGTCGCACATAGCGTCCAATATTGTCATGTGCACATAGCACTTCAAGATTACGGTCGCACATAGCGTCCAATATTGTCATTTGCACATAGCACTTCAAAGATTACGATCGCACATAGCGTCCAATTTTGTCATGTGCACATTGCACTTCAAAGATTACGGTAGCTCACAACGTCCAATATTGTCATGTGCGCATAGCACTTCAAAGATTACGGTCGCCCATAGCAACGTAGGTTCACAATTTGTGTACATCATTCTAATTTAATAAGAAAGATAATATATATTTTAAAATCTATCATCATGATACTGTAAATAATTCATCTTTATAATTATAACCAGACAAAATTAATCATCAGCACTCTCGCTAGTAGATGATCCTATACCTTTGTTATTAAAACAAAGTCAAGGATGTATTTTGTCAATACAGAATATACCCTTGTATTTCCTTGTACCTGTCATAATCTAAAATTTTCGTTACTCTATATGGCTCGGACCATTTTGGTAACAATTTTCGACTTTTACCTACAGTATGTGTTGCCCTCTCAACTCTCACAAAGTCTCCGACTTTAAACTCTAACGGCTTTTTATTTTCCTTTTTTAACCGACTTCAAAAAGGAGGAGGTTATCAATTCGACGGTATGTTTTTTTTTTTTTGTATATTTGTTACGCGATTACTCCGCCAATTGTGGACCGATTTTTAAAATTCTTTTTTTGTTCGAAAGGAGGTGCTTCTGAGGTGGTCCCATAGTCACCAAGTTGGGATCTGATGATTGGATCCTGGAGAAATCGAGGGCAACCCTCGAATTTTATAGGCCGACACACCGTTTTTCGCAAATTTTATGAAGTTATTTAAGGACTTGCGTATAGTAATCGTCATCTCATGTAGCTGAGCTGATGATGGAAGGTACAACTCCTTAACAGTAAGGAGTAGGCATCAACTGATTTAGTATTTTTTTTTCATTAAGTATTTCAAAGCACTACAATTTAATAAAGGTCTGGAGTATATCTGATGATGGAGCCGAGAGACATTCGAGGGAACTCCTCAACGATTCACAGCAGCTATCTTGTGTTTGAGCTTGATTAATTTGTATTGATAAGAACGTTACACCTAGATGAGTTGTAACTGTTATTAGTGGTCTGATGACGAAGACGAAGGACAGTTCAGGGAATTCCTTAATGGTTAACAGTAGCTACCTTGTGTTTGGACTTAATTCATTTATATTGATGAGAACTTTACACCTAGATGGGTTGTAACTGTCATTAGGGTTCTGATGATGAAGACGAAGAACAGTTCAGGGAACTCCTCAACGGTTTATAGCAGCTATCTTGTATTTGGACTTAATTCATTTATACTGATGAGAACTTTGCACCCATAATTATGGGTTATTGTTAAATGCAGTATACCTGCCATTTGGTCCTATAAAAAAATCATTTATTTTGGTGTTCTTGCTTATTGGGTACATGGGCGATGTTATAACCGGTGCTACGGATAGTAAAATTCTAGTGCATATGTAAGAAAATAATGTATTTGACAAGAATTTGGGTTGAATATTTAAACTAAAAAGGGTAAAATAAAAAAGTTTTTAAAAAAAAATATAACCGACTTCTAAAAAAAAACAAGCACGAAAAAGGGTTAAATAACCTACCAAAAAACTTTTCTTTCGGAAGTCGGTGGCAAAAAAAGTCAATGAAATATAAAAGCAAAGCCAACGACTTCCGAAAGAAAAGTTTTTTGGTAGGTTATTTAACCCTTTTTCGTGCTTGTTTTTTTTTAGAAGTCGGTTATATTTTTTAAAAAAAACTTTTTCATTATATCTATTCGTTTGTTTTTCTTGTGACTTTTTGGTATGCTCATCAACGTCACCCCTAACGTTGATCACGAAATTCGAATTTTCTCTATGATAATAAACGAACGAGCCTTACAGTAGTCACATAAGATGTGTAATGTCTGACATCTTACAAGAGTAAAGTAGCCAAAGCTAAGAAGCTTTGGCTTTGGTTTCGACTTAGACTTTGATTTCGACTTTGACTTCGTTTCCAGTTTCCCTTTGAATTAGACTTTTAGTTTGAATTAGACTTTCACTTTGAATAACACTTTCACTTTGAATAACACTTTCACTTTGAATAACACTTTCACTTTGAATAACACTTTCACTTTGAATAAGACTTTCACTTTGAATAAGACTTTCACTTTGAATAAGACTTTCACTTTGAATAAGACTTTCACTTTGAATAAGACTTTCACTTTGAATAAGACTTTCACTTTGAATAAGACTTTCACTTTGAATAAGACTTTCACTTTGAATAAGACTTTCACTTTGAATAAGACTTTCACTTTGAATAAGACTTTCACTTTGAATAAGACTTTCACTTTGAATAAGACTTTCACTTTGAATAAGACTTTCACTTTGAATAAGACTTTCACTTTGAATAAGACTTTCACTTTGAATAAGACTTTTACTTTGAATTAGACTTTCACTTTGAATTAGACTTTCACTTTGAATTAGACTTTCACTTTGAATTAGACTTTCACTTTGAATTAGACTTTCACTTTGAATTAGACTTTCACTTTGAATTAGACTTTCACTTTAACAACGACTTTTATTTTAACTTAGACTATAACTCTGACTTCGACTACCACTTTGATTTCAACTTTCACTTCAACTTTAACTTCAATTTATTAGGTAAGTACTGATTACTTAGACTTTATGTGGGATTGACCTAGGTCCGTGCAACTAATTCACTTATTAAGCAGCATTGACTTCTAAAATCTATGTAGCTCTTAAAGTTTTACCGTTGTTCAAAACATGTTTGTTTCATTTACTCATTAGGTATGTCTTAATATCTATTTTATCTCTAGTGCAATTTTAATTCATCACGCCCTACTCTCATTCAGTTTGGCTTTTTCCTTTTTTCTAGAGTTACATAAAATTATTTTAGTGGTTCTTTCCTTAAAATACCATTTCAGGCACGTGTATGGTCCTCATATGGCTTGAACAGTATAATATTATCTGGACGTTAAGAGACAGTGACCTCAGAGTTCTTCGACGCTTCGTCCCAGAGCAGTCAGGCACGAAACACCGGCCACATCTTGCTCCAAAAACATTATTTGATGTGAAAAAGTGTTTTTTAACAACCTACTTGCAAAAAAAACATCATCTATCATTTAGTTATCGCGAAGTTTGCTCTTCAAGGGAATATTCGCATGAGCAATAATATGTACGGTGGGCTTTACAAGTGGTTACCTCAGTGACTGAACTAAAGCGGCCAACCACATCATGACGTGGACTGTACAATCATAACAATTTAAGCTGTTTGCTTGTACACTGTTGTACAAAACAATCAAATCTTGGACTTCAAAATAATGGTCGCTCCTAGCGGCTTATCTAGTTATATGCACATTGCTCTTAAAAAAATCGTGTTCGCTCATAGCGGCCTACGTTGGGTGCACATTGCACTTCGAAGATGATGTTCGCTCATAGTGACCTATAACATGTGCACACTGCACAATTATTGCGCTTCAAAATTCATGTTCGCTTCCAAGTTATGTGCACATGTCATTACACATCACGATTTTATTTACAACGTTATAGAATGCAGATGTTTTTGCACTTCAATATATCATTATTATCTACACTTCACATCTTAGCATATCATTACTTCATAGCGGTGTTTTACAATTTTTGTACTTCATCTTTTTATTATAACAAAACTGCATTTTAAATCTGTCGTCACATTGATCTGATTGTTTTACTATTTTTTAATTATTACTGAATACAATTATAATCAGAAACGGAAACATATCTAAATTATTTAATTGTAATAAACAATAATTTATTGGCACGTTCCTTGACTTTATTCAACCGAGTAATTGTTTGATTTTTAACTTTTTAAGGTCGAATTCAAGCATTAAATTTGTAGTACATTCCATTTTCATCCGAGATAATCGTATTTGTCTGTCACATTCCATTGGATTTTTTTGTGTAACTAAAATGAAAGCACTTACCCCCAGACCAGTAACGGCGAAAGGAAAAAAAATTCAAACCTGGATCTTTAAGTCTGACCGACAAAGGCGCGTAGCGATCCCGCTTCCGATTTGTTAGCTCGTTCGATAAAATAACGTCCACAATAGTCATTATTACAATTGTATTCCACTTTTTAAAACAATAAATTCACACTTCTACGGTTCGAACAATTTTATTCGCGACCACCAGGGATTAATTCGACCTGCTCCGCTCGAGGCAAAAACTAGACTGCCTGTCGGACCTAAAATTCACAATTAGCTCAACTTTGACAATAATCAAATGTAGTGAGGGTAACGTTAAAAAATCATATTAAGATCGAATTAATCCTTTTGAACCGATATCGTTTCAACCTAAATGTTTTAACACTTTTAAAATAAACGATTAATTATTCCATAATTATTTTTACTAATTATGGTTACAAAAACAAACGATAAAATCTAACATTAATGTTACCATAAACAAAAAATATACCAGTGTAAAATTCATTTTAAGTAAACGATATTTAATTATTTTGTAGTATGGTAACACCGTTCTCACACACGTGATGAGCATTTTCTGCTGAGAGAATAAATTTGAAGGTCTGGAACACCTGATGTGGAAGTAATGACGTCTTAGCAAGAGTGGTTCAGCCTGATAAGCACTCTCTGTTATTGCCGTATAAAAATTGAAGATCTGGAACACCTGATGTAGAACATCAAGAGCCCAGCTACACCACAAAATATATAGGAATGACGTCTTAGCAAAGTTGTTCAGCCTGATAAGCACTCTCTGTTGACGTATAAAATTGAAGATCTGGAACACCTGATGTGGAACTCCAAGAGCCCAGCTACACTATAACATATACAGTAATGACGTCTTAGCAAAAGTTGTTCAGCCTGATAAGCACTCTCTGTTGACGTATAAAATTGAAGATCTGGAACACCTGATGTGGAACTCCAAGAGCCCAGCTACACTATAACATATACAGTAATGACGTCTTAGCAAGAGTTGTTCAGCCTGATAAGCACTCTCTGTTGTTGTCGTATAAAAATTGAAGATCTGGAACACCTGATGTAGAACACCAAGAGCCCAGCTACACCACAACATATATAGGAATGACGACTTAGCAAAGTTGTTCAGCCTGATAAGCACTCTCTGTTGACGTATAAAATTGAAGATCTGGAACACCTGATGTGGAACTCCAAGAGCCCAGCTACACTATAACATATACAGTAATGACGTCTTAGCAAGAGTTGTTCAGCCTGATAAGCACTCTCTGTTGTTGCCGTATAAAAATTGAAGATCTGGAACACCTGATGTAGAACACCAAGAGCCCAGCTACACCACAACATATATAGGAATGACGACTTAGCAAAGTTGTTCAGCCTGATAAGCACTCTTTGTTGACGTATAAAATTGAAGATCTGGAACACCTGATGTGGAACTCCAAGAGCCCAGCTACACTATAACATATACAGTAATGACGTCTTAGCAAGAGTTGTTCAGCCTGATAAGCACTCTCTGTTGTTGCCGTATAAAAATTGAAGATCTGGAACACCTGATGTAGAACACCAAGAGCCCAGCTACACCACAACATATATAGGAATGACGTCTTAGCAAGAGTTGTTCAGCCTGATGATTACTCTCTGTTGTCTACTATATAAAAATAAGTCGGGTTTTCCTTCCTGACGCTATAACTCCAGAACGCACGAACCGATTTCCACGGTTTTGCATTCGTTTTAAAGGTCCTCACGGAGCCCGAGACCTTTAAAACTTAGCTAAGAAAATTCAGGAAAAATTTCAAATACTACGCGGACGAAGTCGCGGGCAACAGCTAGTTATAAATAATTGTAGAATAGATGACAAACAACTTATAACTAGCACAATCACTGCAAGTCACTGAGTTGGGAGAACTGTCCCTATGTTTGTCAGACAGCGCTCCGATTTAATAAGTATATGTTGGGCTCCTACTTCTTTACGAATAAAAATGTTCCCATCTTTGGTCCAGCAAAACATATACTTTTGAGTCTTTGCAAATTCTCTCGCCTTGAAAAATAGTTCTCTCGCGCTTGAGGGTAGATGTTCTGCAACATAAACGGGCTGCTGGTCTCCAGTCAGACCGATGTTCCGTGTATTTAGCGTTTCACCCTTTGGCTGTTTTTTATTGTAGTTGCGAACCTTGGTAATCAGCTGGTTCTTTGTTTGCACAGTCATGAATTCGGTAACAATAGGTCTGATAGTACCTTTTTTACCGGGTAGGCGATAAATATCCCGAATCTCCAGGTTAGACAGAGTCATGTCTATAGCAGTACCTACTTTTTCAATAATGTTGGTTAAATCAGACAATGTTTCATTTTCTTTGGTGGGTATATTCCTAAGTACTACACATGAAGAACGGGTAGACTGTTGCAGATCTTGAATTTTGTTATTAAGATCATTTATACAATTTTAATAGGCGTTGTTTTCCTTTTTCAAGGTATCAATTTGCTGTCGCATCTCTTCAAAATTGTCATTGATTAGTTCCATTGATTCCTTAATCCCCAGGTTGACCATTTGTATTGAGGAATTTTGTTGTTTCAGGTCCGCAAACTCCGCAACAAGTTTATTTAACATCGACGATTGTTGTTCGTATAATTTATTAATGTGTTCGTCCTGTTCCGTTTTCCAGGTTTTTAGCAGGATTTTAATATCTGTATTGTATTCGTTGGGCTGGCCGTCTAGTGAAGATTCTAAATGGATTCGTTTGTGCCGCATAATGGTGTTGATGTTGACATGATCATCCTCACTGCATACCGTTTTTGGAATATCCATATCTGATAGGGATTTCGGCACCGTGTGGCTTTTGTTTGGAGTATCTGCTTGAAGAGGTGTACGCTGTAGGTGAGCCATATTCAGTGACGTTATAGCGATACAAGGTGAAACGGACCTTAATGCTCGCCCGTTGGACTGAAGTTGCCTATAGCAGATCTGCAGGTCACGCGCACATAAAAGTTGAGCCGTGAGGATGATGATTCACGATTGGAGCAGGAGAGCAATTATGACGACTGCACTGTTCACACCGGGGTGAAGGGGGGCGGCCGGCACTCACCCGGTACACGATGACGCGCGAGGATTAGGCCTCAAGCGCTACGCGAGATTTTGCGGATACTGTTGACTTTGAGTGGTTGTAGGGTTTAAAGTTCTATGACTTATAATTAGTTTTGAACGAAAATAATTAGGAATTTTTAGCACACGACCGCTCTCGACCAAGGCGCGATGCGAAAATAAACTTTGTTTCAATTGTTTTGAAAAAAGTACTGAACCGATTCGGAAAAAATGAAGGTTATCAGAGCCATCTAGAGCCACTGATACAAAAACAATTCTATTCAGTAAAGAAAAATTTTTTTTTTGTGTTAAAAAAAAAACTTATTTTTAATTGTTTTGGGAAAAGTACTGAACGGAATTTGGAAAAAATAAAAGGAATCAGAGCTTCCAAGAGCTACTGATACAAAAAGTATTTGGTTTAGTAAAGAAAATTGTTTTTTCCTGAAGTGGAAAAAAAATATTTTTAAATTGTTTCAAAAAAGTACTGAACTGAATTTGAAAAAATTAACTGAATCAGAGCTGTCAAGAGCTACTGTTGGGGATTATTAGGTTTAGTTTTAAATAAAATATTCCAGCAACGTTATAATGCTTGTATTCCGTGCGAATTACAGAGGAGAAGAAAAATAAAAACTAGGCGGTATACATAAATCATTTGATAAAAAACCGGCCAAGTGCGAGTTGGACTCGCCCATGAAGGGTTCCGTAGCAGCAAGCATAGATTAGAGATATAATTATATTGAGATTAGTAAGTAATATACACAAACAATAAAAATAACTTTGTTTTTCATAGTATTTGTATGAATGGCAAAGTTATATTTGCGGTTTTTGAAAATGTACTATATCTCAAAAACTGCTAAATGTATCTCATCCAAACCAATTTTCGTTGGTAGTTTTGGTTGAGGTCTACATTATATATTTTTTTTAGTTTTATCATTCTCTTATTTTAGAAGTTACGGGGGGGGGGGG
Source organism: Agrotis exclamationis (assembly GCA_950005045.1). Classification (NCBI taxonomy): domain Eukaryota; kingdom Metazoa; phylum Arthropoda; class Insecta; order Lepidoptera; family Noctuidae; genus Agrotis; species Agrotis exclamationis. The sequence continues at coordinate 19,462,781 of OX465415.1, read as the reverse complement.
CACACTTTTTACCACTTTGGAAGTGTCTCTCGCGCAAACTGTTCAGTTTAGAAAAAAATGATGTTAGTAACCTCAATATCATTTTTAAAGACCTATTCATAAATACCCCACACGTATGGGTTTGGTGAAAAAATTTTTTTTGAGTTTCAATTCTAAGTATGGGGGGCACCCCCAAAATTTGTTTTGTTTTGATTTTTGTGTGAAAATCCTAATGCGGTTCACATAATACATCTTTCTACCAAGTTTCAACAGGATAGCTCTTATACTTTCGACAAAAAGTGGCTGTGACATACACGGACAGACAGACAGACAGACATGACGAATCTATAAGGGTTCCGTTTTTGCCATTTGGCTACGGAACCCTAAAAACTGTAAGTTTGTTGACGCAATAAGACAAGTATGTGTGAACTGCTTGCTATTAAAAACTAGTAGGCGTTTGGCACTACGTATTCATAAAATAATCTAATTCTAAACATGCCCCCAGGCGTTGAGAGACTGTCTCTCAACCAGATTCTTCATCTTGAGGCAATGGACATATTTTCCTGAAGGCGCGACGGACCACTCCACATGCCGTCCTGATATCTGCGACTCGAGTGATGCCATCCTGACCAGGATAGACCGTCGTAACTCGGCCTATTCGCCATTTCAATGGTGGGAGATGATCATCTTTGATGAGCACAAGAGCGTTCGGTTTAAGCGCTGTAGTACAGGATCTCCATTTCACTCGCTGTTGTAGCTCCGACACAATCATACTCTTTGCTCCACCTTGACCAAAAATGCTGACGGAGTTGCTCAATTCTCTGATATCTGGTCAAGTGATGCTTGGAACAGTCCTCCAAATTTTGAGTGGGCAGTGCTGTGAGTGGTCGTCCTATGATGAAGTGTCCAGGCGTTAGCGGCAGCAAATCCTTGGGGTCCGATGAGAGTGGTGTGAGTGGACGAGAATTCAGCAGGGCTTCTATTTGGACTAACACAGTGTTCAGTTCCTCATATGTACGATTACAATTTCCCAATATTCTCTTTAAGTGATACTTAGTGCTTTTAATACCGGCCTCCCAGAGACCTCCAAAGTGTGGAGCGTACGGTGGGACAAAATGGAAATTAATTTCTTCATTCGCCAAATCATCAGATAACGAATTGCAATTATCCTTAATAAACTTGCCAATTTCGTTATAAGCTCCAGCAAACGAGGTCCCATTATCAGAGTAGATGTGTTTAGGCTTTCCTCTACGCGACACAAATCTACGAAGACATAATAAAAAATTGTTGCTCGTTAAATCACCTACCAACTCTATATGAACAGCCTTTGTGGTGAAGCAAACAAATAGAACGATGTACACTTTAGTGAGGCGACATCCACGTCCTTGTCTACTAGCTGATAAAATGGGCCCGGCGTAGTCAACACCAACAGTTTCAAAGGGATATCCCCCGGGATTCAAGCGCTGCTGCGGTAAATTACCCATGAGAGGAGAGATTACCTGCCCTTTAATGCGACAACATGTCACACATTTTCGATAAACTGCCTTTGCTAAAGTTAGACCACCAATCGGCCAATAATTTTCTTTAATGGACGCTAATAAAAGTTGTGGTCCTGCACTGTTGTGTTGTGCATAAGCTTCTTATGCATGTAAACAAATAATAATTTTGTGACAATATGAGTGGACTGTAATAATAAGGGGTGTTTCCTGTCGTAACTAAATTGAGAATTTTCTAGACGACCACCGACACGCATTAATAATAATAATAATAAACGTTTATTTGCAGACCTTGAAGTCCATAGTATGAGATAGATTAGTTACATAACAATTATTATTGAATTTAAATACATTAATACTCAAAATAATAATAAAATAATCAAAAAACATAATCAAAATAAATCACAAATAACATAATAATGTCATAATATTAACAAATCACAAACAACATAAAAATAAAACAATTAGAAATAAATTACAAACAGGCATAATATAACATAATAATATTACATAAAAAACAAACCAAATCGAAGTGTACGCAGCTATCTAGAGTCGACCTGTGTGTGCAGTCTCACCCATCGACCAAGCATCATTAAATTATTGTCATCTAGAAAAACATTTAACTTGATTAATAATTGACTCTTTTTTGGCAATTGTTGCTTATTTAATAGAATTTTATATTCTGGAAAGTATTCAGCTTGTGAAAATTTTATAATGAAATTTAAAGATTGTTTTAACTCATCATCACTAAGATACTGATGTTTAGATGGCTGCTTTTTGCAAATATTTATAAATCTTAATGCGTAGGCCACCGCGCGTTTAAGTCTTGAAAAATTTGAAAATCTATAAAAATCTATAACAGGTTGATTCACCGATGTAACAATTAAAGAAACCTCCGATCGCACTTCCGGTAATTTCTCACTAGTTACTGTTGGATTATTAGGCCACTTTGAGGAATCATATTTTAAAAAGTCTGGGCCTGACCACCACAGTTCTAAAGATTTTAAAAGACTTACATCGATTCCACGGGATATGTGATCTGCTGGATTTAGATTAGTAGGGACGTGCCTCCAAGAACATCCACCAGTCTTTTCCAATATCTCAGCAACGCGGTTGCGCACAAAGGGTTGTAATTTGCTTGGTAACATGTTAAGCCAGCCCAATACTACCATCGAGTCAGTCCATAAGGTAACACTTCTGACTTGAGCTCGGAGCGACTCAATCGCTTTTTCGTAAAGATGAACACCAACCAACACAGCACAAAGCTCGAGCCTTGGTATGGTAGTTGGTTTGATTGGGGCCACTCTGCTTTTGGCTATAAGTAAACGTACCAGTACACTATTATCATCATGTGAACTTCGAACATATAAACATGCACCATATGCAGTTAGCGACGCATCACTAAATATGTGCAAGTCAATGTACCTGTAGAAGTCACACAGTACAATACGTGGAATACGTAATTCATTTAGAATAGGCAAGCTATTCATTACATCGGTCCATAATTTTAAAAGATCAGGTGGCAACTGATCATCCCAACCCAATCATTTTCATAACGATAATGCACGAGGCCAAGAGACCCAGCGGATCAAAAATTTGAGAAATAGTAGAAAGTATTCCACGTTTTGTCATTGGGCTGGAAATATCAGAGTTAATTAAAAAACACAACACATCTGAATCAGTCAGCCAATTGAGAGCTAAAGTTTTACTGGGTTCTATGGAGCCAATATTTAAATTGAATGAAGAGTGTTCTGTGCTATCAGACACTACATGGGAATCATTAGATTTCCATTTACGTAATGACATTCCAGCTGATGCCAACTCAGCCGTTACCTTATGACGTATGTCAAGTACCTCCTCAATTGTATCCCCACCAGAAAGCAAATCATCAACGTAAAAGTCGTGTTTTATTATCGTTGCAATTTTGCTACCAGTACAATCAAGGCCTATCTGACGCAGACACCTAGGAGCAAGATACAGAGCACTAGCGGTACCATATGTAACCGTATTTAACTGATAGGCTACCACAGGCTTTGAGGGATCCTCATGACATAAGATCTGCTGCAGATGCCTGTCATCAGGGTGTACAATTACTTGCCTGCACATTTTCTCAACATCTCCTGAAATAACGGCGGTTGACTTTTAAACCTGCGCTCTAGAGAAAAGAGACAATGCTTGGCTGGCTGCAGAGAGTCACCTAAGTTATCACATGATTTCTTTAAAGGTATTCTCACACAAAAACGGCCGTCTTTAAGACGAGTTGTATTTGTGATAAAGTGCTCTTCACACATCTTTTCTTCTCGAGAATAGACTGATGACAGATGGCCAACTTCCTCGAGCTGCCAAAAACGCATTAAAAGGTTTTGAATATCATCAGTATTCGAGTTGCTCAGAGAACTATTATTATTAATATTTGCAAAATTGCAAATTATAGGAGACGATTGTGATAGTTGACTACTATTTAACAAAGGGCCTGAAGCTATCCAACCAAGTCTCGTTTCGAATAGTACCGGCTTACCTATACCGAGGTTAATTCTTTGTGTACCCAGTAGATCCCAGAACACATCTGCACCTATAATCAAATCAACGGAGGCAGGGGTATAAAAGTGTGGATCAGCCAAACACAAATCACTCGGAATATTTAAATTACTAAGATTTAATTGACGGCAAAGTACTTCACCAGTTATAGAAGGTAAAATAAAACAATAAATGTTTGTAGAAAAGTTTTCATTTAAAGATTTAATTGGGACACAACACATTTTACTTATAGGTGAGGTAGAATTATTAATACCCATCAGTGACTCGTTAACTTGAATGGTTGGTAAATTCAATAAATTATAGAATTTTTCTGTTATAAGGCAAGATGTACTGCCACTGTCGAGAATAGCGCGACATAGATATTCTCGGTTATTTTTATCATAAATTTTTAATAGTGATGTGGCTAAAAGAACTTGACATTTATTGTGTACAAATGTCGTAACTCGTGCAGACAATGTGACGTTACTGTTGGGCGACTGATCACTATCCTTACCAGTGGCATCGCTGTCAACAACAGAAGTCAAAGGTTTTAATGTCGATTTAACTTTGGTATCCACATGAACAAGTGTGTTGTGCTTGCGTTTGCACACTTTGCAACCACTTGACTTGCAATGGTTAGCATAATGGCCAGTACGGAAGCAATTAAAACATACTTTGTATTGTGGTAACAATTCTAACCTCTGTTCATTACTAAGTCCCAAAAATTGTGAACAGTTAGACTATGTTCACCTCGACATTTAGGACATGATTTTGATGAGCTAGTACCACTATTTGACTGACTACTTGGCGTACTGGTAACAGATACCATGCTTTTAATTTTATTATTAGTTTTAGGATAAGTTGTATTATTGTGTGACATTTCTAAGGTTTCTAACAAGTCTGCACGCTTTCGAATAAATTCAAGAAACATTTTCAATGTAATTGGCTTACCGTTATCCAGATTACCTCTAAATTCTTCCCATTCACGATAAGTTTTTGAATCTAATTTATTCGTTACAATATAAATTAATAGTGTGTCCCAATATTTTGTTGGTTCCCCTAATGACTCCAAAGAACGCAAGTTTTTATTAACGATATCGATGGTTCGTTTCAAAGTGAAAGATGATTCCTTTTTTATTGTCTCAATATTAAATAATGCAGATACGTGATTCTGAATTAAAAGACGTTTATTATCGAACCTTTCGCACAATATTTTCCATGCGACAGGATAATTAATGGCAGAAAATTCTATGGATTGTATTACCACAGCAGCTGAACCCTCGAGAGAGGTCCTTAGATAGTGGAACTTGTTTACGTCATCCATCTCATCATTAGAGTGTATCAAACTAGAGAATGTGTCTCGAAACTCCAACCAATTTTCAAAAGAACCGTTAAATTTTGGCAGTTGTATGGTAGGTAATTTAACGAGCCTATGATTATGAATTCGTGATGAACCTTTATCACTCTCCGCAAACTCATCGGTGTTTGATTTTATGTTACGTGACAGCAAGTTTTGAGCTTCAGAAAATGACTTATAATATGTAGACTCAAAGTCGTTTCGTTCCGATATTTGACTATTGACGTCATCCACTAAACACTCTAATTTTAATTGAACCTCGTCGTATTGAGTAAATAAATGTTCCATCTTACCTAGGCGTAGTTGCAATTCGCTAATCTGTGACGGATTTAACGAATCCTCCAAACTGTTTAAATAATTTGAAAACGCAGTCAAACGTCCCTTATAACTTGCCCGTTTTTTGGTTAACTCCTTCTCTTTGTCAGTCATTCTGGGAAACCGGTACTTTACTGAAATATACCGAAATAACAAATTAATAATGCACGAAATTACAATACAAACACAGCTTACAATACGTCTTACAGCTGAAATAAAAAAAAAAAAAGTTCAAGTTAACACTACCTCTCAGATTGTCTAATACCTTTTACACAAAAAAATCAAGCTAAGTAAACTACAACATACTTAATGGGATATTTATGACAATATAACCCTAGTTCCTGCTCAATTATTATAACAATGTAATCGGTTAACTGCAGAAAATAATTATCTGGTTGTAACAATCAATAAAATAAATGAAGTAGGTACTGACCTTAACAAATTGTTGAAACTTACTCAACGTATTACCTTAAACAAACCTAATTTAGAATACTCGGTGTTACTCATTATGATAATGAACACTGAACACCGTATCCAACAATCCAGGATCTCAAATATTCCTTGATGTTCGCGTCGAACTTCGTGATGACCTTTGTACCCCGTACAAAGTGGCTTCGTCCAATCTTCAATATAGTACATAATCCCAATATAAATCCGTGATTTTTCTTATTTTCGCTGATTACTGTATAACTTTCTTATATCCGGGTCGTAAGGCCATGTTGGGGATTATTAGGTTTAGTTTTAAATAAAATATTCCAGCAACGTTATAATGCTTGTATTCCGTGCGAATTACAGAGGAGAAAAAAAATAAAAACCAGGCGGTATACATAAATCATTTGATAAAAACTGTAAGTTTGTTGACGCAATAAGACACGTATATGTGAACTGCAAAAAGTATTCAGTTTAGTAAAGAATATAGTTTTTTTTCTGAAGGGGAAAAAAACTTATTTTTAATTATTTTGAAAAAAGTACTGAACTGAATTCAAAAAATTAGAAGGAATCAGGGTTAATAAGAGCCACTGATATAAAAAATAAGTCAGTAAAGTAAATAGTTTTTCCTTTTTATTAAGAAAAAAACTTTTTTTCAATTGTTTTGAAAAAAGTTCTGAACTGACTTTAAAAAAATAAATGGGACCAGGGCTGCTAAGAGCCACTGGTACAAAAACAATTTATTCAGTTCAGTAAAGAAAAAAAATTTTTTTTCTTCCAAAAAAATTTGTCGAATAATGTGCAATTAATTGAAATTTAAGCATAAATAACAACACCATTTACTCATATTGGCACTTTTATTATGTCCTTGACATGATACTTTCCTATATTTCCTGTGTCTGTTTCCTCTAATTGGTAAACAACATCAGATAGTTTATCAACTACTTTACACTTGATAAATCTTGGTGCTAATATAGCTGAGAAAAACTTTGCTGCGTTTGACTGTTATGTACAAAGTTACGCCTCCACACGATATCACCAACACATAGCCTGAGCTCACGGCGACGTAGGTTATATCTGTTTGCATTCTGTTTGTACGCTTTGGTCAATGCGCTGCTCACACGTTGGAAAATATCTGCGAGTTCATTTAAGGAATTAGCTTTTTCGTTCCTATTTGCGAGCTGAATATCATCAATAATTGAATGTGGTGCGTTGCCCCTTAAGGTGTGCAATGAACCATCAGAGATGATTTCACGGCCTCTGGCGAGAAAATATGGTATGTATCTGTAGCGTAGCTACCGTCTGTTATTATTATTTAGCCTAAGGTAGTTTAGCGTAGTTAGTAGCTTTAGATAATTAGACCAATTTAGTAGATTGAATAAGTATAGTATTGCAAATAAATAGTATTTACATTTATACATATATATTTATATAACTATTTACAACTATATACAATGTTAACTTAATCCTAAACTAAAATATCTACTTAAAATTAATTACATTTAAAACTTAATTCTAGACATCTGTACAAACAGATCATTTTATTAGTAGATAGTTTTATGTGTTTTGTGGAACCCAAACCGGTTGCCGAGCGAGCGCCCGCGCAGGTAACATGACCGGCGCGAGACCTTTAGTCGAAATACTACACTGATCGCGAGTGCATATCGCTCGCCCGTCCGCCGTTTTGCGTTCCGATATATTACGTGGCTAGTGCACGCGCTTAAAGCGTAAACCTAGTATTTTAGTGCTTTCTATTTCTACCTAAACTGTGCTTAACTATTCTGTCGCCTATCATTTCTTTCCTGTGCTCTTTCTTCATTTCGCCTTCTACTTTCTTTGTATATCTGAAGCTATCTCTTGGACATTATACTTCATTTCCGTAAGTGCTTGCGTTTTATTACCACACCATCGCTTCATATCCATTTGCTAAATTTATAGTAGTGTTCATAAATAGTTGTATTTGAGGAAGGAATCTAGACCAATTTCGCTGGTCCTCCTCTACTAACATTGCCAAGCAAGTTTGAATGGTTTGATTGTAACGTTCAACAGTGTTTGACTGTGGTGAATAGTATGCGAAAAATATTTTTGGAATTGAATATTTTGTACAGAAATTCTTGAAATCTTTACTTTGAAAAATAGTGGCATTGTCACATATGATGACACATGGTGTGCCCTCTTTTAGTATAATTTCTGATTCTATAAATGAAGTTACTGTTTTTGTGGTTGCAGTTCTAAGTGGATGAAGCCAACAATACTTGGTAAAAATGTCTACTATTGAAAGTATATAAATGTGTCCGGAATATGATTTAGGTAAAGGACCAATTGTATCGATGGAAAGTGTATGCATAGGACGCTCCACTTGTTTCTGGTGTGTCATGTGTCCGTGTGGTACATCATTTGAGTGTTTGTAAGCCTTACACATTCCACAGTTAGACACATACGTCTTAACGTCTGCATTCATACCCTTCCAAAAATAATTTTCTTTTATCTTAGCTAAAGTTTTAAATGTACCAGGATGTATTGCGATGAGTTCATGATTTTCCTTTATACATTCCTGTACTATGTCTTGAGGTAAGACAATTTTCCAAGCATTTTCCTCGTGTAACTTTGAAGAAGGTTTACTGAATCTATACAATGTAATAACTTTTATTTGATAATTTTTAAATAATTTATTGTACCAATCATCACCTGAATTATTACCTCCTCTAAATGTAACTGCATTGAGTTCTGCCCTTGATAACACGTCAGGAACTACGTGCAGGGCACCTTTCCTATGACGTATTTCAAAGTCGAAACAAGATAATTGCATAACCCAACGCGCTAAACGACCTGATAGGTTGTTTAGTGATTTTAACCATTTAAGACACATTATGATCTGTTACTAAAATAAAATGGCTACAATCAATATAAGGTCTAAAATGTATGACTGAATCAACCACTGCTAACAGCTCACGCTCAGTTGTGCTATAATTTCGTTCTGTTTTTGAAAGTAAACGGGAGTGAAACGCTACAGGATGCTCTATACTGTCAACTTCTTGAACGAGAACGCTACCAATGCCAACCGATGAAGCATCTGTATGAATCTGAAATGGTATTTTAAAATCAGGGCATGCTAATACTGGTGCTTGAGTGAGAGCTTCTTTAAGTGATATGAAAGATGTTTCTGCTTCACTACACCAAGCTATTGCCTCTTTACCTTTTCTTTTACCGATTAATGCTGTCATTGGTGCTATAATTGTTGAAAAGTTATTTACAAATCTCCTGTAATATGAGCATAAACCTATAAAAGCACGCAACTGTCTAGCTGTAGTTGGTGTAGGAAAATTTCTAATACAGTCTAATTTCTTTCGATCTGTTTGCAGACCTTTTGAACTTACAACATAACCTAAGTAATGTAATTTATTCATCTTTGAAAAATTCACACTTATTAAAATTCATTGTCAGACCTGCTTGCTTTAATGTTTCTAAAACATCGTTTAATATATTAACATGCTCTTCAAATGAAAATGTAGCTATCAAAAGATCGTCACAATACCCAAAAATTTTTTCACCATTCGCCTGTCCCTATTAACAAGGTCGGATGTACCACTTCCGCCTTTTTCGTTTTATTCCATTTTTGACCTAACAAAAGTATTGTCTTTCAGTAGCATTAACAAAAATTTTAAATTTCCTCATAGTTTTTGAGATAGCCAAGTTAACATTGTCGTATGTGGCATGACTGCCCGTTAACAATGATTGATGTTATCTTACGACGTTTTTAACGGGCTGCAGGAGGAGAAAACGCCGTCGGTTGTGTCACTAACAACCATGTTGTAGGGGCATGAGAATAAGGCGTGCTATTTTAGTACTTCTTATTCTAGATTGTTTTTTGTTTTTGTTTCACCAGCTTTTATTAATTAGTTTGGTTCTTTTGGATCATACAATTAAAGTTGTAACATGTACCACATCCAACTTTGATATTAGTTTGATAACATATGCATTTTGTTGTTTGTGGTACTACCTACATTTTTAGCTGCCCGTTGTAATGTAAAATATGTTGGTAGTACCACATCAGACTTTTTTGTTGGTTTCAATATAATTTTAAATTGTCGTATGTGGTACTTCCTACTAGGTTAGTGGTAAAAGTATCAAAACTTTGCGTAGGATATGGTAATATTGCAAAACTAACCGACGGACAAAAACATTTTAGGTTTCGATATAGGTACCGTGTGCCTATATTGATATTACAAAATATTTTTGGGGTATTTTTTTTTTGCTTAAATTGGTATGATTCTAGTCATTTTAATATGTTTACTCTAAGAACCAACAGAAAACAATAATTCTTATATATTTTATATATTATGTTGCTTCTAGCCTATATCAGTTCCTGGAGAATCCCTGATACCATGTTATAATAAATTAATTCAGCAGCATTCATTCATTATAATGCAGCAGCAGCATTAATATTACACTATTTATTTGTAACGCAAATAGATGATAATATTAGTTGTGATCAAGAATTCCAAATATTAAACTTAGAAGGACTGGAAAGTTCATCATAAGCCTGCCCTTTTGTCCACTGCTGAACTCCAATGTACGCAAAAGTATGGCAAGTCGTCGTTCCACCTGGTTAGCAAGCGTCCTACACTACGTTTGCCTAGTCGCGATGTCCACCAAATTACTATTTGTCCAGAGACAGATGTGACCAGCCTACTGCCAGCTATGTCAGCAACTTTGGTGCTTTGACGGATCACCTCACTCACTCCACGATTTTATCTATCAGAGTTATTCCGAGTATAGTTTGTTCCATAGGTTGCTGTGGGACTAAATTGATAGCCTCAATAGGAGTGTCCACGATTCCGTATCGTAAATCATAATTGGACACACGATAAGACTTAACGGAGACCGAATGATGCCCAACCCGACTAAATACTTCTGTCGACTTCTCTCTTGAAGTTATTCCCACTCAACCAAACTGTTTGTCCAAGATAGACTTATTCATGAACATTCTAGAATTGCACCATTTATAGCGATTGGTTTCTAGATCCCTATGCGTTGTAAAGCTTTTGTCACGCTGGTTTTATTTTCTTTCCAAGCGAGCATGTTAAACATAATAATTATCGTCATGGCCAATGCCATCTGTTCACCAATGTGAACAGTTTCGGGAATATGACATGCCCCTGCCTCACCCTCGGCGTTCCTGTATTTATGTTTAAAATGCTGGTTTTGTACTTGGACCTTCACAGTCGCAGCGACGTACTATGTATTACATTTGAATTCTCAGATGTATCGCCAGCTTATTTGGCATAGCTGCAGTGATTGCAGAACCGCCCAGGTTTCAATGGAGTCAAAGGCCTTGTCATTATCCACAAATGCTAAGCACAAGGGCTTATGCTCTTCAGAGTTCTGTATAACCTGCCTCACTGTGTGGATGTGGTATATTGTGCTAAATATTCCGCGAAGCCCGGCCAGTTTCGGAGGTTGAATCTTGTCAAGTCTTCTTACGAGACGATTTGTGACGATAATTGAAAAAAGCTTATACAAGTGGCTCAAGAGTTAAATGGGACGATAGGTTTTTAGTAGAGTCTTACTTCTTGAAAAACAGGATCAGAACACTCTTGTTTCACATCCTTGGGAGTGGAACAGGAGTGAACAGTTATAGGCTTTATAGGTTTCATTTCAATTAGTGCCATTGATGATGCTAGATTCAATTATTTATTTCAATGATTTCAATTATATTGTTCGTAAAATTGAGGTATTCTGTTATGTTTCTTCTTTTAGAGACTAGTTTCATTTATATTTACTTTCGAAATAATTCATTTAAAATAATAATAAATTATATTTCACTTACATTTTAAACAGTTACGACAAAATCTTGATTAGAAGTTCCTATGAAGAATGATGTATGTAGAATTTGCGACAATTCATAGATAAGTTTTTCCAGATAAGTTAGTAGTATGTGACAGAACCGACTAAATACAGTGTACCAAATACCGAATAAAAAAGTCATGTCTGACTTTTCTCATATTTCCAAAAGGAAATATAACATTTTACTATTATGTATGTCGAAGAATCGATATCAGAAGGGGCGCGATATCGGAAATAACACTCACAAAACCTTCGTTAACACTTTTAATTACTTGCTAACACACACTGACTACGAAATAATCAAGGATGTCCGAGATATGGCTCGATTAAAAACTTAGGAACGCGGGAAGATTATCGTGGACGACGTGGCGTGACCAAGATGTCTACACAGCTTGACGGACCGATTCAAAGTGTTCCCTTCACTCAACTGTCCGTCGAAGTGGCCTACCCCACACAGGTTTGCCAACATATCTGTCAACGTCAGAACCTGTCAACGTCGAATACCTGATTAAACTTCCGAATCGATATTCGACTCGACTATTCGCTCGGTGTTACCATTACTCCACGCTAAGCATCCCCAAGTGAAATAACTTGGCATTCCTAAACGTTATCTGTCAAATCTAACTTCATAGTTCCTCCAATGAGAGACAGATGGCGTTATTCTAAATTAACACTAATCAATAAAGATTCTAAATTGAGTTTCTGTTTTGATTCCACACTAACGATAATACTACTATTCGACACTAGCGTTATTCTAAATTAACAATAATCCATAGAGATTCCAAATTGTGCTTCTGTTTTGATTCCTCGGCAATGACAATAGATGGCGTTATTCTGAATTATTGTGCTTCTGTGTTGGTTCTGCGACACGGCCATTCTGACAATTCACACGTCCTCGTGTGTGACATCTGGAATGAGAGAAAATTCTCGAACAGTAACCATTCTAACCGTTCGGCCATTCCTGACCCAAATGGAAAAAGGTATTCTCATCAAAATAAGTACAGGGTCTAATGAAAATCACAACAAACTCTTACTCTCAAAGCTGACATGTCGAACAACACCCATACTCATTCAAGTAATAGGAAACTCATCAAAATATTGCAGTGCTCATACTCTGACCTCCATCCGGTCTTCATCATCACACATTATAACCTCCATCCGGTCATAAGTATGAAATCAAACGACCTCCATCCGGTCTTCAACACGTAACCATCCGGTTACAAACTCAATACCATCAAGATAATCGTTTTGAGCCTTTATCAAAATAATTCTTAAAGTAGGTTTGTTCAACATGTTACCTTATTTTTCCAATAACGTTACAGATTATAAATTCCATAAAGAAGATATCACTTAAACTACTCAAAGTCAAACACAAAAGACAACACAATTTAGACTGACCGAAAATCCCAGAGGAATCAAGTACCTTTGCAATTGTATCATCACAATGCAGCAATTTTATAATCAAAACAGTAGGAATCAAATTCGTGGCCTGTGGCTAACACTAGCCCCACAAACAAACCTCTGTTTGTTGCACACCGTTCAACATGAACGCACAATACACGACCTCCGACAGTGCCATTCGCACACCGCGCATCCATGGACACCAGGATGTCAAAAATTTTCGGAAATACGGACTGGCTACGAAATAGCTACTGGTACGGTCTGACCAGCCGATCTAAGATTCCACACTATCATTCAACTCAACACCTCTACTTAAAAATTGTACTTGAACCTCAGGCATTCTCCCTCAAATCCACAGCACTTAAGCAGCACCATGCATCACTACTTACCCAGCAGTGTAAATCACTGAAGTACTTAACCAGTACTTAACATTGTAGCGCTTAACCAGCGTTACAAATCTTATCACTTACCCAGTGATAATAATAACGCTTAACCAGCAATATTAACCCACTAACGCTTAACCAGCGAAAGCACACATCATAACACGCACCAGCGATTCAACAGTTAGCTGCTGAATTTACGTTGGTTTTCGCTTAACCAGCTCAACCAACGCAATCCGCTTAACCAGCGATTACACTACTAACGCTTAACCAGCGATAGTCGACATAACTCGCTTAACCAGCGATTCAACAGTCAACGCCCAACCAGCGAAAGCACACATTATGACACGCTTAACCAGCGATTCAACAGTTAGCTGTTGAATTTACGTTGGTTTTCGCTTAACCAGCTCAGCCAACGCAATCCGCTTAACCAGCGATTACACTACTAACGCTTAACCAGCGATAGTCGACATAACTCGCTTTCCCAGCGATTCAACAGCTAACGCTTAACCAGCGATTTAACAGCTAACGCTTAACCAAAAATATTAACCCACTAACGCTTAACCAGCGAAAGCACACATCATAACACGCACCAGCGATTCAACAGTTAGCTGCTGAATTTACGTTGGTTTTCGGTTAACCAGCTCAGCCAACGCAATCCGCTTAACTAGCGATTACACTACTAACGCTTAACCAGCGATAGTCGACATAACTCGCTTAACCAGCGATTCAACAGCCAACGCCCAACCAGCGAAAGCACACATTATGACACGCTTAACCAGCGATTCAACAGTTAGCTGTTGAATTTACGTTGGCTTTCGCTTAACCAGCTCAGCCAACGCAATCCGCTTAACCAGCGATCACACTACTAACGCTTAACCAGCGATAGTCGACATAACTCGCTTTACCAGCGATTCAACAGCTAACGCTTAACCAGCGAAAGCCTACACTAACACACTTAACCAGCGATTACACTACTAGCGCTTAACCAGCGATAGTCAACATAACTCGCTTAACCAGCGATAAAACAGCCAACGCTTAACCAGCGGAAGCCCACATCATAACACGCTTAACCAGCGAGTCAACAGCTAACGCTTAACCAGCGAAAGCCCAAGTAATCCGCTTAACCAGCGATTACACTACTAACGCTTAACCAGCGATAGTCAACATAACTCGCTTAACCAGCGATAGTCAACATAACTCGCTTAACCAGCGATAGTCAACATAACTCGCTTAACCAGCGATAAAACAGCCAACGCTGAACCAGCGAAAGCCCACATCATAACACGCTTAACCAGCGAGTCAACAGCTAACGCTTAACCAGCGAAAGCCCAAGTAATCCGCTTAACCAGCGATTACACTACTAACGCTTAACCAGCGATAGTCAACATAAAGAACACAAGGCACCAGAGTCGTAAACAAAATGAAAATTGCTCACCGGATAGGGTCCCAGTTGACGCGCTCAGGAGGCACAGGTCAACCCTCTTTTCATTAATAGGCTTTGATGACCCGGAGTCGGCGTTGCTCCTCTCACTGCGCCGCGGCAGGTAAAACACTTCAGAGGCTTCACAGCACTTTTCAGGGGCATCGCAGTCATCGCTAGGTAGCTTTCTCTTTATAAAAGAAACCGCTTGCAGCTCTTGTTGTAGCTGGCCACGTGTCTGGATTTCCCACTGAAACACAAAACAGTCCACGACAGAATACTGTTTCACTCGGTCATTCCTGACCAAACTCTAGATTCAGTTCGTCGGCGAAAATAAGGAAATTCCAGAACTCTACTGTATCATTAAAACCTTCAATTAAATGAAACATCGGGAAAAGGTAATTGAAAATACAACAATCACTACCCTAGGCCACTAACAATTACCCTAGGCCACTAAAAACCCTAGGCCACTAACTACTAACCTAGGCCACTAACAATTACCCTAGGCCACTAATAACTACCCTAGGCCACTAACAACTACCCTTGGCCACTAACAACCCTAGGCCACTAACAACTACCCTAGGCCACTAACAATTACTCTAGGCCACTAACAATTACCCTAGGCCACTAACATCTACCCCAGGCCACTAACAACTATCCTAGGCCATGTACCACAGTCGTTCGAATCAACCTTCACACGGTCGCACACAACTCTACGTTCGTCTACTGACATCCTATACAGTTGCCGCTGCACTGAGCTGGCCTGTAGTCACTCGCGCAGTAGACAAAACGGTAATGAAAAACTTAGAAAATTCTTAAGTGTTTGCAAAAGCCTAGACTTGTCATACCCGTTATAGCCGTCACGATAACAGTTAAATCCAATTGAAATGCGTTGTCACTATTATGCCTCACTGAATTTACACAAAGGACTTTCGTTAACCTAAAAAGCTCAGTTGGCATACAAACATGTTTACAGAAAAACCCTGATTTAAAATCTCGCTACCTAACATGACATCACATTGCAAATAATTGTCGGGCAAAAATTTTAAAACAAAATTTCAAGAGGATGATCACCCGTTAATCACTACACAACATAAAATCTGTTCTGGACTGAATACTCGTGTCTGACCTATACCAGTCTTAACAACAACATTACAAACACGTTTACCACAAAATTTCGATGCAATACTTTCTTTAACCAACGAGCATTCAGCACCAGAATCGTAAGTAAAAATGAAACAATTCACCTGTGTTGTATCCTGCCTGATGGTGGTTGCACAACTCAGACATCGACGCGTCGCGTCGCGCCGTGCCGTTGACTGATCCGCTGCCACAGCCGCCACCACTGCTCGTACAGCGCACGGCTATGTGACCTGACTTTCCACATTTGAAGCACACCAAGGTCCCTGATGCCGGCTGCTGCGTCACTTAACTCGACTATGCTGCAGGGGTTGTAGGTCTTCCCCTCGTGTCCATCGTCTTACTTCCCAAATTCGGTCCATGTCATCCCAGGAAACGACACGGTAGACAGCCAGGTAGAAGTTCCTCCCCTCAAGGCGCGGCCTATAGCGACCATAAGCGGGGCGCCACGTTGGTCCTGGTCCATCAAGCACATCTCTGCAGTCGTCACCCAAGCACGCGCATCCACATCCCGTTTCTCAGGATTGAAATCCGGTAAACGAAAGCGTCGTCACATGGCTTTAGTGTTTTCACGGCTTGAATCAGTGTCAGAAAATTGCGGTTCTGTTTTCCCAACAAACACATCCATTTTTCATCACTATAGTCTTTATTTCGAACACGTGGGTCGTCATGGTCCATCCCACTTCTGATGTCGAAGAATCGATATCAGAAGGGGCGCGATATCGGAAATAACACTCACAAAACCTTCGTTAACACTTTTAATTACTTGCTAACACACACTGACTACGAAATAATCAAGGATGTCCGAGATATAATTGTGGGTGTAATTTATCTATAATATGTATGTATTTAGAAATATATAAGTATGTTTATCAGTTGTCTAGTACCCATAATACAAGCTCTGCTTAGCTTGGGACTAGATGGCGTTGTTTGATAGTTGTGGAATATTATTATTATTATTATTATTATTTCGATTTCTTTTATTTTCTTCTCTCGTAAGAGAGTATCAAAACCCCACACACGGGCCGGAGCCAAGTTTGTGGGGGGGAGTTTAAATAGAGAATGTTGATGAAATTGTGGAAGAAGTGAGGAATTTTCTGGTGATGCGACAGGTGTTAAGAATTGTGGCTTTTTGAAGCAGATGAAGAGTGTGGGGAGGCATGTCTAAAATATTGAGGCTTTGTATGAGACTTTTGGGTATTAAACCAGTGGAAGAGAGTACTATAGGGACGATGTGGACGGTTTCTACTTCCCATTGGGTCTTTATTTCTATGGCGAGGTCTTGGTATTTGCTTAGTTTTTCTGATATTGTTGCTTGAATATTGTGTGAGTTTGGAATAGCTACATCTATTAGGTAAGCTGTTTTATTGGCTTTGTCGTGAACTGTTATATCTGGTCTATTGAAATGTATAGTTTTGTCGGTTATGATCGTCCGGTCCCAATAAATTTTTTGATTCCTACTTTCTAGTGTTACTTCGGGCTTATATTTATAATATGGTTTCATTTCATTAATGAATTTATATTTAAATGCTAAACGTTGGTGTATAATAGCGGCAACCTGGTCATGTCGGTGCTTATAATCGGTCTGTGCAAGTACCTTACAAGCCCCTGTTATGTGTTGTATGGTCTCGGAGGCAGTATTACAGTGTCTGCATAAGTCAGTCGGCAGAAGAGGGTCCTTAATAATAAATTTCCTGTAATTTCGTGTCGCTATTATTTGGTCCTGAATGGCCATCATAAACCCTTCCGTCTCGGGAAACAGTTCGCCTCGTTTGAGCCATTCGTTCGACTTAGCCTTGTCGACGTGTGGCTGGCACAGGTAGGCTCGATGTCTTCCATGGAGAGCTTTGGCGGACCATGCGGCAATGTTTTGTTCTGTACTTGTGATCTGTTCATTTGTTTGGGTGTGTCTACTGTGTAAGTTAAGCGGCGTAAGTTTCTTATCGTTTTCAGTAACATGTTTGTGTAGTGATGAGTTTTCTGTTTTATTGTGAAAGTATGCTCTAAGTGAAAGTATCTGTTTGTTGTGTAGGTTATGTATATCGATCAGCCCTCTTCCACCTTCTTGACGCGGTAGGGTAAGTCGCTGTAAGCTTGACTTTGGATGATGTTTTCTATGTTTTGTTAATGATGTATTTATAGTGCGTTGTAGTTTTCTAATGTCTGTTTTTGACCATTTTATAATTCCAAAAGAATATGTAAGGATGGGTATTGCGTACGTGTTGATGGCCTTGACGGTGTTTTTAGAGTTAAGGTTAGTTTTCAAGATGAGGTTGAGGCGGTGTGAAAACTTTTTGAGCAATTCTTGTTTAATCATTTTTTGCTCAATCTGTCTAGACTGTTTAAATCCTAGGTATTTGTACGTACTTTGCTCATCCATCGGTTCTATTAATTCTCCTGAGTCGAGTGTGTAACTATTATTTTGGACTTTTCCTTTTACAACTGATAAAATTTTGCACTTGTCGACTCCGAATGACATACATATATCATTAGAGAACTGTTGAGTTGTGTCAGCCAGTTGAAAGAGCGCATTTTTGTCAGCCGAGTATAATTTAATATCATCCATATACATTAGATGTGTTAGTGTATAATGTGAATTATTATGTGCTAGTATGAATCCCGCTCCTGTTTTATCCAGTAAGTGTGAGAGTGGATTGAGTGCCATGCAAAACCACAGCGGACTTAGGGCATCTCCTTGAAAGATTCCGCGTTTAATACGGATTGGCTCAGTAATTACAGATGAAGAAGAAGAATTAATTTTAAGGACAGTTTGCCAATTCTGCATAGATGTTTCTAAGAAATGTTTCAGTGTTGGATGTATTTTGTACAAATTTAAAACGTTTAATAACCAACTGTGTGGGACCGAGTCAAAAGCCTTTTTGTAATCTATAAACATAGTGTGAATGTCTGTCTTATTTTTAATAGCACTGTTCATAGTGATTGCATCAATAGTGAGTTGTTCTTTGCATCCTTGACTATTTTTACGACATCCCTTTTGTTGTTCTGCGAGAATGTTATTACTGTTTAAGTGTTTATAAATTACCTGACTTACACAGGCTGTTAAAATTTTGTATAAAGTTTGTAAACAAGTAATTGGTCGGTATTTTGCTGGGTTTAAAGTGTCATTGGTGTCTTTCGGTATCATGTAAGTAACTCCGTGTGTAATATATGGTGGAAGTAGTTGTGGTGATTGGATGAATGTGTTTAAATGATTGTGTAAGAGAGGATGTATGCTAGTGAATTTTTTATACCAATAATTGTGAATGTTGTCAGTGCCAGGCGATTTCCAGTTGTGTGTGCGTTTGATGACGTCTATGAATGTTTCTATTGGTATAACTTCATATTCCATTTCTGGTATTTCTGGTGCTGTCTCATTGATCCACTCTGCTCGGAGATTGTGATGCACTGGATTTTCCCACATGTTAGCCCAGAATTCTCGAAGGGTTTCAGATGTTGGTGTTGCTAGGTTTGGGCCAGTGGAGTCTCTTTTATTCGTTGCAAGGTGCCTATAAAATAGTTTTTCGTTGTTGACAAATTTTGAGTTTTGCATTTTACGGTCCGTGCATTTTAGATATCTTTTGAGTCTACTAGCTGCTGCGTTCAATTTTTGTTTCAAAGTATCTAAAAAGTGTACTAGTTGTGTATTGGGGGGTTCGTATTGTGCGTGTTGCTGGTATTTTCTTTTTATTTCTTCCACTGCTGCTATTAGTTTTGGGCTTCTGCTACCATTTATAAAGTGTGTAAGTCTACCTATGTTTGCTCTTAGATTTTGGATTTTTTTGTCTAACCTAATTTCCCACTTTGGTTTTCTCATTGTATATGTACGGCCTTCATTTTGTGTACCTAATATTTTGGCTCCGTTACATGTAGCTGCCGTCCATGCTGCACAGTAAATAGTTGTCTGCAATTTGATAAAGTCGGTGTCAACATTTACGCAATTTGGGAGGATGACAGAATTAATGTATGTAACTATGGCAGAAAACTTTTTGGATGTCTTTTGTTTGGGGATATAGGGTCTTTTAGTGGGGTGTGTATGTGAGAAAAGTAGTTCAGCTTGTTGAAATGTGGACTCAATTTCTAAATTCTTTTCAGGAACAGCATTTTGCGTAGATTCAAATTGGCATAACTCTATATGGTTCAGGAAATTTTCATCGTCTGCATTGGTGAGTGTTTGAAAAGCTATGTCATTATCAGAGATTCCTATATTTGTGTTTTGAGTACTTGATGAGTAAATGTTCACATCAGGTTGCTCTAGGTCGTTATTTATGTGTTCAATATTTAATGTGTTAGTATTGATACTTCCTAACTCGGTGGCTACTTGATTTTTAATTTCTTCTAATTTATTAGGGTGTATGTATTTATTTTTTATGATAGCTCTTACTTGATCGGATAATCGTTGCTCAGTTATGTGTGCTAGTTCAGGATATATGTTAATAAATCCCTCATGTAAGTGTTTTCTATAGGCTGTTTTATTTGTTTCTAATTGTGTAGTGGTATAATATATTCTCATTATTGCTTCATTAAGTTCGTTTGTCCATTTCATACGCTGGCCGGGTTGTGTACTAATTGGTGTCTGTGATTGTGTAGAGTGTTGTTCTATTTGAGTATGGACTGTTTGTAATTCGGCTCTGACTTCCTCATAAATCTGATCTATTGTTTCTTGTGTTAATAATTTCTTATAAACTATGGCCCTTCGTTGGTCACCAATTCTTTGACGGCTCACTTGCATATCTGGGTATTTTTCTAAAAACTTGGTGTGAAGCGGTGGGAGGTAAGCACTTTTGTCGGTTTCCATATGAGTTAAATGAAGGTATGTGCGTAGGATGAATTTATTCATATCAGTGCTCCATTTCCTACGTCTTGTTGCAGTTCTGTTAATGGGTACAGCTTTTTCGACAAAATTTGTCTCCTGTACAACATCCACAGACTGTACGCTAATTGATGAAGATAATGGCGTCGGAGTGACGCGAAAGGATTGTGACGATGATGAAATTGATGGAAAAAGAGATGAAGGAGGTGACGACGATGAGGAGTGTTGTGAAATTTCGTCATCTATCTGAGGCACATTTGCCTGAAGTTGTTTTTTTGTTTTAGACCTTGTATTCATAGTGTTCCCACGAGTAGCTAGGGACTTAAAAAGTCGACCACAGCAGAGCCCTGCGTTCACTGTGGCAAGGGTGAATAAAACTGGAGGTCCCCTATTCTCCAGAGTTGGCACACTAGCGACTAGACTCTCCTCTAGCCATGCAGCCCTCGGCGTGTGCGACCTTGGCTTGGATTGTATCTCTCTTGGTCTGGCCCCTAACCCTAGACCCATCCCATCAAAGTAAACTCTTCTGGTATAGACCTAGCGCTCGGAGCACACAAGCCCCACCACGTTATTATTATTATTATTATATGGCTCGATTAAAAACTTAGGAACGCGGGAAGATTATCGTGGACGACGTGGCGTGACCAAGATGTCTACACAGCTTGACGGACTGATTCAAAGTGTTCATTTCACTCAACTGTCCGTCGAAGTGGCCAACCCAACACAGGTTTGCCAACATATCTGTCAACGTCAGTACCTGTCAACGTCGAATACCTGATTAAACTTCCGAATCGATATTCGACTCGACTATTCGCTCGGTGTTACCATTACTCCACGCTAAGCATCCCCAAGTGAAATAACTTGGCATTCCTAAACGTTATCTGTCAAATCTAACTTCATAGTTCCTCCAATGAGAGACAGATGGCGTTATTCTAAATTAACACTAATCAATAAAGATTCTAAATTGAGTTTCTGTTTTGATTCCACACTAACGATAATACTACTATTCGACACTAGCGTTATTCTAAATTAACAATAATCCATAGAGATTCCAAATTGTGCTTCTGTTTTGATTCCTCGGCAATGACAATAGATGGCGTTATTCTGAATTATTGTGCTTCTGTGTTGGTTCTGCGACATGTATATGAGCTCTTAAATATATTACAATTTTTAGTATTTTTTTTGTAAACCTAATTTGAATCATTAAAAAAATATAAGCAATTTAAACTTTGACGCGCTCTCCTGTAAAATTACTGTTTTGCAGATCCGACATTGTTAATAGGGACAGGCGATTATTTATGTTGAAATAGTGAGTCAATCAAACGTTGCATATCACAACCGGCGTTACACAAACCGAAAGGCATTCTTTTAAATTCAAAAAGTCCCCTGTTAGGTACTACGAATGCGGTTTTTTGACATGAAGTGCCATTACCGTCCAAGTTATCTGAATCGCAGAGTGGTAGTTGCCAGTAAGCTGCTGATAAATCTATTGAAGATAGATAACGAGCGCCTTTAAGGTTGTCTAATATTGAAGATATATAAGGCAATGGATAGGAGTCTTTAATAGTGACGTCATTTAGTTTTCTAGCGTCTAAACAAAATCTAAGTGAACCATCTTTTTTTGGTGTCATAACAACTGGATTTGACCATGGTGATTTTGATGGTGCAATCACGCCTAGTTCTAACATTCTGTCCACTTCATCATTCAGTGCTTGTAATCACTGGTGATAAAGGGTAGTATTTTTGTTTTATTGGCGAACCAGTTGTTACTATCCTATGTTCAATTATATTATATTGTAACGCCAGATGTCGCTAGCAAGCCATACCAAGCCAAGCGAAGCCACCATGCCAAGCCAAGCCATGCCAAGCCAAGCCATGCCAAGCCAAGCCATGCCATGCCAAGCCAAGCCAAGCCATGCCAAGCCAAGCCATGCCAAGCCAAGCCGGCTGTCAAGCCCGACATGTCAAGCCGGTTGTCAAGCTCGCCACGCCAAGCCGCTACGTCACTTCCCTACCACGTGAGCCATCCCCGCCAAATGTTGAGTCGGGGCGGTGGGGTAGCCGCCAGCCAGTGAGTTATATAAAAGCTAGGAGCGATGATTTTGGTTGTTCAGTTTATAATAATAATTGTAAGGGAAAACTCTGCCCAAATAAAAGTGTAAATCAAGTATTTTCGATTTATTTATATCACTGTCGTTTTAATCAGAAGTGGGATAAAAAAACCTACGATGAAACGACGCTCTGCTACACAATAACCTCGACGGTCGTCTTGTCTGGAGGACGAAGATTCTGCTTTGGTAAGCCAGATATCTGAAAATAAAAACGAAGAAAGGCGATGCACACCACCCGCAAGGAAAATATTGAAAAGTCTCCTTGCACAAGAAGTTGAAAAATCATTCAATGATCTGTAACACGAAGTCCCTACCCTCATCCATCGGAAAAAACACCGTGCCGCATCGTTAATTCCGTTAATGATCGAGTTTCAAGAAGTATTCTTCTCGCTACCAGCAACGCTTCTCTGTGAAAATGAATGCTACCTCAAAGTCGTCATAGCGGATCCAAGGGCATCACATAGAAGAAAGGATTCGTCCTACTTCGCCGAGAGCTGCCAGGAATCGTGCATAAATAACCAGGTCAGTTATGCCATGCCAATATTTGCAAAATGCCATTAGCCAAATGTGTTTTATAATTGAGTGCCTCGTGTGTCGATAATCATAATATGCCATTGGTGGGGTATAGACCTTGACAAAACTAGGGTAGGCCCGATAAGCAAATCTGATTGTAATCAATTAGTTAGTTTATTATCTCGGTATAAAACTGCTTTTCTAGCTATACTAAGGTGTTGGACTGTACAGATTTTGTCCAAATTCGCATTAAGTACACGTAGGCCTTCTAGATTAGCACATCACAAACAAGGGAATTGTTAGAGTCAAAATTAATGAGCCATTAGAAGCAGGTATTATAAAAGAACCCGAATCGGAGTATGCTTCTCCTATTGTTTAGTTATGAGGAAGAATGGAAATAGTTGCCTATGTGTCGATTACAGAGCCCTAAATGCATTAATTATCCGCGATAGATATCCATTAGCTATTATCGATAAGTAAACTAAAATAACTGGTAAGAACTACTTCACCAGTCTTAATCTAGTCCAACGGTACCCATAAACTCAGCATCCATCCTAAAGATACATATAGCGCTCCCTCAGTTTTTATGCGCTTAAGTTCAAGTTCATAGATAATTAAGTAATTTTAAAGTAAATAATTAAATAAAAATAACTCCAATAATGTCGTCAAATGGTCGGGGTCAAACGCAGAATTTTAAATTCAATAGGTACATGTGGGCAAACGTTCATTTCTACAAAACAGGATTTCTTACTTAGTTTAAGAATTATCATGTTCATGGCATTGAACCGGGTGAATTTAAGTTCGCAGTCGTGTCTCAATTTCCCGTTCCGATTAACATACACAAAGTGCGTCAGTTTATTGGACTATGTAGTGACTTTAGGAAGTTCTTCCATAATTTTGCTCATCCGCTTACCGAACTAGCAAAAAAAAAAAATTAATTATAAAAATAAAAATAATATGTGGGTATGGTATAAAAAAAAATGTGATAAACCGGTGATAGCGATATATGATCTTAGTTGGAAATTCATACGAATGCATGCAAGTTACCCATAGCAGGTATTCTTTTACAAATACGGATAGACGGTAGTTTGAGCCCTGTCTTGTATTTTAGTTGCGTTACGAGTCGGGAAGAAAGTATTTTTCACAGTGTATTACGAAGTTTTCCTATATGTGTTGAGTAAAAATGTCCGTGTAATTACGGATTGTAGTGCAGTTCGCTATACAATGACTAACGTGATCACGCATTGCCCACTGGTGACTTTTAATTCAAGACTATGAAATTAATGTTGACTATAGACCGGGTGAGCGCATATAGCATATCGACGCCTTGAGCAGGAATCCGATAGATGTCGTTAATGTGTTCCGTTTAGAAGTAAACTATTGGTTTCGTGAAGTGCTAAGTACCTATTATTGATTTATTGTGAAGCGGGTGCACCTATAGTGATATTGTAAATAATTATATAATTGACGGTAGGCTGTCTCGTAAAACGCTTTACGATACCTGATTAGTTATGCCAAATTTCGCGCGTAGAAAATATTACAAATGCATCATGACGATATTGGCCATTACATTATAGGATTAAAATTATGCTCAGAACTTCTTAAAAAAAAAAATGATTTCTAGTTTCCAAAAATGACCCAATTCATAAGGAAATATGTGACGTCGTGTTTACATTGTGCGTACGGTAAAAGAGAATACGGTAGGAAAGAAGGCAAACTGCATCGAATCTCTAAACCATCTGAACCGATGGAAATGGTAGACATCGATAATTTGGGCCCTTTTAGCAAAATTAAAAAGGGTACCAATAAATGTTAGTTTTGACAGATTCTTTCTCTAAATTCGTTGTTTCTGAGCCTACACGTATTGTCAATTCTGTAGAGACAATTACCGTCTTATTAAAAAAAAGGGTTTAAACAAAGACCCAGGTTTAAATCTCTTAAAACTACGGTTTACTTATAAGTTATTACGGATCGTGGTTTGGTGATAAACCATGGTAAAGTCGTAGCTGTCAAAGTTTCTTATAGTAACTTTTTCATTGTGTTGTTGTTTTTATTATGTAATTGTTTAGACAATGGTTCAAATGACGGTACTAAGGTCCACGTTTAATCTATGTTTTGTAATACGGAGAAATTTAAACCATGGTTCTGCAGATTAGCCTGAACTTGATAGTTCAGGTTTAAATTAAGGTTTATTCAGTTCCCCAGATCACGTAGTTTCCGATCATGGTAAGGCCTTTACGAATAGATACTTCAAGAAGTTCGCAACAGAAAAACAGTTAAACACATGATAACAGCTATTGCGTGGCCTAGGTTTAATGGGCAGGTAGAACGCACTAACTGCACAATTTTCGATGCGTTGAGAGCCACGGAACCTCTTAGTTGGGACAATAGGCTATCAAAATAATGACACATGGGGTATTAATAATACTGCTATTGATACAACAGGCTATAAGTTATACGAGTTAATATTTGCTCGTGCAGGTAGATCTGTATGTGATGTCTCCATCCCTGGTCGGGTTTCTGAGTTAGTGTAATCTAGACGCAATAGGGCTACCAATCGAATTAGAACAGCTAGCAAGAAAATGAAACGTAACGGTGATACAAGGCGTAAAAATAGTACGATTTACAAAAATGGCGATTACATACTTTGTTGCCAGGCTCAGACTCCTTGCTGCAATAAGATTAATTCTAAGTTAGATGATCTATATTCTGGTCCATATGTTATCATTACCTAATGATTTAGGATAGCCATAAACTAAGAAGTATAAAATGTCTTAGAGGATACAAGAAGTTTACAGGCCTAGTATCTGCTGATTTATTACCTACGACCATATCGTAGCGTTGCTTCTATATACGATAGCGCCAGTAGCGTGGATGAACAATAGGAAAACGAAGATCTCGTAGATCTTCTTGAGGGCTAGATAGTTCATTTCCTCGATATGCCATTTGTTCTGAGCTGATTTGTAATCACTGTTTTGTTGTTCCCATTGCGGGAGCAATTGTTACAGGATGGCCGATTGTAACGCCAGATGTCGCTAGCAAGCCATACCAAGCCAAGCGAAGCCACCATGCCAAGCCAAGCCATGCCAAGCCAAGCCATGCCAAGCCAAGCCATGCCATGCCAAGCCAAGCCAAGCCATGCCAAGCCAAGCCATGCCAAGCCAAGCCGGCTGTCAAGCCCGACATGTCAAGCCGGTTGTCAAGCTCGCCACGCCAAGCCGCTACGTCACTTCCCTACCACGTGAGCCATCCCCGCCAAATGTTGAGTCGGGGCGGTGGGGTAGCCGCCAGCCAGTGAGTTATATAAAAGCTAGGAGCGATGATTTTGGTTGTTCAGTTTATAATAATAATTGTAAGGGAAAACTCTGCCCAAATAAAAGTGTAAATCAAGTATTTTCGATTTATTTATATCACTGTCGTTTTAATATTATATTTTTGATTTTGATTTTGATGATTAGTTTTTCCTAATCCTTTCTCTTCTGTACTAATAGTTTTAAATTTATCAATTATTTTTCCTAATTCAATATTTTCTAATGGTGATAATTCACTTTTTGACGTTATACCACACAGCTTATTTGAAGTTTGTGGGTGTGTATCTTCAGTTTTTCCCACAAGTTCTATGCTATGGAAATTAAAATATTATTAATTTAAAATGCCAAATTGATGTACAAAGTCCATACCTAATATGAAGTTATCTGATATTTCTGGAATGACCATAAATGCTATTTCCCAATTTTTATTTTTAAATGTTACTGGTATTGTCATTACTCCTATTGTTTGTACTTGTGAACCGTTGGCACACTTTGCGCTCCATTTTGTTGGTGTTATTTGAAATCCTAAATCTAAAAGTTATTTATGATATCCGTTACCAATGACGGAGAGGTTTGCACCTGTATCTAAAAGTCCTATGTAAGGTATGTTTTTAATTAAAAATTCTACAAAAATCCTGTTATCTAATTTTTCACTTGATGAACCAGGAGTCACCGTACCCAGATGTTGTTTATTCGAGCAAGAAGCAGTCACTCCTGGACGTTCTAGTTTTTTGAATTTGTAGTTTGGAGAGGGTGGGTATCTGTGGGTGGGTTACATTTTGAACAACGCGATGTGATTACTCCCTTTGCCCCACATTTAAAACATACAATGCCTGGAATTGATCTGCATTGTTTGTATGAATGACCGGATTTCTTACATTTCCGACAAGTAATTACTAAAGTTTCCTTTTTCTTGTACTGAGTGTTAACCACAGTAACTTGTTTTTGACCCTTGATAGGTTTCGAGAAAGAGTTACCTGGTGTGGTAACTGCATAATTATGCTTCATAACGCTTGCCTAATGTTATTAATCTGTCAATGGTCTGAATGTCATTGACTGCTAACAGTTGTGCATATGCTGGTAATAAATTATGTTTTATAATCTCTATTAAAGTAGCTTCAGATAAGGGCAATGTTAGTCTTGAATTTAAAGTTTGCAAATCTAATACATAAATATGCAATAGCTGTCCTAAGATTTGTTTGTGATCCCTAATCTGTTTTTCTAAAATAAAATCACTGTCAAAGGATAAGAAGAATGTTCTGAATTTATTTTGCAAATCTTCCAAAGTGACTACCGAGTCTCTAATTTGCCTATAATAATAGAGTGCTTTGCCACTCAAGATCTCTGAAAAACATTTCACTAATTTATGCTCAGGTACGTCTCTAGTGCGCATGCAGTCATCTATCCGCACGAAAAAATCCACAATGCTTGAGTCACCGGTAAACTTTAAATTCCACGACTTGAAATTGTCGTCACGTACTACATAGGTTACGACATTCGAGTGATCGGTTGGAGCTGATTGACTATGTGATGGATTATGTTTCGTGTCATGGGATGTGGCTGAAATTGCAGACTGTAAAGCCTTCTTATGTCTATAAGTTACCTTATGCAAATCATCCTCATTATCAGAATTATTATTACTTTCTGTATCTTGGAATTCTTCAAGTGGTTCTGCCATTGTGACGGCACAATTACAAAAGTTTTGAAATTTTAAATCAAAATAATAGTTAGTAAATAAACAGTGCTTACATAAGGTGTAGCAAATGACTATTGTGTTTATTAATTGAAATTATTATTGCAAGTACACAAATATTCTTTGAATTTTATGTTTGCAACTGCTATCAACTTGACACTAGCAAGGAATGTTGCTTCGTTAATGATTACACTGATAAGAATGTAAACATGCACTCACTGTTTAGATACGGCACCTAATGTTATTGCAATTTCAAATAACCTGTAAGACTTGCCATGACATGTGAAAACGATGTACTAGACATGCAAAATGTGTTGAAAAATGTCAATCTATTAATACCAGACTGAAATTATTGACAAGAAATATTCCAAATAAATCCCATAGACTATAAATATAACAGATGTTCGGGCGCCATTGTAACGGTGTGAAAAAAATAAAAAAAAGATCTTTAGTTATAATAATAATAATGTTTTCAAGTATGTGAGGGGAAAGAATATTGAATTTAAGAGTTACCGTTATGTTACAAATTAAAAAGTAATAAAGTAGGCCTTCAAACTCTCGGTTTTCAGCATTGAACTATTGTTTCAAGGACCTCTTGTTTAAGGGAATCTATGGGTGATTCATTTGGAATAAAACAAAGAAATTAACATTGTAAACACTAACAATATAATACAGTGAATATAGACATCATACAGCTATAGATGGATTAGGGTTTGACATAGTAAGTTCCTGAGACCAGAAAGATCTAGAAAGAGGGCGAGGCATCGGTGCCTGTGATATGCGAAACGCGCACTGACTCTAGTTTTGGCCAAAAGAATATAAAGGACTTTCGTGGTACCACGGATCACGCACACACTCGTTCACGATGTGGCTACGAAAGCCATGGATTCTTGTGCGGGACGCCGGCGACGAAGCTGGTCTGGCTGGCAGGCAACCACTAAGGCCGTCAACCGCACAGGGTCGTCGACGGACGCCTCTGCTGGCGCACCGCGTCGAGGGCGTGGAATACCTCCCACGAAGTTGATGCAGGAGCACACGCAAAGCGGCGCGGTTGGCAACGGCTTTGACAGACCCTCGGGATCGTCCACTGGGTGACACACCATAATGGACAAGACCCGCCGTGTAGGTCTCCCTCCGGAAATTTACGACTGCCACCCGGAGCACGCGGTGAAGAAAATTGTCATCGATCAACGCAGGGCTGACGACGTGCTTCTATGATGACCAACCATCCATCGGGATATAAGGACTAGCCATATCTTGTAGTTTTTACAGTAAGAAAACCCAAGAAAAATTATAAGCGCACACGGCGCTATTCAAAGTTCAGCCGGCCATCTTGTCCGGTGTCGTGTAGTGAGTCGCACAGCACGCGACTTGCTCACGCCATGGTTTTGGTCTAGACTGTTCGATGACATCGGAAATCGTCGGAACGGAGAGATAAAAGAAATAAAAGAAAGAAAAAGCATTTATTTGGCGCAAAGGGACCACGATAGACACACACATTCGAAATAAAAGTAAACACAGAAAAAAAAAACTTAAAAACCTATATCTAACACAAGAGAAAAAAAATAAAATAAAAGAATAATTTTTCGTGTGTCTCACGGCTGCGCCAAAAAGGCCCAGTTCAGCAAAAATGTCGAGCACCTAGTGCTCGACATGACACGCATGCTCGAGATGACAGTTCGTTCCACATGAAATGTTGACATTGAAAATTCTTTAACTATTTTTACTAATTCTAGTTTCAAAACAGCATAAACTAATTGACACTAAAATAACTCACTTGTCCAAGTTTATGTAGTTCACATAAAAATAACAAATATTTTAAACGCTAGTGAATGCGATGGTCATAGACAACGGCGACCAGATGGAACGAAACGCAATTCTGACATTTTATACAGAAGATTAAGAATAAAACTAAAGTTGTAATAAATCCAAAAACTATTATTATATTTGAAAAGATCATCCAACGAGGATTCCGAAAAGTATAAATATATGTCATAGTTCTGAGCAATAGTTATTGCGTAATTCGACCGTCAAAATGGTGCTCATTGTCGAATTTTTCGTACATAATTATGAGACATGGATAGCGTTCTATCTCAAAGTGATTGGTGTTTCAGATTACTTGAAGCCTAAATATCCTATATACGATGAAGGTTATTCATTTCGAAGTGTAATTAATGTTCTAGGTTTTCATTGTAAAATTAACCTCTAAAAACGTTATTGTTCTACATCAATTGTGCTGTTATCAAGAAAGTAGCAGGTTATATTATATGACGAGGAATCGTCATCAGTGGGTCGCGATATCGGAAATAACACTCACAAAACCTTCGTTAACACTTTTAATTACTGGCTAAAGCACACCGAATACAAAATAATCAGGGATGCCCGAGATATGGCTCGATTAAAAACTTAGGAACGCGGGAAGTTTACCGCGGAGTAACCAAGACGTCTACCCAGCTTGACGGACCGATCCAAAGTGATCACTTCACTCAACTGTCACCACCCTCGTGGCCTACGTCAGTTACAGGTTAGCCAACCTATCTGTCAACGTCACTACTTGTCAACGTCGAAGAGCTGATTAAACTTTCGATCGACATTTGACTCGACTATTCGCTCGGTGTTGCCATTACTCCACGATAACCATCCCCAAGATATTATCTTGCGTTCCTAAACGTTATCTGTCAAATCTAAGTACGTAGTTCTTCAAATGAGAGATAGATAGCGTTATTCTAAATTAACAATAATCAATAGAGATTCTAAATTGTGTTTCCGTTTTGATTCCGCGGCAACAATATAGATGGCGTTATTCTAAATTATTGTGCTTCTGTGTTGATTCTGCGACACGGCCATTCTGACAATTCACACGTCCTCGTGTGAGACATCACGTCCTCCGTCCGTTTAATCTGGAATGAAAGAAAATTCTCGAACAGTAATCATTCTAACCGTTCGGCCATTCCTGACCCAAGTGGAAAAGGTATTCTGATCAAAATCATTACAGGTTCTAATAAAAATCACAACAAACTCTTTTTCTCAAAGCTGACATGTCGAATAGCACATGGGTGCTGTTTCGAACAATAGGAAACTCATTAAAATGTTGCAGTGCTCATACTCTGACCTTAAACATAGGACTTGCATTTGAAGCGACACAACAAGGTTTAGAAAAGTCAAATGAAATAAACTAGAACACAACATCAATGCACCAAGCAACTACAAAATAGTCAACTCATTATCAGCCCTTCTCGCTGGTAATGTCTGACACATCACACACAGCGCTTCTCGCTGTCGTGCTCAGAATAGATTAGACAGTACCAGTCCTAAGACCTGGCAAGTCCAGTACCAAAGAGTCAGTATCAGTCCTTCACTCTGATAAGCTCTAAAGAAGACGCATGTTACCGGGCCTTCTCTCCGGTAAATCGTCCGCTCAGTATCAGTCCTTCACACTGATAAGCTCTAAACAAGACGCATGTTACCGGGCCTTCTCTCCGGTAAATCGTCCGCTCAATACATTACTCCGTGCATTAACATTAATCGGAACGAGTTGATGGGCCTTCACCCGCATCAATCTAGATCCAATTCTTCACTAATTACGTCTAAGTCGCTGACATGACCTTGTGGCATCCTTCTTATGCGATCATGAGCATACTTGTCTGTTCTGTTGTCAGTTAAAGATTTTAAAACATAGCGATCATCTTCGAGCAATTCGATAACCCTAAAAGGACCTTTGGATAGAGTTAACTTGATTTCGTCCCTCGTTTGATAAGAACTAAATCACCGACATCAAACTATACTAGTTAGCTTTATCTTTATCAAAATAATTCTCAAAGGTTTGTTCAACACGTCACTTTGTTTTTCTTATAACGTTACAGATAATAAAAAAACACAATTAAGACTGACCGAAAATCCTAGAGCAACCAAGTACCTTTGCAATTGTATCATTACAATGCAAGAAACTAATCTTCAAAAAGCAGGAATCAAATTCGTGGCTTATGGCTAACACTAGCCCCACCAACAAACCTCTGTTTGTTTCACACCGTTCACCATGAACGCACAATACAAGACCTCCGCCAGTGCCATCCGCACACCGCGTATCCATGGACACCAGGATGTCAACAAGTTACGGACTACGGCTACGTAATGGCTACTGGTACGGTCTGACCAGCAATGAAATGAAAACTGCTCACCGGATAGGGTCCCAGTCGGCGTGTTCAGGAGGCACAGGTTAACCCTCCCTTTCTTAACAGGCTTTGATGACCCGTAGTCGGCACTGCTCCTCTCACTGCGCCGCGGCAGGTAAAACACTTCAGAGGCTTCACAGCACTTTTCAGGGGCATCGCGGTCATCGCTAGGTAGCTTTCTCTTCATAAAAGAAACCGCTTGCAGCTCTTGTTGTAGCTGGCTACGTGTCTGGATATCCCACTGAAACACAAAACAGTCCACGACAGAATATTGTTTCACTCGGTCATTCCTGACCAAACTCTAGATTCAGCTCGTCGGCGAAAATAAGGAAAATTCAGAACTCTACTGTATCATTAAAACCTTGAATTAAATGAAACATCGGGAACAGGTAATTGAAAAAAACTTTTTCAAAAAAAATGTAACCGCCTTCAAAAACAACCATAAAAAACGGTAAAAAAACCTACAAAATAACTTTTCTTTCGGAAGTCGGTGTCTTTGTTTTCTTTATTTCATTGTCTTTTTTTTTGCCACCGACTTCCGAAAGAAAAGTTATTTTGTAGGTTTTTTTACCGTTTTTTATGGTTGTTTTTGAAGGCGGTTACATTTTTTTTGAAAAAGTTTTTATTTTACTCTTTTTAGATTAAATATTCAACCCGAATTCTTGTCAAATACAACATGTGCACTAGAATTTTGTAATCCATAACACCGGTAATAACATCGCTCATGTACACAATAAGCTAATAAAATTCACTATCTCAAAAACTACTGAACCGATTGTGATGAAACTTACAATAATCCCTAAGTTAAATGATACCCAGTACAACAAAAAAAGAATTACTTAAATCGGACTTGTAGTTCCAGAGATATGCGAACTCTAACTAAATCAGTCGATGCCTACTCCTTACTATTAAGGAGTTCTACCTTCCATCATCAGCTCAGCTACATGAAATTATGATTACCATACGCAAGTACTTAAATTACTTCATAAAATTTGCGAAAAACGGTGTGTCGGCCTATAAAATTTGAGGGTTGCCCTCGATTTCTCCAGGCTCCAATCATCAGATCCCAACTTGGTGACTATGGGACCACCTCAGAAGTACCTCCTTTCGAACAAAAAAAGAATTTTAAAAATCGGTCCACAAATGGCGGAGTAATCGCGTAACAAATATACAAAAAAAAAAAAAAAAAACAAAAAAAAAAAAAACATACCGTCGAATTGATAACCTCCTCCTTTTTGAAGTCGGTTAACAACAATCACTACCCTAGGCCACTAACAACTACCCTAGGCCACTAAGTCGTTCGAATCAACCTTCACACGGTCGCACACAACTCTACGTTCGTCTACTGACATCCTATAAAGTTGCCGCTGCACTGAGCTGGCCAGTAGTCACTCGCGCAGTAGACAAAACGATAATGAAAAACTTAGAAAATTCTTTAAGTGTTTGCAAAAGCCTAGACTTGTCATACCCGTTATCCGTCAGTTAAATCAAATTGAAATGCGTTGTCACTATTATGCCTCACTGAATTTACACAAAGGATTTTCGATAACTTAAAAAGCTCAGTTGGCATGCAAACATGTTTACAGAAAAACCCTGTATTCATCGCGACCTCACTTTGCTAATAATTGTCGGGCATGGACATGAACAAAATTTCAAGAGGATGACCATTCGTTAATCACTACACAACATAAAATCTGTTCTGGACTGCATACTCATGTCTGACCTATATCAGTCATAGCAACAACATTACAAACACTTTTACCATAAAATTTCGGTGCAAAACTTTTTTATTTTTTTTACCAACGAGCATTCAGCACCAGAATCGTAAGTAAATTAATAGATTTTAAAAAATCTAAAAACCCACGTTTTAAAATGTCCTAAAAATAAGAAAATAACCCTATGGGGCTGAGAGAGGGGCCACTCAAAACGTGGGGGCGTATATTATTTAAGGGATTATTTATGGGATATATTTACATGACGTGTAATAGATCGTGGGTGTAACTTGCAAAGATACGCCCCCACGTTTTGAGTGGCCCCTCTCTCAGCCCCATAGGGTTATTTTCTTATTTTTAGGACATTTTAAAACGTGGGTTTTTAGATTTTTTAAAATCTATTAATTATTTTATTATTTTTATCTTTGGTCATCGGGTTTGAAGCTACCCTGAAAATTTCCGCCTGCTAGCTTATCAGGAAGTGCCTCAAAGCCTGTCCGCCATCTTGGACGTCCGCCATATGGGATTTAAGTCACATGACTATATTTTTCGTATTCCTGACAGCAAACCCTTTCATTTGATACCCATATCATGGGGGTGGATTTCAAACAGCCAGTCTGCCATCTTGGACGTCCGCCATATTGGATTTAAGTCTCGTGACTATTTTTTTCGTACTCCTGACAGCAAACCCTTTCATTTGATATCCATATCTTAGGGGTGCATTTCAAATAGCCTGTCTGCCATCTTGGACGTCCGCCATATTGGATTTAAGTCACGCGACTATTTTTTTCGTACTCCTGACAGCAAACCCTTTCATTTGATATCCATATCTTAGGGGTGCATTTCAAATAGCCTGTCAGCCATTTGGACGTCCGCCATATTGGATTTAAGTCACGCGACTATTTTTTTCGTATTCCTGACAGCAAACCCTTTCATTTGATATCCATATCTTAGGGGTGCATTTCTAATAGCCTGTCTGCCATCTTGGACGTCCGCCATATTGGATTTAAGTCACGTGACTATTGTTTTCGTACTCCTGACAGCAAACCCTTTCATTTGATACCCATATCATAGGGGTGGATTTCAAACAGCCAGTCCGCCATCTTGGGGAGGCCGCCATATTGGATTTGTTATGACGTTTCTTAGCTAATCATGCATTGTCATCAGAACTCAGAGCGTGTGCAAAATTTCAGCCTGCTAGCTTATCGGGAAGTGCCTCAAAATTGAGTTGCAAAAGTCCAACCGGAACGACAAACAAACAAACAAACAAACAAACAAACAAACAAACAAACAAGAAAAGTGAGTGTATAAAAACGTGGGAAAATGAAACAATTCACCTGTGTTGTAACGTGCCTGGTGGTGGTTGCACATCGTCGACTGATCCGCTGCCGCTGCCGCCACCACTGCTCGTACACCGCACGGCTTGTAGCGACCATAAGCGGGGCGCCCGCCATGTCGGTCTTGGTCCATCAAGCACATCTCTGCAGTCGTCACCCAAGCACGTGCATCCACATCTTGTTTCTCTGGATTGAAATCCGGTAAACGAAATCCATGCGACGACGTAGTAGATTTTTTTTTTCACGATTTGAATCAGTGTCAGAAAATTGCGGTTCTGTTGTTCCAACAAACGCATCCATTTTTCATCGCTAGCGTCTTTATTTCGAACACGTGGGTCGTCGTGGTCCTATCCCACTTCTGATGACGAGGAATCGTCATCAGTGGGTCGCGATATCGGAAATAACACTCACAAAACCTTCGTTAACACTTTTAATTACTGGCTAAAGCACACCGAATACAAAATAATCAGGGATGCCCGAGATATGGCTCGATTAAAAACTTAGGAACGCGGGAAGTTTACCGCGGAGTAACCAAGACGTCTACCCAGCTTGACGGACCGATCCAAAGTGATCACTTCACTCAACTGTCACCACCCTCGTGGCCTACGTCAGTTACAGGTTAGCCAACCTATCTGTCAACGTCACTACTTGTCAACGTCGAAGAGCTGATTAAACTTTCGATCGACATTTGACTCGACTATTCGCTCGGTGTTGCCATTACTCCACGATAACCATCCCCAAGATATTATCTTGCGTTCCTAAACGTTATCTGTCAAATCTAAGTACGTAGTTCTTCAAATGAGAGATAGATAGCGTTATTCTAAATTAACAATAATCAATAGAGATTCTAAATTGTGTTTCCGTTTTGATTCCGCGGCAACGATATAGATGGCGTTATTCTAAATTATTGTGCTTCTGTGTTGATTCTGCGACATATATAACTGCTACAAAACACCACAAATTTTTAAGAAACTGTAATTAAAACGTAGATATAAGCATAG
Source organism: Agrotis exclamationis (assembly GCA_950005045.1). Taxonomy (NCBI): domain Eukaryota; kingdom Metazoa; phylum Arthropoda; class Insecta; order Lepidoptera; family Noctuidae; genus Agrotis; species Agrotis exclamationis. The sequence goes on along the minus strand of OX465415.1, from coordinate 19,425,837 downwards.
GTTAAGATATAAACTAAGACAGATTATAATAAAAAGTAAACTAAGAATAAAAAGTAAGAATTGTACTGGGCAAAGCAACTATATTATTCTACAGGTGTGTGTTCAGTAAGCTCAAGAAGCTCAAACATAATTGTATAAAAGACTTTTTCGTACCACTTGCTCAAAAAAGTGACATTCTATGCCACAAAAAGCGAACATAACAATAGTCATTATTAATCTGTTAAAAACAGGGAAAGAAAATTGTACTGAATTTCATTCATCCTCTAGGGGGAGAATGTGATTTAAATTTGGAATACTTTATACTGAACTACATCTGTGTTTACACCATTGAGTTTGTATATAAACACATCTTCACATACATCTTTTTGAAAAAGGAATACGCATTTATTATGCAGTTATGATTATTAAATAAAATTACGAAAACCGACGAGGCCGTATGAGCTTGATGCCTTTGCTTTTCCGACAAAAAAATATTAGTCTAAGAATTTGCCGTGTTTTTGTTTTCTTCAAATACATAAACGTTAAGATTATTTTAATTTATTTTAATCTTCATTATTTTTAATAAATGCTTATCTCAATATTATTATTGTGTTCATTTTTTCGCAAATGGTACGAAAAGTAGAGTATTTTCCTCGGTGATAAAGCTGTCTTAGTCTTGGGTGAACTTAAATCCCTCGCTACACTCAGGACTCGTCTTAAATCCCTCGCTTCGCTCGTGATTTAAGTTTTAAACACCCTCGCTGCGCTCGGGAGTAAACCTCGAGTCCTTCGTTACGCTCGCGATTTAAATCGTCACCCGCGACAGAAGACACTGCTTTATCCCCTTGGTTAATAATCTACTATTAATAGAGATAAGCTAGAATAATATAGAGATATGATGTAAATGTAACAAGACAATATTTTTGTAATACGCCCGAATCCCTAGAGAGGAAGATAATAATAAAGACAATAAAGATAGAGAGACTAAGATATTAGTAAGATAGCCCGGAATCCCACCGGGAAAAAGAATGAGAGATTGAATGAAAAAAAGATCAAGTTTGCGGAATAGAAGTGCGAGAGGAATAATATGGGTACACTACGATAATACGAAAAACTTTATTCCGAAATTCATAAATACGAATTTCAAAATACCGATTTTCATAATTCCGAATGGTTCAAAATTCCTAATATAACAACTCCGATTGATCATTATTCCTATTTTCATAATTCCGAAATTTCAATATTCCTAACATTTATAATTACTATTTTCAAAATACCGAATTTCAATAGACCGAATATCAAAAATTCCGAATTAATAATTTTCCGAAACATCAAAAACACGAATTCCGATGGTTAAAATTCCGATTATTAAAATTCCGAATAATAAGAATTCCGAAAATTTAATCTTTTATCAGAGAAAAGTATGCTTTTAAAACGCCTTGTCAAAATGCCTCTTAACTTTTCAATAAAAGAATTTCTTTTAAATAAGAATATTTTCTTTTCAATGATAATAATTTCTTTTATAATTTTTTTTTTGAGTAATTAAAATAATTTATTTTTGAGTTACGTATTTTCATTCATAATATTACAAAAAAATCCCTGTAAGAAGAACGAAAGCTGTCAGAGTCGGGGTGCCCCAAGACACAATTTGCTCGCTATCGCATCCTGAATTCCTGAGTTATATTACCACTAAGGTGGTTCAACGGAGCCCCGCTTTGCGGGGCTCCTATTTCCGTTAGCTTAACCTCACTCGAACCTAACCTGTCCGAGTCGGGGTGTCCCCAATCCCGAGCTCGCTTCGCTCGCTCTTACATCCTTGATCAATTTCTTGATTACCACCAAGGTAGATCGACGGAGCCCCGCTTTGCGGGGCTCCTATTTCTGTGACCAAGGTTTAAAGTAACCTAACACGAAGGGGATGGCGGGGTCTTTCAGACCCCGCCATCCCCTTCGAACCTAACCTGTCCGAGTCGGGGTGCCTCCAGTCCCGAGCTCGCTTCGCTCGCTCTTGCATCCTTGGTCAATTTGTTGACTACCACCTACCAAGGTAGATCGACGTAGCCCCGCTTCGCGGGGCTCCTATTTCTGTGAGCAAGGTTCAAAGTAACCTAACACGAAGGGGATGGCGGGGTCTTTCAGACCCCGCCGTCCCCTTCGAACCTAACCTGTCCGAGTCGGGGTGCCCCCAGTCCCGAGCTCGCTTCGCTCGCTCTTGCATCCTTGGTCAATTTGTTGATTACCACCTACCAAGGTAGATCGACGGAGCCCCGCGAAGCGGGGCTCCTATTTATGTGAGCAAGGTTCAAAGTAACCTAACACGAAGGGGATGGCGGGGTCTTTCAGACCCCGCCATCCCCTTCTAACCTAACCTGTCCGAGTCGGGGTGCCCCCAGTCCCGAGCTCGCTTCGCTCGCTCTTGCGTCCTTGGTCAATTTGTTGACTACCACCTACAAAGGCAGATCGACGGAGCCCCGCTTCGCGGGGCTCCTATTTCTGTGAGCAAGGTTTAAAGTAACCTAACACGAAGGGGATGGCGGGGTCTTTCAGACCCCGCCATCCCCTTCGAACCTAACCTGTCCGAGTCGGGGTGCCCCAAGTCCCGAGCTCGCTTCGCTCGCTCATGGATCCTAAGTTCTCCTAATAACAATAACAATCCTGAAGGCAAACAGTCAAAGTCCAGAGGATACGCCTCACCACTCCGCGCCTACACAGGCTTAAATAACTCTCTAAGAGTACGGTAGACAAAACTACGTGGAGCCGGTTTTGCAGCAATTCGTTTCTGGCACTGACTTTGTAGAATGAGAAACGAAATTCCGATTTTCATTATTCCGAAAAAATCAGTTTATTCGGAATATTGAAAATCGGAATTTCGTTTTTCGGAATGAGAACTCATCGAGCATTACATTTTTCGAATATGTGAAAATCGGAAAACTAAGAAATCGGATATACGACTTTCGGTTAAATAAATTTCGTGATTCTTAATAATAGATATTGTAATTTTTAGGTATTATGATATTCGGAGTTTTGAAAATCGGAATACCGAAATTCGGAATAAAATATTTCGGAGTATTTGGGTGTTCCCGAATAATATATGTCGAAGAATCGTTATCAGAAGGGGCGCGATATCGGAAATAACACTCACAAAACCTTCGTTAACACTTTTAATTACTTGCTAACACACACTGAATACAAAATAGTCAAGGATGTCCGAGATATGGCTCGATTAAAAACTTAGGAACGCGGGAAGTTTATCATGGACGACGTGGCGTGACCAAGATGTCTACACAGCTTGACGGACCGATTCAAAGTGTTTACTTCACTCAACTGTCCGTCCAAGTGGCCTACCCCACACAGGTTTGCCAACATATCTGTCAACGTCAGTACCTGTCAATGTCGAATAGCTGATTAAACTTTCGATCGACATTTGACTCGACTATTCGCTCGGTGTTGCCATTACTCCACGCTAACCATCCCCAAGTGTAATAACTTGGCGTTTCTAAACGTTATCTGTCAAATCTAACTTCATAGTTCTTCCAATGAGAGATAGGTGGCGTTATTCTAAATTAACACTAATCAATAAAGATTCTGAATTGCGTTTCTGTTTTGATTCCACGCCAACGATAATAGAAGGCGTTATTCTAAATTAACAATAATAGAGATTCCAAATTGTGTTTCTGTTTTGATTCCGCAGCACGATAATAGATGGCGTTATTCTAAATTGTTGTGCTTCTGTGTTGATTCTGCGACATATATAATAGCATGGGCTCTGACGTTTATTGCGTCGGAGGGAATAGTATTTAAAAAAAAAACAAAACAAGAAGCTTAAGTACGATGTCCCACTTCTGAGCATGGGCGGGGTAGACATGCCAATGTCTACCCCGAACGCGTCTCTGGTGCTGGCCGGGATACTCCCACTCGACCTCCGAATCCAGGAAGCAGCTGCTCTATATGAGGCAAAGAGAGGGGTGCCTCTGCCAGCGCTTGTGGACAGGGAGGTGGAGCGGGTGGTGGGATTTGCAGGGACTCCGCACCCGGCGAAACATATGACCATGGGGTTTGTTCGTTTCAAATAATCAAAGCCCAACTTAAAAAAATTGATAATAAAGCCCTAAGAACACAAAAATTATCCAAACAAAATTCAACTTCTTTTAAAATAGTACTAAACAAAAATAAAACAGCCGTAAAAGTAAACACGACAACGAAAGGTCTCTGACCACGTCAGGGGGCATCAGTAGAGCAGGAGTGGGTTTCAGCGGGTGCAAGTCCCGCACTATCTCGACTGTCTCACAATCTCCGTGAGATAGTCAAGATGTCCGAAGACATGACCGCCCTCAATTAATCCCGATCAGGTCCGCGTTCCGTAGCCCGAGTTCCGGAGTGGGGGTGAAAAACACCAATTTTCACTTAAAAAACTGGTTTTTCGGCCAAAACTCAAAATTTTGTCTCTTGTCGTTATTCATTTTATTACATATTCGGCTAGCCCGCGCGGAGTTTGATCCGACGATACCCCGCACGTGCGTCTAGCTCGCTAAAAATTTTCCCCACCCACCCGGACATGACATCCGAGGAAGAAATAGCGACCATCTCACTCAAGTCCCGCATTCCTATGTTTTGGCGAGACAAACCACAACTTTGGTTTGGCCAATTCGAGACTGTGGTCAACCCGCAGAAGCCTAGTGATGAAGCAAAGTTCAGCCTGCTAGTAGCTCACATCGAGAAGACGGACGTCGAGCAAATCAGTGACATCGTCATGTGCAAAACACGCTCTGGGCGATACGAAGAAGCTAAGAACAGATTGCTCTCCGTGTATGAAGAGTCGGAGACGGAGCAACTACAAAAGCTACTTAACGAGATGGAGCTGGGGGATCAAAAACCTTCCCAGTTACTACGGCGCATGCGAGAACCGGCACGCGATAAAATGCCCGACAAAACTCTCCAAATCTTGTGGATGAGACAACTTCCTGCGTCCACCCGCGCCGTGTTGTCTGTGAACGAGGAGGCCACGCTAGACGTGCTCGCAGCTATGGCGGATAAAATGCACGAGCAAACACGCGAAGTCCATTCGGTCTGTTCGTGCCAGCAGTCGACATCTTCACGTCACCGAAGCGATCACCGTCAACCCGAATAAGACCTACGTGAAGCAGTAGCACAACTCACCAAAGAGATAGCTGCAATGAAAATGGACAGATCGAGACAAAAGCGACCGACAAACAAACCTTTTCGTCCGCGCTCACACTCGCGTTCTCGAGGAAGATCGTCGCATAAATAGCCGCAGAAATCAGACGACGCATGTTTTTATCACGCTCGATTCGGCGACAAAGCACGCAAATGCAGATCTCCGTGCAAGTTCGTGAAGCATCAGGAAAACTAGTCGCAACCTTGGCTATGACGGGATCCGAGGTTAACGACATATCAACATACCGTCTACACGTTTGCGACTATCAACAACATCTGCGATTCCTGGTGGACACTGGAACAAACGTTTCAGTTATTCCATGCGAGAGAGGGATGAAACGATCCGAAGACGTACTGTATGCAGCGAACGTCACCCTGATACAAACTTATGGTGAGAAGAAGCTGCAACTCAATCTCGGTCTGCGCCGTCCTTTGTAACGTTGTGAATTCATCTTTCAGTCATTCCTTCGTGCGCTTTCGTCAGAGCACCGTGTGTCTCAGTCAGTTCGTACTATAATATCTAGTTAGTGAAGTGATATTCTGTTAATCTTAACAAAATTTAATCGTGGCAGACAGTGACTATAGTGTTAACATATTATCATAACAACGTGCAAAAATTATCATAATAAACTCAGTGAAACCTTAGTTATATGCAAAAAACTGTTTAAAATTTTAATAGTTCCTCAGTGTTAAACGTGACCTTTCAACTTTTGAGAACAAAGGAACCAACAGCACGAGCTCAACGCATGCTTGTTAATGTTGTGCTTTACGTACTGGTGCCAAACTTCGTCATAACTAATTAAGTCGCTGTGGTCTAGCGGTATTGGTCAAGCTTTTTGTCTCAAGAGGGCTTGCGCGAAGTGTCGCCGGATCGAATCCCACTAAACGCAAAACTTTTTTCAATTTATTTGAATAAGTTAAGAGTTTCTACGTACCTACCACTACAAAATGTCACAGTTATCTGAGAACAGGAAGTTTCTTTCCGATACCGACATAAATAAGGAACCTGCCAGTCCTGCTATAGTAATGACCAGCGAACAAAATATGGCGTTAATGCGTAAGCGTAAACAACCAGATTGCGAATGGACCCAAGCCATACAAGATCTGACAATGGAATTTAAGAGTACCCTGAATGAGTGGAGGCTTGAGATGGAGGCTGGTATTACAAAAATATCTGACAACGTTGCATCTATCAAGGGAGACTTAGCCACCCTTACGCAAGTAACATCTGAGATTAAGAACGATATTAACTCCCTTCGTTCGGATCAGCTCCTTTTACGCCAGCGAGTTTCTGAATTGGATGAGAAACATGAAAGTCTGACGTGTCAGATTGATTCTCTTAAGAACTCAGTCCAGTTTGTTACTGACGACCACACAGATCTCAGCAAAAAAATTAACCACTGTTGTAAACAAATTCAAGAGTCCGCTGATTTAAATAGGGTGGTCTCGGACTTGGTGTCTAAAATAGACAGTCTCGAACAGGGTGCTCGAAATTGCAATATAGAAATATGCGGTATACCGGAACGACGTAATGAAAATCTCATCAATTTAATGCTGAACATTGGGTCTGCGATTAAGTGCAATATACAACAAAATGACATCACATCCATTCATCGAGTCCCACACGCGCAACAGCAAAATAACAAGCCTAAAAATATAATAGTAAAGTTCGCTACGAGAATATTACGCGACAACATCCTGAGCGCTAGCCGACTCTGCAAAGGGCTTACTACGGAGCAACTAGGAGTATCGGGTACCTCACAGCCTATTTACATGCACGAACACTTAACCCTAAAAAATAAACAATTGTTTCGTGAATGCCGGGAAGCTGCTAAGAAGCATGATTACAAATTTGTCTGGGTTAAGCATGGAACCATACTTGTCCGTGAAAAAGAAGGCTCTAAAATCATTGCAATTCGTACCGCTCAAGACGTCGCCAAAATCAAGCCTTGCTCTGCTGAAATCCAGCAAACACAGCAATAATTATGTTTTACATAGAAAAAGCCCTCGTGCTGTTTATTTATTTGCACTTTATTTAATTATTGTATCGTACGTTCTTGTCATACATTTTTCTAGTTTGTTAGGTCTAGTTTTAGATGGAGAGATATGCTTTGTTATCATATGTTATCTTGGGTGCTTCTATACAGCTCTAATCATACCATATTCTGCCTGTATAATAAGTAAAGTAAACAATCTCCCTGGTATGATTGCTATGCGCATTATGCTAGGCGTTAGCGGGATATCACTTAATGATATTAACCTGGATTGTTTAATGGGATTTTTGTTGAGCTTGAACTACAAATTCACACTGCGTTATATATTTTTCAAGTTTTGTGTACAGTTATATAACATTGTACTAATGCTAAATATGTTTACTATCAAAATTGACTTAATTAATTGTACGGTAAATAATAATCTGTTTTACGTGATTGCAATGTCTTTTTCGTTGAACGTTGGTGGCATATTAGATCATATTTACCTAAACTCTGTAATATTGTTTTTGTTTTTGAACTGCAAACTTACATTGCGTCATGTCTTTATTATGTTTCATACGAAGTTAGATTATTTTGTATTAGGGTTAAATGCATACCTTGTGACTAAATTACTATTATTGATTGTAAGATTCCCAATGGATTATGCTGGCACTTTTTTATTCTGGATAGTCAAACGGTGCAATGGCAGATAATATAGTAATATATTACCAAAATTGTAGGGGGATCCGTACGAAATTGCATACACTATTTATGAATATCCTTGCGAATTCTTATGATGTAATAGTCTTGACCGAGACTTGGCTAACACCCGATATAGCTGACAGCGAATTTATAGACGAGCGGTATACTATACACCGATGTGACAGAGATCGCGCTGCCACCAAAAGAAAAGACGGAGGTGGCGTTCTCATCGCTGTGTTAAAAGGACTGCGCTCAGTAAGATTACCTTCATGTTCCCCTGTACATACGCATATTGAGCACGTACTGATACAGTTGCCATGTTCGAGTCGGGGTGGAAATTTAGTAATTGCTGCACTTTATATACCACCTAAAATGCCTGAAAATATATACGTTGAATATTTCGATTTATTACAATCCCTCCTTGGGCGAACCAATCCTGAAAATTTTTATCTGTTAGGAGACTATAATTTACCCAATATTGACTGGGTCACTTGCACTGCGAGTAGCTCACAAAATGCGCAGACTTGTAAAGGAAATTCCCCTATTTGTACTCACTTGGGTCAGCTCATGTCCTTTCTCAGTGCTCATCAATTTAATAATGTAAGGAATCAGAATGGGAAAATACTGGATCTGATCATTAGCAATGATGACTGCACCACATATTCACCCTCGGATTATTTACTGCAGTTAGATAACCATCATCCCCCGTTCTGTGTGTTGGTATCAGTGTCTTTACCCGATAATTCAATGGTTCGTAAGACAATTAAAAAATTTAATTATTTTAAAGCAAATTACGACAACATTAATCAGGATTTGAATGAAATAAATTGGGCGCACTCGTTTTTAAATTGTCAAACACCTGACGAGTATTTAGACACGTTTTATAACATTATTTTTGGCATTATTAGAAAACATGTACCGTCGGTTAGTAGTAGGTCTTTGAAGCTTCCTGTGTGGTTCTCAAAATCTCTTCTACGCATATATAGAAACAAAACCAAAGCGTGGGTCAAGTGGAAAATGTATAAGAATATTTCTGACTACGAGCAGTTTTCACTATTCCGAAAGAGATTCCAGTCTGAGTGCAAAAAAACATATCAAAATTATATTAATTCTGTAGAGGATAGTATTCGAGACAACGTCAAACATTTCTGGACATTCGTTTCGAAGCAAAAATCCACTACCGGAATTCCCTCCACTATGAAATTTAAAGATCAGCTATCTAATAACCCAGAAGACATTTGCAATATTTTTTCTAACTTTTTTAAGTCTGTTTACGAACCATCCACCTTAAATAGTATACCAGCCCCAAACTCCGATTGCTCCCGTAACTGCTCACTTATAAGTCATTGTCAATTTTCAATAGATGATGTACTGAATGGGCTCAAGTCTTTAGATTCTTCTAAAGGAGCTGGACCAGATGGGTTACCAGCTATCTTTATAAAAAATACTGCCGTCAATCTGTGTGTTCCATTGCATACCATATTCAATGTTTCTATTTCACAAGGGATATTTCCAACAGCTTGGAAACTTGCAAACATAACCCCAGTTTACAAATCAGGAAATAGAAATGACGTTGAAAATTATCGACCAATATCAATATTGTCAGCCTTGTCAAAGGTTTTTGAGAAATTAGTACACGGTAAGGTGTATCCTCTACTTCACAACATTTTATTACCACAGCAACATGGTTTTGTCAAAAAGAGGTCAACCACGACAAACCTGACGACTTTTGCAGACTATTTGTTCAATAACTTAGACAACCGAGTTCAAACTGATACTATATACACTGATTTCAAGAAAGCCTTTGACAAGGTTGACCATGAATTGCTCCTGCAGAAAATTGCGTTTAATGGAATACGGGGAGACCTTTTAAGATGGTTCTATTCATATGTTTGCAATCGAACACAGAGAGTTGTCATAAACGGTTTTTGCTCTGCCACTATAGATGTTACTTCCGGAGTTCCACAGGGCTCCATTTTGGGACCACTCCTATTCATTTTATTCATAAATGACGTGGATACATGTTTTAAAAATTCTAAATTACTTTTGTACGCAGACGACATTAAAATATTTAGGTCCATTAGATGTCACCATGATTGCTCTCTTTTGCAGGAAGATTTAAATACATTCACAGCATACTGTACGCGCAATAAACTCCAACTTAGCATATCCAAGTGTTGTGTCATTAGTTTCACCAAAAATAAAAATATCTTACTATATCCCTATACACTAAAAAATGAAAATCTAAAAAGGGAAACCTTGGTCCGTGATCTTGGAATTATGTTGGATGACAAACTTCATTTGGATTCCCATATTAACAAAATTATTAATAATGCCTTCCGTATGTTTGGTTTTATTATGAGAACGGCTACAGTATTTACCCAATCTTTCACCTATTTATATTTATTTAAAACGTTGGTTCGATCTCAACTAGAGTATGCTGTTTCGGTATGGAATCCCTACTATGGTAAATATTCGGATATGATTGAAAAAGTACAAAAAAAGTTTTTAAAGGCCATGCATTTTCGTTGCCATCGTACCTATGCACCCTACAATGATCTACTGAAGAAGTATAATCTGCAAAGCTTGCATTCTAGGCGTATTCTATTGGAAACAATGTTCCTGTTCGATCTGTGCAATACTTACGATTGTATCGATATTCGTAACAAAATTAGTTATGTAGTACCCAGAACAACAATATGCCGCGAGGTGCGCGCAAGACCTTTGTTTGCAATAAGATCTTGTCGAACAAACGCAGGTTTGCGAGCACCTCTGCGACGCCTTACCAATCAATACAACAAGATCTTTGAAGAAGTCGACTTCTTCTCTATCTCAGCTCAAAAATTTAAAAATGCCATATATAAAATAATTTTAGATTATAATAGTTAGTTAAAATAAGCTCTAGATCATTATTTCTCCTTCTCTCTCACTTTTTCTCTGTTGTTTGCATGCCTGTTTATGTTTTAGATTTAGATTCACTGTCTGTACTCATTAATTTTCTGTTTTAATCGCTTAGAATAGCGCACTGTTAAATATAACTTTTAATATGCTGTGGAAAATGTCGTAGGTTATACATTGATATTGTATTTTAATAATTTTTAGTATAGATTTAAATGTATAACTGTTTATTTTCCCGAATAAATAAAATAAAATAAAAAATAAAAATTATCAACGTTATCCTTTGACCTTTAATCAGTTCATTAATCAACGTATAACAAAATAGTTACAATGGAATGCAAGGAATGTCTAACACATTCCTTTTCGTGTTATAGTCATACGCAATGTTCTTCGTCAACCGACTCAGAAAAAAACTCGTACTTCAGGGTATCGTAAAATGTTTAATTTCGCGTCGAGACTAAAAGTCATGTATAGGCGGGTAGTTCTGAATTTTTACAGAGTTTTGGTGTTGTAGTCGGAAGACGTTGTTCAACGTTAACCGGCGGATAATTAAAGTGAAGTACCTAATGTTTTTAATTAATTACTGAAGGATATCTTAGTTTTACAAAATGACTTAAGGCTTATAAAGGATAGCTATGTGACTAGAGAGCAGGTAGCTTTGATTGAATCCAAAATAGATAGTCGAAATCAGTTGTCACTAAGTAACGAAAAATATTTAAATCGGAACATTACGAAATTGAGAGGAGCAGGTGTGATGGACAGTTTTGAATGTGATAGTGGTCCTATGGGTTTTGTGGAAAGTAATGATTATGACATAAATTTTCAAAATGACGAAAAAGTCACCAAAAATAATCAAATTAATAAAAATTGCACAAATATCACAAAGGTACCCACTTTTGAAAATAGCGAGCAGAGTTGTTTACCTACGCGCCAGTGCACGATACAAAAACCTGTTTCGCCGGCGATAGATAATACCGCCGAGCCGTCAGCTGTTTGTGAGAGTGATGAGTCAAAATCATTGCGTAAATCCTTAGTTAACGTAAACAACAGCGTGGACTGTATTATGCAAACACAACTAGTACAAAATCAAGGTGCTCAAATTGACAAATGGACTACAGTTGTAAATAAAAAGGCATTAAAAAGGCAAAAGAAACCTATAGGTAGGATGGGATGTGGATCAAATAGTTTTGAAATAAACTTTAAAGCGGCTACGGGTAGTAAAATCCCACTATTTATAACCAACATCCATAAAGACACTACAGATAAACATATAACAGATTACATATGCAGAAAATCACAGGAAAATATCACGGTTATAAAACTAAAGATTAGGAATGAGAAACATAATGCGTACAAACTGTTTGTGCCTAAACATAAACTTAAGATGTTCCTAGATGAACGTTTTTGGCCTGAAGGTGTTATTTACCGTCGTTTTGTTCATGTAAAGAAAAACGTGAACGATCCAGCGCGGGTTGAGGCAAGTAACAGAAACTCAATCTAATGGGAACGAAAAATGACTGTATTATGCATAACACCGTCCTTGCCTCGTTTAACTGCAAGTCACTGAAAAGGTCAATGGAGGGTGTTAGGTCTCTATGCAAGGAAGTGGACATACTTGCACTTCAGGAGACGTGGCTGCTGCCACATGATCTGCCTTGCTTGTCACAAGTAGATGAGGAGTTTGGCAGCACTGGTACTTCAGCAGTAGACACATCGACGGGAATGCTAGTAGGTCGGCCCTACGGTGGTGTTGCCTTAATGTGGAGAAAAAGTATGTTCAGTTGTGTGTGCGTAATTCCGTGTGAAAATCCACGTATTGCGGCAATAAAAATATCGTTACGTGACCGTCGCGTGTTGATATTTAGTGTGTACCTACCTGTAGACAATGCGAACAATTTAACCGAATTTTCGGATTGTTTGGGAACTATAAGTGCAATTATAGAGGAGAGTGGCGTAGACTCAGTATTTGTCTTGGGGGATTTCAATGCCCATCCCGGTTCATTGTTTTTTACCGAGTTACAAGGTTTTTGTGGTGATGAGGAATGGATGTGTGTGGATGTAAACAAAATGAGTTCGGACAGCTATACTTTTATAAGTGAGGCAAACGGAAGTCGAAGATGGCTGGACCACTGTATAGTTACTAACGCAGCCTTACCGCTAATTACTAGTGTTTACGTTGAATACGACATATATTGGTCCGATCATTTTCCACTTCTAATTAAGTGTAACTTTAATTTACTCAAGCAGAAAATTATTAAGCAGTGTGCACAAGTACCCGACGGTGTCAAGTGGGGCGAAAGATCGCCCACGCAAGTAGCGCAGTTTTCAAATTTGTGTGATACATACCTTCGCGAGGTAGACTTTCCAGTACAACTAGAATCTTGTAGTGGGAAGTTGTGCACTGACACCAGCCATAGGTTAGTGATTGATGAGTTGTACAGTAATATAGTACACTGCTTAAGTCTGGCAGCTAGTTCAACTCACCGGAAAAAGCCTAGGTATCGCAAGTGCGTAGCAGGGTGGAACAGGCACGTACGTGACGCTCACGGCAGGGCGCGGGCTAAGTTCACTATTTGGGACTGGCACGGTCGACCGTCATCAGGTCCTTTGTACGATGAAATGATAGAAGCGCGGAAAGTTTTTAAAGGCAAGCTGAAGTGGTGTCAAAATCACCAAGAGGCCATTAAAATGGACATGTTAGCCTCACATCACGCAAATTCCGATTTTCGTAGCTTCTGGAAATGTACCAATAAGATGAGCGCGGCTGGCGGCCTTCCTGTGAGCGTTGATGGCGTTACTGAACCACGACAAATAGCCGAGGTTTTCAAAGACCACTTTATGGTTCGTTCACCGTTGGGACCAGCGCATGGGGTGATCGATGCTGAGACCCAAATCGGACCCATTTCCACTCTTATCACGGCTAAAGATGTTAAGGTAGCTCTTAAAAATATGAAAAGGGGAAAATCCCCAGGTCATGATGGGCTCAGCATCGAGCACTTGCAGCATGCAGGTTGCCACTTGCCCAGAGTTTTGGCTTTATTGTTTAATGTTTGTGTTGCCCATTCTCACTTGCCCGACAGTATGATGCGGACGGTGGTCGTGCCAGTAATAAAAAACAAAACAGGAGACTCATCAGACCGGTCGAACTATAGGCCTATCTCTCTGGCAACCACTGTTGCCAAGGTTTTTGATAGTGTGCTTAACGTACAGCTAGAAAAATATATATCTTTGCACGATGCGCAATTCGGTTTCCGACCTGGATTATCTACAGAAAGCGCAATCGCGTGCCTTAAGCACACTGTCAGCTACTACACGGACAGGAGTACACCGGTCTATGCGGCGTTCCTAGATCTCTCCAAAGCCTTCGATTTAGTCTCCTATGATATTCTGTGGGCTAAATTGAAGGCAACAGGTATACCCAATGAGCTGCTGAACGTTTTTAAGTACTGGTACGGTAACCAAACTAACGTTGTACGGTGGGGGAGTGAGTATTCTCTGTCGTACAGGTTGGAGTGTGGCGTGAGGCAGGGGGGCCTGACCTCCCCTAATCTTTTTAACCTGTATCTGAATGCACTGATCGAGGGACTCAGTAGTGCGCATGTGGGCTGTTTTGTTGACGGGTTTAGTTTTAACAATATCAGTTACGCGGATGATATGGTGCTGTTGGCTCCCTCGGTCAGTGCACTTAGAAAACTTGTCAAAATCTGTGAGAACTATGCTGCCAGCCACGGGCTGCTATATAATGTGAAGAAGTCCGAACTCATGGTCTTTAAGGCCGTTGGCAGGAAATCTCCGGTGAATGTACCACCAATAAAAATTTACGATGTCCCGATTCGTCGGGTACATCAGTTTAAATACTTGGGACATTTCATTGCGGACGACCTCAAAGATGATGCTGATGTAGAACGGGAACGCAGGGCATTGGCGGTGCGGGCGAACATGTTGGCCCGTAGGTTCGCTCGATGTACAGAGGCGGTGAAACACACGCTTTTTAAAGCATATTGAACATCTCTGTACTCGAGCAGCCTATGGGTCAATTGTACCAAACGTACCGTCAATGCGCTGCGCGTCCAATATAATAACGCCTTCAGGGCTCTGATGCGGCTGCCACGCTACTGCAGTGCGTCAGAGATGTTCGCAAAAGCTCGAGTCGACAGTTTCTCAGCTATCGTTAGAAACAAAAGTGCGTCTCTGCTCGCCCGACTGCGTGGCAGTGGCAACAGCCTCCTGAAGGTGATAGCTGACAGGCCCGATGAGAGCCCCCTAATGAGGCATCTCATAAAAACAACATTGTCTGTCGTAGTTTATAAGTACTAACATCTAGTATAAGCCAAATTGTTACTAACATCATACCTAGTATTTGAGAAAAAAAAAATAACATAGGCAAGTAAGATAAAATTATTACTAACACCCTTTTTGTTTTGTTCTGTTGTGTGTATGTGATTTTTGTTTGTATGTCAGTGTGGACCTTTTGTTGTCTAAATAAAACAATTTATTATTATTATTATTAATGTGCTCATGAGTATAAATAAGCTCGCACAGGAGACAACGGGGCTCATTCACCAGTAGTCTTTATCGTCTGTTCGTTCTATCTTTATTAGAATCTTGCGACATTGTACAGACAGACGAGTTACAAATAAATTTTAATAATTTAAAAGAAAATATATATTTAAGTAAATAAACTTAAGTAAATAAAAGTGTAGTGTTCGCCCCGGTTTAGGGTAAGTGCCAAAAGCAAACCAAACAATTATTATAACCGTTAGCTCATGTTTTGTTTTTTTATATTGAGTAGGTACCTTCGGACTCAATTATTGTGTGTTCATATTTTTTCTTTGTCCGTTGGTTTTCCTTTTTTTTAAGCCTCGACTATTTCATACGCTCGTAGGCCTTTCTATGATTTTATGTGTTAGTGCTTCACGCTAATGTAACTATTGTTCCTGCCATGTAAACTCCGATCTGATGACGACCAATAATCACAAACACCCTTAGTGCCGTACGTCCTAGCTTTCGCTTATGTTGTGAGGTCATCATCAGAAAGGATTAGCAGAGGACTTTTATTGACCGCTGGACGTTGATTCCAGGGAACAAGGTTGGGACTGGGTTTCCCATTTTCGACGTTCGTTGAGTTCAGCTGACTCACCCTACCGAACGTTCGAGACCTGCGCTCACTGCACCAAGCGGCACACACACCAGACCTGCCGGCGCATCCATCACCTCGTCCCTGCGGTCACTCTCACCTCAGGGTCAACTCCACGGCGTCGCGTCGCTCCACTTACACGATAGCCAGGGCAGTACTAGTGCGCCTACTTCACGGAACAATAAGAAATTACCAAGTGACGGCTGTGAACCACGACCTTTAATAAATTTCTTGATAACGTTGGTGAGTCTTTTTCTTAATCTCACCCTCATACGTTTCAGTGGCGCCCAAAAACGTGGTTTTTTTTTAAAGTTCGCTTGGTTTTTTTGTTGTTCTGTGAGGTATTAGTGTGTTATTTTGGTGTTTGTGTGTTTTGTGTTTTTATTTTGTGTTTGTGAAAACGTTTTTTGGTTTAACGCAGCCAAAGTGTACCCTACCCTACGCATTATTTTTTTGTTAAAAAAAGAAAGTAACGGTTTTTTTTTTACTGTTGCATTATAAATTATTATTTATTTTAAAAACTTGTCATAGTAGTAGGGCTCTTGTGAAGGCCCGTCCGGGGAAGTACTACAACCACACTTATTTCAACCGTATAGTATTTTATGTTTCGGTTGTAGGGTGTGGGTGCCGGGTTTCTATTACAGGCACATATTTATACAACCTTTTCACCTGGGTTCGTCTGCCTATAAAAGAATTTTTACTTTCTTTTCTTTTATATAGGTACTTAAATTGTTTTTTTTATTGGTTATTGCAGAGTACCTCATTCTGTCAATATTCTGTCAATTTATAATTTCCTCTCAAATCGTTTTCAATTGTGTTAGCTCGTTCGATAAAATAACGTCCACAATAGTCATTATTACAATTGTGTTCCACTTTTTAAAACAGTAAATTCACACTTCTACGGTTCGAACAATTTTATTCGCGACCACCAGGGATTAATTCGACCTGCTCCGCTCGAGGCAAAAACTAGACTGCCTGTCGGTCCTAAAATTCACAATTAGCTCAACTTTGACAATAATCAAATGTAGTGAGGGTAACGTAAAAAAATCATATTAAGATCGAATTAATCCTTTTGAACCGATATCGTTTCAACCTAAATGTTTTAACACTTTTAAAATAAACGATTAATTATTCCATAATTATTTTTACTAATTATGGTTACAAAAACAAACGATAAAATCTAACATTAATGTTACCATAAACAAAAAATATACCAGTGTAAAATTCATTTTAAGTAAACAATATTTAATTATTTTGTAGTATGGTAACACCGTTCTCACAATTCGTCCATCCTGATAACAGTACACGTCCTCGTGTACATAAGATTATATTAAAAACAGGAACAGTATTACTTTGAAACTAGTAAAATTACTATTTAAATTAAGAAAAACTGTTAATATATACGTACTTGTAAAGATATACAAACAATTTGTTGAACATGTCACCAAAACATACAGGATTTATTTGTTAAACTCAAGTTAAATACATTTTTTTTTTTATAAAACTTCGTACATAATAATAATAATAATAATAATAATAATATTCCACAACTATCACACAACGCCATCTAGTCCCAAGCTAAGCAGAGCATCTGGACAGCATCTTCATCTTTACAACATAAAACTTTTCAACCACACAACACATATATTTTGTTTCACAGCGTAAACTTTTTCACAACACTTATTTTTGTTTCACAACGTAAACTTTTTCACAACACATCACACAGCTTCTGCTTTACGACACTGTATCGCAAGCCACACGCAACGCATCGTGCTCTTTGCGCACCGCGTCTCCTCAGCTTTAGACTCGAACTGGCTCCCAGCTGCTCCACATCGAACCTGTTCAATTTATTTCCTGGCGCCCTGCGCATGTTCTCGTTGTACGGCTTGAGCACCTTACCCATTGTACCGCGTCTCTTCAACGTTGTGCTCGAACCGACTCCTAGCTGCTCCACATCGGACCCATTCAATTTATCTCCCGGCGCCTTGCATACCCTCTCGTCATCTTGAGTAACTCGCGCAATGCATAGCACATCTTTTGCAACCTTGCACACCTCGTGCGACCTAGCACACCTTGTGCAACCTAGCACAACTTGTGCAACCTAGCACACCTTGTGCAACCTATATGCGACGCACACCTTGCGTTTCGCATAGCACATATAGTGCATCTTAGCACACTTCGTGCAACCTATAAGCGACTCACACCTTGCGTTTCGCATAGCACACATAGTGCATCCTAGCACACTTAGTGCCACTTATATACGACGCACACCTTGCGTTTCGCATAGCACACATAGTGCATCCTAGCACACTTAGTGCCACTTATATACGACGCACACCTTGCGTTTCGCATAGCACACATAGTGCATCCTAGCACACTTAGTGCCACCTATATGCGACGCACACCTTGCGTTTCGCATAGCACACATAGTGCATCCTAGCACACTTAGTGCCACATATATGCGACGCACACCTTGCGTTTCGCATAGCACACATAGTGCATCCTAGTTGTAATGCTTAATGCATCTTGCGCTTCATCTATTCCATGAATTATTAAATAATTATACATATTAATTAATCTCTGTTTCTATAGGCTGTAACTTCTCCATGAACTAGAAAAAGACATTATTTATTCAACACATATGACGTAAAACACGATGTACTATCACCCTGATTAGCTACCTTTGTTCCTTCGAACTGTTCATTTTCACTCGCTTAATTTCTTGACTATTTTTCCGTCTGGTTCTTTCCGAAACACAACCACGGATAAATTTTATCCACTGAGTTTACCCCTTTTTTAACAGTCGTACCATATTTTACTAAGGCAGAATTGATATTAGGGCATTTGAACCAATTTTTCATGCTTTTTGTTAAGTAACTTTATCATTATTAAATAATTTTGTAATTTGGAGGATAACTTCGCTAGAAAGTTTTACTTATACTTGTATTATGAGTCTTTTTTGTTACTACCACAAGGTACATTAATATTTGCTACTCTTACTTATAATCCTTTCATTGTTTTATCAAAATACTTCTTTTGTTAACCTTGCGACCCATCTACATAACCGGTGTAATGTGAAGGCGACCAATTGGTCGGCTTTCAATTGTCAAAACAATTGTTAAAAAAATGGCCACAGTTAATGATTTAATGGACTTCCTTCCATTTTCGTCGACTATTTTAATCGTTATAATTTAAATTCTATCTCAGTCATAATGCGACCTGTCATTCGCACTAGTGAGTTTAAGACCGATTTTAGATAATAAAAAATCGAAAGAGTTCTTTTGTACGTCTTCTCTTGGCTTGTGGAGAACGAACAGCGATTTAAAATCAATATTCACTTCATTCAAAAAATAACTTTTCCTTATTTTTACTTTTCATTGAAATATTGTTTTGTGCGCACTGTGCGACCACATTTTTATTTTATACATTTTTTTTTCGCTGTTTATACTTAACCGTGAGAACCAATAATGCTTCTCTATTCTTCTTTTTTTTTTTTCGAAAGGAGACACTTCCGAGGCGGCCCCACAGTCACCAAGTCAGGATCCGATGACCGGATTCTGGAGAAATCGAGGACAACCCTCAACCTCTATAGGCCCACACATCGTTCTTCGCAAAGTTTTAAGAACTTCCACATGAGATATTTCTGCTTATCCTATTAACATCATAACTTAAATGTATGTTTACTATTCTACAATTAAATAACATTATTTTAGTTTCCTTCTTCTTCGTCGATTCACTCTTGACAGAGTGGTCGTGGTCAGCATGTTGCAGCGAGACATCGTGCTGCCATAATTCGCCTCACAATGCGGCGCCATCCCTCCCTGTCGGCTGTAATTCTTGTGCACTCGTGTAGCGGACCACCTACAGCAGACTTGACCTGGTCAGTCCATCGCATGGGTGACCGGCCGCGTGCTCTCGTGCCTTCTACTTTCCCCTGGACAACAAGGCGCTCAATAGAGTCGTTGCCTCTCCGGGACACGTGACCAAAGAACTGAAGTATTCGAGCCTGGACCGTAGCTGACAGACGCTGCTTGATACCGAGCTCTTGGAGAATGGATATGTTGTCGAAATTCAGTCCAGGAGACTCCAAGCATTTTCCTCCAGCACCACATTTCCAGAGCGTCTATTTTACTTTTTTCAGATTCCCTCAGCGTCCAGGTCTCGGCTGCGTATAGAAATATGGGGAACACCAGTGCCTGTATGAGCCGGGTTTTCGTGGCTTTGGTGATGTTGCGGTTCCTCCATACTTTCCTCAGTCTATCCACGGCAGATCTAGTAATAGCCATGCGTCGCTTGATCTCGTCCACGCAACCACCTTGGTTTGATATTAGAGCTCCTAGGTAGACATATGATTGAACGACGTCGCAATTCACAATTTGAGTGACTTCGGGCGAGTTTTCGTTAGCGCGGTCGACAATCATAATTTTGGTCTTGCTTCTATTTATCCTTAAACCAAAAAAAGAACTGGTATGTTGCATCTTGGACAGCAAATCCTCCACATGGTGACTAGTAGTTGCGTACAGCGTAGTGTCATCTGCATAGCGCAAGTTCGATAACCTCACACCTCCTTTTGATACACCGTCCGTCCAATCTTCAAGAGTAATCCTCATTATCAGTTCGGTGTAGATATTGAATAGGAGCGTCGACTTTAGTTTCCTACGTGCACATAGCACTTCACAGATTACGGTCGAACATAGCGTCCAATATTGTCATATGCACACAGCACTTCAAAGATTACGGTCGCACATAGCGTCCAATATTATCATGTGCACATAGCACTTCAAAGATTACGGTCGCACATAGCGTCCAATATTGTCATGTGCACATAGCACTTCAAAGATTACGGTCGCACATAGTGTCCAATATTGTCATGTGCACATAGCACTTCAAGATTACGGTCGCACATAGCGTCCAATATTGTTATGTGCACATAGCACTTTAAAGATTACGATCGCACATAGCGTCCAATTTTGTCATGTGCACATTGCACTTCGAAGATTACGGTAGCTCACAACGTCCAATATTGTCATGTGCGCATAGCACTTCAAAGATTACGATCGCACATAGCGTCCAATTTTGTCATGTGCACATTGCACTTCAAAGATTACGATCGCACATAGCGTCCAATTTTGTCATGTGCACATTGCACTTCAAAGATTACGGTAGCTCACAACGTCACCCCTAACGTTGATCACGAAATTCGAATTTTGTCTATGATAATAAACGAACGAGCCTTACAGTAGTCACATAAGATGTGTAATGTCTGACATCTTACTCTTAGCTTTGGCTTTGGTTTCGACTTAGACTTTGATTTCGACTTTGACTTCGTTTCCAGTTTCCCTTTGAATTAGACTTTTAGTTTGAATTAGACTTTCACTTTGAATAAGACTTTCACTTTGAATAAGACATTCACTTTGAATAAGACTTTCATTTTGAATAAGACTTTCACTTTGAATAAGACTTTCACTTTGAATAAGACTTTCACTTTGAATAAGACTTTCACTTTGAATAAGACTTTCACTTTGAATAAGACTTTCACTTTGAATAAGACTTTCACTTTGAATAAGACTTTCACTTTGAATAAGACTTTCACTTTGAATAAGACTTTCACTTTGAATAAGACTTTCACTTTGAATAAGACTTTCACTTTGAATAAGACTTTCACTTTGAATAAGACTTTCACTTTGAATAAGACTTTCACTTTGAATAAATCTTTTACTTAGAATTAAACTTTCACTTTGAATTAGACTTTCACTTTGAATTAGACTCTCACTTTGAATTAGACTTTTCACTTTGAATTAGACTTTCACTTTGAATTAGACTTTCACTTTGAATTGACTTTCACTTTGAATAAGACTTTTACTTAGAATTAAACTTTCACTTTGAATTAGACTTTCACTTTGAATTAGACTCTCACTTTGAATTAGACTTTTCACTTTGAATTAGACTTTCACTTTGAATTAGACTTTCACTTTGAATTGACTTTCACTTTGAATAAGACTTTTACTTAGAATTAAACTTTCACTTTGAATTAGACTTTCACTTTGAATTAGACTTTCACTTTGAATTAGACTTTCACTTTGAATTAGACTTTCATTTTGAATTAGACTTTCACTTTAACAACGACTTTAATTTTAACTTAGACTATAACTCTGACTTCGACTACCACTTTGATTTCAACTTTCACTTCAACTTTAACTTCAATTTCTGAGGTAAGTACTGATTACTTAGACTTTATGTGGGATTGACCTAGGTCCGTGCAACTAATTCACTTATTAAGCAGCATTGACTTCTAAAATCTATGTAGCTCTTAAAGTTTTACCGTTGTTCAAAACATGTTGGTTTCATTTACTCATTAGGTAAGGTATGTCTTAATATCTATTTTATCTCTAGTGCAATTTTAATTCATCACGCCCTACTCTCATTCAGTTTGGCTTTTTCCTTTTTTCTAGAGTTACATAAAATTATTTTAGTGGTTCTTTCCTTAAAATACCATTTCAGGCACGTGTATGGTCCTCATATGGCTTGAACAGTATAATATTATCTGGACGTTAAGAGACAGTGACCTCCGAGTTCTTCGACGCTTCGTCCCAGAGCAGTCAGGCACGAAACACCGGCCACATCTTGCTCCAAAAACATTATTTGATGTGAAAAAGTGTTTTTTAACAACCTACTTGCAAAACAAACATCATCTATCATTTAGTTATCGCGAAGTTTGCTCTTCAAGGGAATATTCGCATGAGCAATAATATGTACGGTGGGCTTTACAAGTGGTTACCTCAGTGACTGAACTAAAGCGGCCAACCACATCATGACGTGGACTGTACAATCATAACAATTTAAGCTGTTTGCTTGTACACTGTTGTACAAAACAATCAAATCTTGGACTTCAAAATAATGGTCGCTCCTAGCGGCTTATCTAGTTATATGCACATTGCTCTTAAAAAAATCGTGTTCGCTCATAGCGGCCTACGTTGGGTGCACATTGCACTTCGAAGATGATGTTCGCTCATAGTGACCTATAACATGTGCACACTGCACAATTATTGCGCTTCAAAATTCATGTTCGCTTCCAAGTTATGTGCACATGTCATTACACATCACGATTTTATTTACAACGTTATAGAATGCAGATGTTTTTGCACTTCAATATATCATTATTATCTACACTTCACATCTTAGCATATCATTACTTCATAGCGGTGTTTTACAATTTTTGTACTTCATCTTTTTATTATAACAAAACTGCATTTTAAATCTGTCGTCACATTGATCTGATTGTTTTACTATTTTTTAATTATTACTGAATACAATTATAATCAGAAACGGAAACATATCTAAATTATTTAATTGTAATAAACAATAATTTATTGGCACGTTCCTTGACTTTATTCAACCGAGTAATTGTTTGATTTTTAACTTTTTAAGGTCGAATTCAAGCATAAAATTTGTAGTACATTCCATTTTCATCCGAGATAATCGTATTTGTCTGTCACATTCCATTGGATTTTTTTGTGTAACTAAAATGAAAGCACTTACCCCCAGTCCAGTAACGGCGAAAGGAAAAAAATTCAAACCTGGATCTTTAAGTCTGACCGACAAAGGCGCGTAGCGATCCCGCTTCCGATTTGTTAGCTCGTTCGATAAAATAACGTCCACAATAGTCATTATTACAATTGTGTTCCACTTTTTAAAACAGTAAATTCACACTTCTACGGTTCGAACAATTTTATTCGCGACCACCAGGGATTAATTCGACCTGCTCCGCTCGAGGCAAAAACTAGACTGCCTGTCGGTCCTAAAATTCACAATTAGCTCAACTTTGACAATAATCAAATGTAGTGAGGGTAACGTAAAAAAATCATATTAAGATCGAATTAATCCTTTTGAACCGATATCGTTTCAACCTAAATGTTTTAACACTTTTAAAATAAACGATTAATTATTCCATAATTATTTTTACTAATTATGGTTACAAAAACAAACGATAAAATCTAACATTAATGTTACCATAAACAAAAAATATACCAGTGTAAAATTCATTTTAAGTAAACAATATTTAATTATTTTGTAGTATGGTAACACCGTTCTCACAATTGTAATTACTTTTTTTAAAACAACTTAACTTTTGTTTAACCTACACATTATTGCAGACTACCTCATTCTGTCAATTTTTTTTTCTCAATTTGTTTTCAATTGTAATTGTTTTTAACAACTTAACCGTTTGTAAAGCGTACACATTGGTTGCATTAACTCATTTTGTGTGTTATTTTATTTTTTATTTCTGTGCAATTGTTTTTGTACTTGTTTTCTAGATTGTTCTCAACCAAAACGTTTGTAGTTTTTAAATTTAAATTGTAACAGACGAGTCTTAGTACAATAACCGTTAATTTTTTTTTTACACTTTGGAAAAATTTTTTTTTATTTTTTTTGGCACTTACCCTACCTACATTTATATTTTTTTTTTCTCTTTTATAAAAATTTTAATCATGGCTTATCCAGTTAAGTTTATGTCTCTTCAAAAGTCTGAACTCGAATACGAAGTGGCCATTAGAGGCGAATCACCTGCTGCCACGGTGCAGGACTTACGTAAACAGATAGCTAAATGTGGACCATTATTTCCATCGGAAGACATTCTAGTTAGTCCCTTCGACCCAGCGGAGGACTTGAGGGGTGTAGTTGACGTCTTGAAAAGGGTTAACACTAGTTTGGAAACTTCAACTTTTGATAGAAATTCTTTACTCCGGTCTCAAAATTTACTTAATCATTTACATCATCGGATTAATCGCATTACTTGTACCGATAAAGTAAAGGCTGACTTTGAACGTTGCGTTAGCTATTATAAGAAGACCGTTTTAAGGCTTTCAGCACTTATTGATTCAAATTTAGATACCCAACCTACTACAGATTTTTCAACAGCTTCTTCCTCTGCGATTCCAATCAATGTTTCGGTTACTTGTGATGGTAATATGAATAAATTTTCTAAATTAAAATTCGACGGCAAATCGTGTGTTCGAGGTTTTATAATTAGGTGCGAGGAATTATGTCAAGTTAAAAATATCTCGCTTAATAATATTTTACCCCACGCTATTGAAATATTTACTGGCGATGCCTTACATTGGTACAGAAGCATTAGGGAATCGGTTTCGAGTTGGGATGATCTTGCAGCTTCATTAAGACGTGATTTTGATCAATCTGATTATGATTACAGACTTCTTTCAGAAATTAGGTCTCGCACGTGTTAGATATGGTATATAACCCCAATGCAATAAATAACAATCGAATATTTTTATTGATTTAAGTTAAGGTTAAAAATAAATACTTACTGAATTTCTAATTTATTTAATCAAGTTATAAAATGATAGTACTGTACAAGATTTGTTTACTATTGTGATAGATGTGGTATATAGCCCCTATGTAATAAATAATAGCAATATATTATTTAAAACAACTATCAAATAATTTCGTTCAGAAATTATTTGATAGTTGTTTTAAATAATAATATATACCACATCTATCACAATAGTAAACAAATCTTGTACAGTACTATCATTTTATAACTTGATTAAATAAATTAGAAATTCAGTAAGTATTTATTTTTAACCTTAACTTAAATCAATAAAAATATTCGATTGTTATTTATTGCATTGGGGTTATATACCATATCTAACACACGCAAGGGGAAACAGAAAATATTATAATTTACCTATCCATTATGGCTGGACTTTTTTCGCGCCTTAATAAGAAGCTTTCAGAGGAAGACAAATTAGAAATTTTGCTACATAATATTCGTCCAATTTACGCTAATACACTCTCTTCGGTATCAGAGATCAAATCAATTGATAATTTACGAACTCTGTGTCGAAATTATGAGGCTATACAAGCACGTTTTTCTCAGTTTAAGGAACCACCTAAACCGTGTTCTAATACATTAGCACCTGAGTTTGCTTATTCAGGACAGTCAACTAGTAAACCAAATTTTAAAAGCAACTACAATAACTCATATAACAAGGACTATTCAAAGCATAATAAATTTGAAAATAAACCAAATTCAAATAATAGTTCAGCTCCTAATTATGTACACGCTGTAGATAAATCTAAATCTAATAAGAAGCAACCTTACTGCCCTCGTTGTCGAAATAATACACATATGCTAAGGCAGTGTACCGCTAATAGAGATGAGTTAATATGTTTTTCTTGTGGCCTGAAGGGTGTTAAGAAGCCTGATTGCCCAAAGTGTAATAAAAAGGAATCTAAACCAAAAAACTAGTTCGCGGGAATTGTGTTAATAACTTTGATATTGAGGACTGGAAGAACTGGTTACAAACTGTTACATTATTTTCTAAACTGTATAACATCTACACAATTCTCGATGATAAGAGTGATCTTGACGATAGACCTTACGTTTCTGTGAAGATTAATGGTCTTACCGTTTCCGGTTTACTTGACTCTGGCTCTGCGGTCACAATTATAGGCAATAAAGCTCATTCCGTGTTAGAAGCATATGGCCTGCCACTTGTAAGGGCTGATGGCATAACAGTAACGGCAGCGGGAGGACAAACTTTAAAAAGTATAGGTTATATTAATGTACCCGTAAATTTTGAAAACCAGTTTCACATATTGAAAGCAATTGTAATACCGGAAATTCAGCGTAATCTTATATTGGGCATAGATTTCTGGCGTAAGTTTAAACTTTGTCCAAAATTTATTAATAGTATTTCCATGATTAAAGCAGATAGTTGTTCCCTAAGTAAATCTCATCCTACCTTCATACAAGGCTATGATAATCTTACTCAGTCACAAAAGCAACTGGCTGATAATGTAATAAAGCAGTTTGAGGACATTTCTTTCTCAAACAAGGGCTTAGGCGTTACAAGTCTTATCACTCATCATATTGTGTACGGTGCGTACACTTGCAGAGTTGTTGTTGAGGTTGTTGTTCAGGTTGGAGCGCGTAGAGAAAGATTCACTTAGTTTTCGTTGCGTTTATACTGTATAATTGTGTTTACAATAAAAACTGTTGACGATTCCTTTCTCTAATGTTAGTCACCGCGTAGCAGTAATTGCACTCACCGATTTATTATGTTGTATCGGTATTTATAGAAATAAAACATGTACGTCAGTCATTTTAAGACTGTACATCTTGGCAACCCCAAAAGGAGAAACCAGCGAGAAGAGAAAGGAAAAGCCATTACAAAGTTAAGTAACAAAGTAAAAAGAAAAGTAAAAAGTAGAGTAAAAATAATAATTAATCAAATTGAAAGGCGATGTTCCTGCTCCCAGATCGAGGCTCCACTCCCAAGTCCTTTGTTGTTTGTGCTGCTCCTGTTTCTTCCTGGCACACCGGTTTCTTGATAACTTGAAGTTCAATTTCTTCAGGTGGCTGACTAGCCGTTTTGTTATTGGCGTGTTTCGTGCACCTGTTTGGGCAACGGTTCCTCCCAACCACAACAAGTGCTACTATGATGGCGGCCGTCAGCAATGAGTAACAGACGGCATATTGGTGGATGTCATGACTTGTCATTGTTGGTAGTGAAGCTTCACTTTTCCTCTGCGTTACTATTTTCTCTTCAATTGCTTCAATTTCTTCATTGGTGCCTTTCGACTGAAGGATGTTCGGCGCATAGTAATATGTTAAGTTCACTATCTTGTTAATAGATGTATCAACTTTTGGAGCTGTGAACCCATAATCCATCTTCATGTGGTCTTTGTATTGACGTTGAGCGTAGATGGTCAAGTCAGTGGATTGCAAGACGCACCCCTGAGATAATGTCACTATGCTTGATGATGAGATGGTTTGTGATGTCACGTCGTTGTTGCATATGATTCGTAATGAGCACGTTTCGCAGCAAATCGCCAGCCAGCTGTTTTGTGTTTGTAGCTCTATCCAACTGTCCTTACATGACGCGCGTTCTACGTCACAAGGTCTGCTGTTTCGATGTGAAAGCAGTTTTGCTTCACATGGGAGCGTCTTTGCTGTGTAGATTAAATGATGGCAGGTTTTTCTTGCATAATAAATTCTGCGATTTTTGTTGCGTGCAGTGTTTCAAGTCATCTTCAGACATACTCATGTAAACCTTCTTCTTAAAGTTGACAGCGATGTACTTGTTCGATAATTGCACATATGTAGTTTCGTTAGCAATTTTCACAGGTAAAGGTATAGCCTTGTATATATCGAAATCTTCATTAGCTACTAGTGGGATATGTGCTTCGAACAGAAAATAATTTTCAGTAACTCGAGTTTTCACATTGATCAGTTTGTACATATCCTTTATGTTTTCTTTGTAGTTTTCAACTGGTAGCGATAAAGTTTTCGGAAGGTTTCCGGATATTTCCGTTAGTTTTTGTATCAGACGAACCGGAGTTATCAGATGAACGTCCACATGTCCTTGGTAGACGTTTGTTAGAGTGTTGAACAGCATCTCCTGGAACGTCCTCAAGCTGCTGATCAGTAGGTATGTTGTTAACGAAGCAGAATTGATATAGGTTGTGGCCGAAAGTATTTCCATTTCCGTTTCGATGGATGCTATGTTTGCGTTGGTCTGATTGATAAAGTTGTCAATGAAGTTGAATTGGCGTTGAATATTCTCTTCACTTCGTTTTAGTACTTGATTTTCAAGCTCCACAATAGTTGTTTGATTCTTGATTAACTCGAGTAGGTAGTTTTCGTTAGTTTGAAATGATTGAATGTCGTTTTGGTATTTCTTAGCAAATTGTTGGTCCAATATTCCAAACAGACTATTTGCCACGTAGCCGACTCCGTCGATAAGTCCCCGTTTCTTCCTGTTGCTTAGGTGCTTATGGGGATTTATAAGTATGGAGTTATAATAATTTAGAAGTTCCATTTCATGACTTAGTTGTTCCATGGTTGACCTACAGTGTTGTAAGTTCGTTTTATGACACAGGTTCTTGATGCTATCGAAATACATTTGTGTACGATGAGTTCCTTCCCAGTAGTTTGTTAGATTGTAATACATCATCAAAATCCATTCATCGTGCACTACTTGCATTTTGCCGACGGTGTCATAGTATATCGGCCGCTCGCGTTCCAAGCCTGTAATTTGAGTAGTTGACGCCGGCGCTCCGCGCGTGCCATCAGTGGCGCTAAAAGATCCCGTTACAAATGTAAACAATAATAACATTGCTATTAGTAACATTGAAATATTGTTCCTTGACCTAGTCCGCCGTTTATTTTTAGAATTCTGTTGAGGCTTGTTTTTCATGTCGTTTTCTTTGACTTCCTCAATTTCTGAGTTCAGTGGTAATGGCGATAATTTTGTTATTGGGCGTTTTATGATCCCTGCTTGAGTTTTGACGGTAGTAACTCGAACATATCCATCAGATCCTGGATGAGTCTCCAGTATACGTCCCAGGGCCCATTTTCCCGGCGGTAGATTGTTTTCTTTCACCAGTACTACATCGCCTTCTTTGACGTTTCTAGAAGGCTTGTTCCACTTACTACGTGTTTGTAAAGTAGTCAGGTAATCGTTTGACCAGTTTTTCCAATATTGTTGAAACATATGCTCGGTAAGCTGCCACCTACGACGTAAATCGATGTTATTTACGTCACTGTAATCAGAGAGCGGCATGGATGATATTGGGCTTCCTGTTAGGAAGTGTCCAGGAGTAAGGCAGTTGTAAAATTCTTCTGGATCTTCAGTTAGCGGGCACAGGGGTCTTGAATTTAAGCAGGCTTCTATCTTTGCTAACAAAGTTATGAACTCCTCGTATGTTAGTTTTTGGTCACCGAGTACTCGTCGTAGATGATGCTTCATCGATTTGACGGCAGCTTCCCACAGACCGCCAGCAGTGGGCCAGGCGGGGGCGTTGAAATGCCACTCCACCTCCAGTTTGGCCAGCTCGTTGAAGAGATCCGGTTTCAATAGTTGTCTGAACTCATCGAATTCTTGACGAAGTACTTTCGCAGCGCCAATAAAGTTTGTACCACAGTCAGAATACATGTGCTTGGGGGTGCCACGCCTCGCACACAGTCTCTGGAAGGCTGCAATAAACGTTTCTGTGCTGAGGTCTGACACGAGTTTTATATGAACGGCTTTCGTCACCATACATATAAATATGGCTATGTAGCCCTTCGAAGTTTTTACGCCTCTACCCTTGTTATGTTTGACATCAACGTGACCGGTAAAGTCTACTCCTGTGTGCGTGAAGGGTCGGCAAGGAGTGATCCTTTGCTGTGGTAAGTCTCCCATCAGTTGGTAGCCATCTGACTTGTTGAAGCGATGACAGCGTACACATTTTCGAAGTTGGTTCTTAACGGCCCGGTTGCCGCCGACGATCCAGTAGCGCTGTCTTATATAAGCCAACGTCAGCCGAGCTCCTCCATGCAACGTTGTTGAATGGGCTTCTTCTATAAGTAGTTGGGTAAGTCGTCCTCTATGCGGTATGATGATTGGATTCTTCATCTGCCCGGGTAAGTTTGAATGTTTAAGGCGACCTCCGACACAAATAATTCCAGTTTTGTTTATGTATGGATTCAATTTGAGAATTGCGCTTTTCTTTGATATTGTTTCATTGTTCACAAGTTGTTTGTATTCAGAATTGAACTCCAGTCGCTGCGTGTGCATTATGATACTTTTACGCGCTGCGCTTAGTTCACTTGTCGTTAGGTATGTAGTTTCTGATTTTGTTCTATTGCGCAAATTTGTAATGAAGCGCGAAATCCATGCGATGACCCGGATTACTCGTGTCAATGAACTGTGTTTGTTCAATAAGTTTGTTATTATGTTATGTTCATTCTCTTGTGAAGGTTTTTTGACTTGAACAAGATTTATGCAGCTAAAATTGGTTTGGAAAGCGCATGGTCTATCTTCCGATAGATCTTGACTTGTTAAAAATTCGGGACCATGCCACCATAGATTGAAACTCATCAGTTTGCTTGGCAAAAGACCTCTTGATGCACAGTCTGCGGGATTCTGCTCTGATTTGACATAACGCCATTGAGCTGCAGGAATGACGCTTTTGATCTTTGTAACTCTGTTGGCTACGTACGTTTCCCATCTTGATTCTCCTTGAATCCACGCCAGGACAACTTGAGAATCTGACCAAGCCCGTATTGATACGTTTCCGTGGAACGTTTGCTTGATTTTCTCCATTAAATCAGCCAGTAGTTGAGCGCCACACAGTTCAAGTCTAGGCAATGTTGTTTTCTGTGCCAGTGGAGCCACCCTTGTTCGAGCAGCTAGTAGAGTTACGATGGGTTGACCATGTTCATTGAGCACTTTGCTGTATATAACACAAGCGTATGCCTTTTCACTTGCGTCACAGAAGCCTAATAACTCGACGTTTTCTTGTGTATTGCCAATCCATCTGTTTAACGTTATTTTGCTAACGCACGGGAGATCTGCTCTCAGGTTTAGCCACTCAGACTCGATGTTGTTGGGCACTTTGTCATCCCAACTAAGTTTACTCATCCAGAGTTTCTGGAATAGTAGTTTGGCTTTAATCGTCACTGGGGAGACCCAACCCAGTGGATCGTAAAATCTTGATATGGCTGAGAGTAAAGTTCTTTTTGTTAGTAGTTTTGTGTTTTCAACAGGCCAGTTAAAGTGGAAAGTGTCGCTGTTTGGATTCCAACCGAGTCCCAATGTTTTTGCTGATTCTTCACCTTTAAAATCAAATATGTTTTGAGTCGAAATTTGATCCTCGCGTAAGTCTTCCACTATAGCTCGGTCGTTGGCTGTCCACTTTCGTAGATTCATGCCTCCTCCTCTTAACAGTTTGATTAGGGATTGTTGCAGTTTTTTCGCTTCTGTGAGATTGTTATGACCGCTGATGACGTCATCTACGTAGCATTCTTCTGTAAGTATCTTGGCAGCTTCAGGATGTTTATAACCATCGTCAATGGCTAGTTGTTTCAATGTCCGCATAGCCAGCCACGGTGCACATTTGGTGCCGTAGGTTACGGTACAGAGCTGATAATCGCGAAGATGGTAATCTCGTGAGTCCCGCCATACAATTCTCTGTAGATGTTGTTGTTCTTTTGAAATCCAAATGCAGCGGTACATTTTTTCAATGTCAGCTGTGAATGCGTATTTATAAGTTCGCCATTTAAATATGAGTGCCTGAATATCTTTTTGTAGATTGGCGCCCTTTTCCATGACGTTGTTCAAACTGAAGCCACTCGTCGTTTTTTGAGAAGCGTTAAATACAACCCTCAACTTTGTTGTTGTTGAGTTTTCTCTCAGGACACCGTGATGTGGTAAAAAGTAGATGTCAGTAGATATCTGACACGCAGGTTTCATGTGACCCAGATCTGCATACTCTTCCATGAATTGTTTATACATTGATGAAAGTTTTTGATTCTTTTCCAGCCTTTTTTCCAACTGTAAAAACTGCGAAACCGCAATTTTTCTAGAATTGCCTAGTTTCTCTTCGTAGTCTGGAAAGAGAGGCATTTTGACGATGTATTTTCCATCAGCTGACCTCCTCACCGTTTCTTTGTAAAATTGTTCGCACTGGTCGTTCTTGGGAATGTCTTTGGTGCTTTGAATTTCTTCATACTCCCAAAATTTTGTTAGGTCCTCTAAGTCAAATAGAGTAGCGTGGCAACCGAACGTTTGTTTCATTTTCCCGCATAAAATCCACCCAATTTGCGTATGTTGTGCAACTGGGGAACTGTTATTGCCTTTCAATACGCCTTCTAGGATAATTTCGGAATACACGTCGGCTCCTAGTAATAGGTCGATTGGTCGAGATACGTTGAACTCAGGATCAGCGAGTTTCAAGTTTTCTAAGTGCGACCATGTACCTTTTTCGAACGTTCTCGTTGGCAAATTGTTTGTTAGCTTAGTCATAATAAGCGCTTGAGTATCAAAACTATAATCGGAATGAATCGATTGGCAGGTAAATTTTAGTTTTCCCCTGCACTCTCTGGAAACAGAGCCGATTCCCGATACGGATGCGTTGATCCCATTCCGAGGAAGACGTAATAGTTGTGCAGCGTTTTCTGTTATCAAGTTCACTTGTGAGCCTTGATCGAGTAGTGCACGCAATGTTACGTAGGTGCCGTCTATGGATTTAACTCTTAACTGGACCGTAGTCAGTAGAACTTCCATGTTGTCTTTATACAGATGGTTAGATGTTGGCTGTTGAGTTGAGGATGAAGAGCGTTGCTCAATGTTGTTTTTTCCAGTCGTTGACGTTATGTTTTGTTTGTCCGAATTGTGCAACAATGTGTTGTGTTTCAAGTTGCATTCTTTGCAGGTTTTCGTCGATTTGCACTCGTTGTTGCCATGACTGAATAGACAGTTTTTGCACAGCTGCAGTTTCGAAACTGTGTCATTTCGTTTGCCGAAGTCCATTCGAAGGAATTTGTCACATTGGCGCAATACGTGACTTCCATTACAAAATGGGCATTTTCCATGTAAAGCGTGATAGTTGTTTGTTTTATTTTGATTGAAGTTATAATTATGTTTCTTCATCTGCGTTTGCTTGCTGAATATTTTCCCGTTAGATGATTTTTCTGGAGCTGTAGTATTCGCTTTCTTAGCTGACTTCATCGTTTCGTATGCCATGAACCGTGTTTCGAGGAAATACAGAAAGTCGCGCAGATTTTGCAGTTCTCTGTGATCTTGGAGTTCTTTCATGTAGTCACTGAAAGTAATTGAGTCCAGTTTTTGCGACATTATGTGTACAATGATCGGATCCCAGTTTGATGTGTCAATACCGATGTTAGAAATGCCGTTCAGGCATTCGGTAATGACGTCATGCATTTTCTTCAAGTTGTATGAATCTGCATTTTGTATGATCGGCAGATTTAACATATTGTTCATAAATGAAGTAAACTGCAGGCGACGATTATCGTAGCGCTGATTTAGTATGTCCCAACATGAGTTATAGTTTTCAGTACTAATAGTCAGATGCTGCACTAAGCGTTCAGCTTCACCTCTCAGTTTGGTCTTTAGGTGCTGCATTTTCTGGACATTGTTGATCATTGGGTTCTTATGTATAGCTTCCAGGAACAGGTCTTTGAAGGAAATCCACTGGCAGTAGTTTCCTGAGAACTCAGGGATTTCGATCTTAGGTGTTGATTTCTGGTAATGGACGGTGGACCAGATTTTCGCGTTGATTTTCCTCTTCAGTTCATCGTATTTCTGTTCGATGTCTGTAAACATTTGGTAATAATGCTCGTTAGATCCTTTAAGCTGAAAGTCTATTTCCCAGTGAAGTTTATCAATGGGGTCCCATTTTGATTTCAGTGTCGTGAAATGGTCTTCCAGTTCCCATTTTTCCGAGGTAGTGACTACGTCAATTTTGGAGATAACACGGTATATCGCATTGAAGTTGCATTCTTGCTTGTTAAGCAAAAATTGTATGTTGTTATTGTCGTCATCCTCGGAAGTCCCACCTAAGTCGAACTTGATGTTTCGTTTACCCAATGTCGCCAGTTTGTTAGTGATGTCCGTTTTAGTTGATGAGAACATTTCTTTAGTTTTCCCAAAGATGTCATCCTTGAAGTATGATGTATCCTTATCTTCTAGTTCCAGCATCAGTTGCATGTGTCTGCTTTCGAAATCTTGCCATTGGTTTTCTAGCGACGACAAGCGTTTCTTCAAGTAGTCCGCAGTTTTTCGTGATGCGGAATCCTTGCGATAGTTGACACATAATGTTTTTATGTTCTCGAAACACGCTGACTGCAGTTCTAGTTTTTCCATTGTTGTGCTTCTTGTTGTTATCGTTCTCTGGTCTGGCACGTCGTTGACGGTGACAGGAGAGCGTTGTGTTGTGTTGCGAAGGCTACTGCGTTGCTCGTAGCTTTCTCCGTTTCAAATCTTGAAGTCGTTGTCTTCCTTGACTTGAAATGGTCAGTGGTACTCAGCACCCCTGCGCCTTAATTACGATATTATGCGATTTCTCAATCTAACTGGGGCGACCCGCTTCTGGGAGACCAGCTAAACCGATTCGCTACCGTAAAGAGACACAAAGGCACCGAAATATCCGGCTCGAAGGACCATAAAATGTACGGTGCGTACACTTGCAGAGTTGTTGTTGAGGTTGTTGTTCAGGTTGGAGCGCGTAGAGAAAGATTCACTTAGTTTTTGTTGCGTTTATACTGTATAATTGTGTTTACAATAAAAACTGTTGACGATTCCTTTCTATAATGTTAGTCACCGCGTAGCAGTAATTGCACTCACCGATTTATTATGTTGTATCGGTATTTATAGAAATAAAACATGTACGTCAGTCATTTTAAGACTGTACATATTGACACCGGTGACTCTGAGCCAATACGTCAGCGATACTATCGTTTGTCACCAGAGAAGCAACGTATCTTGGTTGATCAGGTTGACGAGATGCTATCAATGGACGTAATCGAGCCTTGCGAGAGCGCGTGGTCTTCTCCCGTTCTTATCGTTACCAAAAAGAACGGCCAACCTCGATTTTGCTTGGATAGCCGTAAACTTAATTCTGTCACAAAACGTGATGCCTACAATCTTCCTTACATTTCTGAGATTTTGGATAATTTACGGGATGCTCGTTATCTGTCTAGCATCGATTTATCCAAAGCTTTTTGACAGATTCCGATTGCTCCTGAGGACCGAGATAAAACGGCATTTTACATTCCTGGAAGAGGCACGTTTCGTTTCAAACGGACCGCTTTTGGCTTAACGAATGCACCAGCTACTCAACAACGATTAGTTGATTTATTATTTTCTAATTTTGACCTCAAGGTGTTTGCTTATTTGGATGACGTAATTATTATTTCTGAAGACTTTAATAGCCATGTGACACTACTATTGCGTGTGCTAGAGAAGTTGAAACAAGCAAACCTAACAATTAACCTTGAGAAGTCAATTTTTTTCAGTTCTCAACTAAAATATCTGGGGTACGTCGTCGATGGCGCTGGCCTACGTACTGATCCAGCTAAAGTTGAGGCTATACTCAATTATCCAACACCTAAGTGTCGGAAGGACCTCAAACGTTTTCTAGGTACTGCGACGTGGTACAGGCGTTTCGTTCCAAACTTCAGTACTATAGCCGGTCCCTTAAATAAGTTGACATCTTCTAAGAGGGGCACTCCTCCTTTTGAGTGGACTGCTGAGGCTGACTCAGCGTTTCAAAAACTCAAAGAGTGTCTAGTTTCAGCACCAGTCTTATCTTGTCCGGATTATACTAAGCCGTTCGAAGTACACACGGATGCCAGTGGTTACGGTATCGGTGCTATGCTAACTCAGACTTTTGAAGGCAAGGAACATCCAATTGCTTATATAAGTAGATCACTAACTGCCGCTGAAAAGAACTACAGCATAACGGAACGCGAAACACTAGCCGTCATTGTCGCTCTCGAACATTGGCGTTGCTATATCGAAAACGGACAACAGTTTACAGTTTATACCGATCATAGTGCTCTTAAATGGTTCCTATCATTAAGCAATCCAACTGGACGTCTAGCTCGTTGGGGTGTACGTCTTTCGGCCTTTAACTTTGTCATAAAACATAGGAAAGGCGTAGATAACGTCGACACCTGCAATTTAAAACATCGTAACTCATTTTTCCCTACTTTTCAGTAGAGCGAAAAGATTTAAAAAATTCTTACTCTGTTCCTATAAGTCCTAGGGACCTCCAACTTTGTAAATACAAGTAAAAAGGTATAATCTACATTCCAGTATGACTAATACGTTGTTTACTTATGTATTTCATATATTTTTGTGACTTACAATGATATTTCACGAAAAACTATTTTCCAAATTACTATTGTAACTCAGACATACAATGCAAATTAGTACAATTATAACTATATTCACCGAAAAAATAATTGTAAGTCTGAGTAACAATGCACAATAATTTTTTTTCTATTAGTGGAGTTACCATAAAAATAAAAAAATGAAATAATTAGCAATGTTTTTATTATTATAATGATAAAATATCGAAATTAAGCATAAGCTAATCAGCCTTTACAATTAGGTTCACAAAGCTTGTAAGTTTTACAAAGTAATGTAAACATATTTTTAAAATATTTTAATCAACTTTTTGAGGACACACAGTTCCCATTAGTCTTTTAATGTATTTGGATAAAGGGGGAAAAATTGTCTTTTGTGAGTGAGGCACAAAAGACAATTTCCTCCACTTATATCCAAATACAATAAAGCAAATCCAAATACGAGTACAATAAGAGGATAAAGCAAGCCATCGCTCTGTCACAAATTGTGACAGAGCGATGGCTTGCTTACGAAGTACTACGGCTACGCCGTAGGGCGCCGGCTTAGAATTGTGTTTCCCCAAATCATCCCGTGAGTGTCGTAAGAGGCTACTAAGGGACAAACCGGAGGTCGGGCAGCAGCGTCCTCCGTGTACTGCACATCCTCACTGCGATCGCCAACCCGCCTGCCAAGCGTGGCGATTTAAGGCAAATTGCCCCCTAATAATGATTAAAACCACAGAAACCAGGCCCCCAGTCCCCGGCAGCTTCGCTATCCCTGGCGCGGGTAGCGGTCAAGATAACGGCGGAGCAAGGGGTGCGAAGAATCTCCGGAAGAGATCCGGCTACCCACGCACATTGAGGACTGACGTAAAGATCTGCGAGCTGGAAGAGGAGCTGAGCAAGTTACACTTGGACATTATAGGGTTATGCGAAATCCGTAGAGAGAGGAAGGACACCGTAACCCTGAAGTCTGGTAACTTGCTCTACTACCGGGAGGGTGACCAACAGTCCCAAGGTGGTGTCGGGTTTCTCGTTCACAAGTCCCTCGTAAACAACATAATAACCATCAACAGTGTGTCGAGCAGGGTGGTATACCTAATACTCAGAATATCCAAAAGATATTCGCTGAAAGGCATTCAGGTATACGCACCGACCTCGTTACACTCCGATGATGAAGTGGAGACTATGTATGAGGACGTAAGTAGGGCCATACATAGTTCCAAAACCCAGTTTACTATTGTTATGAGGGACTTTAACGCAAAGTTGGGCAAGAAAAGCGGTGAT
Organism: Agrotis exclamationis; assembly: GCA_950005045.1. NCBI lineage: Eukaryota > Metazoa > Arthropoda > Insecta > Lepidoptera > Noctuidae > Agrotis > Agrotis exclamationis. The sequence goes on along the minus strand of OX465415.1, from coordinate 19,388,027 downwards.
GAGTTGATAGTGGGGCAATTTGGGTATGGGCAACGGAACCCTAGGGGACAGAGGCTGGCCGACTTTCTGGAGAAAGAGGAACTCTTCATGATGAACTCTTTCTTCCAGAAGCCGCCTCACAGGAAATGGTCCTGGTTGAGTTCGATGGTTTTACAAGAAACGATATAGACTTCTTCATGACCGACAAGAAACGGATATTCAGTGATGTCTCTGTGATTAATTGGGTAAAAACCAGTAGTGATCAACAAATCGTAAGAGGCTCGCTGAATATCAATGTTAAACTTGAAAGGTCCAGCCTGATGAAGTCTACGCTAGGTAGGAGCGTAGTCTCGGCCCCACATTCAAAACCCCGAAAGCTTTCAACTCGAGCTCTCTAATCGCTTTGCTTGCCTTGAGAACTTAGCTTGAGTGGACGAGATCAACGACGGGCTAGTGGAAACTGTCCGCACGGCAGGGCCTAAGTTTTTTAGATACTGCCGTAAAGATAGACCTCAGAAATTGACCGAGCAAACCTTAAACCTCATGGCTGAACGACGCTTGCTACAGTTGCAGTCTTCCGATGACACGAAGTCATATAGGCAGCTCAACAGACGTATATCTAAGTCCTTGCAACACGATCTGCGTCTCTTTAATACGAATCGTGTTAAAGAGACCACACAGCGAAACCATGGCTCCAAAGTGTTCGCAAAAGACAAGTCAATGTTTTATTTGAAAATATAATTATATTTTTAAGAATAATTCAACATTGTAACTCAATTTACAATGAAAGTTGATGAAATATTTCATATTTTATGTAAGAAATCTTACCGAAAAAAATTGCATCCTAAGTTACAATTATTGTTTTGTAAAATTATTAAAACTTACCACGGGCAAGTGTATGTAACTAAAGATACCTTTTTATCACTGTCAGTGGATGACTACTTACAATTTTTTTACGCTGGTTAAAATCATAACGGTAGTGAATTGGGTTACGAGGGCAAACGCAAACGATAGAGCATTTTTTTATTAGTTAGGCTGTGTTTATAACTCAATTTCGCTAAAAAGTGAGTTACGATGTTTTAAATTGCAGGTGTCGACGTTATACCTGACGCTCTGTCTAGAATCATTCCAGTAAGTGCTATCAGCATATCCAACTCTTATTTGGACACTAAAGACAGCTGGTACAAAAATATTTATAATGGTTGTTTAAATGATCCTTCTAAATTCCCAAATTTTATTATTAAAAATAATTCATTATTTAGATTATCAAAAAATAAACATGAACTTACTTCAGAATTCTCGTGGAAAGAGGTAGTTCCTTCTGAACTTCGCGAAACTATTTTCAATGAGAACCACGCTGTTCCTACGGCAGGACATATGGGCATTTTTAAAACCGTCGTCTTGCTTTACGTTACTACTGGCCCGGTATGTACCAAGACGTTGTAAAGCTTATTGGTTCTTGTGATAAATGTTTAGCTTACAAGTCTCAAAATCATCAAACCCTAGGAGAAATGGGTCGTCCTAAACAGTGTTCTCGACCATTTCAGATGATTTCAATAGATCTCATGGGAGCTCTTCCCACTACGAGGAAACAAAACAGTTACATTTTTGTAATAACTTGTTGTTTTTCAAAATTCTGTTTAATTTTTCCAATTAGAAGAGCTACGGCTGATATTATAACTAAAATCCTAGAAGAATCAGTATTTTTAGTTCATGGCATACCGCAAACAGTGATGATGGATAATGGCACTCAGTTTACAGGGAAAGTTGCGGAAGCATTGTTTAAGAAATACAACATTCCTAATGTTCATTATACACCTAAGTACACCCCTCAGGTAAACTTAGTAGAAAGATTCAACAGAACCATCATCACCTGTTTATCTACCTACGTTGATAATGATCTTGGGACTTATTTATTCCTAAAGTTCAGTTCGCTATTAATAACTCAGTTAACGAGGCAACTGGTTTTACACCTTCATTTTTAGTTTTCGGCCGTGAGCTAGTCACTTGTGGATCTCACTATTGGGAAAATGACCTCGGTAGTGAGATAATTTTCTTGCCACGTGACTTATACGCGGAAAATTTAGGTTGCTTATCTTCCATCTTCGACAACGTTCAGTCAAAGCTATGGCAAGCCCACGTAAAGAACACCTCACATTACAATCTCAGACGCAAGTTTGCTGAATTCAACATTGGAGACGTGGTCATGAAACGCACTTATGTTTTAAGTGACAAGGATAGTAGATTTTGGAAGAAGCTGGCTCCTAAATTCATTAAGGCTAGAATAATTCAGAAGAGGTCTCCTCTAGTTTATGTGCTGCAGGATATGTCTGGAAAGAATTTAGGCTCTTGGCACATTAAGGATTTAAAATTTGTAGGTTTTTTGTTTTTTTTTTTTTTTTTTTTTTTTTTTTTTTTTTTTTTTTAGGGTGGCAAAACCATCAAATGAGTTCTCCCGCCCTGGGTGGGGCGGGAGGGACTGTCAGACTCTTACTGACTAAAATCCACCCGTGTTCCGTCGGATGCCCTTTACGTTCCGGGGCCACGGTATCCTGGATTAAGAAAAATCCGCGACCCCGGCAGGCATTTGGCCCCATAACCCCCCCCCCGTCGGTGACGCGTGAAACACGACGCGCCACCGACCCGGGCTTGGTCCTTGGTCGGACGGCGAGCATACCCATTACTCACCGTCCGCAAGCCCGCTCCGCCGCTGTGCCCTCTGCTGTTCAGAGGGACACGCGTTGGAGCGTCCACCCGACAGGCTATTTGCATACGGGCAAAGAAACCCCTTAGGCACACAGTGCCTAAGGAGAGTTTTTGCCCGCATCCCAGGGCGCACCGGCCCGAAAAACTGGTCTTCCCCCCGGACGTATCCGAGAGGGAACTCCAGTCCACGGGCGCACGTGGAGGTTTCCTGTCTTAGCACCCCAAAATTAGTAGGTAAGAATAGTTAAGGAAAAAGAACATTATAGTAACATCAAATCTTACCTTAATTTAAAATTATTATTTTTATCATACCTAACTAACCTATCACTATTTCTTTTATGTTATCTTTGGTCTAACCCATTGATCACTTTAGTTATGTAATACATGGTTGTGTTTTCTTTTCACGGTTGTGTTTTTTTACTTTAGAGCGGTAGCAACTCTTTAAATAAGCCCTTTGCAGGAGCGGTCGATTACTCCATAAATAAACCATAAATCATAAAACGCAACTGTGTCTTACAAACATAACTTGTTCTTTAGAGCGGTAGCAACTCTTTAAATAAGCCTTTGCAGGAGCGGTGGATTACTCCATAAATAAGCCATAAATCGAAACCAAAAAATGATTTTATCATTTAAATTTAGATTCAATTACATTAAAATCTAAAACTGGTAGGTGGATTAGTATTGGTCGGTAGATGGTTAAAGAAAAAAAACAATTTAATAGTAATATTTTATTGAACTCAATACATACGATTGCATTATTCTCTCGCTTAGTACACTTTCATCCTTGAAGAAAACTATTGTAAGGCATCAGGTTAATGACAACAGGATACCTTAATATTTTATATTGTGCGACAGCTATCTCTCGTATCACTGAATACAATAGCTGCCGCTAGTTATGGTTGCGAGAAGTATGAATGATGATTTTGATAGGTAAAACAATAGTTAGCTCTAATTCTTCGTGCGGATTTTGTATAGATAGAAGACAAAATCCTTGACTGCGCGAGGGGGTATTGTAACGTTGTGAATTATCAACGTTATCCTTTGACCTTTAATCAGTTCATTAATCAACGTATAACAAAATAGTTACAATGGAATGCAAGGAATGTCTAACACATTCCTTTTCGTGTTATAGTCATACGCAATGTTCTTCGTCAACCGACTCAGAAAAAAACTCGTACTTGAGGGTATCGTAAAATGTTTAATTTCGCGTCGAGACTAAAAGTCATGTATAGGCGGGTAGTTCTGAATTTTTACAGAGTTTTGGTGTTGTAGTCGGAAGACGTTGTTCAACGTTAACCGGCGGATAATTAAAGTGAAGTACCTAATGTGCTCATGAGTATAAATAAGCTCGCACAGGAGACAACGGGGCTCATTCACCAGTAGTCTTTATCGTCTGTTCGTTCTATCTTTATTAGAATCTTGCGACATTGTACAGACAGACGAGTTACAAATAAATTTTAATAATTTAAAAGAAAATATATATTTAAGTAAATAAACTTAAGTAAATAAAAGTGTAGTGTTCGCCCCGGTTTAGGGTAAGTGCCAAAAGCAAACCAAACAATTATTATAACCGTTAGCTCATGTTTTGTTTTTTTATATTGAGTAGGTACCTTCGGACTCAATTATTGTGTGTTCATATTTTTTCTTTGTCCGTTGGTTTTCCTTTTTTTTAAGCCTCGACTATTTCATACGCTCGTAGGCCTTTCTATGATTTTATGTGTTAGTGCTTCACACTAATGTAACTATTGTTCCTGCCATGTAAACTCCGATCTGATGACGACCAATAATCACAAACACCCTTAGTGCCGTACGTCCTAGCTTTCGCTTATGTTGTGAGGTCATCATCAGAAAGGATTAGCAGAGGACTTTTATTGACCGCTGGACGTTGATTCCAGGGAACAAGGTTGGGACTGGGTTTCCCATTTTCGACGTTCGTTGAGTTCAGCTGACTCACCCTTTTTTTTTTTTTTTTTTTTTAGGGTGGCAAAACCATCAAATGAGTTCTCCCGCCCTGGGTGGGGCGGGAGGGACTGTCAGACTCTTACTGACTAAAATCCACCCGTGTTCCGTCGGATGCCCTTTACGTTCCGGGGCCACGGTATCCTGGATTAAGAAAAATCCGCGACCCCGGCAGGCATTTGGCCCCATAACCCCCCCCCCGTCGGTGACGCGTGAAACACGACGCGCCACCGACCCGGGCTTGGTCCTTGGTCGGACGGCGAGCATACCCATTACTCACCGTCCGCAAGCCCGCTCCGCCGCTGTGCCCTCTGCTGTTCAGAGGGACACGCGTTGGAGCGTCCACCCGACAGGCTATTTGCATACGGGCAAAGAAACCCCTTAGGCACACAGTGCCTAAGGAGAGTTTTTGCCCGCATCCCAGGGCGCACCGGCCCGAAAAACTGGTCTTCCCCCCGGACGTATCCGAGAGGGAACTCCAGTCCACGGGCGCACGTGGAGGTTTCCTGTCTTAGCACCCCAAAATTAGTAGGTAAGAATAGTTAAGGAAAAAGAACATTATAGTAACATCAAATCTTACCTTAATTTAAAATTATTATTTTTATCATACCTAACTAACCTATCACTATTTCTTTTATGTTATCTTTGGTCTAACCCATTGATCACTTTAGTTATGTAATACATGGTTGTGTTTTCTTTTCACGGTTGTGTTTTTTTACTTTAGAGCGGTAGCAACTCTTTAAATAAGCCCTTTGCAGGAGCGGTCGATTACTCCATAAATAAACCATAAATCATAAAACGCAACTGTGTCTTACAAACATAACTTGTTCTTTAGAGCGGTAGCAACTCTTTAAATAAGCCTTTGCAGGAGCGGTGGATTACTCCATAAATAAGCCATAAATCGAAACCAAAAAATGATTTTATCATTTAAATTTAGATTCAATTACATTAAAATCTAAAACTGGTAGGTGGATTAGTATTGGTCGGTAGATGGTTAAAGAAAAAAAACAATTTAATAGTAATATTTTATTGAACTCAATACATACGATTGCATTATTCTCTCGCTTAGTACACTTTCATCCTTGAAGAAAACTATTGTAAGGCATCAGGTTAATGACAACAGGATACCTTAATATTTTATATTGTGCGACAGCTATCTCTCGTATCACTGAATACAATAGCTGCCGCTAGTTATGGTTGCGAGAAGTATGAATGATGATTTTGATAGGTAAAACAATAGTTAGCTCTAATTCTTCGTGCGGATTTTGTATAGATAGAAGACAAAATCCTTGACTGCGCGAGGGGGTATTGTAACGTTGTGAATTATCAACGTTATCCTTTGACCTTTAATCAGTTCATTAATCAACGTATAACAAAATAGTTACAATGGAATGCAAGGAATGTCTAACACATTCCTTTTCGTGTTATAGTCATACGCAATGTTCTTCGTCAACCGACTCAGAAAAAAACTCGTACTTGAGGGTATCGTAAAATGTTTAATTTCGCGTCGAGACTAAAAGTCATGTATAGGCGGGTAGTTCTGAATTTTTACAGAGTTTTGGTGTTGTAGTCGGAAGACGTTGTTCAACGTTAACCGGCGGATAATTAAAGTGAAGTACCTAATGTGCTCATGAGTATAAATAAGCTCGCACAGGAGACAACGGGGCTCATTCACCAGTAGTCTTTATCGTCTGTTCGTTCTATCTTTATTAGAATCTTGCGACATTGTACAGACAGACGAGTTACAAATAAATTTTAATAATTTAAAAGAAAATATATATTTAAGTAAATAAACTTAAGTAAATAAAAGTGTAGTGTTCGCCCCGGTTTAGGGTAAGTGCCAAAAGCAAACCAAACAATTATTATAACCGTTAGCTCATGTTTTGTTTTTTTATATTGAGTAGGTACCTTCGGACTCAATTATTGTGTGTTCATATTTTTTCTTTGTCCGTTGGTTTTCCTTTTTTTTAAGCCTCGACTATTTCATACGCTCGTAGGCCTTTCTATGATTTTATGTGTTAGTGCTTCACACTAATGTAACTATTGTTCCTGCCATGTAAACTCCGATCTGATGACGACCAATAATCACAAACACCCTTAGTGCCGTACGTCCTAGCTTTCGCTTATGTTGTGAGGTCATCATCAGAAAGGATTAGCAGAGGACTTTTATTGACCGCTGGACGTTGATTCCAGGGAACAAGGTTGGGACTGGGTTTCCCATTTTCGACGTTCGTTGAGTTCAGCTGACTCACCCTTTTTTTTTTTTTTTTTTTTTAGGGTGGCAAAATCATCAAATGAGTCCTCCCGCCCTGGGTGGGGCGGGAGGGACTGTCAGACTCTTACTGACTAAAATCCACCCGTGTTCCGTCGGATGCCCTTTACGTTCCGGGGCCACGGTATCCTGGATTAAGAAAAATCCGCGACCCCGGCAGGCATTTGGCTCCATAAGGGGCCCCGTCGGTGACGCGTGAAACACGACGCGCCACCGACCCGGGCTTGGTCCTTGGTCGGACGGCGAGCATACCCATTACTCACCGTCCGCAAGCCCGCTCCGCCGCTGTGCCCTCTGCTGTTCAGAGGGACACGAGTTGGAGCGTCCACCCGACAGGCTATTTGCATACGGGCAAAGAGAGTTTTTGCCCGCATCCCAGGGCGCACCGGCCCGAAAAACTGGTCTTCCCCCCGGACGTATCCGAGAGGGAACTCCAGTCCACGGGCGCACGTGGAGGTTTCCTGTCTTAGCACCCCAGCTGACTCACCCTACCGAACGTTCGAGACCTGCGCTCACTGCACCAAGCGGCACACACACCAGACCTGCCGGCGCATCCACCACCTCGTCCCTGCGGTCACTCTCACCTCAGGGTCAACTCCACGGCGTCGCGTCGCTCCACTTACGCGATAGCCAGGGCAGTACTAGTGCGCCTACTTCACGGAACAATAAGAAATTACCAAGTGACGGCTGTGAACCACGACCTTTAATAAATTTCTTGATAACGTTGGTGAGTCTTTTTCTTAATCTCACCCTCATACGTTTCACCTTTATCATGGAAGTTTATTGTTGCTGCTGTGAAACGACCGATACTAGGCGCTGATTTCTTACGCCATCACGACCTACTCATCGATTTACGTGCCACGAAACTGGTCGACAAAAAAAACCGGTTTAGCGATCAACGGCTGCGCTGCGAGTAACATTTCTACCCCAACGGTACTCAACATCAACCTCACGGACCCGTACCACAGACTTCTCCAAAATTATGCCGAAATAACATCTGTGAATTTCTCCAACGTAAAGAACAGTGACGTCGAACATCACATTGTCACTTACGGACCGCCAGTGTACAACAAAGCAAGACCGCTACCGCCACACAAGTACCTAGCAGCCAAAAAGGAATTCCAAAGTATGCTCGAACAAGGAATATGTCGACCTTCAAAATCACCTTGGGCGAGCCCGCTACACCTGGTACAGAAGAAAAATGGTGAGTTCAGACCGTGCGGCGATTATCGGCGTCTGAACGCAGTAACCAAACCGGATAGATATCCGATTCCCCGACTTCGAGACTTCACGTACCGCTTGGAAGGAATGAAGATTTTTTCAAAAATCGATCTAAGAAAGGCCTACAACCAACTGAAAATAAGAGAAGAAGATATAGAGAAAACAGCAGTCATAACTCCTTTTGGCCTTTTTGAATTTCCCCGCATGTGTTTTGGCCTATGCAACGCCGGCCAAACTTTTCAACGGCACATCAACAATGTTTTGAGGGACATGGACCATGTATTTCCATTCGTCGACGATCTGCTCGTTGCCTCACCAGACGAAGAAACACATAGAAAACATCTAGAAGACCTCTTCAAAAGACTTCTAGACAATGGTTTACGAATAAACGTGTCGAAATGCATTTTTGGTCAGAGAAAACTAGAATTCCTTGGACATTTACTCACCGAAGAGGGTATTCAACCTACGGAAGATCGAGTTAAAATTATAAAGGACTACCCTGAACCAACAACAATACAAGAATTACGACGCTTTCTCGGTATACTAAATTTTTACAAGGAGAATATTCCACGCGCCATACACTTACAAGAAAAAATATACAAATACCTACGAACAGCGAAGAAAAATGATAAAACAAAGGTGAACTTTGATGTGAAGAAAAAGAAGCCTTTGAAGCATGCAAGAACAGCATCAAAGACGCAGTGATTTTATCACATCCGTCAGTGCACGCTTCATTATCACTGATGTGTGACGCATCGAACACCTGTGTCGGAGCTGCATTACAGCAACGTGTCAAGAACAGCTGGCGACCACTCGGTTTCTTTTCCAAAAAGCTAACTGAAGCGTAGAAGAACTACAGCACATTTGACCGAGAACTGCTAGCGATATACCTCGCAATACGTCACTTCCGGCGCATGTTTGAAGGCAGAGAAATCACGGTCTACACGGATCATAAACCGCTGACGCACGCATTACTTCGTCAAAACAGCAAGACTGAAACACCGTTACGTACAAGATACCTACATTATATTAGCCAGTTCACGACGAAAATATGCCATATCGACGGAAAGGACAACATTATGGCTGATGCACTTTCAAGAATTGAAGCAATTTCTACTCCTACACCGATTGATTACGGCGAACTGGCTCGTATCAACAAAACGACAAACAGCTGAGTGACGTCATAAAAACAAGTCGCTGCGATTTGAACGCCTTTGCCCACAAGACGCAAGCAAACCAGTTTTGTGTGAAACATCAACAGGCAAAGTACGTCCCTACTTACCGACGGAATTAAGAAAAAAAGCCTTCGATGCGATGCACGACTTGAGTCACCCTGGCACCCGAGCATCTAGGAAGATGATAACTCAACGTTTCTTCTGGCCGAACATGAACAAAGACATCAACATGTAGGCAAAATGCTGTATAACCTGCCAACAAACCAAAGTGCAGCGACATACAGTATCACCGTTAGAAGAATAATATAAACTCGCCGATCGCCTGTCACACCTGCACATAGATATCGTCGGTCCGCTACCTTTATCAGAAGGAAGACGGTATTATGTCACTATCATCGACCGAGCAACCAAGTGGCCGGAAGCATTCTCAGTGAGCAACATTGAAGCCAGCACCATAGCCACAATCGTCTACGAAGGGTGGATAGTTCGCTTCGGATGCCCTGAAAGGATCACAAGCGATCAAGGGAGGCAATTTGAATCCCAACTATTCAAATCGCTCATGGATAGAATGGGTATTAAAAAAACCAGGACTACTGCCTACCACCCTCAGGCTAACGGGATGATCGAGAGATGGCATCGAACATTCAAAGCAGCGCTAACCGCCCGATTGCGTAACTCAAGTTGGACTCGAGAATTGCCCACCGTACTACTAGGACTACGTGTCGCAATTAAGGAAAACACCGATGTGTCATCAGCTGAGGCATTGTACAGCAAAGCGCTACGGCTACCAGGCGAAATGTGCGGTGAATCATCATCAAGCATAACAAGCACAGATTTCAGCGATAAGATAACAACAGCAATGAAAAAGATGCAAGCTGTGCGCCGCAACACCGATCGCCGTGCTATGTTCATTCACGACGAGCTACATAATAATAATAATATTCCACAACTATCACACAACGCCATCTAGTCCCAAGCTAAGCAGAGCTTGTGTTATGGGTACCTACTAGACAACTGATAAACATACTTATACACCGTGACTTTTTAGTCGTCTTACAAAAGTGGTCCACGTAATGTCCCCGACCTAAAATACATCTAGGCGAGTTTAGTTTTTTTTTTTATCGTTTAAAATAATTTTTATTATTAATAAATAGGTACATTAGAAATATGAAAATGTTTACGTATCAAGCTGTAGAGTATACCTACCCAGCGTAATAGTCAGGCAGATCATTCCATCTCCATTTTCTATGAGACAAGGGTGTTTTTAACTACTCCTTGCGTCATAATAATGAATTAAAAATTTATTTTAAAAAAATTCAAATATCTTAAATACCTATTTTTTTATTATAAACGTGTTCTAGTCATTGTATACATGAACTGGGCTGCCGTTGTAAGACGACTAAAAAGTCACGGTGTATATTTCTAAATACATACATGTCGCAGAATCAACACAGAAGCACAATAATTCAGAATAACGCCATCTATTGTCATTGCCGAGGAATCAAAATAGAAGCACAATTTGGAATATCTATGGATTATTGTTAATTTAGAATAACGCCATCTGTTATCGTTAAAGTGGAATCAAAACAGAAACGCAATTCAGAATCTCTATTGATTATTTTTAATTTAGAATAACGCCATCTATCTCTCATTGGAGGAACTATGAAGTTAGATTTGACAGATAACGCTTAGAAACGTCAAGTTATTAAACTTGGGGATGCTTAGCGTGGAGTAATGGCAACACCGAGCGAATAGTCGAGTTGAATATCGATTCAGAAGTTTAATCAGGTATTCGACGTTGACAAGTACTGACGTTGACAGATATGTTGGCAAACCTGTGTGGGGTAGGCCACTTGGACGGACAGTTGAGTGAAGGAAACACTTTGAATCGGTCCGTCAAGCTGTGTAGACATCTTGGTCACGCCACGTCGTCCACGATAATCTTCCCGCGTTCCTTAGTTTTTAATCGAGCCATATCTCAGACATCCTTGATTATTTTGTAGTCAGTGAGTGTTAGCAAGTAATTAAAAGTGTTAACGAAGGTTTTGTGAGTGTTATTTCCGAGATCGCGCCCCTTCTGATATCGATTCTTCGACATCAGAATTGGGATGGGCCATGACGACCCACGTGTTCGAAATAAAGACTATAGTGATGAAAAATGGATGTGTTTGTTGGGAAAACAGAACCGCAATTTTCTGACACTGATTCAAGCCGTGAAAACACCTACTAAAGCCATGTGACGACGCTTTCGTTTACCGGATTTCAATCCTGAGAAACAAGATGTGGATGCACGTGCTTGGGTGACGACTGCAGAGATGTGCTTGATGGACCAAGACCAACGTGGCGCCCCGCTTATGGTCGCTATAAGCCGCGCCTTGAAGGGAGGAGCTTCTCCCTGGCTATCTACCGTGTCGTTTCCTGGGATGACATGTGTAGTGTATGCGCGGGCGCATTGGCGTTGTCAGTCGGTTACCAGCCGTAGGCGAGTGAGCACGTCTTTAATCTTGCGCATACAGTGTATCCTGATCAGATAACCTGAGTGACAAATAGTGTGTTTTATTGACCCCCGAGACATTACAAATGGCGACGAGGATAAAAGTGAGTACATGACACATTAAAAACAAAATAAAATGAAGGAAGGAATATAAGTAATTGTTTATTGCCTATCAGTTGTTTGCGGGTAGATTCGTTCCAAATAGCCTATTACAAATTATTTGTTATTATATAAGAAAAAATACTAGCAAATTAACACTCATTTTACATTGAGTTATGAGCTAAATCAAAATCACATATGAATCGAGCCAATACGTAAGCAATTGTTACTGATAAACAGTTTCATACCACTATCCTTCATTGTAAATGGCCATGCATCGTATTAGATGGAAAATAAGGCCACGCAAGGATACTACAAAAATATAATTTTGTGCAAGTATGCGACCTAACGGTAACTACCCACAATTAGTAAAAAAGTTTAACCAAACGTAATTATCGACATAATGAGATTTATGATCGAGATAATAAGAAATACTTACCTAACTGTTCACAACACAGTAGAAAGGATAGGTAATTAGTTATTTCAGCTCGCTTAAAGATATTATTACTTACAGAATTAATTTTGTTTATGGATTTGTTATACTCATTAGTAAAAACCTATATTAAATAGCTTTAGATAATGTCATTTTAATAATAGACTTATTGAATTTGGAAGTGTTGATAGCAAAAGTACGTATGTTGTGTTTACACTATACTACTATACATATTCTACTTTTACTGTTTTATTTGAAGAACAATTACATCACAATAGTTAAATTAGGTAGATAACCTAACCTAACTATTTTTATGCTTGCACAATTTATACATATTCGGAAAATAGTTATAATAAAGGTACACTTAAAGGCCACGCAATGAGTAAATAATAAAGGGCCACGCCGTTTAAATAAGTACCTAACAAAAGGCCACGCAATGAGTAAATAACAAAGGGCCACGCCGTTTAAATAAGTACCTAACAAAAGGCCACGCAATGAGTAAATAACAAAGGGCCACGCCGATTAAATAAGTAACAATTTTAAAAGGACTGTATATTATTAAAAAAAAAAACAAACATTTACAAAAATATAATGAAGTCCACGCAATGAGTACTCGAGAAATCTTTAATTCAAGCTCAGAGCTGATAAATGGTTAGTAACAATTTTCTTAAACAGCTTGTGTTAGTAAAACATATTTTGATTATCAATTACAATTAATTACATTTATACAATTTCAATTATAACAAATTAAATAAATGATACAAAATTTGCATAACATTGAAATAAAATTGACATAAAATTGGAATAAAATTGAAATAAAATTGAAATAAAATTGAAATAAAATTGAAATAAAATTGAAATAAAATTGAAATAAAATTGAAATAAAATTGAAATAAAATTGAAATAAAATTGAAATAAAATTGAAATAAAATTGAAATAAAATTGAAATAAAATTGAAATAAAATTGAAATAAAATTGAAATAAAATTGAAATAAAATTGAAATAAAATTGAAATAAAATTGAAATAAAATTGAAATAAAATTGAAATAAAATTGAAATAAAATTGAAATAAAATTGAAATAAAATTGAAATAAAATCGAAATAAAATCGAAATAAAATTGAAATAATAAGTAAAGTTGTAATACTGTTACTGATTTTCAGTAAAAAGCCACGCAAGGTACAACAAAAAATAGGGCTATGCAGTTGTAATACTGTTACTGATTTTCAGTAAAAAGCCACGCAAGGTACAACAAAAAATAGGGCTATGCAGTTGTAATACTGTTACTGATTTTGAGTAAAAAGCCACGCAAAAATAAGAGTCAATATTTTATTGCTACCCAAAATGACTCTTGCATCATCCATAGTTCCCAACTTAGACATTTCGATTGCGAAAGCGATCCGACATCTGTCGGCACTCGCTGGAGGAAATGGAAGAGGGCACTTGAAATTTATTTACTGAATGCCAACATCGACACTTCCGTAAAAAAAAAAAGAGCTACTCTTCTCCACGTTGGGGGAATAGCAATTCAAGAAGTGTATTAAAACCTTCCTGGAGCTCATGCTGAAGAAGGCGCAGGTGTCGATGATTATGCAATAGCTCTAAATAATTTAGACTGTTTCAAACAATCAAAAAATTTTCTTTGTAGTGGCTTAGAATGCCAAAAAATAATGTTCTTATAGCAGCAGTATTATCGCTAATAAGGGAGCGTTTGGGCACAACTTATAAGGGCAAAACCCTTATACTCCTCTTATAGTTGCTTTATAGTTTCAAATTAAACTTATAATGGCAAGAAAAGTGCTCCAACAAAGCCAATACCCCTGTGAGAATGATATGAAGAGCGTTGATAAGGGCGATCACCCTTATACATATTTTATTATGGTCCGATACAAGGTTATTTAAACTTATTGTAGCAAATTAAAGGCTCATAAAAATCCGACGGCCCTTATAGCCGTCTGCAATAAGTCTTTTTCTCAGTGATTTACATTATTTTGTGCAACAGTTTGGCAAATAAAGAAAAACGCCAACCATATTATTGAAAATAGTGAGGTTCATTAACAATAGTAACTTAACGCCTTACAAAATTGTTAGGACACTCAAAATTGTCCGCAGTACCGAGCAAGTGGGAAAAAGATGGCGTTCTGCGCTGGTCATAATGTAATGAAAATAAATTAAGAAAACTTGAACATTCGTGTAACTGGCGGAAAATTAATTGCAAAGAGAAAAGATCAAATAATAAGTCACTTAAAGCGATATGGGAAATGTTGAATTTCACTACCCATTCTCTTATATCACTACGAATATCAATATTCTCCGACTCTTGATAGCAATATCTGTATGTCCTTATCACTATCACTACCGCTACAATTATGTTCTTCCTCACTGGTTTCCTTTTCAATCTCATTTTCTATAAAATAATCCTCTGCGGAACCACTAGCTGATTCGTGAGTATCGGCTTGGTCATTTTGTAGTACCATAAGAGTAGAGGTGGTGTGTGTAAACATCATATAACATGCTAGAATTCATTTGTTGGATAGACGTCTTATAAAATGCTCCTATAAGTTTAAAAGCATCATAGTTACCTTGTGCATTACTTTCCTAAGAATAATTGACCATACTAAAAGCCTTTATATGACTTTGAATATTATGTGGCTAAAAAGCAATGTAACTAGCCTCTATAAGAAAAACAATTTCGAGCCCTTATTGTAGCCGTATAAATTGGATTTATTATCGTTTACCCAGCCAAAATATAAAATTAAAGGTAATTTAAGCCAAATCTTCTAATAATGTGCCACTAAAAGTAATATTGGCATAATGAATGCTCTTTTATAATCAGTTTAAGGGTTTAGACCTTATAAACTTAATGTTATGAGCTTAGTTTGTTTGTTGGATTACTTTGCTCCAAAACAAAGTCGGATTTATGAAAGATACCTTTTCCGACTCACGAAACAGGAGGAAGGAGAACAATTTGAAAGATTTTTATTAAGGTTGAGAAACCATGCCGATAAATCAATTCCATAGTAAAGAAGAGCATTTATTATCGATCAAATCACGGAAAAGTGTCGATTAATCGAAAAAAAAAAATAAGAATACTTGGATACAATATGTTTAGACGAAATCATCAGTAAAGCAAATGCTTTAGAAGTTGTAGCCAGGCAATTAGAACAATTTAAAACTGTAAATACAAACGATGCGAATAATTACACTGCATGGTTCCCATATAATTTGAACAATAGAAAATTGTCTGGACTTTAAAAGAGACTGTGACCTCTGAGTTTGTTTCGGATGTTTCTTCTCAGAGTAGTCAGGTACGAAACACCGGCCTCATCTAGTGTAAAATAGTGTCTTTTGACGTGTAAAAGAGTTTGCCAAAACCAATTTACTGAATAAATAATTATAATTTATCATTTATTACAACAAAGCAAAAATAAATGAAACAGATAAGAAAAAAAAATCAACAAACCGTTCAGACAACGATCATCGAACACAAAATGTAGTAGATGTGGAAACTCCACCCATCTATCCGAAGACACAAAATGCCCCGCAAAAGACAAACGATGTTTAAAATGTGGATTCATTGGTCTTTTCCGAGAACATTGCAGGACTCGACAGAAAAGACAATTTTCCAACAACAGGCCAGACAACAGGACTGTAAAAAAAAAAAAAAAAAACCAAGAAAAGAAATAAAAAATGATGCCAATAAATCTGTAATTGACTATATTTTCCACCTGGATGACGGCGAAACTATGAAATGCAATATTAAGGGAGTCACCGTTGATATGCTAATCGATTCAAGAAGTAGATGTAATATTATTACAGACAGAATATAACAATTTCTAATAGTCAATAATCTGTAAGTTTCAACCAGATACGCAAACCTAATAAGACACTTATTTCCTATGGCAGTAAAAACTCCTGGATATTATAGGCTCCTTTGACGTGGACATTTCAGTCATTAAAAATAAAAGTATAAAGTGTACTGCTTATGTCATCAGAAACAGCACACGCGATTTATTAGGCGTGCTTAAAATTGGGCTTCAATTTGGCTTAATGAATTAAACAATGTGACATCGTTAGGGAAAGCGTTTTCAAACTGAGTGACTGTCCAGATCCCAAAAGGCCGAACAGTAAAACCAGTCACTCAACCATATACAACATTATTTTTGGTATATGCGAAACCTGAATATAGTTTGTTCAGAATCAGTAACTGATTCGATTCCATTGCACATAGATTCTTTACACAAAAATACTAGACAGGTGAATCGGGTTTTGGCATAAGCCAAAAATAATTTTGTAGAAGAGTTCCCATTCCCTTAGAAGAAAAGTTTGCCAAAAAACTAGAGGAACTGAAGGATGCGGATATTATCGAGGAAGTAAATGGACCCTCTCCGTGGGTGTCGCCAATAGTTCCCGATCTTAAAGAATACAAGAAGAGGCAAATCTCCCACAGAGTTGTTTTATAAAAGACAGTTTAGAGACAAGATCCGGGCAGCACCAGACATGGAATACAAATCAATAGAAGAAGAAGTGAGAAAGAGATCTGCAAATGAAGGAAAAAGGGAAGGAGCATGGGGATCTCAAAAGTAAAGCGACAGGCTTGGAAATAGGAGAAAAAGTATTGGTGGAAAATTTAATCAAAGATAATAAGTTGACCCCCAATTTCAATCCTGCGCATACAGTAACGGACGTGAGAGGTGGTGATATTATCGGAATGATGAAACCGGGAAAGAATATCGTCGTAATGTAAAATCAAAATAGTGGTAATAGTGATTTAAGAGAAAATGATGAACTAGCGTAAATAGTAAATAATTTTGTTAATTTTGTACTATAATATTGTTATTTACTGTTATCAACTATGTCTTTAAGATTTGTTACACAGATTTAAAATTAAGTAAATCATTGCTGTTCTGTAAAACCTTGCGGTAAATCTGAAATAATTATATTTAAAACATTTGATTAGTTATCCACCAATTATAGGTGTTTAGGTCGGAATATTAAAACCTAATCTAATATTGTAATTTTGAAACATTGCAATTCAATTAAAATAAAGAAGGGATGTAGTGTATGCGCGGGCGCATTGGCGTTGTCAGTCGGTTACCAGCCGTAGGCGAGTGAGCACGTCTTTAGACTTGCGCATACAGTGTATCCTGATCAGATAACCTGAGTGACAAATAGTGTGTTTTATTGACCCCCGAGACATTACAACATGGACCGAATTTAAGGTACTTTTTACAACACGATTTATTTTGTATTGGCGGGTACCCTAATAAAAAAAATGAGTGGCGAAAAACCAAGTGATAAAGAAACATTGCCCGCGTTCGCCAGTCGTTTCATATCTGATGCGAAAAATGAACACCACCGGGGAATCATCGAATAAAAGTGATACCAAGCGAGGAAAAATACCGTCAATTAAGTGTTATAACTGCGGTATAACGGTCATAAGCGTTATGAGTGCAGAAGTAAGCTGATGGACACGAAGGGAAGACCTACAACACCTACAGCATCATCGAGCCAAGTGATGCAGCAGCCGGCATCGAAGACCTTGGTGTGCTTCAAATATGGCAAGCCAGGTCACATAGCCGTGCGCTGTACGAGCAGTGGTAGCGGCTGTGGCAGCGGATCAGTCGACGGCACGGCGCGACGCGACGCGTCGATGTCTGAGTTGTGCAACCACCATCAGGCAGGATACAAGACAGGTGAATTGTTTCATTTTTACTTACGATTCTGGTGCTGAATGCTCGTTGGTTAGAAAAAGTTTTTCATCAAAATTTTGTGGTAAACGTGTTTGTAATGTAATGTTATGACTGGTATAGGTCAGACACGAGTATTCAGTCCAGAACAGATTTTATGTTGTGTAGTGATTAACGGGTGATCATCCTCTTGAAATTTTGTTTTAAAATTTTGCCCGACAATTATTTGCAATGTGATGTCATGTTAGGTAGCGAGATTTTAAATCAGGGTTTTTCTGTAAAAATGCCGACATGTTTGCATGGCAACTGAGCTTTTTAAGTAACGAAAGTCTTTTGTGCAAATTCAGTGAGGCATAATAGTGACAACGCATTTCAATTGAATTTAACTGTTATCGTGACGGATATAACGGGTATGACAAGTCTACGCTTTTGCAAACACTTAAAGAATTTTCTAAGTTTTTCATTACCGTTTAGTCTACTGCGCGAGTGACTACAGGCCAGCTCAGTGCAGCGGCAACTGTATAGGATGTCAGTAGACGAACGTAGAGTTGTGTGCGACTGTGGTACATGGCATAAGATAGTTGTCAGTGGCCTAGGGTAGATGTTAGTGGCCTAGGGTAGATGTTAGTGGCCTAGGGTACTTATTAGTGGCCTAGGGTAATTGTTAGTGGCCTAGGGTAGTTGTTAGTGGCCTAGGGTTGTTAGTGGCCTAGGGTAGATGTTAGTGGCCTAGGGTAGATGTTAGTGGCCTAGGGTAGATGTTAGTGGCCTAGGGTACTTATTAGTGGCCTATGGTAATTGTTAGTGGCCTAGGGTAGTTGTTAGTGGCCTAGGGTTTTTAGTGGCCTAGGGTAGTTGTTGGTGGCCTAGGGTAGTGATTGTTGTATTTTCAATTACCTTTTCCCCGATGTTTCATTTAATTGAAGGTTTTAATGATACAGTACAGTTCTGAAATTTCCTTATTTTCGCCGACGAACTGAATCTAGAGTTTGGTCAGGAATGACCGAGTGAAACAATATTCTGTCGTGGACTGTTTTGTGTTTCAGTGGGAAATCCAGAAACGTGGCCAGCTACAACAAGAGCCGCAAGCGGTTTCTTTTATGAAGAGAAAGCTACCTAGCTGACGAAAGTGCAAAACAAATCTACTGATTTCAAATGCGTTGTGACAATCTTAGAACAGTAACAAGATCAGCTGGACCGTCTATCGAACAAAAAATACCTGCAACAGGTGAATATTTATCTTTGTATACTTTCTCAAGCATGATGACACGCATATTTTGAACTTAAAACGGATGACAGATCATACCATAACAACAACGACTGATGTGACTGTAAATAACGACATCTATGAGAAATTGACAACAACGTTTTGGAAAATAATACTGTAACTAACGACATCTATGAAGACATAAGCACGACCATGTTATTCACAGCATAGTGGAATATAAGAGTACCTAATTCGACATATTACTTAACTGACTCGGTGGTCGAGTGGCGGAGAACTAGTCTGACAAGTCGTGGGCCCAGGTTCTAATCCTACTAGTATGAAATACTTTTTGTGAATATTATCATCAGTACTTAAACCGAATAATAGTTTAAATCAGAATAGAACATAAGTTTATGAAAAGAAACGCCAAAATGAATTTCTTAGAAAATATTACCTTTCGACGTACCAGAACTAACTCAGACTCGATTCTAAACAACAGTGACAATATCATACACAATCTGAATAATAGTACAGTCAACAGTGCACCTGAGATGTCAGAAGATGAGGATGACGAGCTAAAAAAACTTCGAGAACAAGTCATAAAACTCACCACAGAGCTTCAAAGTGCACATTCTGAAATCGAAACATTGTCATCACAAAACAATGAACTTAAACAATTAAATGATGATTTGAGTAAGAAAAACAATTCATTTAAGAAAGTGACTAGCAGTTCAGTTAAAGTGACGCCATCTAGTGCCAAAAAACAGAAAAACAAACGTACCAGCAACAAACAAATTCAAACCGAAACACCAGACTACCAAAAATGGCACAAGAGTACAGATATACATAAAACTAGGTGTAATACAAATATTAAGCAATCCTCAAGTCTAAACCCTAATAAGAAACAGTCCAAAATATGTATTTTGAGTACAGATAATAATAATAAAATTCTGAGCATAGCAGAAAACGTATTTACTCACTCTAAAATCTGTCACCACATTACACCTCATGGAAATGCAACCCTATTACTAAAAGGGCTAAAAGACAAAATATCAGACTTTACGTTAGAGGACTACTGCATAATTATGTTAGGTGAAGAAGATTTCAGAACAACAAACAGCTACTTTGACATTATATTACATATCAGACAAGTACTACAGGAAATCAACCACACGAATTTTATTTTATGCGCCCCAACATATAAATGTGAGCACTACACAAATTTATACAATTCGAGAGTTGAAACATTTAATAACCTACTCTTTTTGGACGTGTTGACACACGAATACGCATACCTAATAGACAGTAATAAAAATCTCACCTACGACTACACTGAGTATCACAGATGGACTGGCACAATAAATAATACGGGACTACAATTATTTTTAAGGACATAGTTAATTTGATTGATGACATACAATATAATAACCTGATGATGATAATATCGACTGACATGAACCATACTACGGATAATATATCACACGGTTGTAACGTATGAGGGTGAGATTATAAAAAAAACTCACCAACGTTATCAAGAAAAATTTATTTAGGTCGTGATTCACAGCCGTCACTTGGAAATTCTTATTGTTCCGTGAAGTAGGCGCACTAGTACTGCCCTGGCTATCGCGTAAGTGGAGCGACGCGACGCCGTGGAGTTGACCCTGAGGTGAGAGTGACCGCAGGGACGAGGTGGTGGATGCGCCGGCAGGTCGGCTGTGCGCTGCTAGGTGTGTGCGGCAGGTCAGCTGCGTGTGCAGGCCTCAGACGTTCGGTAGGGTGAGTCAGAGCTGGACTCACGAACGTTGAAGATGGAGTTATTTAACTCCCAATCTTGTTCCCTGGAATCAACGTCCAGCGGTAAATAAAAGTCCTCTGCTAATCCTTTCTGATGATGACCTCACAACATAAGCGAAAGCTAGGACGTACGGCACTAAGGGTGTTTGTGATTATTGGTCGTCATCAGATCGGAGTTTACATGGCAGGAACAATAGTTACATTAGCGTGAAGCACTAACACATAAAATCATAGAAAGGCCTACGAGCGTATGAAATACTCGAGGCTTAAAAAAAAAGTAAAACCAACGGACAAAGAAAAAATATGAACACAATAATTGAGTCCGAAGGTACCTACTCAATATAAAAAAACAAAACATGAGCTAGCGGTTATAATAATTGTTTGGATTGCTTTTGGCACTTACCCTAAACCGGAGCGAACACTACACTTTATATTTACTTAAGTTTATTTACTTCAATATATATTTTCTTTTAAATTATTAAAAATTATTTTATAAATCGTCTGTCTGTACAATGTCGCAAGATTCTAATAAAGCGAGAACGAGCGTGTACGTGAACAGAATAAAGACTACTGGTGAATGAGCCCCGTTGTCTCCTGTGCGAGCTTATTTATACTAATGAGCACATTAGGTACCTCACTTTAATTATCAACCGGTTAACGTTGAACAACATGTCTTCCGACTACAACACCAAAACTCTGTAAAAATTCAGAACTACCAGCCTATAAATGACTTTTAGTCTCGACGCGAAATTAAACATTTCACGATACCCTCAAGTACGAGTTTTTTTCTGAGTCGGTTGACGAAGAACATTGCGTATGACTATAACACCAAAAGGAATGTGTAGACATTCCTTGCATTCCATTGTAACTATTTTGTTATACGTTGATTAATGAATTGATTATAGGTCAAAGGAAAACGTTGATAATTCACAACGTTACACGGTGAACTTTTTCGTCACTAAAAATCTCCATGTAATGCATCAGAACATAGCAGGTCTATTAAACAAGTCGGATGCGCTCACAGTCTGCTTGAATGAACTTACAGAAAAAAACATGCAAGTGGATGTAATATGCGTTACAGAACATTTTATGATGGAAGGCTACGAAAACCAGCTGGCAATACCAAACTACTGCTTAGCCGCCCACTTTAGTAGAAAAGAAGTCAAGAGAGGTGGATCATGTATCCTAATTAGAAACGGACACGAATGGAATGAGTTACTTAAAATATCAAAAATGTCAATAACAGGGACTTTTGAATGTTGTGCCATTGAGCTCACCAAGTACAATACTGCCTTTGTATGTATATATCGAATCCCTAATATTAACAACCTTAATGCTTTCTTTAATCAGTTTGAAACAGTGTTACATGAATTATCCAAAAAATCCTATAAAAATATTGTAATAGCCGGCGATTTTAATATAGATATACTAAAAAGGAATTATCAATCGATGGAGTTTGAGTGCCTTTTACTTAGCTTCAACCTAAAACTTGCAATCAATCAACCTACTCGAACGGAAAGTCAGACATGTATCGATAATTTTGCGCATAATTACAACAAACGATGTGAAACAAAGGTTTTAGAGTTTGCCCTATCAGACCATACAGCCCAGATTTTCCCACGTTTTTATACACTCACTTTTCTTGTTTGTTTGTTTGTTTGTTTGTATGTTTGTTTGTTTGTTTGTCGTTCCGGTTGGACTTTTGCAACTCAATTTTGAGGCACTTCCCGATAAGCTAGCAGGCTGAAATTTTGCACACGCTCTGAGTTCTGATGACAATGCATGACTAGCTAAGAAACGTCATAGCAAATCCAATATGGCGGCCTCCCCAAGATGGCGGACTGGCTGTTTGAAATCCACCCCTATGATATGGGTATCAAATGAAAGGGTTTGCTGTCAGGAGTACGAAAAAAATAGTCACGTGACTTAAATCCAATATGGCGGACGTCCAAGATGGCAGACAGGCTATTAGAAATGCACCCATAAGATATGGATATCAAATGAAAGGGTTTGCTGTCAGGAATATGAAAAAAATAGTCGCGTGACTTAAATCCAATATGGCGGACGTCCAAGATGGCAGACAGGCTATTTGAAATGCACCCCTAAGATATGGATATCAAATGAAAGGGTTTGCTGTCAGGAGTACGAAAAAAATAGTCGCGTGACTTAAATCCAATATGGCGGACGTCCAAGATGGCAGACAGGCTATTTGAAATGCACCCCTAAGATATGGATATCAAATGAAAGGGTTTGCTGTCAGGAGTACGAAAAAAATAGTCATGAGACTTAAATCCAATATGGCGGACGTCCAAGATGGCAGACTGGCTGTTTGAAATCCACCCCCATGATATGGGTATCAAATGAAAGGGTTTGCTGTCAGGAATACGAAAAATATAGTCATTTGACTTAAATCCAAAATGGCGGACGTCCAAGATGGCGGACAGGCTTTGAGGCACTTCCTGATAAGCTAGCAGGCGGAAATTTTCAGGGTAGCTTCAAACCCGATGAACAAAGATAAAAATAATAAAATAATTAATAGATTTTAAAAAATCTAAACGTTTTGAGTGGCCCCTCTCTCAGCCCCGTAGGGTTATTTTCTTATTTTTAGGACATTTAAAAACGTGGGTTTTTAGGTTTTTTAAAATCTATTTTAAAATGTCCGGTAAATAAAATATGTACGATTGATAAATACAGTGCAATTAGACGCAAATACAGCAAAGAAAATATAGCTAAGTTTAAATATTGTATGAGCAAAATGTATCTATCCGAAATATATGAAACCGAGGACCCCAACCTTGCCTACAATAGATTTCACGAAATATTTTCTTTGTTTTATAACCTGTGTTTTCCTAAGAACAAGATAACTATAAATGTAATAAAAAAACCGAGGTGGATCTCTAAAGGTATTAAATTGTGCAGTAAAAAAAAAACGACAACTAATGTGGACATATAGATTAAAACCAAATGACTTAAACAAAACTCGTTTTAAAGATTACTCTAGGCGTTTTAGAAAAATCATGACTTTGACACAACGTTCACAAAATAACTATACAATCAAGACATCACATAATAAATGCAAAACTGCCTGGCAAATAATAAATCAATGTAAATTCAATATACCTAAAAATTATATTTCGAAAATTAGAATAAATAACGATAAAATTACAGACGCGAATCAAATTGCTAATAAGTTTAACGACTATTTTATTAACAAAATACAACCTATTCTATCCAGTGATAAAACTCCACTGCCCATCATAAATAATAAAAACTCGATGTTTATGGGACCCTGCACACCACAGCAGGCACATAAAATTATATTATGGCTTTAAAAAATACAAATAGCGTAGGGTATGATGGCATATCAACTAAAATAATAAAAGCAGTAGCACCTGAGATAATTATGTAGCCATTTGTCACACATGATAAATCTATGTATTATAGATGGCACGTTTCCTGACGCACTGAAAATAGCGATTGTGAAGCCATTATTTAAGAAAGAGGATCGAGAGCTCATGGAATTCTACAGACCGATTTCTCTGATTCCTATCTTCTCTAAAATATTTGAGAAACACATTCAAATTGAATTAAACGGCTACATAGAAAAAAATAATTTGCTATGTAATGAGCAAAAGGGATTTCGTGAAAATAAAACAATAAATATGGCAATCTATGACTTTTTATATACGATATTGACAAAAATGGACAAAAAAATACCTGTATGTGCGATCTTCTGTGATATGACTCAAGCATTTGACCACGTTAACCATGACATTCTAATAAAAAAAACTTGACGCATATGGTGTAAGAGGTAATGTGCTTAATTTAATTCAATCTTATCTAGACAATAGAAAACAAAAGACAGAAATCACAAGAATCAATACAACTACTAAAAAGGAAGAGATTTTGGGTGTTCCACAAGGGACTATATTAGCACCTCCACTTTTTACAATATACATAAATGACTTGCCAATATCAATCCCACATCCTATGACTTTATTTGCAGATGACAGCACGGTGACAATTTCTTGTAATAATAATGACATCATCCAATATAAACTTGACATACATAATACTTTGACATCTATAATAAAATGGTTAAACACAAATAATTTAAAGATTAATCTGGACAAAACTAAAATCGTACATTTTAGCTAACGTTTATCGATCGAAAATATGGACATAAATATAGACAATAAAATAATTGAAAGCGTAGATAATACAAAATTCCTTGGTTTAATAATTGACAAAAGACTTGACTGGAAATCACAAATAGAGAAACTTTGCAAAAAAATATGTAGTGCTGCATTTGGATTGCACTCTTTGGCTGCAGTTGTAAATGTAGATACACTGATTACGGCCTACCACGGCCTGGTTGCGTCTCCTCTAAGATACGGCATCATATTCTGGGGAAACTCTACCGATGCTAACACGGCATTCAAGGCTCAAAAAAGATGTATTAGATCAATGTTTAGGCTAAAACGATAGATACATGCAAACCATATTTTAAAAGGTACAAAATATTAACACTTCCTTGTCTATACATCATAGAAGCCGCAATGTTTGTTAAAACAAACCCCAATTTGTTTCCACGTCTACAGGACATTGTACCACGTAACAGACGGAACATGACAACTCTTCGCGTGTATCCGGCAAAAACGGCACTTATGCGCAAAAGTATCATCTGCATGGCACCTACGATATTTAACGTAATACCTAAAAGCTGGAAGGAGCTGAGTGATAATGCATTCAAGCGCCAACTACAAAGATTTCTTTTGCAAAAGGCCTACTATAGTGTCGCTGAATTCCTAGCGGAAAAAGTTTTTGACTAATATTTAGTAGTTTTTGAGGAATTCTATGTTTGTAATTTTTTGTGACAGCCAATTCCTAGCCTTTGACATTAATAATGTAAATTTTGACATTATTTCCTATATCATCAATTTGGTATTATTTTGATTACTGTATCTGGAATTCATTATGTTAATAAAATATTTGTACGCTGATACTTACGGCATAAACATGACTGGACTGAAATAATAATTATAATATCTTGCATGCAATGTATGTATTACAATGTTTAAACAAATAAATGAATCTTATCTTATCTTATCTAGCGATGACCTCGATGCCCCTGAAAAGCGGTTCAAAGCGAATAGTGCTGTGAAGCCTCTGAAGTATTTTACCTGTCGCGGCGCAGTGAGAGGAGCAGCGCCGACTCCGAATCATCGAAGCCTATTAATGAAAAGAGGGTTGACCTGTGCCTCCTGAGCGCGTCGACTGGGAACCCTATCCGGTGAGCAATTTTCATTTTGTTTACGACTCTGGTCCTTGTGTTCTTTATGTTGACTATCGCTGGTTAAGCGTTAGTAGTGTAATCGCTGGTTAAGCGGATTACTTGGGCTTTCGCTGGTTAAGCGTTGGCTGTTTTATCGCTGGTTAAGCGAGTTATGTTGACTATCGCTGGTTAAGCGCTAGTAGTGTAATCGCTGGTTAAGTGTGTTAGTGTGGGCTTTCGCTGGTTAAGCGTTAACTGTTGAATCGCTGGTTAAGCGAGTTATGTCGACTATCGCTGGTTAAGCGTTAGTAGTGTAATCGCTGGTTAAGCGGATTGCGTTGGCTGAGCTGGTTAAGCGAAAGCCAACGTAAATTCAACAGCTAACTGTTGAATCGCTGGTTAAGCGTGTCATAATGTGTGCTTTCGCTGGTTGGGCGTTGGCTGTTGAATCGCTGTTTAAGCGAGTTATGTCGACTATCGCTGGTTAAGCGTTAGTAGTGTAATCGCTAGCTAAGCGGATTGCGTTGGCTGAGCTGGTTAAGCGAAAACCAACGTAAATTCGGCAGCTAACTGTTGAATTGCTGGTGCGTGTTATGATGTGTGCTTTCGCTGGTTAAGCGTTAGTGGGTTAATATTATTGGTTAAGCGTTAGCTGTTAAATCGCTGGTTAAGCGTTAGCTGTTGAATCGCTGGGAAAGCGAGTTATGTCGACTATCGCTGGTTAAGCGTTAGTAGTGTAATCGCTGGTTAAGCGGATTGCGTTGGCTGAGCTGGTTAAGCGAAAACCAACGTAAATTCAACAGCTAACTGTTGAATCGCTGGTTAAGCGTGTCATAATGTGTGCTTTCGCTGGTTGGGCGTTGGCTGTTGAATCGCTGGTTAAGCAAGTTATGTCGATTATCGCTGGTTAAGCGTTAGTAGTGTAATCGCTGGCTAAGCGGATTGCGTTGGCTGAGCTGGTTAAGCGAAAACCAACGTAAATTCGGCAGCTAACTGTTGAATCGCTGGTGCGTGTTATGATGTGTGCTTTCGCTGGTTAAGCGTTAGTGGGTTAATATTGCTGGTTAAGCGTTATTATTATCACTGGGTAAGTGATAAGATTTGTAACGCTGGTTAAGCGCTACAATGTTAAGTACTGGTTAAGTACTTCAGTGAATTACACTGCTGGGTAAGTAGTGATGCATGGTGCTGGTTAAGTGCTGTGGATTTGAGGGAGAATGCCTGAAGTTCAAGTACAATTATCAAAATCAATTTAAGTAGAGGTGTTGAGTTGAATGATAGTGTGGAATCTTAGATCGGCTGGTCAGACCGTACCAGTAGCCATTTCGTAGCCAGTCCGTATTTCCGAAAATTTTTGACATCCTGGTGTCCATGGATGCGCGGTGTGCGAATGGCACTGTCGGAGGTCGTGTATTGTGAGTTCATGGTGAACGGTGTGCAACAAACAGAGGTTTGTTGGTGGGGCTAGTGTTAGCCACAGGCCTCGAATTTGATTCCTACTGTTTTGATTATAAGATTGCTGCATTGTGATGATACAATTGCAAAGGTACTTGATTCCTCTGGGATTTTCGGTCAGTCTAAATTGTGTTGTCTTTTTTTTTGTTTGACTTTGAGTAGTTCATGTGATATTTTTCTTTATGGAACTTATAATCTGTAACGTTATTGGAAAAATAAGGTAACATGTTGAACAAACCTACTTTAAGAATTATTTTGATAAAGGCTCGAAATGATTATCTTGATGGTATTGAGTTTGTAACCGGATGGTTACGTGTTGAAGACCGGATGGAGGTCGTTTGATTTCATGCTTATGACCGGATGGAGGTTATAATGTGTGATGATGAAGACCGGATGGAGGTCAGAGTATGAGCACTGCAATATTTTGATGAGTTTCTTATTACTTGAATGAGTATGGGTGTTGTTCGACATGTCAGCTTTGAAAGTAAGAGTTTTTTTTGTGATTTTCATTAGACCCTGTAATTATTTTGATGAGAATACCTTTTCCATTTGGGTCAGGAATGGCCGAACGAGTGGAATGGCCGAACGAGTGGAATGGTTACTGTTCGAGAATTTTCTCTCATTCCAGATTTCACACACGAGGACGTGTGAATTGTCAGAATGGCCGTGTCGCAGAATCAGCACAGTAGCACAATAATTCAGAATAACGCCATTTATTGTCATTGCCGAGGAATCAAAATAGAAGCAGAATTTGGAATCTCTATGGATTATTGTTAATTTAGAATAACGCCATCTATTATCGTTAAAGTGGAATCAAAACAGAAACGCAATTCAGAATCTCTATTGATTATTTTTAATTTAGAATAACGCCATCTATCTCTCATTGGAGGAACTATGAAGTTAGATTTGACAGATAACGCTTAGAAACGTCAAGTTATTAAACTTGGGGATGCTTAGCGTGGAGTAATGGCAACACCGAGCGAATAGTCGAGTTGAATATCGATTCAGAAGTTTAATCAGGTATTCGACGTTGACAAGTACTGACGTTGACAGATATGTTGGCAAACCTGTGTGGGGTAGGCCACTTGGACGGACAGTTGAGTGAAGGGAACACTTTGAATCGGTCCGTCAAGCTGTGTAGACATCTTGGTCACGCCACGTCGTCCACGATAATCTTCCCGCGTTCCTAAGTTTTTAATCGAGCCATATCTCGGACATCCTTGATTATTTTGTAGTCAGTGTGTGTTGCAAGTAATTAAAAGTGTTAACGAAGGTAGGCCAGGGAGGCCAGGAGGAGAATCTCGTTTGGAGAAGACAGTCCTCCTGAGTCCCAGGTCGGCCCCGTAGTTCCGGTGACGCGGCGAGTTGCTGTAGGAGCCGCCAAAACACCCAGGAAGTCTGTGGCCGGGCACCGCAGTCGTGTTGCGGAGGCGAGAGCTTGCCTAAATAAGGCAAAGGTCAATTTGGGCAACTCTCGCAACCTTAAAACCGACATTAAGGCTGCGGTGCTCGAGGCCATAAACAGGCTCTTTGAGCTGGTTAAGGAGTCGGAGCTTGACCGGGCTCCCTCCATCCCTACCGTCATACCGGTACCTGCCTCCACAGCTAACCATAGAATAGAATAGAATAGAATAGATCTTTATTTGCTTAGAATGTAGGTACATAAAAATGAGATGTTGAATTATAAATAAGATCCATGTACATTCTGCCATAACATAGCATGCAAATGTAATACAAATAGAAAATAATTAAGATGTCACAAAAAACTGTCATTTAAGAAATCCTGCACAGAATAGTAACATTTGTCTACAAGTAATTCTGTTAAATATTTTTTAAATTTTTGTAATGGTAAGTTTTTAATTTGGTCAGGTATTTTATTAAAGATTACAGGAGCCACAAACATAAATCACAATTTTTTTAACAAGCTAGTTTTAAAAACGCCAGTGCATAATAGGTTCTGGTATTGAGATCTCATAGCCGTACTTCGTTTTCTAGTTTCTGTTAAAGTTGCAAATAGACATCGATTGGTTATTACAAATATTGCTAATTCAAGGATATAAAGGCATGGGAAGGTAAGCAATTTCTGAGACTTAAATATAGGTACGCAACTGTCCGTTATTTTAAGACCAATTTAATAAAGAAAATGCTTTCCCGTTCACAACACTTACCCCAAAATATTACACCAAATCTTAAGATAGAAACGACTAGACCATGATAGGCCACTAACATTGTCGGCACATTTACTTTTTTGGACAGATTATGCAACATAAACGCGGCTGTGCTTAATCGTTTACATATTTCTTCCGCTTGCGGCTTCCAAGTAACTGGCTATCTATCATGATTCCTAAAAATTTAGTACTGGTTACTTTTTCTATGGGTTGACCATTGTATTTTATGTCCGTATTATTTTTAGTTTTTTGGAGATTAATAACTAAATTATTGTTGTCAAGCCACTTTACTAAACTGCTAATTGTGTTGTTAATATCATTTACGTATGATTCTTTATTGGTACATGAAACAATTGATGTGCTATCGTCTGCAAATAAAATCATAGGATAAGGTACCTATATGCTGTGGCAAGTCATTTATGTCAAGTAAAAATAATAAAGATCCGAGGACGCCGCCCTGCGGGACACCATATTTTACTTCTCTAAAAGACGATCTAAATTTTAATTCCCTTTTAGATTCTAAACACAGGCTCGATATCTCCGTACATTGTTTACGCCCTTTTTATTTTACGCCGTTTTTATTAAGTTAAGGGCATTGCCACGAATGCCGTATGCGTGAAGTTTTGTTAGAAGGGTATCGTGATTCACACAGTCAAAAGCCCTGGACATATCGGCATATATTTTTATTTTTTATACCTGTCCCAATTGTATTGTATTAGTTTTTTACATAAAATAGGTGATGGTCTTGATCTGTATATATTGAATTTTTAGTTTTATGGCATTATTTCAAGGTATGTACATTTTGCTCCACAGTTCTTTTATAACAAACAAGTTCTAAACGTGAAGACTTGTAATTGGCTGTCAGATTATCGTACTGTTATTTATTACTATTGTATTTAGCTGTAAGTCTTCCATAGTCTTTAAATAAATAAGTAAATAGATATTGCGCATACTTTAGAAATTTTAGAATCCACCTTTGGCATTACTTTATTGAGAAAGTTGAAAATAGCCATATTGATGTTTTTATTTTTTCTAAAACCCTTTTGTTTCTGGCAACGTCCACGCTGGTCAGACTGAGCTCGTTAATGCCATCAAGGAGCATATCTCGGAACTGAGAGACAACTCCAAGAAATTGTCCTCCTACTGCAGACTGTCTCGCTCCGAGACAGTCTGCAGTAGGATGGATGTCGAGGAGACAACCTACGCGGGAGTAGCAGCCAATAAAAAGAGCCATACTAGGGCGTACGCCCCGGAGCGAACGACGCTGCACTTGGTGATTGTCTCCTCGACAAACGAGATGGAGACGAGGGACGAGGAAAAGGTGAGGAAAGCAGTGGACGCAAAGGAAGGCTGGGTACGGGTGGACAGAGTCCGGAAAGCCAAGGATAAGAAGGTGATACTGGGGTGCGAGACAACGGAGGAGAGAGCAAAACTCCGAAAGCGGCTTAGTGAGGCAGGAGAGAACCTCGTCGTCGAGGAGGTGAAAAATCGGGACCCGCTTCTGGTTCTTAGGGACGTGCTTTCGGTCCACAGTGACGATGAAGTCCTTCAAGCTCTTAGGAACCAGAATCTGGAGATATTTCACAGCCTCGGCGACGAGGAGCAGAAAATATGTGTCCGGTTTCGCAAAAAATCCCGAAACCCTCACGTGAATAGCATTGTGTTGAGTGTGTCCCCCGCGGTCTGGAGACGGGTACTCGAAGGAGGCAAGCTTAGGATTGATCTCCAGAGAGTGCACGTCGAAGACCAAACGCCTCTGGTGCAGTGCACGCGCTGCTTAGCATATGGTCACGGTAAGCGTCTTTGCACAGAGCCGGTTGACCTATGCAGCCACTGCGGCGGTCCACATCTGAGAGTGGACTGCCCTGAAAAGCAGAATGGCCAACCAGCGGTGTGCGTGAACTGCACCAGAGCAAAGCGGGGGGAGCACTCACACAATGCCTTCAGCAGTGAGTGCCCGGTGCGTAGGAAGTGGGACGCGTTTGCAAGGTCAGCAATTTCATATTGCTGAAGTTTTGGTTGAGCCCACTTCCTCGCTTGCAGAAAAGACCAATTCGGCACAAGCGAAGAGCAGCCGCACTGAGGGTACCACTAGGGCTGGCTCAATGAGTGGGGCAAATTGTGGCCACTTTCATAAGAAAGTCACGAAAATTATGCTGGATCATAAGTCAACGTTAGTGGAAACGCTCTGCTGTGTCGAGTTGGTCAAACCTCTGTTTGGTGAGATGTCACTTTGTTTTGAAGGATTGGTTCAAAATGGGAAATTGGCAGAACCTGTGGTGTAATAATGTTGACCTGTATATAAAGTATACATGGCAAAGATTATTAACAGAAAAGGAAGAAAGACAACAACGAACTGTACGGCACACCAAATGGAGGAATGAAATCATTGGGAATTAGGCAAATTAAAACGAATAAAAAGCTTTAATAAAACAAAAAGTAGGGAGTAAAAATATTATAATATAATTTATTAAAATAATTAACAAAGGAAAAATCATAAACTGCTGAAACCGGTGTAAAACAAAATTGCTAAGACAGCCGAGGTGTCCGTGGGGATTTCCCACTCCTGCCTCAAAAAAAAAAAACCTAACCTAACCGTCTAACGACGAGAAAGACACAGGTGACCACGTACTAACCAAGGTCCGGGAGGCAGTAAATGCAAAAGAGGGATGGATCAGGGTAGAAAGGACACGAAAGGGAAAGGACAGAAAAGTCATCGTGAGTTGCAACACCGAAGTGGACAGGCAGAAAATAAAGCAGAGGATTGAGGGCACCGGTAAGAATCTGATGGGAGAAGAAGTCAAGAATCGTGACCCCCTCCTGAGGCTCGCGCACGTCCTCTCGGTGAACACCGATGAGGAGGTCTTAAAGGCCTTTAGGAGGCAAAATCGCGACATGTTTCAAGGACTGAAAGAAACCGAGGATAGGATCGAAATTAAATATAAAAAGAAAGCTCGAAATCCTCACACCAACCATATCATCTTGAGCGTATCTCCAGCTATATGGAAGAGGGCGACCGAGGCTGGAGCAGTATACATAGACCTTCAGCGTATCCGGGTCTTCGACTAGTCGCCACTGGTACAGTGCTCAAGGTGCCTCGGCTATGGTCATAGTAAAAAGTATTGTGTGGCTCCAGTAGACCTCTGTAGCCATTGTGGGGGACCGCACCTTAGGGCGCAGTGCTCGGAGTGGCTTGCGGGAAGCGAACCCTCATGCAGGAACTGCACAGCAGCAGATCTCGGTCGTAACAACCACAACGCCTTCAGCCAGGACTGTCCCATTCGCAAAAAACGTGACGTAATAACGCGCATGTCTATAGCCTATTGCTAAGGGCGTCCCAGAGGATCAACATCGGTACCAGGTGCTCCAGTGCAACCTCCAAAGGAGAAAGCTGGCCACGGAAGAGTTGATGATCGAGGCTACTCGCAGAAAAGTCACGATAGCACTGATCCAGGAACCATACGTGGGCGGGACAGATAGTATGAAGTCATACCGGGGAGTAAGAATCTTCCAAAATACCGGAACAGGTACTGTCAAGGCAGCAATTGCCATATTCGACCCAGACATAGATGTCACCCAACACCCTGAGCTCACCACAAACAACATCGTAGTGGTTAGCATAAGTACTAGGAACTGGAAACTCACATTGGCTTCATACTACTTCGAACCGGACCTGCCCATAGACCCGTACCTGGATCACGTCACTAAGATAGCCAAAGCCACAACCCGGAGGTTAATTATTGGAGGCGACTCGAACGCTAGGAGCACCTGGTGGGGGAGCCCGGTTGTTGACAATAGAGGAGAGGATATGGCATGTACGCTCCACGAGCTCGGATTGTACTCACTAAACGAGGGAGACATCCCAACTTTCGAACGATTCGTGGCGGAAAGCGTTACACTAGCTTCGTTGACGTGACGGCTTGCACTCTTGACATGCTGGACCTAGTGGAGGACTGGAAAGTCGCAGAAAACCTCACATGTGCTGATCACAATGCCATCAGCTTTAATATCAGGCTGAAAAAATCCACAGAGGTAAGTGTCAAAAGAACAACCAGAGTATAACACCAAGAAAGCCGACTGGAAAATATTCCAAGAAAAATTAAATGAATTAAAAATAGAGTACAATTTAGAGTCCGATAAAATTTCAAATATTAATCTTGTAGAACAACTAGAAAACTTTATAAATAAATTCCAAATGGCCATCACAAAATCTAGTAATTTAGCTATCCCAACTAAAAAGAACACCGAGACACTTACCCTTCCCTGGTGGACTGAGGAACTCGCACAGATGAAGCGACTAGTCACCACTAGGAAACGCAGGATCAAGAACGCCGCACCGATACGCAAGCAGAGTGTAATTAACGCTTATATTCAAACTAGAGACGAGTACGAATCAAAGGCCAAGGAGGCCCAAATCGAAAGTTGGAAGGAATTCTGCCAGAAACAAGACAAAGAAAATGTATGGGAGGGAATCTATCGCGTTATAGGTAGGACAGCCAAGAGAGTGGAAGACATACCACTGGAGGAGAATGGCATCATACTTGACGCTAAGGGCTCGGTGGAGCTGTTGGCGAAGACATTCTACCCTGAAGACCTGAGGGAGAATGACAACCGTATGCACCAGGAGATAAGGAACCGAGCAAATGAAGTGAACCTCCAGTCATCAGAGGTACAGAATGATCCCCCGTTTACAATAACGGAATTGCTCACTGCACTGGATTCTTTAAATCCTAAGAAAGCTCCTGGTGCTGACGGCTTCACCGCAGACATCTGCAGTCATGCAATACGAACGGACCCACAACTTTTCCTGGGAGTACTCAACAAGTGCCTGCAGTTTCATTACTTTCCGGCTGTCTGGAAGGAGGCTGCGGTCATTGTGTTGAGGAAACCAGGGAAGGATTCGTATACATCACCCAAATCGTATCGCCCTATAGGACTCCTACCAGTGATGGGTAAAATCTTTGAAAAGATGTTGGTCGCCAGACTAAAGCACCATTTACTGCCGAAACTCAACCCAAACCAGTTTGGATTCATGCCCCAGAAAAGCTGCGAAGACGCCCTCTATAAACTAATGCAACACATAAACACAAAACTAGACGAGAAGAAAATCATAACCGTCGTGTCTTTGGATATAGAGGGCGCCTTCGACAGTGCCTGGTGGCCAGCTATAAGAGTCCGACTGGCAAAGTTGAAATGTCCCCTCAACATTAGGAAGGTTTTTGACAGTTACTTGGACGAGAGGAAAGTAACAGTCAGATATAATGGTGAAACCTTCACTAAGGCGACCAACAAAGGATGTGTCCAAGGATCCATAGCCGAACCCACACTATGGAATATACTTTTGGACCCCCTGCTGAACACTCTCTTGGCTGAAGGACATTACGTTCAGGCGGTCGCTGACGATGTGGTTATGGTGTTCGACGGTCATACGGCACAACACGTGGAGAGGCACGCCAATGCCGCTCTCGAACTGGTCCGGGCCTGGGGTGTCGAAAATAAGCTCAAATTCGAGCCTCACAAAATCAATGCAATGGTCATAACACGCAAGCTTAAATTCGACACCCCACGCCTGGGCATGGGCGGGACCGACATTGCCATGTCAAGCCACATCAAGATTTTGGGGGTAACGCTTGATGACAAGCTTACCTTTAAAAAACGTATAGCAAGTATCTGCCAAAAAGCCGTAAATGTGTACAAACAGCTTGCAAGAGCGGCCAAGGCAAGCTGGGGTCTACACCCTGAGGTGATTCGCACAATTTACGTGGCGACCGTCGAGCCCATAATCTTATACGCGGCTAGTATTTGGGCGCCAGCAGTTGAGAAACTCGGGGTGCAGAGACAGGTTGGCGTCGTTCAACGAGGATTTGCACAGAAAATGTGCAAGGCTTATCGCACGGTCTCCCTGAACTCAGTACCGATTCTGGCGGGACTGCTCCCACTTGATCTACGTGTACGGGAGGTAGCCTCGCTATACAGGATCAAGAGGGGGGAGGCCCTGCCCGAATTGGGAGATAGGGAGATCGAGCGGTTAACGCCGGCAACAGAAGCGCCACACCCTGCAGCGATCGCGGACCTAGGACTGATCTGCCTCAAAGATCAAAGCGAAGTAGATGCAAACAGTAGCTGTGCAGTGTGTATCTTCACCGACGGCAGCAAAGTCGAGGGAAGGGTCGGAGCAACGCTCTCTATATGGGAAGGCGCCGCAGAGACACGAACCAAAAAACTTTGTTTGCCGGATTACTGCACTGTATACCAGGCAGAGTTACTGGCCATCTGCGAAGCAACGAGATGGATCACCGACATCGACCCCTAAGATACAGGTCTGCGTACCTAGTTTAGGGGCCGAAAATCTGGCAATAATATTGACATAATTGTACAACCCACTTTTTTCTACGTGCTATGTTTACTGTGTCTTTCTGTACAAATAAACTATTATTATTATTATTATCAAAAAGCAGAAAGCGGTCACATTCGGGATACACAGCGACTCAATAGTGGCACTCAAACCGTCATTAACCTTGGTTCCCTCCATCCGTTAGCCGTGGAAACACGAGAGAACATTTATAACTCTTCTCGACAGAACAAAGTGATTAATTTGTACTGGATCAAAGCACACGCAGGATTGGAGGGAAACGAAAGGGCAGACTAGCTCGCTAAGGAGGCCGTCTTAGCACCCTTAAAAAGAAGACCACATTACGACCTGTTCCCCGTCTCATTTGCCAAGCGACAGCTACGACAGCAGTCGATTCGCGAATGGGACGCGAGATATAAATCTGGAGTAGTCGCTGGTACCACTAAAATCTCCGCAAACTGGAACCAAGTTATCTTGGTACTCAACTGTTCACCGGCCATGGGGGATTCTCCGAATACTTGAGCCGCTTTAAATGTAAGGAGAGTCCCTCCTGCGCCTGTGACCCTGACGTAAGTGAGTCCGTCCCACACCTTCTATTGGAATGCCCAGAGTTCGCATATTAAAGGTACGAGATAGAACAGGCATTGGATATGACTTAAACCTTGGAAAAAATTAAAGAAATCATGGCAAGTAAACGCAGAAATGAATGTATAGACTACTGCTTGAAAATTGTAAAAACGGTCGTAAAACAGAACAAGCAATGAATAGTATGATGACATATAATGTTATAATATAATGTGCACCATACAAAGCTTAAATAATGAGTAAAATGTAATATAGAATAAGCATAGTTTAAGACTAATTTAGACCGTGATTGTAGAAGTAGTATACGACATATTGAGAAATACCCTAGCATAATACTGGGCACCAAAATTTTGTAATATTATTCAGAACACAAAGTGAATGTGTAATATAAAAGTGTAATAATTGATAATTTATAAAATAAGCATAAAGTTAGTGAAATAAGATAATATGTAAACTAGAAAACTTTTTCAAAAAAAATGTAACCGCCTTCAAAAAAACCTACAAAATAACTTTTCTTTCGGAAGTCGGTGTCTTTGTTTTCTTTATTTCATTGTCTTCCGCCACCGACTTCCGAAAGAAAAGTTATTTTGTAGGTTTTTTTGAAGGCGGTTACATTTTTTTTGAAAAAGTTTTTATTTTACTCTTTTTAGTTTAAATATTCAACCCGAATTCTTGTCAAATACAACATGTGAACTAGAATTTTGTAATCCATAGCACCGGTAATAACATCGCTCATGTACACAATAAGCTAATAAAATTCCCTATCTCAAAAACTACTGAACCGATTTTGATGAAACTTGCAATTTTCCCTAAGTTAAATGATACCTAGTACAACAAAAAAAGAATTACTTAAATCGGACTTGTAGTTCCAGAGATATGGGAACTCAAACTAAATCAGTCGATGCCTACTCCTTACTATTAAGGAGTTCTACCTTCCATCATCAGCTCAGCTACATGAAATTATGATTACCATACGCAAGTACTTAAGTTACTTCATAAAATTTGCGAAAAATGGTGTGTCGGCCTATAAAATTCGAGGGTTGCCCTCGATTTCTCCAGGATCCAATCATCAGATCCCAACTTGGTGACTATAGGACCACCTCAGAAGTACCTCCTTTCGAACAAAAAAAGAATTTTAAAAATCGGTCCACGATTGGCGGAGTAATCGCGTAACAAATATACAAAAAAAAAACATACCGTCGAATTGATAACCTCCTCCTTTTTGAAGTCGGTTAAAAATAGTAGAATTAGTACCAGTATTGTATTAGTATGTAACAAAGATTTGTCATTCTGAAAATAAAGAAAA
Organism: Agrotis exclamationis; assembly: GCA_950005045.1. Taxonomy (NCBI): domain Eukaryota; kingdom Metazoa; phylum Arthropoda; class Insecta; order Lepidoptera; family Noctuidae; genus Agrotis; species Agrotis exclamationis. The sequence continues at coordinate 19,349,859 of OX465415.1, read as the reverse complement.
TGTCGCTCCTCCCACCGAATAATATCGTAATGTGATAAAACGATACTTTGCGTTTTATTGCATATTCATCATGTAGGTAGCTCTCTTACACTTTGTCAATTTTTTTCACATTTTTCCTATGAGTACATTACAAATTAGTATTTTTATGATAACCATAGCCCTAATATTCCGTAATAGATTTATTGTACTTATTTATGTGAATAACATCGCTTCTAGTGATTACGGATAACACTGCTAATAAGAATTTCAATATGTTACGATAACGATATTATTCGAGTAAGAACAGCAAACTCGTTTTATAGTAAAGTTTTTTAACAATACTATTCCTGTAGAGATTTTATTTCAAAAATATGGTAATGCTGGTTACTATTTAATTATATATTTAAAAAAAATTAGCAATTACTTTTGCAATAGTTTACCGAGGTGATATCTACACTCAATCTACGATTGCTGTATTATCTATTAACACGAACCACAAGCATTTAGCGGATTTCAGATAATCCCAAGATATTGATATCTTGGGATTATCTGAAATCCGAAGAGACGGTCAGGATACGATAGTTCTAGATTCCGGCCAACATGCTCTTCTACCGGGAAGGAGACCGTAAATCCCAGGGTGGTGTTGGATTTCTCGGCCACAGGTCCCTCATCAACAACGTTATGAAAGTCGACTGTGTGTCGAGTAGGGTAGCATACCTTATGCTCAGAATAACCAACCGGTATTCATTGAAGGTCATACAGGTATATGCGCCGACCTCGACACATTCTGATGATGAAGTAGAGGCATTGTATGAGGAGATATCCGAGGCCATACATACCTCCGAAACATACTTCACCGTTGTTATGGGGGACTTCAACGCGAAGGTGGGCGCACGGAATGGCGATGAGTTGAGAGTGGGGCCATTTGGGTGTGGGCAGCGAAACCATAGGGGCCAGCGACTGGTCGACTTCATAGAAAAGGAAGGACTTCATTCAGCGGCCATCTTGGAGGTAGACGTGGATAAGCCCCGATAGTACTACCAGAAACGAGATTGACTTCATCATGACGACCAAGAAGCGAATATTCAGTGATGTCTCTGTGATCGCCAAGGTAAAAACCGGTAGCGATCACCGGGTCGTCAGAGGCACATTGAACATCAATGTGAAGCTTGAAAGGTCTCGTGTGGTGAAGTCCACGCTCCGACCTGGTCCTGCCCATATCCAGAACCCCGAAGACTTTCAACTCGAACTGCACAATCGCTTCCAGTGCCTAACCGAATGTGAAACTGTGGACGAGATTAACAATGGGTTGGTGGAAACTGTCCAAGTTCTTTAAGACCCCGCGCCGCAATAAGCCTCAAAAGCTCTCGAACGGAACCATCAAGTTGCAAGACCTGACAAGAGATGAGGCTGCAATCTTCAGCTGATATGTCGGCATTTATGGCAAACTCAATAAACGAATCTCTAAATCAATGCGACGTGACCTGCGTGCCTATAGTGCGGCACGGATCAAAGAGGCAATCGAGCGGAACCAGGGCTCTAAAGTCTTCGCAAAGAATTCGTCTATTGGGCAAAGCCAAATGACAAAGCTGAAGATTAACGACGGCAGCATCATTTCGACGAAACCGCAGATTCTGAGAGAGCTTGAGAGGTTTTAGGAACAGTTATACACATCAACATGATAACCCAGGGTCGGTACAGCTCAAGACGCAAGAGCTAAACTGACTCGACACTACACTGAGGATATCCCGGATATCAGTCTGTACGAGAATAGAATGGCTCTTAAACAGCTCAAGAATAACAAGGCGCCGAGTAAAGACGGAATCACAACAGAACTTCTGTGAGCGGGTGGAAAACCGGTACTTTTATTCCTCCAAAAGTTATTTAATTCCATCATACTCGAAGGTACTACGCCAAAAGCAAGGCACGGGAGTGTGGTTGTTCTTTTCTTCAAAAAGGGTGACAACACCATGTTGAAGAACTACAGGCTAATCTCATTTCTCAGCCATGTATACAAGCTGTTTTCAAGAGTCATTACGAAACGTCCCGAACGCAGGTTTGATGACTCCCAGCCTCTCGAACAAGCCGGTTTCCGAAAAGGTTTTAGTACCATAGACCACATACACACGCTTCGCCAGATTATACAGAAGACAGAGGAGTATAATCGGCCATTATGTTTAGCATTTGTGGACTATGAAAAAGCCTTCGATTCAATCGAAACCTGGGCAGTATTGCAGTCCCTCCAACGATGTCATATCGACTATAGGTATATCGAAGTGTTGAAGTGTTTGTATAGAAACGCCACCATGTCCATCCGACTTCAGGAATAGAGCACGAAACCAATCCAATTGCAGAAAGGCATGAGACCGGGACACGTTATTACTCCGAAACTGTTCACAAACGCGTTGGAGGACGTTTTCAAGCTCTTGGAATGGAACGGACTCGGCATCTACATCAATTGCAAATACATCACTCACCTTCGTTTTGCCGATGATATAGTCATCATGGCAGAATCGTTGGAGCACCTCAATGCTATGCACAGTGACCTCAGTATCGTTTCCCAATGGGTCGGCCTTAAAATGAACATGGACAAGACGAAAATCATGTCGAATGTCCATGTGACACCCGTTGTGTGTCCGTTGTAGACCTCGTTGTTACCTTGGACAGATTGTTCAGTTAGGTAGGTCCAACTTCGACAAAGAGGTCGCCCGAAGAATCCAACTCGGATGGGCAGCGTTTGGGAAGCTACGTGATATCTTCTCATCGAGAATCCCACAGTGTCTCAAGACAAGGGTGTTTAACCAGTGTGTGTTGCAAGTGATTACTGTATAAATGGCTCTGAAACGTGGTCTTTGACTGCTGGCCTTTTAGAGAGACTAAGAGTCACTCAACGAAAAGAAAGGAAAGAGCTATGCTCGGAGTTTCTTTGCGGGATAAAATCCGGAACATGGATATTCGGCGAAGAACCAGAGTCACCGACGTAGCTCATACAATTTGCAAGTTGAAGTGGCAATGGGCAGGCCACATCGCTCGTAGAACTGACGACCCATGGGGAAGAAAAGTTCTCGAGTGGCGACCACGGACCGCAAGACGCAACGTAGGCAGGCCCCCCACTCGGACCACCTGGTCCGACGACATCTTGAGTGTCGCGGGTAACCGATGGATGCAAGTGGCGAATTGTCGTTTGGCGTGGCGGTCTAAGGGGGAGGCCTATGTTCAACAGTTGACGTCTTCCGGCTGATGATGATGATGATGAGTTTTCTTTTATCAGAAACCCATAGATTTATTGAAAGTTATATTTCTAATAATGGATATTACTTAACAGGCAATTGACGAATAAAATAGTATTAAAACAATAACTTAATGTATAATATATGTCGCAGAACCAACACAGAAGCACAATAATTTAGAATAACGCCATCTATTGTCATTGCCGAGGAATCAAAACAGAAACACAATTTGGAATCTCTATTGATTATTGTTAATTTAGAATAACGCCATCTATTATCGTTAGTGTGGAATCAAAACAGAAACTCAATTTAGAATCTTTATTGATTGGTGTTAATTTAGAATAACGCCATCTGTCTCTCATTGGAGGAACTATGAAGTTAGATTTGACAGATAACGTTTAGGAATGCCAAGTTATTACACTTGCGGGCGGCGAGTAAAGGGCAACTCGCTGCCCGACCATGGACCATGCCCGGGTCGACGGCGCGTTGTGTTCCACGCGCGCCTCAAAGAGCGTCAGCATAAAGACGGGGCCCCCTCTGTAGAGGGCCAAAGCCTGCCGGGGTCGCGGGACTTATCTCATTACCGTGACCCCGGAACATAAAGGGCTATTGAAGGACACCGTGGATTTTAGTCAGTACAAGTCTGACAGTCCCTCCCGCCCTGCCCGGGGTGGGAGGACTCATTTGATGATTTTACCACGCAAAAAAAAAAAAAAAAAAAAAGTTGTTACACTTGGGGATGCTTAGCGTGGAGTAATGGCAACACCGAGCGAATAGTCGAGTTGAATATCGATTCGGAAATCTAATCGGGTATTCGACGTTGACAGGTACTGACGTTGACAGATATGTTGGCAAACCTGTGTGGGGTAGGCCACTTGGACGGACAGTGGTGTGAAGTGAACACTTTGAATCAGTCCGTCAAGCTGTGTAGACATCTTGGTCACGCCACGTCGTCCACGATAAACTTCCCGCGTTCCTAAGTTTTTAATCGAGCGATATCTCGGACATCCTTGATTATTTTGTATTCAGTGTGTGTTAGCAAGTAATTAAAAGTGTTAACGAAGGTTTTGTGAGTGTTATTTCCAATATCGCGCCCCTTCTGATATCGATTCTTCGACATATCGACGCCCCCGGGGAATAAACCGGTAATCGCAAAAATCAAATTTTACAGGAAAAATGATTTAGTGTTTTTGGGGTATATCTCGTCAACAAAAGGGAATTATGAAAACATTTTTATATGACGTAAAAGCTAATTTTTACCCGAAAAGTTTATAGTATTAAGTATAACTAGTAATTATACACAGAATTAGTTATTCACCAAAATACATATTACCGAAAATGGTTTCATACTATTTTTAGGGTATTGATATCTTACCATCCTGACTTAACAATATTATTCCAGTAATGTTTACTTACCGAATTATTCTTGTAAAATTCTTAAAAATCATAGGCATAATATTGCTTTACTGGATTATTAAACGTGTTTTTTCGTTATAGAGAGAGATTGTAACGTTCAGTTACCGACTTCTTATAGTAAAATTTTAAATAACCATAAAAGGGTAAAGTAGTGTAACCCGTATTTTATAGAAAAATTTTGGTAGCCATATTATTGTAATCATTGAAAACCGATTATGTAAAATAAATTTGTCGTCGGTATCTCCAAGGAATAATTAAAAGAAACTCATATTTTTTTAAAAATTATAATGTTTATTGGGAACAAAGTTCTCATAAAGATCACAAATTACAATCAGTAAAAGTATAACAAAAGTAGCCAAGCTAAAAAATTAATATCTAATCGGTATTGTCAGTGGCATCATCAGTATCATCGCGATCATCACTATTTTCTACATAAATTAAGGATTCGTAAAATGCATGGTAATATACCGTGGAATCGCTCCACTATTGCACAAAGTGCAACCCCGTGTGGTTCCGGGCAGTAAAATAGGCCACCCCATCTCTTCCTGTGGGTGTCGTAGAAGGCGACTAAGGGTTATTAGCCAGAATGTGAGGTAACACCATCTGCCTCACCTGCCCTAGCTCTGGCAACCGGTACATGGCGGTATGCTGCGTATGCTGAAATGCCTTGAAATGCTTAACCTGATAGTGGGCAGCAGCACCAACAGCGGAAGCATTTCAGCATCTGCGGTCACCAATCCGCCTGCCAAGCGTGGTGACTAAGGCAAATCCCCCCAAACATGAAGCGCAAACATGATTTGAGGCCCCCAGTTCCCGGTAGCTGCACTTCCTGGCCATGGTACAGACCACGGTAACGGTGCGGCGAGGGGTGCTAAGAATCCCCGGGCGACGGCAGAGTACCCTAAACGAAATTTTTACTTGGAGACGTACAACGGACGCTCTCTGCGGTTGGACGAGCACGTTGCCGAATTGGAAGTAGAGTTAAGTCGTATTAACTGGCACATCGTGGGATTATCGGAGATCCGTAGACAGGGGGAGGACACGATAGCCCTCGATAGTGGCCACTTGCTCTACTTCCGAGAAGAACACCAATAATCCCAAGGTGGCGTCGGGTTTATGGTCCACAAATCACTCAGGTGCAACATTCTGGAATGTGGCAGTGTATCGGCAAGGGTGGCATACCTTATACTGAGGATATCAGAAAGGTACTCCCTAAAGATCATACAAGTGTATGCTCCAACGTCCGCATACCCGGACGACAAAATCGAGGCCATGTACGAAGACATAGTAATTCTACACTGTTGTTATGGGTGACGACAACGCAAAAGTGGGAGTACAAGAGAGTAGCGAGTCGAGAGTAGATCCATTCGGCTATGGGAGCAGAAATCACAGGGAGCGAATGCTGGTAAACTTCCTCGAGGTCCAGGGGTTTTTTCTGATGAACTCTTTTTTCCAGAAGAAGCCTCAAAGGAAGTGGACCTGGCGAAGCCCCGATAACGTGACAAGAAACGAGATCGACTTCTTTGTGTCTGATAGGCGCCATATATTCGAGATGTCTCAGTGATCAACAGGGTCAATATCGGAAGTGATCATCGACTAGTTAGAGGCACTCTGAATATAAATATAAAAATAGAAAGAGTGCGCTTGACAAGGTCAACTGTCAGACCAACGCTGCCTCAGGTCGAAACTGGTCGTGAAAACTTATAGTTGGAACTACAGAACCGATTCGCCATGTTGGAAACCACTGAAGATATTATTGATGCCACCGGAGGCCTGGTACGTGTCATCCGCGAGGTGTGCTTCAAACAATTTCGACCAAAAAATCAAGGACGCAAGTCGTACTTACCAGCGAGACTCTGGAATTGATGAGGAAACGACGAGATTATGTAGTTGTCCGAGAGCTATTCTAATCTCACCCACATCAATGTCGGGAAGCTCGTCTGTGAGATGGCGTGAAAGTCTGGCCCGTGGATCATCCGTGGCTTGGGCAGGAGGTGGACAGGTTTTTTGGGCATATAAATCACACAACTGTTACAGTGCGTTACCGAAAATGTCTACCACAAAATTTACGATAGTAAACCTGTAATCGCGTTAACCAGAAGTTTAGGTGAAATATTTTACAGTAATATTCATCATCATCATCATCAGCCTATAAATGTTCCCACTGCTGGGACACAGGCCTCCTCTCTGTGAGAGGGAGTGGGCCGTAATCTACCACGCGGGCCCAGTGCGGATTGGTAGATGTCACATGTCTTCGAATTTTTGGTTCTAGGACATGCCGGTTTCCTCACGATGTTTTCCTTCACCGTTTTGAGAGCAGTGGTGTTGAAATAAATTACACAAAGTAATGCGCCTGACTGGGTTCGAACCCACGACCTGCAACTCGTAAGTCGAGGCCAATACCACTGGGCCACCAGTACTACTACTGGGCCACAGTAATATTACTAATTTACCGAAATGTAGCCACAGAATTTAATTTGTAATAATGTATTACGTTATTTTTCTAGTAAATAAAAAATGAAAAATTTCCAAAGAACAAAAGTGTTATAAGGAAATTCGTTGGAAATTATCGCAGAAAAAATTTGAAAAAAATTGCATAAGTGTATCCCGACCCATAGATACCGTAAATGGAATAACAGTAAAAAGTCAGTAATAGTATAATACAGGTTTATTCCTTGGGGGCGTCGATATATATTATATAGGCGAAAATCCCAGTTACAGTCTATTACCGTTTATGTTTGGATGTCTTTGTTTAACGAATAACATTGTAGTACAGTCGCCAGCACGTCAAGCTAAACCCTATACATATCTATAATTAAATTATCAACATAGCATGTTAGAAAGAAAGTATCTTTGGCATGATTGGTGGAATTTTCATCGTTCCGTAATTTACCCAATGGTTGCGCATACTAACAATTAGTAGCCAATCAGTTCATGTGTCATTAGAAATAGGCCACACCTCCTAGTCCCGAGCCTTAGCGAAATTTAACGAACGTTTGTTCTTCCGTGTTCCGTGATCCATTACGCTAGTCAATAAAAAATCGTCTAGCAGGTAGCAGGCCGGTATTTTGTCAAAGTGAACCGTAGTGATTAATTTAATTTTATTATTATAATGGCGCCTCAGTTGACGCGAATTGAAAGGGAGCGCATAATAGCGCTCCGTTTGAGTGGATGCCGGATAATAGATATTTGTCGGCAGACGGGCATAACGGTGAGTAATATATTTATTGATTATAATTTTAACCAATTTAATTGAATATTCGTATGCTGCTTTTAGTGGCGGATAAGCCTTGAACATTAATATTTTAACAACTTTACGCCTACCGTATCCTACGAGCATGGGTGTTTCTCCATTTTTGTGCATATTACACGTCCAGATCAATTACCTTTATTAATTTATCTATATATAACTATATATATAAAAGAACAGGGTTTTTTATTAAGACTCGACTACAGCCGAAACCGCTAAACGCAGTAAAAAATCTTATTCCTTGGGTTTATAAATTTGAAACTTGCCACGAATAAGGACACAAGTAAATATTACAAACTATTGAAAGGCACTATTTTTTTTTTAAACTACCCTCCATTGGTAATCAAGGCGTTGCTAAAGTTTGTATGGGAAAATCATAACGCGTGAGTTCATTAATGGGAAAATCAGTATTTATATACTAGATCAGAAATAATTAAATACGTGTTTTTGGATTTTTCGAAAATCACCCCCCAAGTTAGTGAAAAGGGGTATTCAAGTTTAAAGGGGAGGATCTTTAACCGCTAAACGTATAACCTGAATTTTGGTCGGTAGTTGCAATTTAATATGTAGGTTCGCACTAAGATTTTGCGAAAATCCACCTATAAGGGGGTGAAAAGGGGTGAAAGCCTTTGAATGTAAAATCTTATCCCTTAGGTTTATAAACTTGAAACTTAGAACGAATATGAGTCTATGTAAATAAAAAAGATGGGCATTATTAGTTTTTTAAAACTACCCTCTGTAATCTAGACGATGTTAAATTTTGTATGTGAAAATCATAACGCGCTAACCGATAAATTTGAAACTCAGTTTATACAAATTAGATCAAAATAATCAAACACGTGTTTTTGGGTTTTTCGAAAATCACCCCCTAAATTGGTGAAAAGGGGTGATTCAGTTTTAAGGGAAGGAATTTACTGCTTGCTTCGATAAACTCAAAACTGGGCATAAATAATCTCTCAATCGAATGAAGGATGCGTATTTACTTATATTTCAAAAATCAATCCGTAGCGGGGTGAACATCGGGGAATCAGTTTGTCTACACTACACTAATATCCACGGTGTCCTTCAATAGCTCTTTACGTTCCGGGGTCACGGTAATTCGTTAATCCCGCGACCTCGGCACGCTTTGGCCCTCTATGTGTATAAAGGGGCCCCGTCATAATGCTGACACTCATTGAGGCGCGCGTGGACCACAACACAACGCGCCGTCGACCCGGGCATGGTCCATGGTCGGACAGCGAGTCGCCCATTACTCGCCACCCGCATGCTCGCGCTTACGGTGGCCGTAGACCGCCTGGCGACGTCCGTCGCCGTGGGCGTCTACTACTGCGGCTGGGGTAGAGGGAGGACGCTGTCCTTTCCCTCACGCGGCGCGCCTCCTTCTTCGCGAGCATGACTGCTTCGCAGAAGAACGCGGCCGCTTCCCACTCCGTCTCGCCCCGCAGCATGGCCTCGACTAATGCCGGGCGCGAGAGGTCACCGCCTATCGCCGTCGTGAGGACATGGCGGTGCTCTGCCCAAGCGGGGCAGTCCTGGACCGTATGCTCCACCGTGTTGTCCGGGCGATCCTCGCAGTGGTGACACCCAGACGTTTCCTTCTTCCTCTATGGAATATGCACGAAATACGACAAACACCCATAAAATGTCTATGTCTCGCTATCTTATATTCCTAGAATTCTTACCGACAGGAATTCTAGGAATATAAGATAAGATAGGCTACCTGTCGCTCGGTATTACTTCTAGGAATCTTGCGCGCTAATTCTAGGAATTTCTCTTTTGTTCCTGAACAAAAGAGAAATTCCTAGAATTAGCGCGCTGTTTCAAGCGCTTTATCTGTCTCGGTAGGAATTCTAGGAATGTTTCTTTTGTTCCTTCCTAATTGAGTTCCCGGTATTGTAAATTTTTAACGCTGCGCGCTGTTTTAAGCGCTATTGTTATTTTTTTTTAAATTGCTACTGGTTGGATTTTAAAGTAAACACCTAGCTACGCAAATACGCACTTCTTTTTGTTTGATGAAAGATTACAGAGTTAAGGTATTTTTTTAGTGATGTTTGTGTGTAATTAATAATTTAATAATAATCCCCCTTACTTATAAACATTGATTAGACGTTACTTATCTTAAATAGCTCTTAGGTCACTTGCCATCTCTATTCATTGAAATAGAAATGACAAGGACAGGTGATATTTAATCGGTAGCTAAGCAACACATTTTTTTATAAGTAAGACCCAATAAGTTAGCAATTTTTGTAGGGAGTCATTTATGTTTAGGTAATAATGTGCAAATAAACTATAGCTATTAGTTTCGTTCCAGAAAAAAACAGTTTACTTCTGGCTTCGGCGGTGGGATGAAAGCGGAACACTTGAAGCGCACCACCGCCAACTGTACGCGAGAGCCACAACGGCGGCAGAGGATACGGCAATGGTCACGGCACACTCTGCCGACCCGTTCCTAAGCACAAGAGTGTCCTCAACTTCATACAATGTGAGTCCATGTATACCTTGTCACACATGTCACCCTTCCTTATTCATTTTTTTATATAGTCAGTTTTATGCGCGCCGAGCGGCCTGTAGAATCTAGCGATACCTCTTAATTACAACCGCTAATAACATCAATACGTCTGTATTGGACTCAGTGCAATATTACTATTAGCAGTTAGCACCTATCTCAACAAAGGTCTCAAGTCATCGGATTGTTTATTTGTGTATGTTTATCATCATCATCAACAGCTTATAATGTTCTCACTGCTGGGACACAGGCCTCGTCTCTGTGAGAGGGAGTGGGCTATAATCCACCACGCGGGCCCAGTGCGGGTTGGTTATATTTTGAGGAATAATTTTAAGCTATTGCATAGTTTTTATCGAGGGCTTCGAGCGCGGCGACCGAATCAAGAAATTCCGTAACGAAAATAAACCTAACACCCCCACTCCGACCGACACAGCGGTGCGGCGTTGAAAGCCGTGCATCGTCTAACGTCGTTTCAGTTCGGCAGACTTCGGCACGGTGTTTGTGTGCGTGCCTAGACGTATGCGTACTAGCAGCTAACTGCTAATAACTGATTCTATCTTTTTTAGCCGAGTCATATCAACGTGAATGAATAAAATTTGAATGAATGAATTTTTTTCTTGACGTTTCACTTGATTGACGTGGCTGACCATATCGTAATTGGTAGAGTAATAAATAAAATAAATAAATAATTATAATTGCATAAGTTGATAAAAAATGCTATGCAATAGCTTTACCGCGGCAGTCCCCGAGTGCCACACGTATTTTTTATAACTGTTCCATACTCATATTGTAGTAAAGTTGGCCCGTACATTTTGTAATATGTAATTAAAAATATAATGTAAGAATTGAAATTGAGAATTTTTCCTTTGTTTTAGATTTCAATGGATACCGTACGGAGGCGTCTCAAGGACGCCGGAAAGAAATGTTGCCGCCCTGCCAAGAAGATCCTAATGAACCAGGCGCATAAGGACGCAAGAGTAAGTTTTTGCCTGGAATATTATAATTTTGACTGGGCAAACAATATCGTCATTTTTGTAGACGAAAAAAGCTTCCGGTCGGATTTGGATGGAAGAAAAATATTATGGCGTAACAGCAACGAGCGTTATGTTGAAATGAATACGTTACCAAACCGGGCAAGTGGAAGAATCTCCTTAAATTTTTGGGGATGGATGAGCTCAATGGGACCGGGTGAACTGGTGGAGGTTAGCGGGCGCATGACTGGGGCTCAGTACGTCGAAATATTACGCGACGTAATGATCCCCACCGTGCGCCTGCACTATCCAGAGGGCATTATATACTTGTGCCAAGACAACTGCCGCGTCCACACCTGCAGAGTGGTGCAGGGGTGGCTCGCGGCACAGGAGGATGTCATATGCCTGCCATGGCCAGCAAAGAGCCCTGACCTAAATCCAATCGAGAATTTATGGGGTCTCATGGTTCTCGATTAGGATACCTCAGAAATCCGCAACAACGAAAACTTGCGGCGAGAAGCCCATACTACATGGGAGCATTTCCGTGGCACGGACACGTGCTGGAATATGGTAGTCGGCATGAAGGATAGGCTGGACGCTGTATTAGATGCGCAAGGAGGTCCGACCAAATATTAAATACCTATTCCCTTATGGAAAGACCCAGTATACAGGGTGAATTGTCCAACTGGCCGTGGATGACCAAATCCGAAACTATGAGGAACAGCGAAAAATAATAAAAGGAGTCTCGAAGCCGATTTTGATAAAAACTAAAACTGGAACATTCGATTTTAAAAATCTAGGTATAATCCTAGCCAGAAACCAATCCTAGCGGCAACGTATACATTATTACTTCTCAGAATTTGATCCTAGTAAGCGACACATCGAATGATTTAATAATACAGCATGTGTTTTTTTCTTCAAATCAACAGTTTTGATTCCTGGCCAGGAATATTAATTTTTCAAAAATTCAATTTTGCAGTTTCAGTTTTCGTCAAAATCGGCCTCGAGGTGCCTTTCAGTATTTTTCGATATCCACAAGTTTCGGATATAGCCATCCATGCCAAGTTCGACAATTCACCCTGTGTGTAGGGTCTTTCCATAAGAGATTCGAAAAAACTTTGTCATTTTTAATTTAATTTTTTGGTCAAGTGTGAGTTGTCCACAAAAATAGGTGAAATTGGTATTTTTTTTTAGTTTTATTCGACTCTCGTTTCATGTTAGGATAATTTCATTGAATATTTTTTCATACAATTTATAAGAACGAAAAAATACAATTTTTTAAATGTTTGAATAAGTTTGATATAAGGATAATTTAATTTTTAGAAAGAAAAACTTTCATTAATTTTTTTGGACCACTCACACTTGACCAAAAAATTAAATACATATGTCAAAATTGTTAACAAAAAAAAGAGCTAGACCCCAACAAAGTATTTTCGTAACTGTTATGGTTTCGAATTTTATTTGTCTTCTATTTGTTTTTTTTTTTCAATTTTACAGTATCCAAAGCTATTGGAGTTTTATTAAGCATCATAATATGTTATCAACATAATATATATATATAATATTATTATTTAATAATTATAATGTCTTGGCAACGCGTTACGCTCCTTTGATATTTTTTACCAACTAAATGCCGATCCGCACACAACAGTGCCGGCACGGTGCCGACGCGTGCCGATCAGTAACGTATCGATCAGTGTCAGTGAAATATGATATTGTCGCATACATTTTGTCGACGCTATCCGTACTCATCAGTAACAGTGCCGTTCAGTGATATTCAGTGATCACTGAACGTCACTGTCACTGATGAGTACGGATAGCGTCGGCACTGTGCCGAACTGTTGTGTGCGGATCGGGCTAAAGGCCAATCTTGTTGCGTATTTCTGAGGTCAAGTTCGGGCTCTTTTATAGGTCATGGCATAATTATGAACTAATAAGATCCGAGTAAACTTGGTTTTAAGTTTAATCTACCATACTATAGGCCGCACAAAGACACTCGGTGTCGGACACTGAGTGCACGGCGTATAGTGTCGTAGTCTGAATTTAGCAGATGACGAACTCCGATGGCACAAGTATATACTTAATGCACTTCATTCAACTGCTCTTCCGTAGAAACCTATTCTCATCCATCCATTGTCACAAACCTTCGTCGTAATAAGTTTACAATTCTTTTCATATTGTTGTTATTTTATTTATCAAATGAAATTTATTTCGGTATTGTATTCAACCACTGTTTCTGAAACGCCAAAAAAATCTTCCATTGCTCGATTTGGGTAAGACGGCAGACATGTCGCTTGTTGATGTTGTGTCATAATAAACTGGCTTCCTCCATGTCCTTCCCCAGGCTTTAAATAAACTATCTCCATAATTTGTATCACAATTGGCCAGCGGTTTCACCGTGTAGGCGTGACAAATAGACAGTTTCTTTCGCATTTATAATACTAGTATGGATAATTCTTCAAATAATGTTATAGATAATAAAATAATGTATACTGTAAAACATGTTAAACTTCTTTTTGCACCATTGTTATTTTCTTGAGATTTTTTCTTTACTATTGCTGGTGATAATTATTATTTAAGTTACGGCCGTCACCTACTGGCGGCATGGACCTATAAGGGATTTTAGTAAACGCAAATTATTTGAGATCTTATTCTATTATGTTTAGCGTACACATTTCGGTATGACACGGCAAGCCAGAACGTGTACCGAAGGCTACGAAAGCAGGCTGTGCCATATAATGAAATGTGAGTGATTAACAGTGTTAGATAAGATTTGAATTCATCTGCAAATATTAGAAAAATCCCTTGTCGTGCCATGCCACCAGTGGGCGCCGGGCCTTTTACAGCCCAGTCAAGTTATACTAAACCAGGTAAAAGCTTACCTTTGTTTGGCGACAGCATTTAACTCTGCTTGGCAACCTTAACTGTATAATTCATATGTTAAAAATAAAACTACAAGCTTGTAAAAATAAACATAATCTAGTAGTTTTGGTATAGTTTTATTTTTTTTAATTTAAAGCAGCATTTAATTCTTCTTGGCAATCTTAACTGTATAATAAACTGTTAAAAATAAAACTACAAGCTTGTAAAAAATAAATATATTTCTTTTAATATAATGGTATAGTTTTATATATTTTAATTTTAAGTATTTGTTTTTAAGTTTTGTATAAAATAAATTAAATGTTTAAAAATAAAAAGATAAGGATTGTTATTGCGCATTTTATTTTAAACATTTTTAATTGATGCTGCGCTCATTCTGGTCGTAGCGTGTTGTTATAGAACCTGTGTTGTTATAGCCTCCGTAGCCTTCCCCTGCGTAGCCTTCCTGAATGAATGATGAATGGGCTATTCAACAATTAACGAATTTTTCAATACGAACCAGTGGTTTCTGTGATTAGCACGTTAAACCAAAGAAAAACAAACTCTGCAGCTTTATTTTATTATAATAGTAGGTATAGATTTATCCCGCGGTTTCACACGCGTTCTCGTAGGAACCTATCCTATGTCCTTCTCTGATAAATTAAATTTATGTGAAACATGCGCGCTTAGGCAGTAAAACCGACACATAATTATTATATGCCATGACGGAAATCACGATGCTGATGGCTACTACCCATCAGCATCGCGAACTGCATCCGAGCTACGGGCGATGGTCAGGGCTCTTGAGAGAGGAACCACTTATACACTGTTCATAAATTACCCTAGGCTGATAAAATTTTCGTTTTTCTTATATCACGTTATTATTAGTGGGAAATGAGGAATGGTTCCCCCGAAAATATTTTTATAACTAAAGTAAAAATAAATCGATAATATTAAACGAAAACACGAAATAAACTTTTTTCTTTTTTGTCCGTTATACTCCATATCTGGCCATAGAATAGAATAGATTTTTATTTTTAAAACATGGGTAGTCATAGGTTTTTATTTATTAGCAGCTTCTGCCCACGTTTGGCGTTTGGCCCTATGGAGACCCCGTCAGTTCCCTTGGGGAGCGCGTGGAACACAACGCGACGACGACTCGGGCCGCGTCTTTCGTCGGGTGGCGAGCTATCCATTACTCGCCGTCCGCAAGTCAGTACCTATGGTGGCCGTAATTTGCCCCGCGGTGTCCGACGGCGTTTTCGGCGGTGCACGGTGGCTGGAGCGTGAGGCCTTTCCCTGACGCTTTCTTACTGCTCCCCATTCAACTCGCCTGCCGCTAAATCCCTGACTTCCCGAAACAATCATGTCCGGTGAGGATTTGCATAAGGGGCGAAATGTCAGGTCGCCGCCAAGCCTCTCCAACCACTCCTCAAAGAGGGATCTTACCGCCACAATAGGCTATTTTACTCAAAAAATTTAATTGATTCGAAATATAGAATATCAAAAATTAATTGACACGTATTTATTCCTTTATTAAGTAAACCAAAATTGATGAAGATACAACGCTTCTAAAAATCACAAAAGTCACTCCGTCGGTATAATTATGTTGCAGGCGTTAATTATTTATAACGTCACAAACCCCTACTCCCGAGCGTTTTATCTTTGTCAATATTCATTGATTTAAAAAAACAAAAATACGTGTTCAATATTTTTCAATACTTGTAACTGGCAAACTAAATTGATTTTCAATTTATTTATGATTGTGACCTGCCCATTTTGTTGCGGCATTATTTTGATACTATGATATTTCCCAAGATAGGTAAGTATTAATTGAAATCATGGGCAATTTTGTTCAAAATGAAATGCTTACTGTAATGATTAACGTATTGATTTGGATAAGGATTAATATCGTGTTTATAAATTACTTTCGCAAATAATGCATTATTTCAAAACCAATTTAATTTCCATGAACAAGGTTACAGTGAGTTAACCTTAAAAGATACACTTAGGTATACTTTTACAGACTTTTTTTAAACTTTTAATGAGGCATAATTCCGTCATATATGAGTTTAGCGTATCTAAAACCGTTAACGCACGCAACGATAGTTCTCAGTAAGGAATATTTTTTCCCGCTTTTCCTACATTTTTCTTTGCTGCTCCCCTCGTATGAGCCAAAGCGTGATGTTATATTGTTATGCTTTCCTCGATAAATGGATTAGACAACACAAAAATATTTTTTCACTCGAACTAGTAGTTCCTTAAGCTTAGCACGTTCAACGAAACAAACTCTTCAGACCTATTAGGTCGACAGTTAGATTTTTAAAAAATATTGAACACGTATTTAGGTTTTTTTAAATCAATGAATATTGACAAAGATAAAACGCTCGGGAGTAGGGGCTTGTGACGTTATAAATAATTAACGAAATCGAAAACTCGATTGACATCACATTTCGGTGCACTTTTAACGGAAAGTGAGGTAACATTTTATTGATTTTATATAACAGAAATACCTACCAATATTTTTCAATACCTAATTTATCTAACGAACTAAATAAAATCAAATTTCTAACTCAGGAATCATCCCTTTTCCTACATTACATAGATGTTTGATATAGGCCAGACGCCCCGTCCGGCCAAAAAATTTTATTACCATGCCAGTATTTTGATTTCATTCAAGTACGCAACCTGCTAACTTGTTTTTTCGCATAGAAAGTATCTTATTCAACACTACGACGCGCACACGCACACATTCTCACGCACGCACTGCAGCACGAAACATTAAAAGCAAGAACAGCTAAAAATACATTTATCTCTTTCGCACGATTCTCGCTGTTCGTGTTCATAACGCGCTCAAGGTCAAAGTGGGGTAACTTGATGTGCTGGCGACTGTACACTATTATTGTGCACGCTGTCTTTTTGTTTCTACGCGAATAATATCGTTATGTTTTGTTGCGAAATAATGTTTTTCTAACGTATCCAGTAAAATATATTTTCTTTAATAACTTGGTCCTAATAAAATAAAAATTAAATACGTTTATTTAGAATGATTCTATAAAAAAATAACTTTCATTTCATATATAAATCATTCTCTTAGGTTGAAAAATTTTTACAATAATCATAAAAAAAACATTGTTTTATTTTTCCTGTAAAATTTGAATTTATCGATTACGATATTATTCGGTGGGAGGAGCGATGTGTACGCGTAATCCGTAACCCTAAAAAAAAAGAAAATAAACAAGAAGTAAAGTATATAGCATAGATTATCGAGTAGACCGGAATCCCCCCGGTATTAAGCTTGAAAGAGAAGTAAGAGAGAACGGAATAATAGTGCGAGAGGAATAAATGAGAGAACTGGAGTGAAAGTGAACCCTAGCTAATATGGTCTTTGACCCTAGGTCAGAGGAATAAGAAATTTAAAAAAAAAAAAAAAAAAAACCTAAACTAACCGGAGCGCGTGGTTTTTTCCTGTTTACTGCTCGGCTGACCGAGTGCAACTTCGCACTCCGCTTTAAAAAATTCAAAAAAATTGGTTTTTGTGCAGTAATCCTAACGTGTAAAGTGTCGTTGGATGTGGAAAACCGAGCCGCGCAAAGTGCCGCCCGAAATTTGGGCCAGTAATCAGTGCCTGAACAGTTATTGCTGAAAAACTGTTCAAAGTGAGGTTAAGTGAATTGTGGAAAAGTTTAAAACGCTTACGACACGAAAACAAGATCGACGACCCCCCACTTTTTCTTCACATCGTGGTGGATCTTCTGGCCCCCTACCATCTGGGCCACTTCAGGACCCTGGGACGCATCGGTCCTACGAGTTATCCTGAAAAAAACAGAAAACCACGTGCTCTGAAAAAGCTGAAGGAGACGAGATACCGGCACGAAACTCGGCACCAGTAAAGACATTAGATTGGCAAGGCGAGTGCAACTTTCTCTAGAATTTTATCCCTACCAGAAAGATTTATATATCTAAAATAAAATATTGCAAAATTGACCCTCTATATCTCTTGAAACAAAAAGAATAATAACAATCTGCAACTGCAATGCGCTGCGTGCTAATTAGTTGACTCTAAGTTTTAAAATTTAGATTTTTAGGATTAACCAATTTTGACTTATAATCAATTAACCGTAAAATACACTTTTTTGGATTTTTGTATATTAAATAATTGTCAAAAATTTTTTTTGCTAAATTGTATCTTAAAGTAGTTTATTTTTAGATAATTTTACAATTTTTTTCAAAATTTTTCATAGGATATTCCCAAAGTTATCGATTTTTCTATGTTTTTAGTACATAATTCTGAATTTATAAGATAAATTATATTTTTTATGTCATAATCGTGTTCATATAGCATATCCGAACCTATTTAAGCCGAAACTCGGCCTGGATACAACATACTGCTTCGGAAATTAGATTCATATGGCATAAGAGGAAAGGCACTAGACCTCATTCACTCATATCTAAGTGATAGAAAGCAATTAACAGAAATAACTAGGATATGCCTTAAAACGCGGGATGAGAAGACATATCGATCTCAAACTAGAACCATAAAACTAGGAGTTCCGCAAGGTAGTGTCTTGGGTCCCTTGCTCTTTCTAATTTATATTAATGATCTCCCGAGACACATAAAGCATCCCATGGTACTTTTTGCAGATGACAGCACTGTAGTAATAAAATGTGACAGCCAAAATGACTATGAAAATGAAATTAATGAAACATTAAGAAATATAATTAAATGGTTAATTGATAACAATCTGAAAATAAATTTAGAAAAAACAAATATAATGCACTTTCACCAAAGAACTCAACCAAAAAGTATGAATATAAATTATATACACTATAACGGGCAGACAGTAGAATCTGTAACAAATACAAAATTTCTAGGTACAAATATTGATTACAGACTTTCATGGACAACCTTTTGGTGTGGACATGCTCAGCAAAATTATTATTGTATTTTTAATTTTATCATTTCTGTGTGTGTGTCCTATACCAAATAAATATTTAAAAAAAATATATATTTATACTAGCAGTTCGCCCGCGACTTCGTCTGCGCGTATTTCGAACCTTTTATCAGTGAATTTCTACTCCCGGCCACCCAACTTGTGGTATACTTTTGGAAAATCTAAATCAATATCCAACAAAAATCCCGCCTGAGGTAGCACCTACGTCCTAATAAAACAAACCCATAAGCAAAATTTGAGACTCCTAACTATCAAGAACAAAGTCGCATCTTAGTGAGCATCTTTTTTTTAGCGTGTTAAATTCATCAAATGAGTCCTCTCACCCAGGGCAGGGTAGGAGGGACTGTCAGACTTGTACTGACTAAAAGCCACGGTGTCCTTCAATAGCCTTTTACGTTCCAGGGTCACGGTATTCGTTAGTCCCGCGACCCCGGCAGGCTTTGGCCCTCTAAGGGGAGGCCCCGTCATTGTGCTGACACTCTGTGAGGCGCGCGGGGAACATAACGCGCCGTCGACCCGGGCAAAATCTCGTCATAGGCAGCATCTACGTCCTAAGAAGAATCCCTATGCAAAATTTTAAACTTCTACCTCTCAACCCCAAAACAACCCTTTAGGTGTTGAATTTCGTAAAATCCCATCGTAGTGAGCATATTAAAGTCCTAAACATAACCCCCATGCAAAATTTGAAACTCCTAGTGCTTGTAGTAACAAAGTTTCATACAAACTATCAACACCAAAAACAACCCTTTAGAGGTGAAATTTCGCAAAATCCCATTTTAGTGAGTACCTACGTCTTTAAAAGAATCCCCATGAAAAATTTGAGACCTCTATCTATCAACACCAAAAACAACCCCTTAGGGGTCGAATTTCCCAACATCCCGTCTTAAGTATCACCTACGTCCTAAAAAGAACTCTCATGTAACATTTGAAACTCTTAGTACTTGTAGTAACAAATTTTCATACAAACTATCCATGCCGAATAACAACCCCTTAGGGGTCGAATTTCACAACATCCTGTCTTAGTGAGCATCTTTGTCTTTAAAAGAATCCCCATGAAAAATTTGAGACCTCTATCTATCAACACCAAAAACATGCCCTTAGGGGTCGAATTTCCCAACATCCCGTCTTAAGTATCACCGACGTCCTAAAAAGAACTCTCATGTAACATTTGAAACTCTTAGTACCTTAGTAACAAATTTTCATACAAACTATCCATGCCGAATAACAACCCCTTAGGGGTCGAATTTCACAACATCCCGTCTTAGTGAGCATCTTTGTCCTTAAAAGAATCCCCATGCAAAATTTGAGACCTCAATCTATCAACACCAAAAACAACCCCTTAGGGGTCGAATTTCGCAACATCCCGTCTAAGTGAGCATCTACCTCCTAAAAGTATTCCCCATGCAAAATTTGAGACTCCTAGCACTTAAAATAACCAAGTTTCAAACAAACTATCAACACCAACAACAACCCCTTAGGGGTCGAATTTCGAAAAACCCCTTTCGTAATTAGCATTTACATCCTAAAAAGAACCCGCATGCAAAATTTGAAACTCCTAGTACTTGTAGTAATAAAGTTTCATACAAACTATCAACCCCAAAAACAACCCCTTAGGGGTGGAATTTCGCAAAATCCCGTCTTAGCGAGCACTTACGTCCTAAAAAGAACCCTTATGCAAAATTTTAAACTCCTAGCACTGGTAGTTTCTGAGATTTCGTGTCCTATGAGTGAGTGACCTTTTGCTTTTATATATATAGATATTATATGGAATGCAATTTTGCCGGTCGTAGTGAACAGACGTACCTATCGAAAAATTATTGCAATAAACAAATAATCACTTGTGACATTGTGACCTAGTTCAACCAGTAGTACGCATTATTGTACATTAGACTTGTGTAAGGTGTGTTATTATAGAATGACTGGTGTTTAAAAGTAACAAAAAAACCTGCTTCGCGATGGAGAATAGTCCATTCAACCGGAGTAGTAAATGTGTTCGCTCCCCGCCTTCTACACCTGTGCCCGTGGCCGTACCCGCTTCATCCCCTAAAGCGCCTGTCCAAAGGAACGATGCCCCTGAAGTTATCTCGACACCAGAAGTTCAGAACTGGATGTCGATTATTGAACAGAGTTTAAATGAGGTCTGTTCAATTGCTGCTGACGGAAAACTGAATGTGGAGCAAAAAACGCGGATTAACAACCTGTGCCGGAAGGTTGGGCACGGGACTTCGCAAATGGCCGTTATGTACCAGTCCGTCAAAGCTAAAGCCCTTCAAGCACACTACACAGTTCGAAATCTTGAAAGCCAACTCGATCTTTCGCAGCAGCTACAAAACCTTAAGCTGAGTATCGCAGATTCGACGAAACCTGCCTATGGACCTTCGTTTGCTGACATGGTAAAGAAAGGTGCCAACAATTTTATCCAGCCGAGTCATGTAAGTTCGGTGGCCATCTATCCAAATGACAACTTGAAGACCAGTGATGAAACCAAATCTCTTGTCCAAAAAATTATCAGCCCTGAAGAAATGGGGTGCTAAGATAGGAAACCTCCACGTGCGCCCGTGGACTGGAGTTCCCTCTCGGATACGTCCGGGGGGAAGACCAGTTTTTCGGGCCGGTGCACCCTGGGATGCGGGCAAAAACTCTCCTTAGGCACTGTGTGCCTAAGGGGTTTCTTTGCCCGTATGCAAATAGCCTGTCGGGTGGACGCTCCAACGCGTGTCCCTCTGAACAGCAGAGGGCACAGCGGCGGAGCGGGCTTGCGGACGGTGAGTAATGGGTATGCTCGCCGTCCGACCAAGGACCAAGCCCGGGTCGGTGGCGTGTCGTGTTTCACGCGTCACCAACGGGGCCCCTTATGGGGCCAAATGCCTGCCGGGGTCGCGGATTTTTCTTAATCCAGGATACCGTGGCCCCGGAACGTAAAGGGCATCCGACGGAACACGGGTGGATTTTAGTCAGTAAGAGTCTGACAGTCATTTTATTCACCATCATTCATTTTAGTCATTTTAGTCGCCACCCAGGGCGGGAGGACTCATTTGATGATTTTGCCACCCTAAAAAAAAAGAGAGAGGCCTTCGTAAGACGAAGAACGGCGGTGTCATCATCAGTACTTATTACTATTTTTTTTTTATATATATTTTTTTTATTATATACAAACTGACATATATGATTTTTTTTATATACAATCTGACATGTACGATTTTTTTATACAATCTGACATGCATTTTTTATTTTTTATGATTATATTTTTCCGCTTTATATACAAACTGACATTATTTTATTTTATTGTTTACATACAGTTTTTATTTATTTTTTTGTGAATACGAGGACCCGTGTGGGTCAAGTTGTTGTTTTTTATTATTATTAATTATAGTGATTGTCTGACAGTTTGAGTAACTTAAGCGGCCTACACAAGTCCTTTCTTTGGTATTGTTCGTCGTCTCGTTGAGCTCCTTGAGTTATAAGTCGAGCTCCACGATAACTGACAAATGCTTGCACTGACTGGACAGGTCCACTCGAATTTGTGTGGTTCTTTCTTCTAAAGACCATTTCAGACATTAACCTGCATGGTCCTCGTATAACCTGATCTAATTTTATGATGTCTGGACTTTAAAAGAGACTGTGACCTCTGAGTTTGTTTCGGATGTTTCTTCTCAGAGTAGTCAGGTACGAAACACCGGCCTCTTCTAGTTTTATGAAAAGACGTGTAAAAGTGTTGATATAACCTACTTGCAAAAATAAACATCATTTCATCATCATTTCATTTCATTTCATTTCAGTACCGAGACGAAAGACGATATCGAGAAGCTGAGAAAATCGGTGCAGCTGACCAAGTCAGGCCTAACAGTCGACGAGCCGTATAAAAGGAAGCCTAGGGTTGTTATTATAGGAGTGCCGACATCCATGCAAGAAAATGAGGTTTTTACTTGTCTGTACAATCAAAATCTTGCCGAAAAACTTCAGGACTGCAGCCTTGACACATTTTTGAGCTCAATAAGACTAAGTCATAAGTCAGGTAAGAAAGACTCTGAGACCTGTAATTTTATTGTCGAAGTTTCCGCAGTCATACGCGAAGCCCTGGTATCACAAGAACGAGTTTTTGTAAATTGGTCGTCATGCCCTGTAAGAGACTTTACTTTGGTCACACGTTGTTATAAGTATCAGCAGTATGGACATGCGGCCAAGTCATGTCGACAGACCACGTACACCTGCGGTCACTGTGGTGAACAAGGTCACTCGATTAAAGAATGTCCAAAAAAGGCTGATGAACCAAAATGCGCTACTTGCTTGCATTTTAAAAAACCTGCCAAGCATAACACAGGTGCTGCAGACTGCCCAGCAAAACTAATGGCTGAAAAATGGTACATCAATTCTGTAGATTATGGAGGCGCCTAAGAGCGCCGTTAATTAGTTATTTGTTTGACCTTCCTAGCTTACCATTATGATAAATAATTTAATTAATGATTTAGATAATTTCTCTGTATCTGAGTCCAAGGTTTGTGAAGCGGAAAACTGCAAACAATATCTATCTGGCTTCCAATCTCCGCTAACCATACTAACACAAAATATTCGCAGTGTTTTTAAGAATTTTGATAGTTTTAGTGCATTTCATCAAAGACTAAACATAAATTGTGATGTCATTGTTTTAACCGAATGCTGGCTTGCTAAACAATATAACATTCCATTAATCCCGGGCTATAATATGTATAAAAGTACTATCAATTTCAATCAAAATGATGGGGTGATAGTTTATGCACGAAATCATTTGAATGTATCTGTAGAGGAACCTGAGATGCACGACTGTAACAGACTGTTAGTTAAAATCGGATCAGAATTTGCGATATTAGCATTATATCGACCTCCGTCTTTTAGAAACACAAACGTTTTTATCGATTCCCTGAATGACACCTTACAAAACATGTCATTCATTAAAAACACGGTTGTAATCGGAGATATAAATATCAACATTCTTCTAGGAAGTGCTGATTCGTCAGCTCAGGACTACCTCAACCTTTGCGCCTTTCATGGCCTGCTCCCAGCACACAGCTTTCCTACACATCACAGTGGCTCCTGCTTGGATCATATTATGCTAAAATCGAATTTTCCTTCACTTGCACTTGTAGTTAACTCAACAATAACAGATCATAATGCTGCCCTACTAACCCTAAATTGTAAATTACCTAAACAAGGCACTCGCAAAATGTCACAACTGAATATAAATAAACTTGAAGAAGATTTACGCGTCATCGATTTTGATCCAGTCTATAATTCCGCTGACCCGCAGTTTGGCATGTTGTATGTTATTGAAAACTTACGAAATGCAATTCAGAAAAACACAGTCCTATCCCACTTGAGTAACAAAAATACAATATAAAACCATGGATAACACCTGGTCTTATTCGCTGTATGAAACATAGGGATAAACTGCATATGAAGGCTAAATCTTATCCAGATAATAAAGTATTGCAACTTTCGTACAAAAGATAATTATAGAAATTACTGTAACGATCTCCTTAAAAAAACCGGCCAAGTGCGAGTTGGACTCGCGTGAAGAGGGTTCCGTACGATGTTACCTATCACGTTTTTTTTTTCAATCTGACCCAAATTGGTACGCACAATAAATATTGAGTGATTTACCATGTTATTTTAATATCATGGACTTCTTATAGGTTTTCCTATAATCTATAAGTAGAAAACTAATTTCTGTATTTTTTTTTTAAATTAGGTTCAGTAGTTTCGGAGATAAGGGGGAATGGTCAAATTTCGTCTATTTTCTTGAATAACTTGGAAAATATTTATTTTAAAATTACAAAAAAAATATATTTAAGATTGTCTCAACAAGACCTTTCATTTGATATGTCACACGATGCAGTTTTCAATTTTTTTTTAAATTTTCCCCTTCCCCCCCCAAAAATTACCTCCCATATACAGATATGGACTTCTTATAGGTTTTCCTATAATCTATAAGTAGAAAACTAATTCCTGTATTTTTTTCAAAGTTTTAGGTTCAGTAGTTTCGGAGATAAGGGGGGGGGAATGGTCAAGCGTCGTCTATTTTTTTTGAATAACTTGGAAACCATTTATTTTAAAATTACAAAAAAAACACTTTTAAGTTTGTCTTAACAATACCTTTCATTTCATATGTCACACGATGCAGTTTTCAAATATTTTTTTTAAATTTTCCCCTTCCCCCCCAAAAAATTACCTCCCATATACAGATATGGACTTCTTATAGGTTTTCCTATAATCTATAAGTAGAAAACTAATTCCTGAATTTTTTTCAAAGTTTTAGGTTCAGTAGTTTCGGAGATAAGGGGGGGGGAATGGTCAAATTTCGTCTATTTTCTTGAATTACTTGGAAACTATTTATTTTAATTTTACAATAAAAATATATTTAAGATTGTCTCAACAAGACCTTTCATTTGGTATGTCACACGATGCAGTTTTCAAAACTTTTTTTTTAATTTTCCCCTTCCCCCCCAAAAATTACCTCCCATATACAGATACAGACTTCTTATAGGATTTCCTATAATTTATAAGTAGATAACTAATTACTGTATTTTTTTCATAATTTTAAGTTCAGTAGTTTCGGAGATAAGGGGGGAGGGGGAATGGTCAAATTTCGTCTATTTTCTTGAATAACTTGGAAACTATTTATTTTAAAATCACAAAAAAATACATTTATGATTGTCTCAACAAGACATTTCATTTGATATGTCACACGACGCAGTTTTCAAAACTTTTTTTTTTTCATTTTCCCCTTCCCCCCAAAAATTATCTCCCACATACAGATTTCATCTATTCACGTCACACCTCTGTGCTTGGGTCACAGGAATTGATATGTGTACCAAATTTCAACCCAACCGGTCTAGTAGATTCGGAGATAATTGACTGTAAGCGACAGACAGACGGACACACGAGTGATCCTATAAGGGTTCCGTTTTTGTATTCGGACGTACGGAACCCTAAAAATTAAAACCAACTACGACAAAGTGGCATTGGAAAAGGCTGGAACAAATAGCAAA
Source organism: Agrotis exclamationis (assembly GCA_950005045.1). NCBI lineage: Eukaryota > Metazoa > Arthropoda > Insecta > Lepidoptera > Noctuidae > Agrotis > Agrotis exclamationis. Next base: position 19,323,668 of record OX465415.1, on the reverse strand, counting down.
AAGATCTGGAAATATATTAAAGACGTAACGTATAGTACGAAACAGTATGAGTCATCTTCAGGTTTATTACAAGCACACTCGTCTCCGCTGGAATCCGCTAACATAGCAAATAATTTCTTTGTTAATATTGGAAAGCGTCTGGCAGAAAAAAATCAGAATCAATCACAAAACATAACAAGTACACCATCAACATGTAACACTGCTTTAACATCCTTCGCACTGTTAGATACTGATGAGACTGAGGTAGAAAGTCTATAATCATGACCTTGAAAGAAGATTGTGCCGTTGGCTGGGATAACATCTCTAATAAAATTATAAAAAAATTCAAGGACATTTTGGTACCACCTCTAGCCTATATTTTCCGCATTTGTCTGTCTTTGGGTCATTTTCCAGAGTGTCTCAAAAAAGCTGTAATTATACCTATCTATAAATCGGGAGGCAAAGATCAAGTGACCAACTATAGGCCTATTTCTTTGCTGCCTTCCATGTCAAAAATATTAGAAAAAATTATAAATAAAAGATTGTTGAAATATTTGGAAGATAAATCAAAATTATCCAAAGTTATTTAGAAAATCGTTCCCAGTGCGTAAAGATAGGCAATGTTGTCAGCGCTTTTCAAAATAATACATTATATGGTGTTCCCCAAGGAAGTATATTGGGGCCCACTCTATTTTTGATCTACATAAATGATCTTTGCGATTTAAAACTAGAGCACGGCACTATCATAACTTACGCTGATGACACTGCTCTGCTTTTTTCGGCTGACTCAGAAAACGAAGTCTACAATTTTGCGCAACGCGGATTCAATATTGTAAATAAATGGCTTCTAAATAACTCACTAACTCTAAATGCAGACAAGACAAACTTCATTAAGTTTTCGATGCGCAAGCAAATATCCAATATCCCCTCAACATTGCATGCTCATTGTTGCCAAGTGCCTACTGAAAGTCAATGTAATTGTCCCAATATTAAAAAGACTGACAAAATAAAATACCTAGGTATTATAATAGATGAAACCCTTTCCTTTAGATACCACATGGAAGCATTAAATAATAGAATTCGTAAGTTGATATTCGTATTCAAAAAACTACGAATTACTGCAGATGCAAAAATAATTAAGCAAGTATATTTTGCTCTTTGTCAGTCAATTTTGACTTATTGTATTACTGCATGGGGTGGAGCGAGTAAAACACTGTTATTACCCATTGAACGAGCCCAAAGAGCTATTCTCAAGGTGGCTACTTGTCGGCCTTTTCTGTTCCCAACTAACCTCCTGTATAAATCCTGTGAAGTAATAACAGTTCGACAGTTATTTATAATGAGCACTGTACTAAAACAACACGCAGCTCTTCCTTATAGCACTGAATTTACTAATAAGAGACGGAAAGATATAGTTTGTCCTCAAAAAAGTACAAAGCATGCTTTCACAGCCAAATTTTATATGTACCTTGGACCCCTACTTTATAATAGGCTAAATGAAAAAGTAAAAATCTACTCCTTAAACCTCAGTAACTGCAAGAAAATCCTTAAGGAAGCTTTACAATCAATGTCCTATGAAGATACAGAGAAGTTATTACTTGTTCTTAAGTAAAGACTGTTCAAATTATTGTAATTTATTATATTTATAATTAGTTAGCTAAGCTAAGCACCATAATTTTAAACATCTTATATTGTATGCTCTATAAATTATTATGCTTATTATGTGATAATTTAATAAATTAATGTTACCTCTCTTCGCCTGAAACACAGGAATACCTAGTTCAGGCATAGATCATTTCTGAACTGTACATAGATTTAAGAAAAAATGTATTTAACGTATACCTTATATTTTTTGAATAAATTTATTATTATTATTATATAGACAATCTCTGCAAAAAAATCAACAAATCATCCTTCGCTCTTTACAAGCTCTCCAAAATAATCAACAAGGAAGCGATTTTAACGGCCTATCACGGACTGGTGGCACCATTACTGAGATACGGCATTATATTTTGGGGTAATTCGGTAGACAAGGAATTTCTATTTAAAGCTCAAAAGAAGTGCATTAGAGCAATGTGCCAAATAAATAGTACAACTAGCTGTCAACCTTATTTTAAAAATCTAAAAATTCTCACATTGCCTTCCCTATACATTTACGAATCAAGTATTTTTAACCGACTTCAAAAAGGAGGAGGTTATCAATTCGACGGTATGTTTTTTTTTTTTTTTTTTTTGTATATTTGTTACGCGATTACTCCGCCAATTGTGGACCGATTTTAAAAATTATTTTTTTGTTCGAAAGGAGGTACTTCTGAGGTGGTCCCATAGTCACCAAGTTGGGATCTGATGATTGGATCCTGGAGAAATCGAGGGCAACCCTCGAATTTTATAGGCCAACACACCGTTTTTCGCAAATTTTATGAAGTAATTTAAGGACTTGCGTATGGTAATCGTCATCTCATGTAGCTGAGCTGATGATGGAAGGTACAACTCCTTAACAGTAAGGAGTAGGCATCAATTGATTTAGTATTTTTTTTTCATTAAGTATTTCAAAGCACTACAATTTAATAAAGGTCTGGAGTATATCTGATGATGGAGCCGAGAGACAGTCGAGGGAACTCCTCAACGATTCACAGCAGCTATCTTGTGTTTGAGCTTGATTAATTTGTATTGATAAGAACGTTACACCTAGATGAGTTGTAACTGTTATTAGTGGTCTGATTACGAAGACGAAGGACAGTTCAGGGAATTCCTTAATGGTTAACAGTAGCTACCTTGTGTTTGGACTCAATTCATTTATATTGATGAGAACTTTACACCTAGATGGGTTGTAACTGTCATTAGGGTTCTGATGATGAAGACGAAGAACAGTTCATGGAACTCCTCAACGGTTTATAGCAGCTATCTTGTATTTGGACTTAATTCATTTATACTGATGAGAACTTTGCACCCATATGGGTTATTGTTAAATGCAGTATACCTGCCATTTGGTCCCATAAAAAAATCATTTATTTTGGTGTTCTTGCTTATTAGGTACATGGGCGATGTTATAACCGGTGCTACAGATAGTAAAATTCTAGTGCATATGTAAGAAAATAATGTATTTGACAAGAATTTGGGTTGAATATTTAAACTAAAAAGGGTAAAATAAAAACGTTTTTTAAAAAAAATATAACCGACTTCTAAAAAAAAACAAGCACGAAAAAGGGTTAAATAACCTACCAAAAAACTTTTCTTTCGGAAGTCGGTGGCAAAAAAAGTCAATGAAATATAAAAGCAAAGCCAACGACTTCCGAAAGAAAAGTTTTTTGGTAGGTTATTTAACCCTTTTTCGTGCTTGTTTTTTTTTAGAAGTCGGTTATATTTTTGTAAAATCAATTCTAAACTACTATAAAACTGCTGAAAAAAGCTATTATCGAAAATTAAGGGATAAAAAAAGGCTAGAGGTACAAATACCTTATGGTAAAACGGCACTATTAAATAAAAGTATCTTATGCATGACATCTTTAATCTATAATAAATTGCCTGATGACATTAAACAATTACCAATCCACCAGTTTAAAAAGAAACTACATTCATTATTAATAGACAGATGTTATTATTATGTCAAAGATTACTTGTGTGACAAAAATATTGTGTTCCAATGACAAGAGAGGAAAAATAAATATATGTATTAATTAAGTAAATTGTAGTCGAAACATTTAAATTGCTTGTGTCTTTCCACTTTTTAATATTTATGTAAGAATAATTTGCAATGTGTAATAATGAACTATGATTATGACTTAAATGACTTGAAATTGAATTTGTATGTATCTATAATTTGGAATAATTTAATAATGTATCGAGACTAATATGACTAATTGTGTTTTAAATTCTGATTTGTATTTATTATTGTATGCCTTAACGGCGGGACATAGCTGAACTTATTTTAATTATTTAAGACCTGTATTTATAATGCATACCTATAGTCCACAATAAAGAGGATTTGATTTGATTTGATTTGATAGCGTCAAAGTTGTAAATTATCCTAAAAGTCGGCCATTTTTGTTTAAAGGGATATTTGTTTCTTTTAGCAATATCTTCTACACCGTTGTACCTATCGGGACGCGGTTTTGACTCTAGGTAAGAGAATCTTATCTAGATTATTATTAAAGTGTTTTCAGGCTGAAACAAATTTCGGGCCTGAAACTTATCCCCAGGGATAGAGCAAGTGAAGCCGGCCTTTACATTTAAAACCCGGTCTCAATACGACCCCTGGGGGCCGGGTTTTGTTAGGCATTTGACAGCTGGGCGGCCGTTTTGAAAAAATTGTTTTGGCCACAACTCCTGAACCGGTGGAGATAGTTTGATTCTGATTTCAGATTATCACTTGGGAGCACAAAACCTATCCCTCCTCTTGGTTTTAGGAGAATCGGGGCCAAAAATTTTCAGGATCCTGAATTTGGTTTCAACTGAAAGCCGTGGTCGGGCTGAATCAAACAAGCCCAAGCTCGGGTTCTCTACGACACACACAACCGGAGCTATCGCAGGTTGAATATTGGGTTTGACAGTTGCGGCGGCCATCTTGGCAACACTAAAACACCCATAACTCCGGAACGGTGGGTCGTACAGAGCCGGGGTTTTCTCTGTTGGACTTGGCCTGACACCGGCCGACCCTGGGAGTCCCTTTCAGGACTTTTCGGGATAAAAAAATTTCGGACCTGAAAGTCCTCCCATCGGATAGAGCTCACCCGGCCCATCACTTTGAACCCAAGCACGGGGCTTTTCGGCCGAGGGGTTTGAAAGATACAGCAAATATCCCTTTATAGGCGGACAACTGGGAAATTATCCACAAATTTTTGATCAGCTGTATCTCGGGAACCCTCAGGGCTATTGGCGTCGTGTTTGGTGTCATTTTATAGGGCTCGGGGGGATCTGTTGGATGGGAGTAACAAAAAATGACTCTACGTAGAGACGATCTAGTCTCTACATAGAGTCATTTTTTGTTATCTCCACGAAACCGGCGTTTTCGGATCTGAAGAAGCTTTTCTTTTAATATTGACCTCTTTTGACCCCGAGAATTTGACTCGAGAGGACAGATTGTTTTGACACTAGCTAATACTGGCTCTACATAGAGACAAGACCAAAAACTTTGTGTGTTACTTTTAGGAATAATAGTACGGAGGCTTTATTAAACCTTACTTACTTTATTAACCCTACGATCGCGGATAAGCTGTTACTGCCAAGTTCTTCTTGTGCACACGTCTTTATTGTATTTTTATTTGTTGTTGGTTGTTTTTGTTGTTTTTACTCTTATTTTTAAACTTTTTCTTTTACTGTTTTACTTGTTATTTTATTTTATGGTTTGCACACACCCTTTACACTGTGTGCAATCCGTGGCTTTTTCCTTTTTTTTTTTTAATTTTATTTAAGTACTGTGTTTTGACGCACTCCACCGACAATGCTAGCGAGAACGCCGGCGAAACCTTCACAGGATATGGAGTCGCAGAAATCGCCAACAAAGGCGCAAGTGCTCCCGGCGAAAACATCCCCGCCCAAGATCCAGACGATTACGTCTAAAGTAAGGCGCAGTGTCGAGACCCTGGAGGCGGCCACATCTGCGCAGCATAACACTACCCCGTCTACCAGTAAACTGGACGTCCAAATAGAACCTAGAAAAGTCTTGTCCCCGTCCTCCAGCAAAATAGAAGTCCCAGTTCAACCTAGACAATATCTGCCTAGCCGTCTGGCTGAAGCCAAAGCCAGCCTAATAAAGGCGAGAACAAATCTAGGCAACTCGCGTAACACCAGGACTGACATTAAGAACAATGTCATGGAGGCGGTGGAAAAATTATTCCAACTTGTGAAAGACGCGGAAAGTGAGCTGAAAAAACTCAGAAAGACGGGGGAAATAACCATACCAGATGGTCCAATACCTAAGGAAACAATTCCAGAAAAGGCGAGCCAAGAGGAGTCTCTGGTAAGCAACAGCCATAATTATCAGGCAGCTGAAGGAGCAGAGCCGTCTACTTTTAGAAAATGGCAGGAAGATGGATGACCTCAGGGAAAGAGTGGAGCAGCAACACAATCAGGTTATAAACATGAAGACCTACGCGGAGACCACAGCGGCCCGGCCCGCTCTGCATTTGCTGCCGCAAAACACTCTGCACTCGGTAGTCGTTACGTCGCAAGACGAACGTGACACCGGTGACCAGGTGCTGACAAAGGTCAGGGAGGCAGTAAATGCAAAGGAGGGCTGGGTCAGGGTGGAAAGGACCCGGAAAGGCAAGGATCGTAAGATCATTATGAGCTGCAACACCGAGGAAGATAGGAAGAAGGTCAAGCGCAGACTCGAAAAATCGGGGAAAAATCTGGTCGTGGAAGAGATGAAAAACCGCGATCCCCTCCTGAAGCTCTCGGATGTCCTCGCGGTTAACACCGACGAGGAGGTACTCAAAGCTTTCAGGAGGCAGAATCAGGACATCTTCCGCGACCTAAAAGAATGAGAAGATAGACTGGGGATAAAGTTCAGGAGGAAGACACGAAACCCGCACACGAGCCATATAGTGCTCAGTGTATCCCCAGTCGTATGGAAGAGAGCAATTGAGATTGGAGCGGTCTACATTGACCTTCAAAGGATAAGGGTGATGGACCAATCACCCCTGGTGCATTGCTCGCGATGCCTGGGATACGGCCACAGCAAAAAGTACTGCACAGCGCCAGTGGACCTCTGCAGCCACTGCGGAGGACCGCACCTCAAGGCGCAGTGCACAGAATGGCTGTCAGGCGGCGAGCCAACCTGCAGAAACTGCACAGCGGCCAGTCTCACGCGCAACGACCACAACGCCTTTGATCCAAAATGCCCGGTCCGCAGGAAACGGGACGCAATAGCACGGATGTCCGTAGCATATTGCTAAGGTTGTCCCAAGGAATACTCCGGCGTCAAATATAGCAAGACCATACCGGGTGGCCCAAGTTAACCTCCAAAGAAAGGAACTGGCAACCACCGAACTCTTTTTAGAGGCCAGTGAACGTAAGATCGCGTGGGCTCTGATTCAGGAGCCATATGTGGGAGGAGCACGGAGTATGAAGAGCTACCGTGGTGCGAGACTCTACCAGTGCGAGGTTGATGGAAGTGGGAGGGTAAAACATCGTTGTGGTGGGGATCCGGACCAAAGCCTGGGAAATCGTAGTAGTCTCCTATTACTTCGAGCCAGACCAACCCATTGGGCCATACCTGGACCAGTTGACCCAGGTCAAAAGAAAAGTGGCCACCGGTAGGTTGCTTATAGGGGGCGACGCCAACGCGAAGAGTACCTGGTGGGGGCAGCACATCGGAAGATCCTAGGGGAGCAGAGATGCTCGGCACCCTGGACGAGTTAGAGCTTCAGGTACTGAACACTGGCGACACTCCCACCTTTGATACCATCAGAGGGGGGAGGGAGTTGAAGAGCCATGTGGATGTCACAGCATGTTCGCTAGACTTGCTTGACCTGGTGGAAGGCTGGCGGGTCGACACCTGCGCAACGAGCTCGGACCATAACACCATATTTTTTAACGTTAAATTTCAAAGGGACAAGTATAATAAGAACCACTCGAAAGTACAAAACAAAGAAAGCCGATTGGGAAAAATTTAGGGACGTAATTATAAATCTTAAATTAGAAAATAATATTAACTTACAAAACGTAAATAAATTAAATAATAAGAATGAATTAGAAAAAATGATCATAAATTATCAAGATGGAATTGTAAAAGCTTGTGAGAGCGCAATTCCCAAATTAAATATTAAAGTTAAACTCACCGTCCCGTGGTGTTCCGACGAGCTCGCGGCGATGAAGCGGGAAGTCGCTAGGCGGAAGAACCGCATCCGCAATGCCGCACCGGTCCGAAGAGCGATGGTCGTCGACGCGTACCTGAAAGCTAAATAAGAATATGAGTGCAAGGTCAAACAAGCCCAAACCACCAGTTGGAAAGAGTTCTGTGGGAAACAGGACCGCGAAGGAGTATGGGAAGGAATATATAGGACAACGAAGACCACAGGCTCATTAGGGAAGCAGCCAACCGGGTAAACGGTTGGAAGCATGATGAATATCATTACCCACCGTTTACGCCGCTGGAGCTGAAGACAGCCGTGGTGCTTTTTAACCCAAATAAGGCCCCGGAACGGATGGATTCACGTCGGATATCTGCTGTCGAGCAATCCACCAGGACCCGGACACATTCCTTGCCCTTTACAACAAATGCCTAGAACTGGCACATTTCCCGGAAATCTGGAAAGAGGCTACGGTGGTTGTCCTCAGAAAACCGGGCAAGGATAATTATTTGAGCCCCAAGTCCTATAGACCGATAGGTCTACTACCAGTCTTGGGGAAGGTCCTGGAGAGGATGGTAGTAGCGCGAATCAAGTGGCGACTGGTGCCGCGGCTTAGTACTAGCCAGTTTGGCTTTATGCCCCAGAGGAGCACCAAGGACGCCCTCTATACGCTAATAAATCACGTGAAGGACAAGTTGAGGCTGAAGAAGCTAATAAAATTGTCCTGATGTCATTGGATATAGAGGGCGCCTTCGATAGCGCATGGTGGCCAGCTATCAAAGTCAGGCTGGCTGAGGAAAAGTGCCCGGTGAATATCAGGAGGCTAATTGATAGCTATCTCGATGGCAGAAGAGTGAGGGTGAGATATGCCGGGGAGGAATGCACCAAAGAGACAAACAAAGGCTGTGTTCAAGGGTCAATTGGCGGTCCTATTTTTTGGAATGTTCTACTGGATCCACTGCTCCAGGAGTTGGACAAAAGAGGACTATTCGTGCAAGCATTCGCGGATGCCATCGTGCTCGTGGTGGACGGTGACACAGCAAGTGAGGTAACTAGGATAGCCAATGCAGCCCTCGTCCATGTTCCGAGCTGGGGAGTCCGAAATAAGCTGAGGTTTGCACCGCACAAAACCTGTGCGATGGTCATAATCAACAAGCTTAAGTACGACTCTCCAGCCCTGAGCATGGCCGGGGTCGACATTGGCTTAGTTAACAGCATGAAACTGCTAGGGCTCACCATAGACAACAGATTGACCTTCAATGAGCATACGGCGAATATCTGTAAGAAGGCTGCCGAAATTTATAAGCAGCTTTCTCGAGCGGCCAAGGCTAGTTGGGGGTTAAATCAGGAGGTTATCCGCACAATTTATACTGCTACAATAGAGCCCATAGTCACCTACGCGGCTGCTGCCTGGGCTCCCGTTACGAAAAAGTTGGGAATACGGAAGAAGCTTAGCTCTGTCCAGAGAGGCCTCGTCCAGAAGCTCTGCAAGTCTTACCGTGCAGTCTCTCTAAACTCGGCACTGGCACTGTCTGGAATACTACCTCTAGACCTATGCATACAAGAGGCAGCCGCCCTGTATGAAGCAAGGAGAGGGTCATCCCAGTTTGTGCCAGGAGATCGGGAGATTTAATGTATGTTAAGATTTGCAGAAGCCCCTCATCCAGCAAAGCAAATACCTCTGGAGTTCGTGTGCCTAGCTGATCAACAGCAGGTAGACGAAAACAATGTGCAGGCAGTGCGAATCTTCACTGACGGCAGCAAGATTGAGGGGAAGGTCGGAGCCGCATTATTCTTGTGGGATAATGAAGGTGAAATCCAGAACCTCAAACTAAGCCTCGCCGCGTACTGCACAGTCTACCAGGCGGAACTCTTGGCCATTTGTAGAGCGACGGACGTGGTCCTCAAGCGTAAAGAGACGAGCTACGGTTTGTACAACGACTCAATGTCAGCATTGCAGACGCTTACAAACCATGGCTCTCTCCATCCCCTGGCGGTCCGCGCACGAGCCAATTTGGCTCAGGCTTTGGACCAAAGGAAAGATATCTCTTTATTTTGGATCAAAGCACACGCGGATCTAAGTAGTAGGCAATCGCCGATTCGCCACCAATCTGAGCCATACCTAAATATATCTGCAGAATCAAGTGTAGGTAGCGTGGATGCAAATATTACTTGCCGTGGTAAAAGGAAGCGGAGTGATCCAGAAAACCTGTTGTACATGGAAGAATTTAAGGATGAAATATAATGCATAATTAAAGAAATCAAAAAAAAAGAACAAACCTTATTTTACTCAAATGTTGAATCCACTATGTTGGAAATAAAGAACCAGTACAGCAAACTGCAGGACCCCGTTGATTTCACTGCTACTAAATACGATGAGATGCTCAATAAAATGCAGGAATATGAAGTTGAGATGAAGGAAAATCGGGACTTTATAAGTAGATTTGAGGAAAGGGTGGATAACTTTTTTTTTTTTTGCGTGGTAAAATCATCAAATGAGTCCTTCCACCCCGGGCAGGGTGGGAGGGACTGTCAGACTTGTACTGACTAAAATCCACGGTGTCCTTCGATAGCCCTTTATGTTCCAGGGTCACGGTAATGAGATGAGTCCCGCGACCCCGGCAGGCTTTGGCCCTCTAGAGAGGGGGCCCCGTTATTATGCTGACGCTCTTTTAGGCGCGCGTGGAACACAACGCGCCGTCGACCCGGGCATGGTCCATAGTCGGGCAGCGAGTTGCCCTTTACTCGCCGCCCGCAGGGTGGATAACTTGGAAGAACAATCAAAACTAACCAGTCTAGAGATAAAAAATATTCCGAAAACGGCGCAAGAATCAAAACTTGATCTAGCCAATATCGTCAGAAACATCGGTAACGTACTTGACACCACACAGTCATCCAATCCGATATTAAGGACGTATATAGAATAAACTCGGCCAATTTCATTTCATTATTATATAATAGTGGATTTCACTACATTCATGCTTAAATCAAGATTGCTACAATCAGTCAAGACTTTTAACCCTTAATTCGGCAAGAGCAAAAATTAGCGAAATTTTGTTTTTTTTTTGTTTATTTTTGTCATCCTTAGATATTCCTGAAACCAGGAAAAATAATGAAAAAAATCTAGTATATCTAGATTTTCAGTAAATGCATGTCCAGTATACTGGACATTGCCAGGTTCTCTGAAAAGTAACAAAAAATATTGGTGTCCAGTATAGTGCCCATTGTCGAATTAAAGATATATTTTTTAATTTTATAGAAACTCTTTTTTATGCAAATTTACTGTTTAATGTATAATGTTCGATGCGTTTTGGCTTACTAAGTCATGCTTAATCCGCCCTTTTTTTTTTTTTTTGCGTGGTAAAATCATCAAATGAGTCCTCCCGCCCAGGGTGGGGCGGGAGGGATTGTCAGACTTGTACTGACTAAAATCCACGGTGTTCCTTCAATAGCCCTTTATGTACCAGGGTCACGGTTACCGAGTGAGACAATCCCGCGACCCCGGCAGGCTCCGGCCCTCTTAGGGGGGCCCGTCAGTTTGCGGCGGCTGGGTCGTGAGGTGGACGCTGTCCTCTCCCTCACGCGTTCCGCCTCCTCCTTTGCTAGCATTACTGCTTCGCAGAAGGAGGCGACCGCTTCCCATTCCGTCTCGCCCCGCAGCATGGCCTCGACCAATGCTGGGCGCGAGAGGTCGCCGCCTATCGCCTCCGTGAGAACACGGCGGTGCTCTGCCCAAGCGGGGCAGTCCTGCACCGTATGCTCCACCGTGTCCTCCGGCCGATCCTCGCAGTAGTGACACCCAGGCGTTTCTTCCTTGCCTATACGACACAGGAACCTCCCGAAACATCCGTGTCCGGTGAGGACCTGCGTCAGGCGGAAGGTGAGGACGCCGTGACGCCTCTCCAGCCACTCCTCAAAGAGGGGTCTTACCGCCGCGATTGCGGCGTGCCCGATGCTTAATCCGCCCTAAAGTAAAGAAGTGTCGTAAAGGCTCACCTTTGAAGAATGATCCCTCTTTTCAACGGTTTTTTTTTTTCGTTAGGAATGTTAAAGAAGGCAAAAAGGCTTCGCATTTCAGGAAAACATGGATCTGTCTTTGAGTTCTGTTCATCTCTAGCGTATTCATGTAAGAAAGTTGACAGTAGTAAGGGGAGAAGCGAATTTGGGCTTCACACAATTTCAGAATATATCTTAGCAAGTTCATATGAGGAGTTGTTATCTAAGATTCACTGTGCCCTTCGATCCACTGGAAGGTGGTCCGTCGAGGACAGGGTTTTAGGATAAGATTGCTGTTAGTTTCGTTGATTTTTAGAGCTTTGATATGGCTGTGCCCTCAAATAGAAAACCGCATACCATAGTATTGCATTCACAGTGGCCTGACAGCTATTGAGGCAGTAAGACAGAATGAGAGACAGTAAAAGCAACTCACTCATACTGGAAGGTCGATATGTAAGCACCTAACAGCAGATATGTCAAAGATGCTGTTAAATCATATTGGTTTTTGAGAGTCCTGTGTAGGTGCGTACTAAGTTCATTATTTATTGGTTCAATTTCTGCTCCCTTTTGTTTTATATCGTAATTTTTATTGAAAATTATTCTTTTTGGTATCCGTATATAGCAAGCAACCAATAAGTGGTGGAATCTCTATCGGCTGATTCAGTATACAGGTGTAGGTTTTGCCCAGTGGGTCTAGGTGCATAAGTATGATAGCAGCTTATTTTGCTTCCTGATAAGAGAATAGGCCAACAGGTATTATTTTAAGTATATTAAGTATTGCTATAGTTGGCATGGTAGTCATGTAGCCATTTGTTGCAGGGAAGACCAGTTTTTAGAACCCATGGAGCCATAAAACTGTCTGCAGGAGTGCCATCCCTTGTTCACGCGCGCTTAATTGCCACTTATTTTGACGCGTGTTGAGTTTTTTTGAACACTTTTAAGATAAATAAATGTGAGTTATCATGAAATTAAGAGTTACACACATAACATGGACGTAATTACATAATATCATATCGAAATGAAATGTCCGCATCATTGGCAATGTCCAGTATACTGGACATAACTAAACCATACTAAGTTACTGCAAACCTCGCCTCCTTCTGCGAAGCAGTCATGCTCGCGAAGGAGGAGGCGGGCCGCGTGAGGGAGAGGACAATGTCCTCCCTCCGCCCCACCCGCAGTGGTGGACACCCACGGCGACGGACGTCGCAAGACGATCTCCGGCCACCGTAGGCGCGGGCATGCGGGCGGCGAGTAAAGGGCAACTCGCTGCCCGACCATGGACCATGCCCGGGTCGACGGCGCGTTGTGTTCCACGCGCGCCTCAAAGAGCGTCAGCAAGATGACGGGGCCCCCCTCTAGAGGGCCAAAGCCTGCCGGGGTCGCGGGACTTATCTCATTACCGTGACCCCGGAATATAAAGGGCTATTGAAGGACACCGTGGATTTTAGTCAGTACAAGTCTGACAGTCCCTCCCGCCCTGCCCGGGGTGGGAGGACTCATTTTTGATGATTTTACCACGATAAAAAAAAAAAAAAAAAAAGTTACTGCAAACCTGGCAATGGGAAGTATACTGGACATGCAAGTTTAACAAAGAATACTGCAAAATCTATGATATTTACAATGCTCGCGGTGTGTGTATACGTTTGTAAAAACCATCTGAAACGTATAAATAAAAAAGCATTGCTTATTTTTGAACAAAAAAATCGGGTTATCAAGAGCGGGTAAACCTCGTTCGTCCTGCCTGTCATTGCGGAGACTACTGCCTGACCGGGTGCAGGTGTCCATTGACAGCTATTTTTTGGGTAATAATACAGATTATAAGCAACCTATCTGATAAAAAAAATCTTAAATATGGTTTAAAATAAATGCATCAGATTTTTTCAAAGTCGATGTCCAGTATACTTCCCCGTGTCGAATTAAGGGCAAAAACAATGTAAATAACAAACCTAACACAACGCATCTTCCTCTTCCCTCTCGGCGGTAGTACGGAGTGAACGTGTTTTTTGTTGTGACACAGTATAATTAAATTTTAATATTTATTTTATCGGGTGGCTGCTTATATGAACTCGGATCCTCCTGTTCTATCTTGTGGGAGAATCCATTAAGTGCCGCAGCCATATTGGATTGTGTCGGACCTCTCGCTCTTGCAAGCCCAGGGACCGACGAGAGGATCGCCGAAGAAATCGCCTTGAGCTGAGTTGAAAAATTTATATTTTAAAACTCAGAAAAAGTGAAGCAGCCGCTGAGATTTGAACCCGGGCCATCGCCGCGCATCTAGTCTACGCTTGTAGCCGCAGCGCCGAGTGAACGTGTGCGTCAGCGCTCGAAATTACTGTGTAGTCTACGAGTGTCAAACTACGTCATTGCAAGTCAGCTACGCGCTTGCTCAGTTTGAGTGCTACGGTGCTACGACCACTGGATTTATCTGCTACGCAGAGTATTTATAACACGAACGCTAAAACTGTGATCTACTGTGCCGCATAAATAAACATCAACGGCGGTGATTTGTCAGCTTTGTCTTGAGTTATTGTGATAAAACATTTACACATAATTATAAAGCGGTGTTATGAGTTCACCAATGAATAAGTCGGCCTCGGAATCGGAGATCAGCCTGATGGGAAATGATGATAAAAGGACGCCACCTAATTTTGTATTCCAAAGGGTTAAGAGAAGCCGTGAAGAAATTTCTATTGGAGAACAGCTGGAAGATTTTAAGAAAGAAATAAAAGATATGATGGCTCTCTTTCTTGCTCAACAGGGAAAAGAGACCCAACAAGTTTCTGCAACTTTGAAAGAAATACAAAAAACTAACTCAAACATAGAAAATACGATCACTCACCTAATAGCACAAAATCAAGATCTAGAAAAGAAAATGTCTCAGCTGGAAAAGCAGGCCAAGGAGGACCGGCAGTACATCACACTCTTGGAGAATAAAATAGAGGAAATAGAAACGGGAAGTCGTAAAGCAATCTTCGTGATAAAAAACGTGCCGAAACTAGCTGGGAAACCAAAGAAGAACTTCTTGATTTGGTTATAAAACTTTCCAAGAGCATTGAATGTTCTTTTTTTATTTTTTTTATTATCTACTATAAATTTAGGGGCTTTTGGTCACAGTACGACCACGCCAGCCCCATCATAACCTAATACAAGATTTTTAACGCTATACCGACATAAAAACCTTATACACCGTGACTTTTTAGTCGTCTTACAACGGCAGCCCAGTTCATGTATCCAATGACTAGAACACGTTTATAATAAAAAAATAGGTATTTGAGAGATTTGAAAAATTTTTAAATAAAATTTTAATTCATTATTATGACGCAAGGAGTAGTTAAAAACACCCGTGTCTCATAGAAAATGGAGATGGAATGATCTGCCTGACTATTGCACTGGGTAGGTATACTCTACAGCTTGATACGTAAACATTTTCATATTTCTAATGTACCTATTTATTAATAATAAAAATTATTTTTAACGATTAAAAAAAAAAACTAAACTCGCCTAGATGTATTTTAGGTCGGGGACATTACGTGGACCACTTTTGTAAGACGACTAAAAAGTCACGGTGTATACTATTTTGTAGAGTAAAATAGCTGCATTTGAAACAGGCTCTGATAATATACTTTGAACAAAACCAACATCGATCAAATTAATTTTAAAGTTATTCATCAGAACCTCTCTAGCAGCTCGTGTCCTGACGCATTCCACCAACAAGTGATGGACGTCCTCCATCACATCACATTGTGCACAGTTTGGACTGTCACTTTTCCCCATTAAGTGCCGAAACTTGTTGAGTGGAACGTGTCCCGACCGAAGTCTATGCGCTATTATAACAAATTTTCTATTTAGCTTAATATTGACAAACCAAGGAATACGAGGAGGTTCACATTGCAATGTCTTGTACCAAATTCCCTTTTTAACCGACTTCCAAAAGGAGGAGGTTCTCAATTCGGATGTTTATATATGTAATGAAATGACATTTCATTGATTTGAATTTACCGCGCTCCGCGCCCTTATAAGTAGTCTGTGGAATGGCGGATGATGGTCAGAATATCCTGTGCAAATTATTGTTTCAAGAAAACGTAAAGAGAGACAAAATAAAAGGATATAATTGAGGAGGCGATATTAGTGAACTTTAAATGTCGTTTCTTTGTATTTTCAGGTGAGATTGAGTAGTTATCGTAGATAAACCATTACTGTTGTAATATTGTAGGAATGTGTTAAATAAAACAAATCTTTGTATTTTCAGAGAAACAATTTGTGGTTTATTTTGAAAATCCTCAATAATATATCTTATAAAACGACATTTTCGTTAACTAAAAGAAGATGAATCGGTTGTTATTCGAGTTTACGATAATTGCCGCAAAGGATGGCAAATCTAATGTGTTAGCCATAACCTCAATATCTACAGAAGAAGGAAAATGTTATGTCTTGCCTGATGAATTGAAGCCGGTGAGTCATCATAAATATATTGTTGAATTGGACACTTTCTCAAAAATAAAAAATAGCTTAAAGAAAAGGCATCAAAGTAGAAAAATATGGATAAAACTGGATGAACATCTAAAGAAAACATATATGGATGAGGAAGGTAATATGCAATTTTTAGATCAATATTTAGAAGAAATAAACACGGAACAACCAGCAGACAGAGACGACAGTTTACAAAATATCCTGGAGAAAATAATAGAATCCACAACTAAGAAAGAAAATCAACATAACCTAAAACATATTTCAGAGAAATTTATTATTGAAAAATTCACAACCAAGAATCCTAATGCAATACAATGGATAGAGAATTTTGAAAAAGAGTGTGAGCGCTTTAATATAACAAAAGATGAAACAAAAATAGACATACTGAGGTTATTTTTAGAAAAATCTTGCTTGGATTGGTATAGCTCAATGATGATAAAACTAACAGTAAACTCTCAATGGAATGAATGGAAAGACAAATTCCTTGAAACTTTTAAAAACCGAGGATGGGACATAGTCACAACTGCTTTCTCATTCAAATATAAAGAAGGACTATTAATTGATTATGCTATAAAAAAAGAACGGCTTATATTAGATACAAACAAATCGATAGATCCCAAAACAATGATAGATCTCATCGCAACAGGTTTACCTGGATTTATCTTGAATAAGTTAAACAGAGACGAACTCAAAAATACTACTGATTTGTTCAATGAGATAAGAAAATATGAAGGTATGATGCACAAGAAATATTCAACTATTATAAAAAGTAATACATTTTCTTATAAAAATAAAACTAATGAGAAGAAGCCATGTAAGACCTGTGAATCATTGGACAAAGGAATTAAATACCATCCGGAGGAGTCATGTTGGTTCAAGAAAAACAAAAATGAATCTGAAAAGGTGTTCAAAGCCAAAAACGTAAATAATAACTCCATTATTGAAGTAGATATGAACACTGAGAAAAAAAACGAGTAAGTACACCATTAATCAAAATCAAGCTTTTATTAGAAAATAAACTAGAAGTGAATGGCATTTATGACTCGGGCTCACAGATCTCTTTAATAAATTCAAGACTGATTAAAGTAAAAAAAAAAAAAAAAAGCCAATGTGAATTTAGTACATATGAAAACGGTTAATGGTGTGAAAAAGACAGATGGCTTGATAACAATAAAAATAAAAATCTTTGATTTAGAAGAAGAAGTGGATGTATACATAATAGAAAATGAAAATTTTGATGATTTTATAATCGGATTAGATATGATAAAGAAATTCAAATTAACCCAAAATGAGAACTTGCAAATAGAACAAAAGAAAATAACAAATAAAATAGACATGACGTCTAAAGATAACAGAAATGAAGATAATAATATAAAAACATATGCAATAAATTACAATGAACACATAGAAACAGAAGAATTTGTATGTAAGACAGACCATTTAGATAATGAAAAGAAAATTGAAATAGAAGAAATCATAAAGGAATATAAAACAATGTTTGCTAAGGACAAGTTTGATATAGGATCAGTTAAAGACTATGAAGCTCACATAGATTTACTAGTAAATAGATACTGTAGTAAAAGACCATACAGATGCACGATAGAAGATAAATTGGAAATTGAAGAGCAAATATCTATGTTACTAAAAAATAATTTAATAGAAGAGTCTTACAGTCCTTTTGCTGCACCAGTGACATTGGCATTTAAAAAAGGTGAAAATAGAAAATCTCGCTTATGTGTAGATTTCAGAGAACTAAACAAAATTGTTGTTCCACAAGCACAACCATTTCCATTAATAGATGATTTGATTATTAAAACTAGAAATTGTAAGTATTTTACTACACTAGATATAAATTCTGCATTTTGGGCCATACCACTACGGGTGGAAGATAGAAATAAGACAGGATTTGTCACACAAGATGGCCACTTTCAGTGGACCTGCCTTCCTTTTGGCTTGAAAACATCTCCAGCAATTTTTCAGAGAATTTTAAGCAATATTCTAAGAAAGCACAATCTCACAGGATACTCCGTTAACTATATTGATGATGTTTTGATATATTCATCCACCTTTGAAGAACACATAAGACACATAAAAAATGTATTAGAAGCAATACAAAAAGAAGGCTTTAGATTGAAATTTAAAAAATGCATGTTTGCTTCAGACTCAGTAAAGTATCTTGGTCATGTAATTCAGAACAATTCGGTAAGACCACTAAAAGACAACTTGATTTCAATAAGACATTTTCCAACTCCGAAGACGCAAAAGAATATCAGACAATTTTTGGGAAAAATCAACTTCTATCACGAATACATACCAAGAAGCGCAATTATCTTGGACCCATTACATAAATTATTAAGAAAAAACGAAAAGTTTGTGTGGACAGAGAAGTGTGAAGAATCATTTAATCAAATAAAAAAATATTTATGTTCTCAACCGGTGTTGGAAATATATGACAAAGACTTGCCAATAAAAATTTTTACAGATGCATCCTTAGAGGGCATCGGAGCAATATTAAAACAAACACAATTGGATGGTAAAGACAAACCAGTGGCATATTTCTCAAAAAAACTGAATGAATCTCAAAAACGGAAAAAGGCTATATACTTGGAATGTCTTGCTATGAAAGAAGCCAGTAAATACTGGCAGCACTGGCTCATTGGAAAACAATTCACTATTTACTCAGACCACAAACCTCTAGAGAACATGAACATTAAATGCAGGACAGACGAAGAATTGGGTGAACTCACATACTACCTGTCTCAATATGACTTTACAGTAAAATATATACCTGGTAAAGAAAATGTAGAAGCAGACTGTTTGAGCCGAAATCCTGTGTTAGAACCAGAAGACAACAAAGAGGAACTATTGAAAATAGTCAATTTGATACAAATAAAAGATATAGTTGAAGATCAAGAAAAAAATGAAACAATAAAAGAAAAGAAACAAGATCTAATACATAAAAATAAAATCTATTATAAAAAAATAAAGAAACATGAGAAGATTATCCTCTCAGAAGAATTTAGTAAAAAACTTATAAAAAAGGTGCATGAAGATTTATGTCATATTGGGATCAGACAATTGCAGAAAAAAATTAGTCCAATATATACAGCTAAAAACCTAACAAAGAATATCATAAAGATTTGTAAAACATGTGAAATATGTATAAAAAATAAAACAAGAAGCCAAGGAAAATTTGGATTGATGTCACAACTGGGACCAGCAACAAAACCATTTGAGATAATGTCAATGGACACTATTGGTGGCTTTGGTGGATCTAGGTCAACAAAAAAATACCTACACCTTTTAGTAGACCATTACACTAGATATGCATATATTGCAACTTCAAAAACTCAAAATGCAAGTGACTTTATAAATCTAACAAAGAATGTACTAGAAACAGATGAGATTGGAATAATTCTGACAGATCAATATCCAGGCATCAATTCAAGAGAATTTAAACAACATCTACAAGAGAATAATATTAAATTAATTTTTACAGCTGTGAATACACCTTTCTCGAACGGCTTGAACGAACGATTAAACCAAACAATAGTTAATAAAATAAGATGCAAAATAAATGAGAAAAATAATAAGAGAGCATGGACGACAGTGGCAAGAGAATGCATAGAGAAATATAATGAAACAGAACACTCCGTTACAGGTTTTGCACCAAAATATTTACTGGATGGTACAAACGTCAGCTTACTACCAAATGAATTAAAAACAATAGAAAAGGAAGACAAGTGGATTGCGGATAAGAGATTGGCATTAGAGAACACAATAAAATCCCACAAATACAACAAGAGAATATTTGATAGAAATAGAAAAATGCAAGAGTTTAATATAGGAGACAGTGTGTATGTCGAAAATGGAAATAGACTGAATAGAAAGAAGTTAGACGAATTAAAAATAGGCCCTTTCAAGATAGTCGAGAAAATATCGAACTCCATTTATAGGATCGACACCGGAACCAGAAAAACAGAATCAACCTTATTCCACATAACAAAATTGCAACCGGTCACAATAGATGTTGAAGAAGATGAATTAGAAGAAAACGAATATGAAGATAAATAATAGGTACAGCTTAAAGATATATTATTTAGAATTTTCTCTCTTGGGGGGGGAGATGTAATGAAATGACATTTCATTGATTTGAATTTACCGCGCTCCGCGCCCTTATAAGTAGTCTGTGGAATGGCGGATGATGGTCAGAATATCCTGTGCAAATTATTGTTTCAAGAAAACGTAAAGAGAGACAAAATAAAAGGATATAATTGAGGAGGCGATATTAGTGAACTTTAAATGTCGTTTCTTTGTATTTTCAGGTGAGATTGAGTAATTATCGTAGATAAACCATTACTGTTGTAATATTGTAGGAATGTGTTAAATAAAACAAATCTTTGTATTTTCAGAGAAACAATTTGTGGTTTATTTTGAAAATCCTCAATAATATATCTTATAAAATAATAATGTCGTGAATAGCAATATTGTTTTTAATAAAAGTAGCTCAATTGATTAGTGTAGTAGTGGGGCAAACGCTGTGACGTTATGTTGTAATGGCGGCACGTGGGCAGAGTCGTTTTGGGAAGTGGGGATTGTCGAACGCTCAGTTTGCATCGAGACTCGGACCAAGTCACTTCTCCAAACCGAAACTGTCGGTTTGCCTAACTAAAATATTATCAAATAATATTGTGAATTAAGTGATTGTGAACAAAAGTGAGGTTATATTAACGTATCGTGTTATTCGTGCTACACTTCAACGACACCTACGAAATGGATTCTTCACCACCGAACCGAGATGATGACGTCCTATCGCTCCGCGCCGTCGCTGACGTCGTCATCAGAAGTGGGATCTGGACCACGACGACCCACGTGTTCGAAATAAAGACGCCATCGACGAAAAATGGATGCGTTTGTTGAAACAACAGAACCGCAATTTTCTGACACTGATTCAAGCCGTGAAAAAATCTACTACGTCGTCACATGGCTTTCGTTTACCGGATTTCAATCCTGAGAAACAAGATGTGGATGCACGTGCTTGAATGACGACTGCAGAGATGTGCTTGATGGACCGGGACCAGCGTGGCGCCCCGCTTATGGTCGCTATAAGCCGTGCGCTGTGCAAGCAGTGGTGGCGGCAGTGGCAGCGGACCAGTTGACCAGTTGGCACGGCGCGACGCGACGCGTCGATGTCTGAGTTGTTCAACCACCATCAGGCAGGATACAACACAGTGGGATATCCAGGCACGTGGCCAGCTACAACAAGAGCTGCAAGCGGTTTCTTTTATGAAGAAAAGCTACCTAGCGATGACCGCGATGCCCCTGAAAAGTGCTGTGAAGCCTCTGAAGTGTTTTACCTGCCGCGGCGCAGTGAGAGGAGCAGCGCCGACTCCGGGTCATCAAGGCCTGTTAATGAAAAGAGGTTTGACCTGTGCATCCTGAACGCGTCGACTGGGACCCTATCCGGTGAGCAATTTTCATTTCGTTACGACTCTGGTGCCGAGTGTTCTTTAATTAAAGAATCTGTAGCCTGTAAATTTGAAGGAAAGTGGATTGATGAGACTGTGACTATGACTGGGATAGGGCAGACTTCCGTTACCTCTATGATACAGATTTTGGATTTGGTAGAGATCCATGACATTAGTATTGAAATTGGTTTCCATGTATTGCTTAATCATTTTCTACGTTATACTTTTATGATTGGACGTGAGATTGGAAACATGGTTTGACTGTTCAAATGACTACTGACCGCATTAAGATCTTTAGGTATCCTTTTATTGCTTCTTGTGAGGTTGAGCGAGTAATGAGCACGCTCAGAAAACATGCTCACTGCTGAGGAGACAAACAATCGTTCGTGGCAAGATACGTTGCCCGACGTTCAGCTTGCTCTCAACTGCGCTGTAAGTAGAGTCACGAAAGCTAGTCCTCTTGAGCTGCTGATCGGTGAGGCTGCTAGACCCATTAATATTATGACTGCAAATGATGAAGAGCCTCATGTTGACATCGTTGAGGTTCATTTATGGCCTACGGGAAGCGGAAGAAATATTTCTAGACATTCTCAAGAAACAAGAAAATCAGTCCTGTGTCGCTCTTGTACGAGTGCATGAAGATTTTCTCCGAGCAGGTAAGCTGACGGTATAACGTGTGCCCATGGTGAGTGAGGATTCTCTTCAAGGTTTACGAGAGCCATGCTGTCTTCAACGTGTAAATTTAAGGGTATCTGGTAAGAGTTTCTTTACCTATGTTACTTCAACAATAAGAACGTAACCAAACTGAATCGATCGCGGATCATTGAGAGTATTATTAAAGACCTAAGCGTGCACTTGATGGATTGCGGAGGATTCCTGAGGGTCAAGTACCATTTTGAAGTAGAAGATGTTGACTTGGATGATAGTGTGGAATCTTAGTCGGCTGGTCAGACCATACCAGTAGCCATTTCGTAGCCGTAATCCGTATCTTATTGACATCCCGGTGTCCATGGAGGCGCGGTGTGCGGATGGCACTGGCGGAGGTCGCGTATTGTGCGTTCATGGTGAACGGTGTGAAACAAACAGAGGTTTGTTGGTGGGGCTAGTGTTAGCCATAGGCCACGAATTTGATTCCTGCTTTTTGATGATTAGTTTCTTGCATTGTAATGATACAATTGCAAAGGTACTTGGTTGCTCTGGGGTTTTCGGTCAGTCTTAATTGTGTTATGTTTAGTGTTTGAACTTAAACTTTATTTGGCTTAAATTTATTTTGATTTTCAGCGTTGCGTCAGGATTGACCGAACGGTGTGTACAAGTTACTTTTTTCTACTTTTTTAAGAAGAGGAAGTTGGCTGAAAATGGAGAAAGCTTCTGCCTATGACAAGAAACCTTTTGACTCTACAAAGGCCAAGTTACAATCTTGACTATTTAAAATAGTAGAATTACTTAGATGGTGATCGTTACCTACTGAAATCTTTAACTGATAATAGAACTTATAAGTACGACCACGATCGCGTCCGAAAAATTCCTCCAAGTAGTCTACCTGATGGGTTAGATTTGGTTGATGTAGAAGATGGTGAGGAGAGTGCCTCCACCAGTAAAAAGAACACATACCATAGGTTTTTGGTCGCGGTGCTCGCACTAGTCTGTAGTCGTAACTGCAACTCACTGTGGAGTTGTTCAGAGCGCGATGGGCAGCTAGTGGTGTACCATAGTTTTTGGTCGCGGTGCACGCACTGGTCTGTAGTCGTAACTGCAACTCACTGTGGAGTTGTTCAGAGCGCGATGGGCAGCTAGTGGTGCGGCGGGGACTAATAGAGTTTTGAAGGACAATATTTGTATGGTCATGTTATGACCTCAGAGTCGCGGACTCGATGAAGTGTTAGTCGTATCACATGAGGTGATGACGATACTGGTACCAATTATGTATTGACACTGGCTGCTTGTAGCAGCCGGGCCATGAGTGGTGTGTTTTCTTTTTTGAGATTTGATAATTTATGAGACTTGGAGAAACCTTTGTGTTTAAGTTTTTAAAATGATTCTGAAGTTTTTGATTTGAGTGTAGCTATTGTGATAAGTGATAACGCGTTACGGTCAGGTTGGCCGAGCTTTCAAAAATGCTTCAAAGTTGGTTTTCATGTTACAGATGCACACGAGGACGTGTGACTCGTCGGGATGGCCGTGTCGTGAATAGCAATATTGTTTTTAATAAAAGTAGCTCAATTGATTAGTGTAGTAGTGGGGCAAACGCTGTGACGTTATGTTGTAATGGCGGCACGTGGGCAGAGTCGTTTTGGGAAGTGGGGATTGTCGAACGCTCAGTTTGCATCGAGACTCGGACCAAGTCACTTCTCCAAACCGAAACTGTCGGTTTGCCTAACTAAAATATTATCAAATAATATTGTGAATTAAGTGATTGTGAACAAAAGTGAGGTTATATTAACGTATCGTGTTATTCGTGCTACACTTCAACGACACCTACGAAATGGATTCTTCACCACCGAATCGAGATGATGACGTCCTATCGCTCCGCGCCGTCGCTGACGTCGTCATATATATATATATATTTTTTTTTATGTTTGTTCGGGCATAACTCCGTCGTTTACCAACCGATTTGAAAAATTCTTTTTTTGTTGGAAAGGGTATACTTCCCGAATGGTCCCATTAAAATTTTATCGAAATTGGACCAGCACTTTTTGAAAAATCAACAAAAACCTAAAAAGTTTTCAACATTGTCTACACCGATTACTCCGAGGTTTCTGGTCCGATTTCGATGATTTTTTTTTTGTCCGATACAGTATATCTGCCCTTAGGTCCTATAAATTTTTCATTTAGTTTGGTGCTGTAGTTTTCATTTTTAGCTCATTGTGTAAGAGTACATACATGGACGATGTTATAACCGGTGCTACGGTTACAATATTTTAGTGTATATGTAAGAAAATTGTGTATTTGACAATAATTTTGGTTGAATATTGAAACTAAAAAGGATAAAATAAAAAACTTTTTCAAGAAAAAATGTAACCGACTTCCCACAAAAAAGTTCAAAATAACCTAAAAAAAACTTTTCTTTCGAAAGTCGGTGACAAAAAGTCAATGAAATAAAAAGAAAGTCACCGATTTTCAAAACAAAAGTTTTTTTAGGTTATTTTGAACTTTTTTGTGGGAAGTCGGTTACATTTTTTCTTGAAAAAGTTTTTTATCTAATGACATTTTATTAAAATATTCTTTCCAATTATTAGAGCACTCAATTTTGTATTTTGGCAGATGTTCAAAGTAGCTCGGAGTAATGTTCAGCTCAATACCGTCCACAACAGAAGTCTTTGCTAATTGGTCAACCTCCTCGTTCCCCCGTAGACCCACATGAGACGGAACCCATTGCAAGTAGTATATTATTGGGCATTCTACCCCACCTGCCGTTCCTACGGCTCACTCCGTTCGCCTTCGTCACTGGTGGGGTAGAATGCCCAATAATATAAATGAACACAGCGCAGTAAAATGTTGGTTCGGCGCCTATTCCACCCAATGAACGGCTTGTTTCGTTCGTCTTCATCGCTTTCGGTTGTTAGACAGCTATACAACCATAATAGAAGATTTTTTGATCCATCGGGTTAGCGACAATGAGTTATAAATGTCGATGTAGTACATTAATTAACTCATTATTGATATAACCGTTTCACGCACTCGTCATGAAATTTGTAAAACAACCACACTCGTTACATCTAGACAAACTTTCTGTTCATTCTCAGGAAACTGGTTTTCGCCATGGAGAACTATTACCTAAATCTATACGATGCATCATTTGCGGGCCGTCAAATTGTGGAAAAACGAATTTATTAATTGGTCTTCTTATACACGAGAATGGTTTAAGATTTCAAAATGTTTATGTTTATTCGAAAACCTTGCAACAACCCAAGTATATTTTTTTAGAAAAAGTCTTGCAACGTGTACCAGACATTTCATTTCAGAAATATCATGAAAATGAGCAAGTGCTGAGTGTTCAAACCGCAAAACCAAATTCTGTAATTGTATTTGATGATGTTGCTTGTGAAAATCAAAGTAGTATGCGTGATTATTTTGCTATGGGGAGACACAAGTTCATCGATTGTTTTTATCTAAATCAGTCGTATAGTGTAAAGAATATCAGTTCTGCTCAAGCTACCTATCAAATAAGACCTCTATCTAAGAAGATAGGAAAAAAGAAGAAAATAAAATTAACAAAAGACAATAAAGCATTTCTTAGAGCGATCGGATTGTTAAAATGAATATCTTAGACGTTTTATCAGCTCCGACCTTTGATAATACTATAGAAGGAATCGAATTTCATTCCTACAAACCCTATGTAACGAGTTTCAACAGGAACGATGAAATCCGCATACCCATCAATCAACAGGACTTATACATATTACCATCAGCTAGCACCCTATATTTGGAAGGAACTGTAATCGTAAGCAAAAAAGATTCGAAGGACAAAGCCACTAGTGTTAATTTCACGAACAATGCTCTACTCTACTTGTTCCAAGACATTAGGTATGAGTTAAATGGAGTGGAGATTGATAAAATAAAAAATGCTGGTATAACAACAACCATGAAATCACTAATTTCAATGAACGAAAGTGAATCAAAAACGTCTAATGCTTGGGGGTGGAATATTGATGGCATAAAAAATATTGACGGAGGAAGATTTTCAGCTTTTATACCACTTCGTAACCTCCTTGGTTTTGCCGAAGATTTTAAAAAAGTTGTAATAAATAGTAGACATGAACTGATATTGTTACGAAGTAATACTAATTTGAACGCTGTAAAACTTAATACTGGCGAAGTAGTAGATGGTGTTCAGATCAACAAAATCATTTGGCGCGTACCGCATGTTAAAGTATCAGACAAAGAAAAAATTGGTTTGTTAAAAGTATTAGAAAAAGATCGTCCACTTCAAATGATATACAGAAATTGGGATTTGTACGAATATCCAGCTTTACCTAAAACTACAAAACATACCTGGTCTATCAAAACTTTATCTCAAATAGAAAAACCAAGATACATTATTATCGGACTACAAACAAATAGGAAAAGCAATGCAAGTTCGGACATGTCTCAATTCGATCACTGTCATGTTCGAAACGTTAGAGTATATCTCAATTCAACTTATTTTCCGTATGAAAATTTAAATGTGAGTTTTGCTAATAACAGAATCGCTTTATTATACGAGCAATACACCAGATTTCAACAGTCGTATTACGGACGTCGTCCGGAGCCCATATTAAGCGAAAAACAGTTTAGAGATTTAGCACCGCTGTTTGTCATTGATTGCTCTAGACAAGCGGATAATCGAAAGACAGGTCCGGTTGTAGATGTGAGAGTTGAAATTGAGAGTGATTCAGAGATACCAGATCAAACTTCAGCATACTGTCTCATTCTGAACGATTGCATTGTTGAATACAAACCATTAAGTAACACTGTTAAGAAGATATCATGAAGGCGGATACTATTATAGTGGAACTCCAAGGATTTAAAGATTCTATAAATAATTTTATGGTCAAAGAATTGACCATTGCGAGTCAGGATCATACACAGACGTTCTTGGTAAAACCACCATATTCATTCCATTACCTAACACAAGAAGAAAAAAAACAGGTGAGGTGGCTAGAAAGAAATCGAGGAATTTACTGGAGCGAGGGCTACATAGACTACAAAGAGTTTCAACGCGTTATTTTACCATACTTAGAAAACAAAAAAATTATCACGAAGGGTTTGGAAAAGATTAAGTGGATTAAGAGTTATGAGTTATGTACAAACTGTAAAGTGATCGACATAGGTGAGAAGGGATGTCCTAATTTTTCAGAATTAAAAAGAAAATTTTGTAAAAATGAAAATGATTTTAATTGTGTGAATCATAAAATGCATTGTACATTAAATAATGCTATCTGTATAAGGAAATGGTATTTTTATAATAATATGTCTGTATTTAATTTGTTTTAATTATTATTGTGTTTAACATTTAATAAAAATGTCTATCTACTTGAGTGTTTTGTTTATTATAATCAGGGTAACCTACATAACAAACTTTAAATTAGCTGCAGCAAAATGATATTTCTTATGAATGTTATGATAAAAATGCAAATATAACACGATTTTAAACGAATTGTTCTAATAAAAATACTGAAAGCAAATAACCTATAATTATATCATTACACTAGAGCTAATTTAGAGTTCGAGTATTAATAAATTAATAATAATACAAAAAAACAATTTAAATTAGAAACAATATATTTTTATTGCATTATTTACATTTGTTACAAATTAATTACAACTACCTACCTAGAAATAATATGTAGATACAGGATAAAATACAAAAGTTAGTTATAGTAAAACTTATATTTAATATTTATACTTACTTATATAAATATTAAATATAAGTTTTATTTAATGTGTTGTTAATCTAAATAAGTTTTACTAACACTAGCTGTAAGAAAATTGTTACTAACCATTTATGAGCTCTGAGCTTGATATAAATATAATAATAATAATATAAACTTATACTTATACATACATTCCTAACAATAATAAACCCATTAATAATTATGATATTACTTACATAATTTATTTTTGCTCATTCCTACAAATTAAATACAACAACTTATAAAGTAGACACTTAAAAAACAATGATACCAGTTAATAATAACATCTGTCCCCACAAAGATTTTTTGATATTTTATTAATTAACGCGTGCGTCTCGTCCATAACATGGTCCACCGATTCAGTCACTACATATTGAGCACTTAACATTACCACGTCATGATTGTCACTTGTAGGTTCTTGTTGTTCGCTGATATCCAACACTTGTACCTGGATCAGTCGTAAACCTTTTTTCTTCTCATTGTTTATGAGGAATGATTGACTTGTAGGTAGAGATGACTTCTGTTTTAGACACTCCCGCCTTGTTCGAGGCTTTTTGTTGACAGGTCTGTAGTCTTGTCTTGCCCTAGACTCCGTGGTGACAGGTCTTTGTTGTTCTGAGAAATCTGGGATATGCCTGCTTAAACTCGGGGTCGGAAAACCTTGAGCGTATTGTGAGTAGTCGATAATATCTGGAGAATCACACATTTTTAATGATCTGAAACAACGAAATAACAATATTAATTATAATTACTGTTACGTACCATTCCATTTATATTAGTATTTGCATTCATTCATATAGTTTTCACCCCACAACATGATTACTAGACTTTTATGTGTAAAAGGACTGTGGTTTGATTTGAATTGGCCGCCGGATTTCTCATCGCTCCATTCGCTGAGCAATCCGATTGGCTGACGGCACAGCGGCGCAGTGGCGCCATGGGCTCCACGTGCGGTTTTTCATAGACACTACAGCTTCCCGCGTCTTGTCAGACGAGTGCCCTCCACGCTCTTATAATTTTCGAAAAGGAAATGTTCCCTCAGTGATTTCGTGCGACAATCCCCACATAATACGAACAATAACATAAACCAACGCCTGTGGATACATGTGCAGTAAAGGATAGCTGGATTTAGTCAGGACGACCGAGCACGCCGCCGAGCCCTAGGAGCGCGAGGCAGTGGACGGGAGTTTTCTGGTGAGTTCAATTCAAATTCACACCCTTTTCTATCGCACATAATTGTTTGGACCTTCGAGCTGGATCTATTGCTCGTTACTTGTTGTGGGGTTGTTTTCCTAGTGTTATTTAAAATTTATTTCATTTTCGTCGCCACGCGTCCAAAATGGCGGAACTAATTCAACAAGATATTTTCGAACGCGATATCATTTTCGATGATCTCCAACGGATGTTACAGTTCATAGATTCAGACGATCAACAGTTAAAATCACGTTCAAAAGAGTTAACTTTGCTTTACAGAAAGTTCCTCAAACTTCAAACAAAAATAGAAAAATTCTTAATAAAATCCAGTAAGTTCGATAAAGAGGAACAGCTTAAGATTCGTAGTAATTTTAACGATGGCTATTACGCAATAGTTGTTCATTTAGATAAACTAAAAGAAGAAGAAAGTGAGCGTAAACGAATAATGTCGTCTAGTACGCCGATGAATAATTCGGTGGTACATGTACCTTCCAACATTAATAATTGTGCAAGTAGGCTACCTACTCTTCCAATGCCTACCTTTTCAGGAGAGACTACGGATTGGGCCCCATTTTACGATCTGTTTCGATCAATAGTACACAACAAAAATACCTACACGGAGACGGAGAAGTTTCGGTATTTATTATTGTCCTTGAAAAATGAACCTTATAACCTTATTAAGTCCATACCAATCACGGACGAAAATTACAGTGTTGCGTTAGATATGTTGCTTTCTCGATACAATAACAAACGAGCTATCGCTACTAAACATCTCGAGAAAATATTAGATATTGAGCCTAGTTCCGAGAGAATGACTCAGGGTTTAAGAAATTTACTCAATGTTTATCAAGAAAACATCAAGGCATTAGAGGCCATGCAGTTTCCAATAGATCAGTGGAGTTTCATATTAGTCACGATTTTATTACGTAAAATTCCGTCTAGTATTCGAAAACGTTTCGAATTATCATTATCAAAACCATCGGATATACCGGACATATACGTATTGATAAGTTTCTTGGAACGTGAGTTATCCGCAAACGAATTCTCTTCTTACCCACACAAGAATAATATTGAAAAGGTGGGTACTGCGCGAACATCGACGACGCCCGCGCCCTCGCGCGGCAGCGAAGTTCCGCGACGTTCGCTCGCAGCCACTGCACCGAGCAACCAAAATAATTTAAAATATAAGTGCATTTGTTGTGATGCTCAACATACGTTGACAAAATGTTCCAAATTTCTTAATTTACCTCCCCGCGATAGATATTCTTTCATTCAAAATAAAAATGTTTGTTTCAATTGTTTACATGTAGGTCATGAGTTAAAACAATGCAAATCCAACTTTGTTTGTCGTTCATGTCATAAACGACATCATTCTTTAATTCATTTCGAAACGTCTCATAGCTTGACCGTTACCAATGACGCTCGTAATATTGACACTAGTGCTCTTTCACTCCCCGTGAATGAAATGAAAGAGCCAGCAGTACCCAGTGCTTCGCACACCGCAATGACAGCGGTAAATCACGCGTCGCCCGATAGCACGAACGATTCGCAATCCATTGCTCCATCGGTTAGTACGAGTACGGTGCTCTTAAGTACGGCGCTCATCCATGTTCACGTAGGCTCGCAAAAACACACAGTTCGGTGTGTTATTGATACAGGCAGCCAAGCAACCTTTATTACCGAGGCTTGTGTGCAGCGGTTAGGTTTGCACCGAAGGCAAGCGCGCGTTCCCGTGTTCGGTATTGGCGGGCCCGAAAATGTAACTTACCCCAAGGGTGTAGTATCGTGTTATATCACTCCGACGCGCGGGGATCAACCTTCAATTTCAGTTGACGCATTAATTTTACCTAATCTTATGTCACGTATGCCAAGTGTGACGTTGCCTGATAAGGGGTGGACACACATACAAAATTTAACTTTAGCTGATCCTCAGTTTTATCTTCCACAATCAGTGGAAATGCTTTTAGGTGCGGATATACTATCCCAAGTTCTATTAGGTCATGTGATCACGGGGCCACCCGGTTCGCCAATGGCTATGAACAGTATCTTTGGTTATTTATTGATGGGTTATGTTTCATGCAACCAAAATACACTTACTTCTCTTCACGTGTGTCTCAGTAGTTTAAGCTCATCATACGATGACGTCATCAACCTGAGACGATTCTGGGAATTAGAATCTCTTCCGGAAAAGAAAACCCTCAGTCCCGACGAAGCGTTATGTGAATCTATTTTCGTAAATTCGCATACTCGCGATGAAACTGGGCGATATATTGTTCCACTTCCATTCAAACCTGATGCTCCCGCCCTCGGCGAATCACGAAATATGGCGGTCACTAGGTTCAAAAAATTAGAATATAGGTTAGAACGTAATCCACAGCTTAAAGAAGCCTATCACGCGTGTCTCCAGGAGTACTTGGAACTCGGTCACATGGAGCCAGTTGATATACCTACTTCTTCAGCTAATACCTATTACATACCGCACCACTGCGTGGTCAAAGAGTCTAGCGAGACTACTCGCACTCGCGTCGTTTTTGACGCGGGTTGTAAAACTTCAAATGGAATATCACTTAATGATGTTCTACTGACTGGTCCGAAGTTGCACCAGGATATAGTAGACGTTTTATTAGGTTTCCGTATTCATGCTATTGCCGTCACTGCAGACATTAAACAGATGTATAGAAATATTTCATTACAACAATCCGATTGGGATTTTCAACGTATTGTTTGGCGTAAGTCACCAACAGAACCGTTGCTTGATTATCGACTACGAACCGTCACTTTTGGCGTCAGTTCATCACCGTACTTAGCCCTTCGTACTATTCAACAGTTGGCTCACGACGAGGCCGCTAATTTCCCGTTAGGTTCTAAGGTACTCCGGGACCAGGTTTTCGTTGATGACGTCGTTACAGGAGCTTGCGACGTAAAGCATGCACTAGTTTTACAACGGGAATTGGTAGGTATTTGTTCGTCAGCGGGTTTCGAGCTACGTAAGTGGCAGAGCAATTCGCCAGCGTTACTCGCTGCTTTGCAAACGTTAGTCGTTCAGGGCGAGCGGCCTGATAACGTTTCTTTCGCTCTTATGGAGAATGATAAGCAGATTAAAGTTTTAGGGCTTCAGTGGAATCCTAAATCAGATACTTTCACTTTTAGCGTTCAATCGACCAATGATAAATTCACAAAACGGTCCATTTTGTCAGAAATAGCCAAAATTTACGACCCTATGGGATGGTTGTCTCCAGTAACTATTTACGCGAAACATCTCATTCAGTTGTTATGGATTTCAGGGGTTGACTGGGATGAGTCACCTCCCTCAGATATTGTAAATGCTTGGTCTAACTTTTTAAACGAGTTACCGTTATTATCAAATTTCCAAATTCCACGTTTCGTTTTTGCAAATGTAAGTGTAATTCAATTTCACGGGTTTTCCGATGCGTCCGAGCGGGCTTATGCCGCGTGTGTTTACGCCCGTATAACCGATAACAATGATAAGGTTAAATCATTTCTTCTTCTCGCGAAAACGCGTGTAGCACCCCTAAAACCGGTTCTTACGATTCCGCGCCTTGAGTTGTGTGCGGCGGTTCTATTGTCACAGCTGATTGAAAAGGTGAAAAATGTGTATAGTAAACACGTAAACTGTGAATATATTTATGCGTGGACCGATTCCTCCATCGTGTTAGGGTGGCTTCGGTCTCCACCACACGAGTGGAAAACATTCGTCTCTAATCGCACTAGCGAAATTTTATCTCGGCTTCCTGCCAATAGCTGGAGACATGTTCCATCAGCTGACAATCCAGCTGACGCACCTTCTCGAGGAATGCTTCCTGCAACTTTTTTACAAAATAATATGTGGCTACAGGGACCCTGGTGGTTAACGCGTGATTCTACTTCTTGGCCTATTCCCAAGAAAATACCTGTCGTTACAGAGGAGAAGCGTAATCTACCTATATCTATAATTTCAAATTCTTCCACCTCGGCGTCCCCTGACGTTACCGAGTATATTACAAGATTTTCCACTTTAGGTAAACTCGTTAGAATAACAGCGTTTATATTTCGATTCTATAATAAGTGTAAGAAGGTTCAAAATTCCTATCCAAAATATATAACTGTGCCCGAGTTTGAATTTTGTTTAAATCGACTTATCAATTTGGTTCAACATTCATGTTTTACTGAAGATATTAAAAATATTTCACTTGGAAATTATCCGTCAATTAAATTACGTCGACTCAAACCTTTCATTGATAATAATAATAATCTGCGGGTAGGCGGGCGGATTCATAAATCACTTTTACCGTTTATTTCTAAACATCAATTAATTTTGCCCAAAAAACATCACCTTACTAATTTAGTAATTGATCATACACATATCACCCACCTACATGCCGGTCCACAATCTGTGCAATACATTCTCTATCAAAAATATTGGATAATGTCTAGTCGTGACGCTATACGTATGCGCCTACATCGCTGCGTTCGTTGTTTTCGCGCGCGCCCCGTGCATCCGCAGCCGTGTATGGGTCCGCTACCGGCCGTCAGAGTGCGCCCCGAGCGGCCATTTCTAAAAACATCTGTTGATTACGCGGGTCCGTTTTACGTTCGCGCGAATAAAGTTCGGAATGCGAAAATTATTAAATGTTATGTAGCCGTTTTTGTGTGTATGTCCGTCAAGGCCATACATCTCGAACTCGTCTCCGAGCTGTCAACTGAGGCATTTTTAGCTGCGTTGCGACGCTTCACGTCCCGTAGAGGTTTATGTACCGACATTTACTCTGATTGTGGAAAGAATTTTGTGGGTTGTAACAATTACCTACAAGATTTATATAATTTTTTACGTAATGATTCTGTTCAAGCTATTCTTAACCGTAAAACTTTAGAACAAGGTATCACTTGGCATTTCCAACCTCCATATGCGTCACATTTTGGAGGTCTTTTCGAATCTGGTGTTAAAAGCTTTAAACATCATTTTCATCGAGTACTCGGTACTCAAACTCAATCTTATGATGAAATGCACACCCTACTTTGTCAAATCGAAGCGGTATTAAACTCACGCCCACTTTGCGTATTAAGTTCTGACCCGTCAGATCCTTTACCCTTAACGCCAGCTCATTTTTTAATCGGAGGACCGTTGACAACCTTACCAGATATTTCGTTATCCGAGGATATCTCAAACCGACTCACTAGATGGCGTAGAGTACAGCAATGTGTGCAACACTTTTGGAAACGTTGGAGTCGTGAATATTTACACGAAATTCAACAACGTAATAAATGGTTTCAAGATCGCGGCTCTCAACTCCGTGAGGGTATTATTGTTGTTGTACGTGATGATAATTTACCACCCTTACAGTGGCGGTTGGCTCGCGTCCACGCTCTTCATCCGGGTTCCGACAACGTTACTCGTGTTGTAACTTTACAAATGGGCAAAACCTTTGTGAAACGCTCAGTGGTTAAAATATGTCCTTTGCCCATCGAATAATAATTTACGTTTAGTTAATGTTGTTACGAATCTTAGGTTAAGTATTTACTTTTATTAAAGTTAGATTAACTTTCATTTAAATTTTAAGGATTTAAGTTTTCAGGCTTTCGTAGCATTTTTCTTTAACATAAGGTTAAAAGAATTAAATTCTTTTAAGGCGAGCGGCATGTTACGTACCATTCCATTTATATTAGTATTTGCATTCATTCATATAGTTTTCACCCCACAACATGATTACTAGACTTTTATGTGTAAAAGGACTGTGGTTTGATTTGAATTGGCCGCCGGATTTCTCATCGCTCCATTCGCTGAGCAATCCGATTGGCTGACGGCACAGCGGCGCAGTGGCGCCATGGGCTCCACGTGCGGTTTTTCATAGACACTACAGCTTCCCGCGTCTTGTCAGACGAGTGCCCTCCACGCTCTTATAATTTTCGAAAAGGAAATGTTCCCTCAGTGATTTCGTGCGACAATCCCCACATAATACGAACAATAACATAAACCAACGCCTGTGGATACATGTGCAGTAAAGGATAGCTGGATTTAGTCAGGACGACCGAGCACGCCGCCGAGCCCTAGGAGCGCGAGGCAGTGGACGGGAGTTTTCTGGTGAGTTCAATTCAAATTCACACCCTTTTCTATCGCACAATTACATAAAACAACATGATGAAATAACATTATAAGTAGATGGGTGCTTGTACAATACTTACAATTCGTTCCGTTTTTATTCGACGTGATACGACCGCTCCAGGTGACTGTCTAATAATAATGGATGTTCTACTCAATAATATTACTGTGGAACGTGACTAATATGCAATTAAACTCCTTAAAGCCTCGCTGTGATACAATTTCATGTTTTAACATGTTTGAACTTGTGCCCAAGCACCTGTTCGGTGTCAAATTCTACACCGCGCATGCATCTACAAAGCGATCCAGAATTTTGTCACGATTTCGACGACACATTTGGCGCATTGGTCATCGCGTCACAAAGGTAAGTATTAGTATGTCGCAGAACCAACACAGAAGCACAATAATTCAGAATAACGCCATCTATTGTCATTGCCGAGGAATCAAAACAGAAGCACAATTTGGAATCTCTATGGATTATTGTTAATTTAGAATAACGCCATCTATTATCGTTAGTGTGGAATCAAAACAGAAACGCAATTTAGAATCTTTATTGATTAGTGTTAATTTAGAATAACGCCATCTGTCTCTCATTGGAGGAACTATGAATTTAGATTTGACAGATAACGTTTAGGAATGCCAAGTTATTAAACTTGGGGATGCTTAGCGTGGAGTAATGGCAACACCGAACGAATAGTCGAGTCGAATATCGATTCGGAAGTTTGATCAGGTATTCGACGTTGACAAGTACTGACGTTGACAGATATGTTGGCAAACCTGTGTGGGGTAGGCCACTTGGACGGACAGTGGAGTGAAGTGAACACTTTGAATCGGTCCGTCAAGCTGTGTAGACATCTTGGTCACGCCACGTCCACGATAAACTTCCCGCGTTCCTAAGTTTTTAATCGAGCCATATCTCGGACATCCTTGATTATTTTGTATTCAGTGTGTGTTAGCAAGTAACTAAAAGTGTTAACGAAGGTTTTGTGAGTGTTATTTCCGATATCGCACCCCTTCTGATATCGATCCACGTGTTCGAAATAAAGACTATAGTGATGAAAAATGGATGTGTTTGTTGGGAAAACAGAACCGCAATTTTCTGACACTGATTCAAGCCGTGAAAACACCTACTAAAGCCATGTGACGACGCTTTCGTTTACCGGATTTCAATCCTGAGAAACAAGATGTGGATGCACGTGCTTGGGTGACGACTGCAGAGATGTGCTTGATGGACCAAGACCAACGTGGCGCTCCGCTTATGGTCGCTATAAGCCGCGCCTTGAAGGGAGGTGCTTCTACCTGGCTATCTACCGTGTCGTTTCCTGGGATGACATGGACCGAATTTAAGAAGTAAGCTGATGGACACGAAGGGAAGACCTACAACACCTACAGCATCATCGAGCCAAGTGACGCAGCAGCCGGCATCGAAGACCTTGGTGTGCTTCAAATGTGACAAGCCAGGTCACATAGCCGTGCGCTGTACGAGCAGTGGTGGCGGCAGCGGCAGCGGATCAGTCGACGGCGCGACGCGACGCGTCGATGTCCGAATTGTGCAACCACCATCAGGCAGGATACAGCACAGGTGAATTGTTTCATTTTTACTTACGATTCTGGTGCTGAATGCTCGTTGGTTAAAGAAAGTTTTGCATCGAAATTTTGTGGTAAACGTGTTTGTAATGTTGTTGTTAAGACTGGTATAGGTCAGACACGAGTATTCAGTCCAGAACAGATTTTTTGTTGTGTAGTGATTAACGGGTGATCATCCTCTTGAAATTTTGTTACAATTTTTGCCCGACAATTATTTGCAATGTGATGTCGTGTTAGGTAGCGAGATTTTAAATCAGGGTTTTTCTGTAAACATCCGACATGTTTGCATGGCAACTGAGCTTTTAAGTTAACGAAAGTCCTTTGTGTAAATTCAGTGAGGCATAATAGTGACCAACTGACAACGCATTTCAATTGGATTTAACTTTTATCGTGACGGCTTTAACGGTTATGACAAGTCCAGGCTTTTGCAAACACTTAAAGAATTTTCTAAGTTGTTCACTACCGTTTTTTCTACTGCGCCAGTGACTACAGGCCAACTCAGTGCAGCAGCAACTGTATACGATGTCAGTAGACGAACGTAGAGTTGTGTGCGACTGTGTGAAGGTTGATTTGAACGACTGTGGTATGTGGCCTAGGGTTGTTAGTGGCCTAGGGTAATTGTTAGTGGCCTAGGGTAGTTGTGAGTGGCCTAGGGTAGTTGTTAGTGGCCTAGGGTTGTTTGTGGCCTAGGGTACTTGTTAGTGGCCTAGGGTAATTGTTAGTGGCCTAGGGTTGTTAGTGGCCTAGGGTAGTTGTTAGTGGCCTAGGGTTGTTAGTGGCCTTGGGTAATTGTTAGTGGCCTAGGGTAGTTGTGAGTGGCCTAGGGTAGTTGTTAGTGGCCTAGGGTTGGTAGTGGCCTAGGGTACTTGTTAGTGGCCTAGGGTAGTTGTTAGTGGCCTAGGGTAATTGTTAGTGGCCTAGGGTTTTTAGTGGCCTAGGGTAATTGTTAGTGGCCTAGGGTAGTGATTGTTGTATTTTCAATTACCTTTTCCCGATGTTTCATTTAATTGAAGGTTTTAATGATACAGTAGAGTTTTGAAATTTCCTTATTTTCGCCGACGAACTGAATCTAGTGTTTGGTCAGGAATGACCGAGTGAAACAGTATTCTGTCGTGGACTGTTTTGTGTTTCAGTGGGATATCCAGACACGTGGCCAGCTACAACAAGAGCTGCAAGCGGTTTCTTTTATGAAGAGAATTAAAGCTACCTAGCGATGACCGCGATGCCCCTGAAAAGCGGTTCAAAGCGAATAGTGCTGTGAAGCCCCTGAAGTGTTTTACCTGCCGCGGTGCAGTGAGAGGAGCACCGCCGACTCCGGGTCATCAAAGCCTATTAATGAGGACAGGGTTGACCTGTGCCTCCTGAGCGCGTCGACTGGGACCTTATCTGGTGAGCAGTTTTCATTTTGTTTACGACTCTGGTGCCTTGTGTTCTTTATGTTGACTATCGCTGGTTAAGCGTTAGTAGTGTAATCGCTGGTTAAGCGGATTACTTGGGCTTTCGCTGGTTAAGCGTTAGCTGTTGAATCGCTGGTTAAGCGAGTTGTGTTGACTATCGCTGGTTAAGCGTTAGTAGTGTAATCGCTGGTTAAGCGGATTACTTGGGCTTTCGCTGGTTAAGCGTTAGCTGTTGAATCGCTGGTTAAGCGAGTTGTGTTGACTATCGCTGGTTAAGCGTTAGTAGTGTAATCGCTGGTTAAGCGGATTACTTGGGCTTTCGCTGGTTAAGCGTTAGCTGTTGACTCGCTGGTTAAGCGTGTTATGATGTGGGCTTTCGCTGGTTAAGCGTTGGCTGTTTTATCGCTGGTTAAGCGTGTTATGTTGACTATCGCTGATTAAGTGCTAGTAGTGTAATCGCTGGTTAAGTGTGTTAGTGTGGGCTTTCGCTGGTTAAGCGTTAGCTGTTGAATCGCTGGTAAAGCGAGTTATGTCGACTATCGCTGGTTAAGCGTTAGTAGTGTAATCGCTGGTTAAGCGGATTGCGTTGGCTGAGCTGGTTAAGCGAAAACCAACGTAAATTCAACAGCTAACTGTTGAATCGCTGGTTAAGCGTGTCATAATGTGTGCTTTCGCTGGTTGGGCATTGGCTGTTGAATCGCTGTTTAAGCGAGTTATGTCGACTATCGCTGGTTAAGCGTTAGTATTGTAATCGCTGGTTAGGCGGATTGCGTTGGCTGAGCTGGTTAAGCGAAAACCAACGTAAATTCAGCAGCTAACTGTTGAATCGCTAGTGCGTGTTATGATGTGTGCTTTCGCTGGTTAAGCGTTAGTGGGTTAATATTGCTGGTTAAGCGTTATTATTATCACTGGGTAAGTGATAAGATTTGTAACGCTGGTTAAGCGCTACAATGTTAAGTACTGGTTAAGTACTTCAGTGATTTACACTGCTGGGTAAGTAGTGATGCATGGTGCTGGTTAAGTGCTGTGGATTTGAGGGAGAATGCCTGAGGTTCAAGTACAATTTTTAAGTAGAGGTGTTGAGTTGAATGATAGTGTGGAATCTTAGATCGGCTGGTCAGACCGTACCAGTAGCCATTTCGTAGCCAGTCCGTATTTCCGAAAATTTTTTACATCCTGGTGTCCACGGATGCGCGGTGTGCAAATGGCACTGTCGGAGGTCGTGTATTGTGCGTTCATGTTGAACGGTGTGCAACAAACAGAGGTTTGTTGGTGGGGCTAGTGTTAGCCACAGGCCTCGAATTTGATTCCTACTGTTTTGATTATAAGATTGCTGCATTGTGATGATACAATTGCAAAGGTACTTGATTCCTCTGGGATTTTCGGTCAGTCTAAATTGTGTTGTCTTTTGTGTTTGACTTTGAGTAGTTCATGTGATATTTTTCTTTACGGAATTTATAATCTGTAACGTTATAGGAAAAATAAGGTAACATGTTGAACAAACCTACTTTAAGAATTATTTTGATAAAGGCTCTAAATGATTATCTTGATGGTGTTGTGTTGAAGACCGGATGGAGGTCGTTTGATTTCATGCTTATGACCCGATGGAGGTTATAATGTGTGATGATGAAGACCGGATGGAGGTCAGAGTATGAGCACTGCAATATTTTGATGAGTTTCCTATTACTTGAATGAGTATGGGTGTTGTTCGACATGTCAGCTTTGAGAGTAAGAGTTTGTTGTGACTTTCATTAGACCCTGTAATTATTTTGATGAGAATACCTTTTTCCATTTGGGTCAGGAATGGCCGAACGGTTAGAATGGTTACTGTTCGAGAATTTTCTCTCATTCCAGATGTCACATACGAGGACGTGTGAATTGTCAGAATGGCCGTGTCGCAGAACCAACACAGAAGCACAATAATTCAGAATAACGCCATCTATTGTCATTGCCGAGGAATCAAAACAGAAGCACAATTTGGAATCTCTGTGGATTATTGTTAATTTAGAATAACGCCATCTATTATCGTTAGTGTGGAATCAAAACAGAAACGCAATTTAGAATCTTTATTGATTAGTGTTAATTTAGAATAACGCCATCTGTCTCTCATTGGAGGAACTATGAATTTAGATTTGACAGATAACGTTTAGGAATGCCAAGTTATTAAACTTGGGGATGCTTAGCGTGGAGTAATGGCAACACCGAACGAATAGTCGAGTCGAATATCGATTCGG
Organism: Agrotis exclamationis; assembly: GCA_950005045.1. Lineage (NCBI taxonomy): Eukaryota > Metazoa > Arthropoda > Insecta > Lepidoptera > Noctuidae > Agrotis > Agrotis exclamationis. The sequence goes on along the minus strand of OX465415.1, from coordinate 19,283,055 downwards.
AAGTTTGATTAGGTATTCGACGTTGACAAGTAACTGACGTTGACAGATATGTTGGCAAACCTGTGTCGGGTAGGCCACTTGGACGGACAGTGGAGTGAAGTGAACACTTTGAATCGGTCCGTCAAGCTGTGTAGACATTTTGGTCACGCCACGTCGTCCACGATAAACTTCCCGCGTTCCTAAGTTTTTAATCGAGCCATATCTCGGACATCCTTGATTATTTTGTATTCAGTGTGTGTTAGCAAGTAACTAAAAGTGTTAACGAAGGTTTTGTGAGTGTTATTTCCGATATCGCACCCCTTCTGATATCGATTCTTCGACAAGTATATAAATGCGCCAAATTCAGTGTCGCGGGTTCGATTCCCGCACGGAACAATAGGTATTTGTTCCGGTCTGGATTTTGTTTTTATGTTTTATTTTTCGTCATTTTTTTATTAACCCTAGAAGCCCAATCATATTTAACTAGTTACAAAGCCCAATCATACGTAAAAATGACGCGTGAAAATAAAACTTCAGTTTTCCTATTTTTTTCTGTTAATGAACCATATTTTTGCATGAGTTATCATAATTGAAGTTTTAATTAATAAATAATATACATTTTAAGTTAAAAATACTCTTTATTAATACAATTATGGCACTTTAATCATATCTTAGAAAAAAATCAACAAAAAAATCAAGCCTGTAACACTTTTTCTTAAAATTATGTAATTATAAAAAAAAACAACTATTTTTAAATGTTTTCATAAAATTATATGAACTTGTAATAATACTTTATATGTCTCTTAGAAGAAAACAGTCTTTATATACAGTCTTGACAAATATCAATATTGTGTTCTCCACATATAGCCTTTTTGCATTTGCAACACTGCGCTTTGGTCATCCGTCTTTTTTTATATGAACAAAATCCACAATAGCCTCGTTTCTTTGGTTCTGGCTCATCACTAATATTTTCCGGAGATGGTGGTACCACATTTTTTAAAACATTTGTTATATTGTCGCGTAGAGTCCTCTTCAAACTAGGTGCTTGTAGTCGTTCTTGCATGCAAGGTGTCGTCAGATCTGTGCTTAATTTTTTTCATAAATTCTTTGCGGCTCATTGGTTTTTCTTCTTTATTTATCTTATTGTGACAGTATATAGTATACAGTATATATATAGGAGTTCACAAACGCCATATTCAGCATCCCGTAAAAGACCGCCATCGGCCACCTATTTCCGATTCCCGAGAAGCAATATTGTTATCGGGGTCCTCTTGCCTGCTTGTATCCTCAACGAAGTCGACCATCGCGTCCTCGTTATCACTCCAGACATCATCTTCAACTACACGATCTTCTTCCTCGGAGTCCGAATCCAGCGGAGAATAAACGTCATCATTTTCTAAAATTGTAGCTATTTCGTCCTGGCCGAGCCGTTGACGGGACTCCATTTTGTATTTAACCTAAAAATATTAATATTATATGAAAAATGTAACGAAAAAATACGATTAACTCAAATAAATCACAAAAATAAAAAATTTGAAACAATTTCAAAAGTTACACAAAGCCCAATTATACGTCAAAATGACGTGCAACCTCTCTATTACAACAAAATGGCGGCACTTACCGAGATGACGCAACTGTGTCCTGCGAGGTCTCAATGGCTACTGAGTTGGTTCAGAAGTTAGCGGCGATCCAACGGTAAACGTGAAAGAGACAGAGATATTTCGCCGCGGTATACGTCAAATTTACGTAGATTGGGCTTCTAGGGTTAAATAATAGTCTGAAAAAAATTGCAAATATATTTTTATCTATAATATGTATGTATTTAGAAATATATAAGTATGTTTATCAGTTGTCTAGTACCCATAACACAAGCTCTGCTTAGCTTGGGACTAGATGGCGTTGTGTGATAGTTGTGAAATATTATTATTAGATATATTAAATATGAGCCTGGATCAAAACATAATAATGTTGATGCACCTTAGATGCTTTGTCATCATTTAGGAATAGAAATGAAACAGATTTATGAACATAAAATATTATTTATTTAAGTATAATTATATTTAGTAGATACATAAGTACCAATAAAAGTAAACTAGTTTAAGGGACACCAAGAATACGCACATTTTAAAATTGCATAATTAATAAAGCCAGGTTCAAAAGTAAAGTTTGTCGATACTATTTGAATTACATTACATAACAACACATTATAAGATTAAAAAACATTTTATAATAGTAGGTAACACAGTAGGTAGGTTGAAAGATTATCTAACTATCCATTCAGGACGTAATAAGTTTTATCATTAACAATCATTAAAATACATATGAAAAGTGTAACTACTGTAATTATATATACATTGTGGTGTTGCATTACATAAATATAGTTGCGTTACCCCAGGGTAAAGTAGAAACTTTATCAAACGATAGCAATCGTTTATCATCATTGCTCGAAAGTGCTATTTTATTTACGTCCTGAGTGAATATTTCATGTTTTATTGATCTAAACAATACATTTTTTTTTGCGAATAACATTGCAATTGTACAAAACATTTTTATAATCTAACATAATTATTTAATTTTTTGGTAATACATTTTTTTGTACCTTTTGCCTTTTGAATTGTTTTGTTTAACGTTTTAATACAATAAAGCTTTGAGCGCAGTCCTACGAATTCTTTGATAATGTTGCCACCCATTTCATCCTTAAATAATCCTGGAACCTTCTTATTAATAATTGGTAAGTTATACTCATTGCTACAGTCATAATTGCTGGAATCTAAATATTTTACAAAAAGGGAGCTTGAAGTCATTATAAACATCATTACTCTGTACATCATATACTAGACTATCTGTGTCAGTATAGCACAATTCAATTCGGTTACCATAAAAAGGTTTTATGATGGAGTAGTGAAAGTCGTGCATGTGAGTCTTAGACAATTCTAATACTGCAAATCCTATGTAAATTGGTTTATTAAGTCTAATACGCACAGGCTTCATTTGGATTGCCACTAGATCATCAGAAAACACAGAGGCGCTGTGAAAATATGGGCTGGCTATCAATTTTTCAGCAAGTCGTCAACAAGCAGTCAAAAAGACTACTTGTTCTTTTTTGTTTTATTGTTTGAGTCACACCACTTGTTTACTAACTTTACGTTTATTCGATGTTCATTATTTTCCAAGGTCTTTCCGAAAATACTATTGTTTAATAATTTGAAAAAGTCTTGTTCAAACGTTGACTCTGCTTTTTGACGTAACTGGGTGTTAATATCAATATACTGCTTTAAAAAACAACTTTGCTTAAATGTAATAGCGCGATGGATCCTTCTTAATACTAAACCGTGCTGTAAACATTTTTTTAAATGTACGTGATGAATAACATAGTGATATTTATCGTACAAATTTGGTATTAGCTTTTTATTCTTACCACCAGGTGGCAAGCATTTTTCTGGACAAAAGGGAAAGTCATTGTGTTGCATATGCAAATTCTCCGGATATCTTAAATCAACTTCAAGAATGTAACCGTTTTCCGCAGTATCACTGATATTTGCTAAGTTCAATTGTAAAAAATTAATTTCTTGTCTATTCATAAATCTAAAATCGGAATATATATATCATGATCCGCTAGATGGCGTGCACTAGTAAACATTGCTCATTTTTATGGTCCGTGTAAAATTAGTAAAATAATAGTTTTTTGGTGTATTTGGACAATGTGATAAACGTAAAAGTGAAGCAGAACTTACAAACCAGCTGTGAAAGTGTTATTGAGTAGTTTTGTTGAGTAAATAAAAAACTAGCTCAGTGATATACGAAATACAAAACACTGACATTGGTGGCAAAATAAGTGAAAACAAGTGAACTTTAAGCTGATATTAACAATTCAACAACTTATTAACACAGTGATTTGGCGAAAATTGCAAAAAAGTAACACTACGAATTCCGTTTTTTATTCAAAATGTTCAATATTTTGATAACAGCACCATCTAGTAGTGAGTAGCAAAATTAAAACAATCAGTGTTACAACTCATAAAAAGTGATTTACGATTTAAATGTTATGGATAGCGACATCTAGTAATGAATAGAAACAATTTCAGTCGCTGTACTGTGTTACCAAACTAATTTCGGTGTTGAACTCTTAAAATCGAATTAAACGCAGACTCAGTGAATGTAAACAAAAAACGCAAATAACAAATAAAGTGACGTAAAAACTATAAAAACACGAGTACTATTAAAGACAAAGTCTAATACAAACTTAGACTCAGTTAAATAGTGCCTAATTTGTGAAAAAATTGACCTAACTTATTTAAAGTAATCGTTATGATTTAAAAACAAAAACAACGCACATCACTTAGCACAAATACGACGGGCGCGTTCCAGTTTCTGCTAGTGATTTTTAGCGTTCTTAAACATAGCGTACCTCACTGGCGCCACCTGTTGCCGAGTAGCGGAATCACTTGAAAACGTTCCATTTATAACTTAATGGTATCTGAAGCATGTCTACTATAAATTAATATTTTATCATTACTAATATTGTACTGCAAAATGATGCAATGTGCAGGCTGTGAGCAGAAAATTCCGAATAGTCAATACTTAACTTGCTTCATCTGTAAGAAACATTATGATCTCGAATGTTCCAACCTCTTAAAGGGACAATTTTTGCGTATGAACAGCAAAACTCGATTAGCATGGGAGTGCCAAGAATGTAAATGTAAGAAACCCAAAAGAATCAACTCACTCACTCCTGTAAGACTGCAACATACAGAAGAAGAAACCAATCCAAACACAGCGCCACAGGAAAATGTCACTCAGCGACATAAACAAAATCAAAAGCACCAAGAGACTTTATGCTCGGACAATACAAGTATACTGGGTGATACATTACCTAACGCACAAACAATCCATGAGACTACTAGTAGTATACCAGAAATATCGGACGACGAAGACGAGGTAATTAAGGAACTGAAGACACAAGTATCAAAATTAACTTTAGATTTACATAAAGCTCAATTGAAAATCGAAGAATTATCCAAAGAGAACAATAAACTTAGGACATTAAATGAGAATATCAATAGCACAGAAAGTTCGTCTAATCCAGTCACACATAATAATATACCAAGCATAAAGAAGAAAATTAGTAATAAAAATAAACAAACACAAACGGAAACCCCGAAGGAGAATAAAACTAAAGTTACTACACCAACAAAGCAAAGCACCAATTGTTCAGGCAATAATAATTGTTTGAAACGTAGCAAAATATGCATCTTAAGCACCGATAATAGGAATAACTTGCTTGACATTGCAGAAAACAAATTGGGAAATTGTGATCTTTGTCATTACATCACTCCTCATGGAAATATCCAAACTCTGTTAAAAGGCATCAAAGAAAAATTGGCAAACTTCACCTTGACGGATTTCTGTATAATACTGATAGGTTGTGAGGACTTCAAAGTCACATGTAAATATCATGATACTATTTTATTAATTAGAAAAATTTTACAAGACATTAGAAACACAAATTTAATTATATGCACACCGACGTACAAATTTTTTAATAATAATTACTTATATAATTCAAGGGTAGAAACATTCAATAACTTGTTGTATCTGGATATTACTACTCACGAACACGCTTATTTTCTGGATAGTAATAAGAATTTAACATACGATGATATCATGTTCGATAGACGCACGGGATTGATAAATTACACCGGAATGGAACATATTTTTAAGGATATTTATGATATGATTGTTTCTATTAAATTTTCCGTTAGTGACTATAAATTGTATGAAGTTGACATAAATGATTTAAATGTTTATAATGAAGAAATGTCAGATAGTCAAAACTCGCAATTTTTTCTGTAATAAAATAAATATTCTTCATCAAAATATAGCCGGTTTATTGAATAAATCGGACTTGTTAACTGTGAAATTGCAAAACCTTGAAAATCAAGGAATTATTATAGATGTACTCTGTATAACTGAACACTTCATTGCATCTGGTCACGAAAGTTTATTATACCTTCCTAATTTTCACCTAGCAGCTTTCTTTTGTCGCAAAACAAATCGCGGAGGGACTTGTATCTTGGTAAGAAATGGCCATCAATTTAAAGAACTGCCAGATATTGCTAGGCACTCTGTGTCAGGCGTTTTCGAAATATGTGCGATTGAATTGACATCCTACTCTATTATTGTAATTTGTGTTTATAGAATTCCTAAATATAATTATTTTACATTTTATGAAAAACTCGACATAATTTTGAGCAGGCTAAGTTTGTCCACTAACAGAAAAATTATCTTGTGCGGCGATTTAAACATTGACACATTAAAAAGAAATAAAACAACTTCGGAATTAGAAAATTTTCTACTTAGCTACAACTTGACTTTGGAATTAAATCAACCTACTAGGCTTTGTAGTAAAACATGCATTGACAACTTTGCGCATAACATACGAAAAGGTTGTAAAGCTAAAATTATAGACCTTATCCTTTCTGACCACACGTCACAGTTACTAAGTGTTCCTATAAAGAAGACATGTCGTTTAAAGTTCTGGAAGAAGGTAAAACGTGATTATTCCATAGAGAATCTTGTAAAATTTCGAGAATGCATACGAAGTCTAAGTTTTAAGGATGTATATGAAAGTAGTGATACAAATGAGGCTTATATGAATTTTTACGAGACATTCTCCCTGTTCTATAAACTTTGCTTCCCTGAAAAAATTATTACTATTAACACAGACAAAAAAGTGAAATGGGTATCTCGTGGCATAAAAAATTGTAGTAAAAAACAAAGAAGGCTTCTGTGGACTTATAGACAAAAACCTACACTAAAAAATAAAGCTGACTTTAAAAAATACTCTTTACAATATAGGAAGATTATAAGACTAACACAAAAAGCTCAAAATGATTACTATATAAAAACCTCACAAAATAAATCTAAAGCTACATGGGACATAGTCAATAAACCTAAAATTAACTTCCCTAAGGAACAAATAATGACCATTAATAAAGGCGATCAAACATTTTCAAATCCTACTGACATTGCAAATGAGATTAATAATTATTTTATAGATGAAATTGAGAATAATATTAATATTGACATGAAATTGGACAAATATAAACTAGACAATTTGACAATGCAATCTATGTTTATGCAACCTGTGCAAGTGATTGACATCGTTCCGATTATCAGATCATTAAAAAATACTAATACGGTAGGATTTGACGGTATATCGACTAAGGTGATAAAATTTGTAAATGAACTTATAGCACCCATACTAATGCATATTATTAATCTTGGCATTGTAGATGGAGTGTATCCAAATGAGCTGAAGACTGTTGTTATTAAACCGCTTCATAAAAAAGATGATAAAACCAATATGAAGAATTATAGGCCAATTGCTAAACTATCTGTTTTTTCTAAAATTTTCGAAAAATATATTTATAAATCACTGTATTGTTATCTAAATAAATTTAACTTATTATGCAAAGAACAATATGGCTTTAGAAAGAATACCACGATCAATATGGCGATTTTTGACTTTATACGTAGCATTATGTTAACAGTTGACGAAAAAACTCCTATATGTGCTATTTACACAGATATGACCAGAGCTTTTGACTATGTTAGACATGATATCCTTTTAGATAAGTTACATAGCTACGGTATTAGAGGAAACACTTTAAAGCTACTTGAATCCTATCTCTCTGACAGAATACAATATACTGAGATTACAAGAGTGTGCGGTAGGTCAAAATATGAACAGAGTTTTCTATCTCAGCCTAGATATGTTAAGTATGGTGTCCCACAGGGAGGCGTCCTTTCACCACCACTTTTTCAGATCTATATAAATGATCTGCCAAAGGACACTAAAAACCAAATGGTAATGTTTGCAGACGACAGTACTGCCATAGTCAAATGTATTAATCAAAATGAGTATCAAAATGACGTGAATAACACACTATCGGACATAATTAACTGGCTCAATAAAAATAATTTAGTTATAAACTTAAAGAAAACCAAATTTATGAACTTTTATCAAAGAACTGAAGCGCCAAACTTAAGTATTAAATATGAAAACGATGAAATAGAAGAAGTTAAAGTGGCAAAATTTCTAGGTTTATATCTTGACAGTCATCTTAATTGGAAAGCCCACATAGATGATCTTAGTAAGAGACTAAGTAAGTCCGCATATGCACTCTTCCAAATTGCAAGGAAATTAAATATGGATGCACTATTAGTTGCATATCATGGCTTAGTAGCCTCAGTTTTGAGGTACGGCATTATTTTTTGGGGCAACTCAACAGATAAGGATATAATTTTTAAGGCACAAAAAAGATGCATAAGATCAATGTGTGGTTTAAAAAGTGATGAAAGTTGTGTGCCAGTCTTTAAATCACTAAAGATACTTACTTTGCCATCATTGTATTTATATGAAATAAGTGTCTTTGTCAAGACAAATATGGAATTATTTGATAGAGTGTCAACGGTACGAGATGTAACTATTCGCAGCCAATATGCAAACTCTCTTAATAATCAACGTTGCAAGACTGCTTTAGTAAGGAAGAGCGTTTTAGGCATGGCACCACGCATTTATAATAAGTTACCAGATGCCTTGAAGAATCTTAATGACACACAGTTTAAGTTAAAATTGAAAAGAATGCTTATTGAAAAATGTTATTACACAGTTGATGAATTTTTAAATGACGAATTAATGTAAACTTGTTATTAATATTATTATTATTTTTTTGTTTTTTTTTGTTCTATTATTTTTACTAGAATGACATATTGAATATCGTGTTTTTAATAATGACTAATGTGACATTTAAAATTTGACATTCCTTTTTTTGTAAATTCTTTTTGACATCATTATATTTCTTTTTATTATCATTTTTGACATAATACGAGTAATTATTTCATTCATTGCATGTTCTAAAAATATTTGTACGCCTCTTGGCATAGCATAGCGACCTTGTAAAATGAAATTTAAGAACTTTGTACCTGCACCTATGTTACACAAATAATAAATTTTGATTTGATTTGATTTGATTTGAATAGGGTAGGGATTGACACCATGCTATAACCATATAAGTTGTTACAATCTAAATATAATTATGATAAATGAATTTGGACGTGTTGGATCGTAAGTATCTAAATATTTGTGATTGGCTTTGACATGTCTTTTAGAACACATACAAACACCTCCTCGAATACCTTTTTGTATCATTCTAAAAATTTCAACATCACTAATCAATTCTAATTTAACTCCTGTTTTTAAAAGCATTGCATCAAAAGATAGACTTGGTGCTGTAAGATAGAACGCGGGATCGAGATTTTAATGTAATTTACAAGTTTTTCGAAAATTTTCAAATACATCTGTTAGCAATAAAACATCTGTTTTGAGATAGTTAACTCCCGGAGGCAGTGCCGAAGGTTTTTTAAAATAAAAACTACAGGAGTCTAGTCACGACGACGTTTTATTGTAGACTAGCCGGCTCACTGGCATTTTTAACTAAATCTAATACAATGCGTTCTTATTCTAGTTCTTATCTCTACGGACGCGTGTCGGGTGTTAGCCTAAACATCCCGGCGGCGGCGGTATCGGCATTGAAATTAAATCTAACAATACGTTCTTATTCTAGGTGCTTATCTCTATGAATAAGTGTCGCGTGCTAGCCATAACATCCCGGCGCGTAACAACTAACACATTATAATATTCGGGGTCGACACAGCATTCATAACTCCTCCCCCCATAAGTTCGAAATTATCGGAGGGATGATTATCATTGGGATGATTATTGTCACTCCGATCATTTCGGCACAAACATTTTTTATGTTAATTTCGTACTTACGAGCTATGAATACATAGATGCTTAAAACTATAAAAATATGTAATTATAACACTAGAGTGCCGACGCTAACACTTTTCACGTTAATTGAATTTTCACTGTCTATTTTCACTTCACTTTTACTAACTTCCTTTAATTTCAAAGTGTCCAAATTGATAGGCTTGCATTGCAGATGTGGCTCGATGGGTGTTAAATCAGGAAGATTGACAATTGGTAATTTCGAAAAGTCGATATTGCTTGTAGTAGTATGATTAGATTTTAGGGTAACTCTACCAATCGTGACATCGCAGTATCCATCCAAGGTAAGAGAGTAAGTAGGTACCTTTTATCTTTTTTTTTTCTTCCGTTATCTCGAAATTGCAGATCTCCGATAGGATACTTTCGACTCTAATATAGATAATCCAACGTCTTTTCCCACAGATTACATTTTGAGAGTGTGAATTTTAACTGGTACAGGATTACAGGAGCTTGTGTTATAGGAGAATCTCATTAATGCGGTTGTGTAGATTTCTTCCATTGGCAGCTGGGACTCGTCCTCGTAGCACAGGAACTTCGCCGCGTAGAGTTCGTTGCAAGGCTGGGAGAGCGAGACTATTTGGACCCTTTTACTAAGAGGTAGGGGTATTTGGGAATAATGATTGTGGTCTGGTTAATATGATTGGTAATAGGTATGGGGATTGCTCTGTAGTAAGTATATATTTCAACTTTAATTACAGGTATTTCTAAAATGAACGTTATTTGACTTCCCTTCGAATAAGCTTTTATTTCATTACACTGTTCATACTTAACTAAGTTATCATAGCTTACTTGGTACACAAGTTTATTAGATTTTTCTATGAATTTTAATGATTTGAACAATTCATTAGACTTTATTAAAGCCTGGTGTAATAGTTGGAAATGGTTTTAAGATAGATTAGATATTTAAAAAGTTATGTATGACAATGTTGATGCTAGTCTGATTAATTAATTTTGTCATTTCCTAAATTTCTTCTTCAATTTGAATAAATTTATTTTTAGTAGAGTTCGTTATTTTAACTAAAGGTTTAGAGTTTTCAGTTATTAGCGTTACCTTGTTTGCTAATGTATCCTGACGTGTTTTATATTATCAATCATATTATCATATCTGGTAGCGTCGCCATTGTCTAGGTTACCGGTAATAATCTTAATAATAGATCCTAGAGGATTCTACGTTTAATCCTCATGAATCAAACTTAAATCTAAGACCTTAATTATAGTTCATTTATTGTAACTTGTGCTAGCTTAACCTTGTTTCAGAATCAATATGCCAGGGTTCTTATCTATCCTTTGAAGTTGAAGGGTGTGTATCCTGGAGGTCAGGACCAAGAGCCCGAGGAGGAACCTGTGGAGGGCGTTTAATGTCCTTAAGTGTCACTTTTGTGTCACGATTATTTATTCTAACAGGACAAATGTTCCTAACGATTTCACCTGATACTTGTGCTTTTTGAAAACGAGGTTTGTCTTTACTTCGTCTAATGTTCACTCCCTTTATGAATACAGTGTCTCCTTCTTGTATATCGAACGATGTTTCACCACCACGTTTTTCTTTGACCTTTTTCTTGTTTGCTATTATTTTATCCGTTAAGTATTGGTAGAGATACTTAGTTCGCTTCATGTGATCGTTAACTAATTGTTGCGTATATTGTTTATTAAAGTTAACTGCGAAGGTGCTATTCGAATCGGTGTGTCCAAAAACAACTTCAAAGGGGGTAAGACCTGTTGTCGAATGTATAGTTTGATTGTAGGACATAATTGCGTACGTCATTACGTCGGCAGCATCAGTAATTAGGCGTTCATATTTTGCAATACGATATATTTCTAAGATGGTTGAGTGGAAACGCTCTATTAAACCCATAGAATTAGGGTTATGTGCTGTACCTATGTGCAGATCAATTTTATAAAATTCTAGTGATTCTTTAAGCAAGGTATTGTTGAATTCGGTTCCAGGATCGGCACTTATCCGATTTGGTACACCATAGAACGAGAAAAATTTAATTAATGCACGGACTACTTCAGGAGTGGATCGGTTTGAGAGTATGAAAGCCTGACCTAATTTACTAAAAGCGTCTATTATCGTCAAAAAGTATTTCCCTTCTATTGAGAAAAGGTCTATGAATATTTCAGCAAAGGGTTTTGTTTGTGTTTGTGTTAACTGTAATTCTGGTTTCAAGGGTTTACGATCGTATTTTAGTTTTTTACAGGTTTCACATGAATGTATGACAGAGGCGACAGTTACGTCCATATTTTTCCAGAAGTAGTTTCGCTTTATTTTCATGAGAGTTTCCTTGATGCCGCGATGGCTGGTTTTACCCTGATGGTAGGTAAGTACGACTGAACGTTGTTCGTCTTCGTCCTCTACATATATAATTCTTTTTGTGCATTCGTAAATTTTAACAGTATCCTTTTTAAACAGTTTAATAACAGCGTCTGTAAACTGGTTACGGTGTATTTGATCCTCAAAATAAAAGAAGTATTTTATTTTAGGTTCTATGTATTCTAGAAGGAATTGTTTTACTAAGTGTGGATTATCTACAGGTAAGTGTAACTCAAGAATTTTTTGTTTATTACGTGATAAATCTTTTACTGATAATTGATTTCTGTTCCAGGTAAAAACAAGCACTTGATGGGGCTTCGTGTCTACAGCCTCATCTAGGATGGGGATGCCGTTTGTATCTATATCTTGTGCTGAGTGTATTGTTTCAGGTAATGAATCTGCTGTGAGGGTGCTTGAGGAAGATGTTCGCACTGGATAAGATGACATAATGTCTGAAGGTGACGGAGCAGTCAATGTCTCTGAAGAGTCCGATATTGATATTGGACTATCAGGTCTTTCAGTATCACCTACGTTACCCTGTAAGGATGTCTTATTATCTTGACTGGTAAGTACATTTAATTTTATCCGGGACAGGGCATCTGCGTTGCTATTTTGACTACCTTTCTTGTATATTATATCGAAATCAAATTCGGCTAGCCTTAGTTTCCACCTAGTTAGCTTACTATTCGGCTCTTTGATTGAATTAAGCCACGCTAACGGTCGGTGATCGGTATATATTGTGAATTTGCGACCGTACAAGTATGGACGGAAGTGTTTTGCTGCCCACACTATGGCTAGCAATTCCTTTTCTATAGTACTATACCGTGTTTCCGCCTCATTTAATGTCCTGCTGGCGTATGCAATGGGTTTTTCATTCCCAATAACTCCTTGTGAAAGGACAGCACCTACGGCGTAATTTGACGCGTCAGTAGTTAGGATAAAAGGCTTTGAAAAATCAGGGAATTGTAGTATAGGAGCGTTGACTAATAGTTCTTTGCACCTTTGGAAAGCATCGATATATGATTGAGTAATTTCTATTTTATTTTTCTTTTTCAGGCATGAAGTAAGAGGTTGTGTGATTTTAGAAAAATCCTTTATAAATTTTCGATAATAGCCAACCAGGCCGAGAAAACTTTTGATTTCGGTGGGTGTGCGGGGAAGTGGGAAGTTAAGTACTGCTCTGATTTTGTCATCATTGGGTTCTAGGCCATGTTTAGTAATCTTGTGTCCCAAGTAAAGTACCTCCTTTCTCAGAAACTCACATTTGTCTAGTGTCACTTTAAGGTTGTTTTGTCTAAGGCGGTCAAATATCTTTCTTAACTTTTCAATGTGTTCTTGTAAACTATTCGAATATATTATTATATCATCTAAATAAACGAGGCAATGGATACCTTGCAAACCTCTCAGCACATTATCCATTGCGCGTTGAAAAGTTGCAGGTGCGGTTTTAAGCCCGAATGGCATGCGGGTAAACTCATAGTGTCCTGACGGGGTCGTAAACGCGGTTTTAGGTCTGTCTTGTTTGTCTATCTCTATCTGGTGATATCCACTAGCGAGGTCTAGGGTACTAAAGTAAGATGACTTTCCTAATTTGTCAAATAAGTCATTAATATTCGGTAAGGGGTACTTGTCGTCAGTCGTTATGTCATTTAAACGTCGATAGTCTATAACCATTCTGAATTTACGCTCACCCGAAGCGTCCACCTTTTTTGGGACTAGGTGCACGGGGGCACTCCATGGCGAAAATGATTCTTGAATAACATTATCATGTAATAATTTATCAACTTGTTTTTGTATTTCAGCGTTTTGTAATGGTGGATGTCGGTAAGGTCTAATAAAAATAGGCTCTTCGTTTGTAGTTTTAAACTTTTATTTCACTGATATTAGTGTCATTAAGTTTTGTTGTAGTCAAAGGCTTAGTAAACGTAATAGTCACGCTATTTTGTGAAGCATTTTGAATAACGGTTGTCGCAAAATAATCTATACATGTAACTATAGCGCTAGGCATACGTACGTCATTTCCGAAATTTTTAAAATCAATGATTGCATCACCGTTATTTAGGTCGGTTGGTACTTTTACTATTGTTTCAGTTCGAGGGTCTAAAGTGATTTCACATGTGAGGCTGTATATTATAGGTATTTCTGTATCTCGTGTTTTTAAAATTTGCGTCTTCATGTCTATTGTTGCATCTAACATTTTTAATAAATCCGAACCTATTAATCCGTCGTAACGGCTATCGACATCGTAAACATAGAACTTGTGTTTGAGGAAACTTTTGAAGGTTTTCAGTAAGGGTATGTATATAACTTGGTCGTGTGAGCTACGTGCATGTGTGCTAATAACTTCAAATGGTTCGTAATATTTGTAGGCAGAAAAGTATTGATCGACTTTTCCTGGGCTAATAAAACTTCTTGTACTTCCGGTATCAATCATTAGGCGGGCGTCAATTTCCGGAATATAGATGTGTGGTAATCGATTTATACTATTGCAATTTAAGTTGATTACTACGGGTGATTGTTTCCCGAGGCTATCATAGGAAAATTTACATACTCTTCTTGGTTTGTGTTCTCGTTGGAAACAGGCTCCACATTTTCGTAGTAGAAATTATTCTCATAGGCGGTGTGCTCGTAACTATCAGTGAGGTGTACATTATTTTCACAGTTTACGTAATCAGGTTGAAAATCCAAGTCTTGGACTACATGCGTTTCATTATTATTATTATTATACGAGTAAAACGTATTCTCATCATCAGAGTTATTAGTGATCATATTATTTCTAAGGGAACGGACAGTGCGCATAGACACATCAGCGTCTTGTGAATGAGATAAATTACGTTGTTGTTGATATTGCGGCGGTATACCGAATTTGAATTGCTGGTTTAGTGGATTAAAATTGGGTCTATTCTGTGCGTTATTAAGTTGAGGTCTAAATTCTTGTTGAGGCCTGCGAAAATTGTTCTGGTTCTGCGGTCTGCCTGCAATGTACACTGATGTATAGCCTTGAGGCTGTTGCGTACCCGGTTTGGAAAACGTTTGGTTTGGTACACCAAATCTATAGTTGTTGTTGAAACCAGACCTAAAATTATTTTGGGGCGGATGCGGAACTCCAAACTTAAAGTTTTGGTTAACCGGATAACCGAAATTATTTGCGGCTGGTACATTAGGTTTTAATGGAGGCTGGGCTGTTTTTGTATTGCTTTTATTTTTTGCGTTATACTGAAATTGAAAATTGACCTCTTCCATGACGACACTGAGCGCGTTTTCTAAGCTTGTACAATTTTTAAGTCTTACAATTCTAATTAAATCCTCTGGCAGATTATATAAAAACACGTTATGAGACAAGTTATTGTAAATCACCATTTTTGCTGCTTTCATTTCCTCACTAGCGAGTAAATTGACCTTGGAGATTAGAGTGCTGCGTATTTGCTGGATTCTGTTACAGAATTCCAGATAAGATTCGTTAGGTTTAATTTTTAAATTTTCTAGCTCAATAGCCACGCAGTCCTCTGATCTGGGGTCACCAAAATGTTGAATGAAAACAGATTTTAGTTGGTCCCATGTGGTAATATCCTCTCTTTCACTTAATAGAGCCGCTGCTCTACCACACAATCTACTAGTGATAGCATGGAAATTATAAATTGTCTGAACATCATTATTGGGGCCGTTAAAATTTCTTAAAATATATTCGCTTTTCTTTATAAACAAATTTAATATATTTTTGTCACCATCAAACTTAGGAATTAAACTTAAAATATCTTTAGGGATCATTTGGACAGCTACTCCAACTTGATCTGGCATTTTATTAATCAATTTAATCAAATTATTTTACTTAAACAATTTATATTATAAAATTATACTTAAAAATAGGCCTGCCAATTTTGTGCAGAAAGAAGTCAAATAACTTTCAACGATTTTAGATCAAAAGTTACGGAATAGTCCTACAGGAGCAACACAGGAAATAACTAGGATGAGACAGGATAGTAAAAAGGTCTACTTACAGTCTGCTCGATCCCATGCCTTCCCGTAGAGCTGCTCGTGCCGTGGACAGGAACCTTCGGTGCCAGAGTGGTCAACTTATTTATTTGGTTCGTGGATATCCGTAGCCGCGCGCGAGACCGATTTTTGTGTACTCGAACACAGCGTTTATACAGCGGATATCCTACCGGCTGCGCCAGTTAACTCCCGGAGGCAGTGCCGAAGGTTTTTTAAAATAAAAACTACAGGAGTCTAGTCACGACGACGTTTTATTGTAGACTAGCCGGCTCACTGGCATTTTTAACTAAATCTAATACAATGCGTTCTTATTCTAGTTCTTATCTCTACGGACGCGTGTCGGGTGTTAGCCTAAACATCCCGGCGGCGGCGGTATCGGCATTGAAATTAAATCTAACAATACGTTCTTATTCTAGGTGCTTATCTCTATGAATAAGTGTCGCGTGCTAGCCATAACATCCCGGCGCGTAACAACTAACACATTATAATATTCGGGGTCGACACAGCATTCATAACTAGATACAAATCTGTGTACATACCCATGTTTTGAATATTAAATACTGACCAAACAGACCGAGCGTGTTCATAGTCTTCGTCGGTCACTGTCTCATTAGTTATGGAGTTAAAAAAATATTTTTTAGATGGTAAACACATATCTTCATAACGTTCCCATTGAGACATAGTCATATGGATACACTCCTTTACGAGTCAGTAGGTTAAATTGTTTTTTATTAGGAAAATAAGATTTTAATTGTTTAAAGTCTTGTTTTTTCATGGTACTAACCAACTTTTCTAAGCTAGTTCCTAAAAACTTGAAAGAATCTACAAACCGGACCTGGATGCTTTCCCCGGTAGAAATCGGAATAAATTTAGTGAATGAAATAATTATAGTTTTCTTTTGTTTTAGGTATCACTTTAATAGATCCAGGAGCTTCACCTAATTCTTTTATGAAAAGGTGGCAATCGTATCCGGACAAATTATGAAAAAATACTGGCAAAAATGTTGTTAATTTGTATTGTAAGTTACAATAACTATGAGCTGCGCCACGATATTTACCAGTCAAGTGACAATGATCGCGAACCCTATCGCCGAACAAGAACTGCTCACAAATATAACATGTTATCGCGTTTTCAAAGTCGTGAGCATTCATTGCATGCATCATTTGAGTAAATCATAGGAGCATTATTTTTTAAAATATCGTAAATTTTTTGTGCATCTGTATAGATAGACTTCACAAAATTTGATACACAATCCGAACCGCGATAAGAAACTTAACGATTGTGGCTTTCGTCTATCGCACACGTAATATGATAAGCGAAAGCTACAGGCACATGTCGCTGTCGCGTTACAGTACTCGCCTTAGTAGGGTCAGGGTCACAAGATTCATACCGCTCTAGCATTGTTTCAAAATCTGCGTATATAACAAAATAATGGTACAATTTGCTTTCTATTATAATTTTTAAACTGTATAAAAGAACCCTTTGGAGGTAGTTCAGTGGCGATGCCTCCACAACTATGCGAACTAAGATCGACGCATGAATTAAAAAACATTAAACAAATGTCACAAAAGTACAGTTTACTGTGGTGTTTTGTTATTTGATTTTTAACAAGTCGCGACAAGTCTTTAATGAGACAGTAATGTGATACATCATCTCTTTCTAAATAAAGTAAATGAATCACCTTTCCATTCAAGGCTTTTGGTTTGTAAAGCGGTCCTATGACGGTATTATTTTTTAAACCATAAATGTAAATGCAAATTTCGGGGTTATTCTCTTCGAACCGCGCAATATCTGAGAAAGTCACTGGAAATGATATATCCTTTACATTTAACACGTTACGAAAATCAGGGTAAGAAGATACTCTTTCAGGATGACTCTTAGCTGGATATAGAGCAGCAACAACAGAACATTTATTTCCAAATGAGAACTGCTCAAGAACGTCCATCCACTGTCTCGGTCCTGAAATTCGTCTATCTTTTTTGTTAAAGTGTTTTTTACTTGAGACAATAATGAATCAAATTCATAATTCTGATGTATAGTAACGTTTTTTGTGGCAAATGATTTCATCTCTTGAGAATCATTTTTTAACATTAAAAACAAAGCAAAATATTCGAAATTAACTTTTAGAGAAGTATGTTCTTTTAGAGACATATCAATTAACGTTTTAATTTTGCTCCAAATATTGTTAAGAAATGGATCTAGAGAACAATTCTCAGACGGATCGACAATTCTATAAGAAGCTATACGATTACGAAATGCAGAATGTATTATTTCAACACCTTCGCAAAAATGTGAAATAGTTTTGTTTTTATGATTAGTACTACGTAGGTGACCTGTCCAGTGACTGCGCTCAACAGATGTGTTACAAACAGTACAGAAAGGCATTTTAGATAACTTATTATTAGATGTTGCAATATATTCTTATTATTATGATTATAGATTATTTCTTGGAGGCACCAGCCGCAACAGCTTAAATATTTATTTTATATTTATATATTGCTATAAAATAGTTTAAACTTACTATTAGATGTTGCAATATATTCTTATTATGTATTATGATTATTTCTCGGAGGCTCCAGTCCCAACAGCTTAAATATTTATTTTATAGTATCACTATAAAAGACGGGCTCAGAATCATCAAATAATTCATGAGTCCGTCTCATAAAAACTTGGAGCCCATCCCACTGCGGCGTGTTGCGGTTTAGCTGCACTTTTAGGTCCACCGAGGCTTTCTTCCACCTATCCTGTTTAGGTGTGGAGGCAACTTCAGCCTTGTTGTAGACCTTTACCTCCACATAGAAGTCCCCGGTTAAGTTCGCCTTTCGCCACACTTTACCGTTGGCGACACGGCTGGAGAGGGTCGAACCGAAGTCACCAATTGAGCAATTGAGGTTGACGCCGGAACGTAGTCCACCAAGCCAAAGAGGTCCGAGCCCGAACTGCGTCTTTTACTGTAAACAATATAACATTTTATTTTTTAATAATTTACACAACACATTACATTACATTTATTTTTTAAATTGATGAATTGAGTGTGCATACTCCTCTGTCGAACCCTATGCGGATAGAAAGCATGACGTTATGTTATAATAATTTCAATAACAATACCTTATGAATTAACTGTAAACATACCTGCAAGGAATATAATTATTGGAAATTGATTTCAGCGCTCTCTGCGTTACAGTTCTAAATCCACTAACCAATGTATATCAGTACATAACAACATTCACAAAAAACACCTAAAAGTAAAAGCAGGTTACTGCTAACAAAATTACCTTGATTTCGATTCTGATGACGTGGTGGTGCTCTCGGAAGCTTTGCGCTTCGACACCTTCTTCTTTGGTTGCACTGTCACAACCTCGGCTACAGCTGCAGACCGTGTCTGGAATTCTGAATCGGAGTCAGACCTGAAATAGAACAAATAAAGATTAATTTTGTAACTTATAAGTTACAACTGTGAGTTAATTAAGACTTCTGATACACCAGCCGGCAGGCAGAAACCAGGTCCGTAGCTGGGTAGCGATTAAATAAATATATTAGATAATTCAGTAAAGTTAGTACTTACTTACATTTTATAAAGATGAAGGTTGTTCACTGTTCAAGTAATTACTTATAAAACGATGATAACTGGTGCTTATCACTGGAAGATACTGGAGCGAATGTAATATTATGTTCAAAATTGATTTTATTCATAAAAAATACTATTTCAGCAATATTTATCCCATTACAAATTAAACCTTAACAACATGTCCTCACAGGTTGTATGACTATATACGGCAGGTGGGGTAGAATGCCCAATAATATACTACTATTGCAATATCACATCAATATTATTGCATGTGAAATACCATATTTGGCTTAATATAGCATATGTTATCGAGACACCTCTGTGGCCAGAGGCGCATCGAACTATATGCTGCAGAGCACTTCTACTGTCTACAAAAATGACAATCCTATTGTTATTGATTTCCGCATTTTGTAAATATGTAAGAGCCTTCGATATTGCAACGAGCTCCGCCGTCATAATACATATATTACTATTACACATTTTAAATAAACCTTTAATATTGTGCCTCGGATCGTAAAAGGCAGCACCAAGAACATTTCCTATTTTAGAACCATCCGTATATAGTTTTAGCCATCCAAAATATTTAGTACTAGCTTCCGCCCGCGACTCCGTCCGCGCGGATGTCGGTCTTCGCGTGGATGGTTTATTTCTCCATTTTGAGTAACTCTGACAATGACATCTTATAAATCTATTGGACCCAAATACGGCTAAGCCTATAATAATTAAGGAGATCCCTCTATTGAGCTACTGCTGTTGAGCTCGCGTTCTGTAGTAAGTATTTTTTTCATAGTAATTCCGACCTTGTATTTACAAATAACTGATCGGAACAGTAATCAAAAAGATCGCGCTGAAAAGCACGGTTTAAAATTACACGCATACAATATTAATTCCACGGACGACCGGACCGCTCGCCACACTGAACACGTCCGCTCGCATCAAAATTCAGAATTTACATGCATCGCGCGGCGCGGAATGCGGCTCCTTATATAGGAGTCGGGGAGGCGTGGCCCGCGTGTGCCGCAAACGGTTCAAGCCAAATCCGACTTTCGGCGCTACAGGTTACGGCGCTGAATCCACTGCGGGTAATGCAACGTGTGTTCGCGGTTCTACAGAACAACGTCTATGAATAAAACTGAAAAATAAGATTTTTTTTCTACGTATTTTTCCAGGATAAAAAGTATCCTATTTTATGCCCAGGATAATAAGGTATAATTATACCAAGTTTCATCGAAATCGAACCGTTAGTTTTCACGTGATGCCTGCACATACAGACAGACAGACAGACAGACAGACAAAATTTTTTTTAATCACATATTTGGGTTTGGTATCGATCCAGCAACACCCCCCGCTATTTATTTTTTCAATATTTTCAATGTACAGAATTGACTTAGATATTTCATTAATGTGCTTTCCCCAGCGTAGGCTTCTATCCATCCATACTCCCAGGTATTTAACATAATTATTCAGATTGACTTACTAGTGAGCCATTAATGTTTAGAGTGATTTGTTGTCTCCTTCTCCCTCTACTAAATAGGCAGACTTGCGATTTATTACCTAGCATTGAATGTTCAATTACTAAAGGTGACCTCAAAGACGTGTACAGGGTGCGGGGAAAAAACAATAACCAAAATACTCCAATAGTTGTAGAAACTGCATCCACACTTCTGAAAAATGAGATACTCAAAATGGGAAGAACATTCAACAAAAAATATAAGTCTAAGCTGTGCTGCAAACATCTTGGATTCAAGACACAGGAAGATACTCCTATTTTCCTGTCGGAACATTTAACCCCAAAGAGATCCCGTCTATATTTCTTGGCCAGAGACCTAATAAAAACAGGAGAGTATAAGTACTGCTGGACTGCCTACGGCAAAATTTATATCAAGAAAGATGATCAGGGACAAACCATTACCATAAGAAATGAAGAACAGATTCACCAACTCATTGTTAAAACATGACTTTTACCTCTGCACATTTCATCTGCACGAGGTGTGAGTGAATTTGTTAAAAAAATCCCAGCAGTGTTCTTGTACATGCCCACGGTCAACACGTCATTTACTACAAAATCTCCCGCAGCAAGTTATTATTTTACTGTCTTCATAGTTATAAGGTATCTTTTTAAATTATTTGTACATTGTAAAACTTTATCAACAACTTACTTACATAATCTCCATTCATACACAACACATATTCATAACGCTATACATTCACACACATTCAGTCTCTACGTACCAAACACACAAATTATCAAAAAAGCCCTCACTTTTCGGCAACAAACTAAACAGACATACATCTTTCAAACGACATACATAACTATAAATACATACCACCTCAACCAAACTATCTATATAAACTTTCTATATAATCTTGATCCTTTTTTGGAGTCACTCAGTCTACACTTAGATTCTCTTCCCACACTAAAAAACATCATATTGGCGGGTGACATAAATATTAATATTAGCCCAAAAACCACTGAACCGTCTCACGAACAGAAAAACCGGATGAACTATCTAAACATGCTTTCGACTTATGGTATTTTACCTGGTCATACGATACCTACCAGAGAAAAGAACTGCCTGGACCACATCATGTTGAGGATTCATAAAAGAAAAATATCTGCATCAATTGCCATTTTAAAAACATCTATAACGGATCACTACACTACTTTTCTATCACTAAGTAAAATAAAACTCAGAAATTGTATTAATAAAACCAACACTACCATCAATTTTGAGCAAGCCCTTAAAGATTTACAGGAAAAAAGTCTTAGTGACTTGCTGTTTTGTAACGATCCAAACCTGTTAACCAGTCAGCTAATACAAAAGTTGAGTGACACTATTAAAAACAATACTAATATAACAAAAATTCCCTGCAGTAGACGTATAATCAAACCGTGGATCACCCCTGGGCTACTACGCTGCATAAAAAACCGCAATAAATTACAAAAGCAATCTCGGTTAGATATTCACAACGAAATTTTAAAAATAACATATTGTCGGTACAGGAATTATTGTAACAATCTCATAAAGAAATTGAAAAGAAAACACGAAAGAGAGTTACTATCTAAATCTGTCTCTAATACGAAATTACTTTGGAATAATATAAAATCAATAACTTACTCAACTAAACCTAAAAATCAAAGCACTGACCTCTTAAACATCTTACCATCTCCAACAGCATCGGTGAATTATGTAAACACTTATTTTTCCAATATCGGAAAACAATTAGCTCAGCAAATTCAACCTAGTAAAACTTATTGTCGTCCTAAAACCTTCCCTACCCAACTTAATTCCTTTGTGCTCCTGGATACTGACCCCAACGAAGTGGAAACTATCCTGATGAGTTTGAAGTCAGATAGTGCTGCAGGATGGGATAACATCTCAACTCGTTTCTTAAAATACATTAGCGCGGAAGTCGTCCCCATCATAGCTCACTTAGTAAATCTGTTTTAAAAATGGTATCTTTCCGGCACTACTCAAACAGTCTGTTATTACTCCTGTACACAAGGGAGGGAACAGCTACGATGTCAATAACTATAGACCTATATCTGTATTGCCTGCTCTATCTAAAATTCTAGAAAAATTAATTAACATTAGACTACTTAACTACCTTAATAAATATAAAATAATATCGCCTCATCAATTTGGATTTAGACAGGGTGTATCCACTGAGGACGCAGTCGCTGCACTCGGCTCACTTGTAACTGACCATCTCGACACAGGAAGAAAATGTCTAACAGTCTTCCTAGATCTAAAAAAAGCGTTTGACACCGTGTCTGTTCCAACCCTTGTGTCGAAGTTAGAAAAAGTCGGAATAAGAGGAATAGCTCTAGACCTCTTTAAAAATTACTTGTCAAATAGAAAACAGAGAGTTAAAATAGGTGCATATACCAGTGAGGAGGCAGATGTATCTTTTAGCGTTCCACAGAGCAGCATTTTAGGTCCTACATTATTTCTGACTTACATAAATGATCTGTGTAACCTTAAAGTTGACAATGCAAACATCTTTTCTTATGCCGATGATACAGCTGTGGTTTTCTCTGGAAATGATTGGTCTGACGTAAAACTTAAAGCCGAGTTGGGTATGGAACAAATTGCCGACTGGCTTAACGATAATGTACTAACTCTAAACACAATGAAAACAAACTATATATGTTTTACAATTTCAAACAAGACACAGCCAGATGACAATAATTTTTATATTAAAATTCATTCTTGTAAAGGAACAGATTTGGATTGTACATGTCCCATAATCAATAAAGTACCCCAAACTAAATATTTAGGCGTAATAATTGATCAAAGGTTGACTTGGTACTCTCACCTCGAACACGTAACCAATAGAGTACGAAAATTAGGCTGGATATTTAAAACATGTGGTTCCAACAACATATGTTGCTAAACCAGGAGGCCCAAATAGGAACCTGTTAAATGAAATTTATATTGCCATTGCACAATCAGTTATAGTTTATTGTATATCTATTTGGGGCGGGGCGGCAAAAATAAAATTTATAGGTGTGGAACGAGTCCAAAGGGCACTCATAAAAATAATGTATTCTTAGCGAAACCTCCTTCTCCAAAACCTGGTACAAGCGGTGCGCTATAAAAGACAGCGCGCAGTTGGCAACGAGTTCACTCGATTATCGGTCGGCAACGGTTGAACATCGCTACCCTCGTTTGTATTTTTATATTCAGTCGCTATATTGTTAATTTGCTAATTAATTTATATCATTTGCAGTAATTGTTATAAGTGTGATGGTTACTAATTAATAATAACACCATGGGATTTTACAGGATTATTTTATTTAGATCGAGAAAGTACACATAACTTGAAAAATTATCAAAGACCACACCACAGACTATCTCGAACACATTACCATAGATAATGCTTTTTGACATCATACTTCACCTTCCCTTTTAGACGAATACACCTAACAATAATCAAGTAAAATTAATATTACAAATTTAACCTATTTATCGGCTTGACAATTCTGCCACATCTAGTTGTAATGACATTTGGTTTTGACAAAGAACTTGTTTCCTCTCTAATACTATCCTCCCTCACATTATTTCTACTATTACTCAAACAATCATTTTCAAACGAATTATTTAAATAAATGTAGCTATCATTGCTACTCCTAGTTAAGGATTTTTTTAAATGCTTTATATTTCTCCTCAGTCTACCCTCTTCTCCTTCCTTTTTAATCCAATACGATCTTGGTTCCTTACATTTTCCTATTATAGTTCCTTTTCTCCAAAAAATATCCTTATTCGTTCTATGTACTATCTTATCACCTATTTTATATTCATTCTCTTTCTTCCTCACAATATTTTTCTGTTTAGAAAGTGACTGTTTTAATAATAACAACTTATGAATATTTGGCACAACTTTTGCATCAAGAAGCTTTGAATTTGTTGGTATAAGAGTACGGACCCTTCTACTGTTTAAAATTTGTGAAGGAGAATAATCCAATCCTGTTAAAGGTGTATTATTATAACTTAACAAACAATCCCTGTAATCCACTCTATCCTCAGTGGCTTTTCTCAGTATAACTTTACTTATATGTACAGCTTTTTCTGCCATCCCATTGCTTCGAGGATAGTGTGGGCTACTTGTTGTTAAGATCATATCCCTGCTCTTATAATATTTATGACACTTATGTGAATTAAATGGGTTATTGTCTGCTACAATTTCTTCAGGATATCCAAACCTCGTGAACACTTCTTGAAATGCATTCAATACAGAATAAGAAGATTTGTCATTTATGGGCAACACTTCGAGCCAATGAGAAAAATAGTCTACAATTACAAGATAAGATTTTCCCATAAAATCTAATATATCAGTAGCAACTTTTGCAAATCGTCGATTTGGTATTTTATGGCTTATTAAACTGTCATGGGGATTAGCTGACCTAAATTTTTCACAAGTACGACATCTCATTACATAATCCTGAATATCTTTAGTCAGTCCAGGCCAATAAAACAATTGTCTGGCCTTCTTTATGCTTTTACAAATTCCAGGGTGACCTTCATGAACTAAATTTAGAACATACATTTTTAAAGATGAAGGTACAACTATTTTATCTTCATAAAATGCCAAACCTGATTGAAAATATATATTGTCTTTTAACTTAAAAAAATGTTTGCAGTTATTTAAAACTAGCTTTTGCCCGCGGCTTCGCTCGCGTAATTAGTCGAAAATCTAAGAAGATTCATACAAACTTTCATCCCCTAATTTATTCCCTTAGGGATAGAATTTATCAAAATCCTTTCTAAGGGGATGCCTACGTCATAACAACTACCTGCATGCCAAATTTTAGCCCGATCCGTCTAAAATCTAAATGGATTTGTACAAACTTTCATCCCCTATTTTATACCCTTAGGGGTGGAGTTTATCAAAATTCTTTCTTAAGGGATACCAAGGTCATAGTAGCTTTATGTATGCAAAGTCTCAGCCCTATCGGTTTAAAATTGACAAAGTTTCATACAAACTTTCATCCCCTATTTTATCCCCTTGGGGTAGAATTGATCGAAATACTTTCTTAGCGGATGCCTACGTCATAACATCTACCTGCATACCAAATTTCAGCCCGATCCGTTCAAATCTAAGAAAATTTATACAAACTTTCATCCCCTATTTTATACCCTTTAGGGTAGAGTGTATCAAAATCCTTTCTTAGGGGATGCCTACGTCATAGTAGCTTTATGCATGCAAAGTCTCAGCCCGATCGGTATAAAATTTACAAAGTTTCATGCAAACTTTCATCCCCTATTATATCCCCTTGGGGGTAGAATTGATCAAAATCCTTTCTTATCGGATGCCTACGTCATAACATCTACCTGTATGCCAAATTTCAGCCCGATCCGTCCAAAATCTAAGAAGATTTATACAAACTTTTATCCCCTATTTTATCCCCTTAGGGGTGGAATTTATCAAAATTCTTTCTTAAGGGATACCTAGGTCATAGTAGCTTTATGTATGCAAAGTCTCAGCCCTATCGGTTTAAAATTGACAAAGTTTCATACAAACTTTCATCCCCTATTTTATCCCCTTGGGGGTAGAATTGATCAAAATCCTTTCTTATCGGATGCCTACATCATAACACTACCTGTATGCTAAATTTCAGCCCGATTGGTCCAAAATCTAAGAAGATTTGTACAAACTTTCATCCCCTATTTTATCCCCTTAGGGGTGGAATTTATCAAAATCCTTTCTTAGGAGTTGCCTACATCATAGTAGCTTTGTGCATGCAAAGTCTCAGTCCGATCGGTTTAAAATTGACAAAGTTTCATACAAACTTTCATCCCCTATTTTATCCCCTTGAGGGTAGAATTGATCAAAATCCTTTCTTAGCGGATGCCTACGTAATAACATCTATCTGCATGCCAAATTTCAGCCCGATCCGTCCAGTGGTTTGGGCTGTGCGTTGATAGATCACTATATCAGTCACCTTTGAGTTTTATATATTTAGACTTTATGTTCAGCAGGCCATCCGTTTAAACAATACAAATTTAATTGACTTAAAATCGGATCATTTTTAGTTTCATTTTCAAAATTCTGTTTTCTGTCCGGAGACATGGGTAAATGTGCAGTTAAGGTATGGACTATTTGCAACATTTGTTTATCATTTTCAGTGTGCTTTAATTTATTTCTAGAAAGCATGTCTGCAAAATGCAAAAGTTTACCTGGTAAATAATACACATTTAAGTTATACATTAGCAGTTTCAGTCTCAAACGCCTTAACCTAGGTGATCCAATTTTTGAAATTGGCTTTGACATTATAGCTACAATTGGTTTGTGATCAGTTTGTACATCAACACTAGAGCCATAAATATACCTATGGAATTTTTTAACTGCAAAAGTAATGGCTAAGAACTCTTTCTCAGTCTGGCTATAATTTTCCTCTGTCTCATTCATAGTTCGGGATGCACAAGCTACTAGTTTCATTAAATTATTATCATATTCTTGGAACAAACAACAGCCAATGCCATTTTTAGACGCATCACATTGTAAAATAATTTTCCTTTTAGAGTCAAACGGTGTAAGTGACGGTGTTTTACATATATTTCTTTTTAGCTCAGCAAAGGCTAATCTATGAGCTGGTAACCAAATAAAATCAACATTCTTTTTAAGTAATTTAACAAGTGGGGCCATTATATTTGCCATATCAGGTACATATCTACGTACATAGTTAAATGAACCTATAATTTGCCTCAATTCATTTTGATTTGTTGGCTCTTTTAAACTTATTAACGACTCAACTCTATCTTTATCTAATGCCATCCCATCTTCATTAAACACCTGCCCTACATACTTTACTTCAGTTTGTTTATATTGAAATTTACTTTTGTTAAAAACAATTCCTAATTCCTTAGCCTTACATAAAACACCATCTAGAGCTTTATCATGTTCTAATGCAGTATCTCCCATTACTAATATGTCATCAGCCCAAACTATAACATTTGGCATGTTTCCGAAGTGATTTTCAAGCACCTCCTGAAACAATTCCGGTGCATTCATTAAACCATATGGTAAAACTAAGTATCTATATACACCAAAGGGTGTTGCAAAGCAACATTTCCAAGATGCCTCTTCAGAAAGGAGTAAATGATGAAATCCTTCAGTTAAATCGAGAACTGAGAAAAATTTCTTTCCCTGTAGTTTAAAACTTAAATCGTCTAATGTAGGTAACATTTTAGGTTTCTTTACTATGACTTTATTTAAATCTAATGGGTCAAGACACAATCTTACTTTTCCATTTGGTTTCTCAACAATCACAATTCTATTAACAAATGCTGATATTTTTAATCTTAATAATAGCCTTCCTAGCTTCTAATCTTTGCAGCTCTGATTTCAACGGTTCAAGTAGACATGAAGGAAGTCTTGAAGAAGGGTGGCAAATTTGTATAGCTGTGGGCATAGTTGGAATTTCTACATATCCAGGCAGTCTACCTATTCCTTCAAAAACTTGAATATTTCTTTTTATAAACATCTCCTTATCATTATCAACAACAAGCGTGTGTACCCTCTTAATTAGGTTTAGTGATACACATGCTGGTATCTAGAGATCTGGTAGAATCTACTACCACAAAATTTTCATGACACATGTTTTCCTTATATTTACACATTAGATTTACAATCCCCATAGGTTTTACGATATTCCCCGCGAATGATTCAATTTTTATACTTGTTTCTTGTAATTTTATACCTAAACTTACATTTAATTTTTCAAAAACTTTTTTTGGCATTACACTAATGTCTGCACCTGTATCTAGCTTACATTTAATATATTGATCTTCAATCCAAATATTTTCAATCCAATCTGTATTGTTCTCACCTGAATTTTTCACTTCGCCACAAAATAAACTTTCATTCGACTCCGAATCTGAACACTTATTGACTTCCTGAACTTTTTTGACCTTACAACTTACTGCAAAATGGTTTAAGATACCACATTTGGAACACTTTTTGCCAAATGCTGGGCGTTCCCTTGGACCATGAACTTTTTGACATCGACGACACTCAAACTTATGATCATTTCCTTGATTTTCAAACTTCTTTTTCTTTAAAGTCGAGTTATTTTTGCTTCTATTAACCCTAGCTTCATCAACTTCTATTGTTGGGTTCATTTCCTTAACTTGGGAACGACTTACTTCACTTGCTCTACATATGTTTGCAACTTTGTCTAGTGTGAGATCATCCATCCGTAACAAACTTTCCTGGAGTCCTTTATCTTGGAGTCCCTGAACAATTCGGTCCCTTAGGACCTGGTCCTCTAATGTTTCCTTGGTACTTTCATAATTACATCTGGCGATAAGTTGTCTCAAATTCGTATAAAAATTTTCAAAATTTTCATTTGTTTCTTGTCTTCGTTCATTGAACTTAAACCTCTCGAAGACTTCGTTATATTTAGGGTTTACATATTTTTCAATAGCTGCCACAACTGTCTCGTACACTTGAGAATCCTTTTCTGTCAATTTGAAACTTTGTATTACCTTTGTGGACTCCGGTCCCATCATATTTCTTAGTAGGGATAACTTGATTTTATCAGAGGCGTCATCTTTACTGATCGCCACTAAATAATCTTCAAATAAACATTTCCAAAATCTCCACTCAGTAGATGCCGATTGAGATCGAATGTCAAAATTTGGTGGTAACTTTACTTGGTTAGCTTCCATGATGTAAGTTTTACAAAAATACACTTTAAACTTAGTGTTTTCGAACCGACTGCGCCATGTTATAAGTGTGATGGTTACTAATTAATTATAGCACCATGGGATTTTACAGGATTATTTTATTTAAATCGAGAAAGTACACATTACTTGAAAAATTATCAAAGACTACACCACAGACTATCTCGAACACATTACCATAGATAATGCTTTTTGACATCATACTTCAGTAATTAGTGTTCGGATGTCTTATATTTAAATTATCTTTGTTGTGATTTCGGTTATTAAAACTTTGTTTGTTGATTAAATAATTTAGGTAGTAATTGTGCGTTATTTTTTTAAAAACTGTCCTCACTTCTGGTTTCTAAGATCAGAAGTGGGATAGACCACGTGCTTAGTGCTGTTTGTGCCATCTGTTTTAAGTTAAAATAAATGACCGATAGTGTTTGAATTTAACCTAATTACTGCAAGTTTTATTTTTGTGGGTACGCGAGTATCGGTGAGTTTTTGTTATTTTTTTTATTCTGTTCATTTAATTTCTGATATGCCGGGACGTTCGACAAGTGTTGAAAAACAAAACGATTCGCGTCGATCGCATCGTAATCATTCTCGAACGTTGAGAAGTAGATCGCGTAATCGCCATGGTTCCGGAAGGAGCAATCACACTCCTTCACCGCGTAGATACCGTGAGCGTTCTCATAGTCGCGAGCGTACGTCTTCTAGACATCGTCATGTGTCCCGTAGTCCACGAAACGGTCATAGACGTCGTGACACCTCATGTAGCCGCCGTGATTCTCCGCGTGATCAGGCCTTAGGTCAAATATTAGCTCGCTTGAATTCTATTGAGAGCCGTTTACCGACCTCGCCAACGTGTCGCGTGTCTACGCCTGTTGCGGAGCATGGCTCACGGGGGCAGGAAACTTTCACTAGGCAGAAGTCGCGAACGCTTGACCAGGATAAGGACGTGACAGATAAGCTCGTTGGCGCATTGTCTTGTTTAGTTCAAGAGAGATCGCATAATTTTTATATTTCTCCCTTCGATCCTAACCTACACGACTTTGACGTTTGGTGTTCAGAGGTAGACCGCGCTCGTAATTTAAATAAATGGGACGATCGCGAGTGTCTAGGGCGCATAGGAAGTTGTTTGCGTGGAGACGCGAAGTCATGGCTTAACGATTGGGTCACAAGTGATCGTTCGTGGACCAATTTCAAATTAGAGTTTCGTTCACTATGCCCACGTAATGTAGACGTTGCTACAATTTTGTTTGAGGTTATGTGTAACAATTCAAATAAATTTCCGACATACGCCGAATATGCTCGCAAGTCTCTTTTGCGTCTTAATATTGTAAAGGGGTTGTCTGATGAGCTAAAAGTTGCAATAATTGTCAGAGGTATTACTGATGCTCAAGTAAAGGCTGCGGCAACCAATGCGAAACTTAAGATAACGGATTTAGTCGAGTTTTTGTCAGTATATGTCAAACCAAAAACCGAGACGCGCTGTTCAAACAACCCTCCCCATTCAAACAATGTAGGACCGTCATCATCGCGTAAACGCGAAGCAACTAAATCGGGAGATAGTAAATTAGTGTGTCACTATTGTCGTAAAGCTGGTCACACGAAATATAACTGCAGGAAAAGACCTAAAGTCGACACTAACGCGCCATCGTCAGCAGATACTGTGACGTCAACGCCTTCAACATCGGGTGATAAATCTGTCAAGTTTTGCACGCATTGTAAACGTAACGGTCACGTAATTGACACATGCTTTTCGAAAAAAGGTCTGAAACTGATCACAATGAAAAGAAATCGGCTAAGATAAATTTTTGCTCAAGTGTCAATCGAAACGAGACAACATAATGTCTGCAGTTATTCAAAGGGTGCCTATAGATACGTTGATTGATAGTGGGTCTGATATCTCGTTGATTTTAGAATCGGTTCTTAAATATTTTAATTTCAATCGAATCCCAACATATCGTTTGTTGAGAGGAATAGGCAGCCAGGAAATTGAATCGACGTCATATGTTGTGACTACGATTGAATTTCCTGAAGTGTCTTTGGAAGTTGATTTGTATGTGGTCCCAGTTGGGTGCATTACGGCGCCTATTTTGATTGGCACAGATGTATTAGATAGAGAGGGAATTACCTACACGCGTAGTAATAACTTACACCGGCTCACGAGATTAGACAGTGTGCCCTCTGTACTGCACGTATCTACCGTTGACTATGAAAACATTAAAACGCCATTAGTTGGCAATGACAGAAATCTCCTGATTAATATTATCCGCGAGTTTTCGAGTTCTTTCATTACGGGTACTGCTACATCAACGGTGAATACGGGTAGTATGGAGATAAGATTGACATCGAGTGCCCCGGTAGTTCATAGACCTTATAAGCTTTCTTGTGACGAAAAAAATAGAGTTCGGGATATAATTAATGACCTACTCTCAAAGGGAATTATTCGTGAGTCACAGTCCGACTACGCCAGTCCTATCATTCTCGTCAAGAAGAAGGACGGGAGTGATAGGATGTGCGTTTATTATCGGGCACTTAATGCTATTACGGTCAAAGAAAGATTTCCCTTGCCCTTGATCGATGACCACATCGATAGGCTTGGCTGTTTCAAGTTCTTCACCAGTTTAGACATGGCAACTGGATTTCATCAGGTTCCATTAAAAGATGATGATTCGATTTCCAAAACTGCCTTCGTAACGCCCGAAGGGCATTTCGAATACCTGAAAATGCCCTATGGGTTAGCTAACGCCCCTATAGTTTATCAAAGAATAATTTCAAAAACCTTAAAACCCTATATTGAAGGTGGGCGAGTGTTGACGTATATAGACGATGTACTTCTTATGTCAAACGAAATTCCTGAAGGACTCGATTTGCTGCGTCAAGTTTTGAGTACTCTCACGAATGCCGGTTTTTCGGTTAATTTAAAAAAATGTACCTTCTTAGATACCGAAATAGAGTACTTAGGACGGGTAGTTGGTAATGGTCAGGTGCGGCCGAGCCCAAGAAAAATTGAGGCGCTGGTAAATTCTCCAAAGCCCGCTAATGTTAAGGGGGTTCGCCAATTTTTGGGCCTAGCCGGGTATTTTAGGCGTTATGTAGCGGGTTACGCTTCTAAAACAGCTTGCATTGCCAGACTGTTAAGAAAGGGAGAACCTTTCAAATGGGGTTCAGATCAAGATTTGGCACGCGACTATATTATTCATTGTTTGACCCATGAACCAGTTTTAGCGATATTTGACCCAAGTTTGCCTACGGAACTTCACACCGATGCCAGTTCCATCGGTGTCGGTGCGGTGTTGTTGCAGGAGCATGCCGGTAAACGAAAGAGAGTAGTCAGTTACTATAGTAGGTCTACCCAGGGCGCGGAGAGTCGCTATCACAGCTACGAGCTGGGAACCCTAGCCATTGTGAGCGCACTTCAGAACTTCCGTCATTATTTAATTGGTATCAATATCAAAATAGTGACGGATTGTAATTCTTTGAAGTTAACCGAAACAAAAAAAGATTTGTTGCCTCGTGTTGCGCGTTGGTGTCAAAGTCAAAGTCAAAGTCAAATCATTTATTTCAATTAGGCCATCAAAGAGGCACTTTTAAACGTCGATTATTAAAATTAAGGAAATGGGATGGGATGGGAATGAATCTACACCCATTCGCAAAGGTAGGTTGTATGAAGAAGAATGGGCAAGAAACTCCATACTTACTCTTTTTAAAAAATGTTTTACAATATTTTTATAACATCATTTAAAATAAATAATATGAAAGCAATGTACCTTGAAAATCTATACTAAAATTATAAAAATAAAATAATAAGAAATAATTAAAAAGAGCAAAAAGGTACATGGTGTTCATATTTTAACAAAATATTGTAATTACAACTATTTTACAAATACAATAATTATAAGTGTGTGAGCATTCAAATTTCAACCAGCTTGATTCCGTTTAAGCCCTAGATTGTACTATGGAGCAGGACCAGCATGTTTCCAAACATTTTTATCTTGGATATAATCTTCTAATTTATAATATGCTTGTTTACTAAGTGTATTCTTTATATAACTTTTAAATTTTCTTTCATTTAGAGTTAAAATTTCGCTATGTATTTTATTGTAAAATTTAACACAGTACCCCATAAAAGACTTTTGTACTTTAGACAATCTAAAATAAGGTTGATCAATTTTATTTTTATTTCTAGTATTAAAATTATGTCTATCGCTTATTTTATTAAAAAGATGAAGATTTTTCCTAACATACATTATATTTTCATAAATAAATTGACAAGGCACTGTCATTATGTTAATATTTTTGAATAGTTCCCTAAGAGATTCGCGACGACGTAGATTATAAATTGCTCTGACAGCTCTTTTTTGCAAAGTCAAAGTCAAAGTCAAAGTCAAATCATTTATTTCAATTAGGCCATCAAAGAGGCACTTTTAAACGTCGCATAATTAAAATTAAGGAAATGGGATGGGATGGGAATGAATCTACACCCATTCGCAAAGGTAGGTTGTATGAAGAAGAATGGGCAAGAAACTCCATACTTACTCTTTTTAAAAATGTTTTACAATATTTTTTTACATCATTTAAAATAAATAATGTGATAGCAATGTACCTTGAAAATGTACACTGAATATTATAAAAAATTAAAATAATAAGAAATAAAACAAAAATAGCAAAAAGGTACATGGTGTTCACATTTAACAAAATATTGAAATTACAGCTTTTTTACAAATACAATATAAGAAGTGTGTGAGCATTCAAATTTCAACCAGCTTGATTCTGTTTAAGCCCTACATTGTACTATGGAGCAGGACCAGCATGTTTCCAAACATTTTTATCTTGGATATAATCTTCTAATTTATAATATGCTTGTTTACTAAGTGTATTTTTTATGTAACTTTTAAATTTTCTTTCATTTAGTGTTAAAATTTCCCTAGGTATTTTATTGTAACATTTAACACAGTACCCCATAAAAGATTTTTGTACTTTAGCCAATCTAAAATAAGGTTGATCAATTTTATCTTTATTTCTAGTATTAAAATTATGTCTATCGCTTATTTTATTAAAACGATGAAGATTTTTCCTAACATGCATTATATTTTCATAAATGAATTGACAAGGCACTGTCATTATATTAATCTTTTTGAATAGTTCCCTAAGAGATTCGCGACGACGTAGATTGTAAATTGCTCTGACAGCTCTTTTTTGCAAAATAAAAATGGATTCAATGTCAGCTGCCCGGCCCCACAGTAGAATGCCGTAAGACATTATGCTGTGAAAGTAGCTAAAGTATACCAAACGCGCAGTTTCAACGTCTGTTAACTGTCTTATTTTTCTAACAGCGTAAGCGGCTGAGCTTAATCGCTCCGCAAGAGATGTTATATGGGGGCCCCATTGCAATTTATCGTCAAGCGTGATTCCCAGGAATACAGTCTGATTAACAAATTCCAGTTTTTTTTCCGTTCAGTTTGATGTCACATTCGCTACTTCTAACATTTGGTAAAGTGAATCTCATACATTTTGTTTTTTTTTCATTGAGTACAAGATTATTCAATGTAAACCAATTTTGAACCTGATGAATAGAGTCATTTACCGCATTTAGATTTTGTGAACGTCGGTCTATTTTAAAAATTAATGAGGTATCATCTGCAAATAATACCATCTTTGGATGATTTTTAAGCAAGTGAGGTAAATCATTAATATAGACTAAGAAGAGGAATGGACCCAGAATCGAACCTTGCGGAACGCCCATTGTCATTTTAGACCCTAACGAGTTCTTACCGTTTACTTGAACTTTTACCACTCTATCTTTCAAGTATGATCTGAGTAAATCAAGAGCAGTATTTTTTATTCCATAATGCTCCAGTTTCAGTAGAAGTGTTTCATGGTCAACGCAATCGAACGCCTTTGAGAGGTCGCAAAAGATTCCAATGGCATCTCGTGCTTCCTCCCAGGAGTTAAAAATGTTCTTAAGTAGGGTTACACTGGCGTCAGTTGTACAACGTCCTTTGGTGAAACCGTACTGTTGTTCATGAAAGATGGAATTTTTATTAAAGTGACGTAACATTTGAGTAAGCAGTGTGTTTACCTACAAGACTTTACCTTTACTCTGGAATATAGAAAAGGATCCATGATGCAGCACGCTGATTTTCTAAGCCGGCACCCTCCTGAAACTGCAAACGTATCACACATTCGCAATCCTAACAATTGGGCAAAGGTCGCTCAGACTGCGGATGAGGAAACCCAAAATTTGATTGTTAAGTTAAGAGAGGGCCAATTAGATTCTTCAAGGTATTTAATTAAAAATGAACTTTTGTATTATAAATATACACCAACCGGGGAAGAACCACGATTGTTGTGTTACATCCCTAAAGGTTACCGACTTAGCCTTTTAAGAGCTTTCCATGATGAGCATGATCATGTTGGAGCCGACCGAACGACGGATCTTATATTACGTCACTTTTGGTTTCCTAGTGTTAGGCAATTTGTTAGAAAATATGTTAGCCATTGCCTTGTATGTTTAGCTCATAAGAAAGTACCCAAAGCACCCCCACAACCGATTCAGTCTTGGTCGAAGCCTGATGACCCATTCTGTGTTATTCATGCCGATATATTGGGCCCGCTTCCAGAATCTAACGGGTTTAAGTACGTTTTGATTGTAATTGACAGCTTTTCAAAATTTTGTCTGCTGTACTCTATGTATCGTCAAGACTAGGACGAATTAAAACGAGTGTTCACTAATGTGATATCTTTGTTCGGGTCTCCAAGTACCATAATTTGCGACAGAGGGAGAATGTTTGAAAGCGTAGCCTTCCGAGAGTGGGTTAGTAGCTTGGGTTGCTCCGTTCATTTCATTACACCTGGAATGCATCGAGAAAACGGGCAAGTAGAGAGGTACTGCAGAACTGTCTTAAACATGTTACGGGTAGAGGTGGGACATAAAGGTTCTCAGTGGGCTGACGCTTTATGGAAGGTGCAGCTCAATCTAAATGTCACCAGACAGGCTACTACGCAAGCCTCGCCATTACAACTCCTCGTTGGGATTGATGCAGCCACCCCAGTAATAAGATCTCTAGTGCGTGACGTCGCACTTGAGAACCGTAACCCTAATCGAGAAGCACTTATGACGCTCAGGAGACAGCGTGCCTCAGACTTACTTACAGCCAATCAGCGGCGTCAAGACGACCGAACCAACCAGAACCGGCGACAACCACGAGCCTACGCTGTCGGGGACTATGTCTTTGTCAACAAGGCATCGCAGAGCACAGGAAAGCTCGACTCTGGCATGCGGGGGCCCTATAAGGTCCTACGTGTATTGCCACATCATCGCTACGAGCTGGAACTACTGGCTGGTTCGTATTGCAAAAAGACCCAGGCAGCTGCCGAGCATATGGTGCTCTGGCGCGGCGAGTGGACGCCTGACGCATGCTCCGCTTTCTTCGAGGCTGGTAAGCAACCGGAAGACTTCTGTTTGGCCTGGACCCCTGGTTCATGGCTTCTGTTTGGTCTGAGCCTCTGGCTTATGGCTTCTGTTTGGCCTGGACCCCTGGTTCATGGCTTCTGTTTGGTCTGAGCTTCTGGCTTATGACTTCTGTTTGGCCTGGACCCCTGGTTCATGGCTTCTGTTTGGTCTGAGCCTCTGGCTTATGGCTTCTGTTTGGCCTGGACCCCTGGTTCATGGCTTCTTTTTGGTCTGAGCCTCTGGCTTATGACTTCTGTTTGGCCTGGACCCCTGGTTCATGGCTTCTGTTCTGGTTAAGTATATTAGCTTCACTACTATGTATTTATCTTGGCTAGTATTCTACCCAATGGGAGTCCGGAATTCCATTGCTTGGAATGCTATTTAGTTCCATTTACGTTTTAATGCTTAGAATCACTGTTTTTGCTTTGTAATTTTTCTAGTCTGAAGCTCTTAGATTTACATTTCAATTACCTAAGAAACCTTCCTGTTGGTTGGGTACCTGATGGTGGGAGTGCACGCTCACTATCGCGTACTTAACAAAATCAGTTCAAGTGCTTGCTATTCTCCGGCTTCAGACACACAAGTGTCGCAAGAAAACAAATGTACAGTATGTGTTGTTGTTACTTTGCAGATGATTATGGCCAGTCTGATGATGACGGCCAGTCTGGTGATGGTGGACCTAGTGATGACACCAGGCAAGATGCGGTCGAGGACGCCTCGCTGTCAGGAACGGCCGTCTTAGCGAAACCTCCTTCTCCAAAACCTGGTACAAGCGGTGCGCTATAAAAGACAGCGCGCAGTTGGCAACGAGTTCACTCGATTATCGGTCGGCAAC
The DNA here is from genome assembly GCA_950005045.1 of Agrotis exclamationis. Taxonomy (NCBI): domain Eukaryota; kingdom Metazoa; phylum Arthropoda; class Insecta; order Lepidoptera; family Noctuidae; genus Agrotis; species Agrotis exclamationis. The sequence goes on along the minus strand of OX465415.1, from coordinate 19,244,876 downwards.
GGTTGAACATTGTTATTGTTAATTTGCTAATTAATTTATATCATTTGCAGTAATTAGTGTTCGGATGTCATATATTTAAATTATCTTTGTTGTGATTTCGGTTATTAAAACTTTGTTTGTTGATTAAATAATTTAGGTAGTAATTGTGCGTTATTTTTTAAAAAAACTGTCCTCACTTCTGGTTTCTATGAGTATTTTAAAAGACGTACATTCTCAACTAAAGCTCTTTACGAGACCAGTGGCCTGCTTAGTGTTAGAAAGTTATATATCACTGCCACACTCCTAAAGAAACACAGGACACTTACTTTTGATAAAGATAAAATAGTAAAAAGACGAAAAGATATTATCGCACAAATCCCGCAAGCAAGAACAAAATTTGCAGCGATGGGGTGCTAAGACAGGAAACCTCCACGTGCGCCCGTGGACTGGAGTTCCCTCTCGGATACGTCCAGGGGGAAGACCAGTTTTTCGGGCCGGTGCACCCTGGGATGCGGGCAAAAACTCTCCTTAGGCACTGTGTGCCTAAGGGGTTTCTTTGCCCGTATGCAAATAGCCTGTCGGGTGGACGCTCCAACGCGTGTCCCTCTGAACAGCAGAGGGCACAGCGGCGGAGTGGGCTTGCGGACGGTGAGTAATGGGTATGCTCGCCGTCCGACCAAGGACCAAGCCCGGGTCGGTGACGCGTCGTGTTTCACGCGTCACCGACGGGGCCCCTTATGGGGCCAAATGCCTGCCGGGGTCGCGGATTTTTCTTAATCCAGGATACCGTGGCCCCGGAACGTAAAGGGCATCCGACGGAACACGGGTGGATTTTAGTCAGTAAGAGTCTAACAGTCCCTCCCGCCCCACCCAGGGCGGGAGGACTCATATGATGATTTTGCCACCCTAAAAAAAAAAAAGCAAGAACAAAATTTGCAGCGATGCAGTATAACATACTATCAGCTCGGCTTTACAACAGAGTAAACAGAAAGATATACATTTACACTAAACAACTACATGAATGTAAAAAAATTATACTAGAATGGATAAAACCACTTTCTTATGAAGACACCGAAGCACTCTTGTAACATCATAATCTCACTCACATCGCACATATCAATACGCGTCAGTCATACACTCACACCCACACTCAGACTCGCACATACACACGCACTCACAAACCGTCATTCATTATAAGCTACTCAACTTTTACCATTACACTTTCAGATACATTCGTAACATATTAGGAGAATTTAATATTATATAGTTAAGAAAATAAAATAGTAAAAACAGTAATATCCTCGTAGAATAGAATTATCTTTAGTTATGGAGGAGCGGAGTCTCCTATTACAGGCATTATTTGCTTATAAGGAGACTCCAATCATCAACTAATGTAAGAAATATTGTTATTACGGAAATAAATATTTTGTATTTTTTGTATTTGTATTTGCATCTGCGAGTCGACGGTCCCAAGTTACCAATCTACATTTCAGATAATTTGCCCCCAAAAGTGCGAAAGTTATTTTTTCTTGCACGAGACTTCGCCGCCCAGCATAAATATAAGAACTGTTGGTCAGCTTATGGAAAGATTTACGTGCGCAAGGAAGACGGTGCTAAACGTTTCACAGTGAACTCTGAAAAAGACTTTGCTAAGATTTCTGAAATCTGACTATATACTAAATATGTTGTACCTATAAAACTTCTCTATACTAAATATGTCGTACCTGTAAAACTCTGCATGACTTATTATATTTATGTTAAGATTTTTTACTGTAAATTTTCGCAAACTTTTTCTTATTATACACTTACTTGCCCACACACATACACATTCAAACAATCACAAAACTCTAATTGTCTACATATCTCACAGCTCGTACAAGGTCCAAGGATTCGAGAAGTAGTTGTCTTTATACTAATAACAAATCTCGTTTTATTTGATCTTACGCCTGTCAGCCATTCTTTAATCACATTGAACTTCTGGAGTGTCTATCATATTTTTATAAAACTGAACCTAATACTTTGGCCTCCTGCTATCAAGCCATACTATTCGATAATTTAAATGTTAATGAAATGTTGACCGCCTTCTTGCAACACGGTAGCCAACTACCGTGGCATATTTTTCCGTTATTTGCAAGCACGGTAGTCTACTACCGTTCGCGATTTCGCGCCAATTTTTTCAATTTTTCTGCATCAGTCCAGGTTTTGATTAATACGTCCGTGTCACACTCAATTCGTCATAAAATTCTACATGCAACAAATACGAAACGCGTTTCGGAACGCATCTTTTTATAAAAAAAAAAAAAATGACAAAGTTAGTCTATGCTTACGCGTTAACATGGCTGCCAATGGCTGCCGATTATAATGAATTAAAATAGTTTTTTACGTTGTTGATAAGTGTTATTGAGTGAATTACTGATGTAATGGTGAAATAAGTTTATATTTAATGTGTGTGCATGTGAGTTTTAACCTGAGGGTGAGTTTAATAATTTTTCTGTGTGATTTTCGTAACGCTTGTAACAAGACTTGAATTTTGTCAGAATGCTATCGTAATTTATTAAATTGTGAGACTAGTTCTGAGTAAAAAGCAATTACTATCGCATTGAATGTTTACTCGACAATAGATTTCAGCCAAAACATAAACAAAATATACTAAATTTAGAATAGGAGTAGAATTTTTGCGAACGTAAACAAATAAAATGTCGGCCATTGTAAACAAACTTTCCCGGATTGTGATTTTTCTTAGCTTATATTTTTTTTCTATGACTATTGAAAAACAAGTGTGATACATAATTGGAAAGGAAATTTCTTGCAGAAAATAGTTACGTATGATAGTACTTAGTACTTGCTTTACTCTTACTTCACTAAACAAAAACAAAACAGCGTTCTTACGGGTGGGTATTACTTCAATCAATGTCATATATTTCTGTAATAAATAAAATTAACAACATAATTTTTACACAGTAGTTACAATATTAACTTAGCTTTCAGATGATAACAATATTTTGAATGTTTGTGAAAAGGTTTAGTTGTACTAAATTATTTAATTTCCGTGAAAATTTTTTAACCGTCAGAAAATTTTTCAAGGTAGTTGTACGCCTGTAAATATATATTTTTGTACTGTAAAGCATGTTGTTTTTTATTTTATCGTATGTAGATATAAACCCCCCAACAATAAAACTCATAAAATACATACGTTATCCATTTACTTTTTAAAATAATCCTGTTTAAAGTTCACGTGATTTTTTTTTCAACAGTAGTCAATGTTAGTAGGTATAAATTGGGGGTTCTGGATCACTTGCTCTCGCTTCGCTCGTGCGCGTGATCCAGAACTCCCCAATTTATACCTACTACCATGATGTCAGAGCTGGCACATTTTCTTCATAATTACAGATTGACTAATTGATGTCTTTTTAACCACTACGGTTTTTAAACTGATGAGCGAATGTTGCTACCGGTTCGTTGTAATTGCCTCCAGTTCACGGCAGTTCGCTCGAACGGGTGATACAAAACTCTTCAATTTATGCCGTCGTATACTATCGTGATCTGCGATTTGGTCTACAATATGGCTGTGTTCATTCATTCCCTGGCGCAGCGTCGAACTACAGAGGAGCAAAATTATCGCGTTGAATCGAAACGATGAGGTGCACCTGGCACACATCTTTTAAGTATCTAGTGATGAATGTATTAGGCTTTCCGTTTAATGAGAAGTCAGATTTTACTGGAAAGTATAACTTGACGTACAGCTGTGTAAAAGTAACTTATAATAGTTATTAATACTGTGATTAAAATGTTTGTGCTGTAAAATATTATATACAATATTATAATTATCCCCCACTCACAGAGTTCAAACAAAACATTGAAGAAAACGCATAGCATATTGCATCTAATAAATGTATTCATCAACATTCATAAACTTAGGTTCATCAAGCAGCGGTCAGTGGATAATGTGAAATGATGTCATCCGCTTGTCGCATCGCTCGATGTATTGAGCGCTACAGCAGCGTTCAATATATAAGCAACCGTGCAAGTTAATGCTATCGGTGCCTTGTGGTACGGATAGAAATCCAGAAAAAGGATTGAACTCAAAATCTAGTATTTAACTGTATTATGGAGATAGAGTAATTGATTATGTTAAAAAAGAATGTAAAAAATCATAAAAACCAAACCGGAACAAATATTCATATTATGTTCTGTGCGGGAATCGAACCCGCAAAAACACTTTTGATGCATTCGATAAGACATCTATTAAACCTACTATTTACATTGTGATGTAGCACTCTTAGCCAATGCACCAAATGTGTTTTTAAAGATGTGACAAAATATTGCATCACTTTGTCCTTTCGTTACTAAAGTTAATATTTAATTAATTATGTTTTTGGAACTACAAACATAATGTAACACAACAACTTTCTAATTCCAGTGCAACCAAAAATTATAGTTAAGACCTTTTTCTTTGCACTTCAATAGTTCCAGTTGTTCTAAAATAGATCTATTTTTTACAAAGTTTAAGTTCATATTGCTTTCAATAGAAATAATGCGTTTGCCAATATTACGTACACAAGCACATTGTTAATATCGGCGTGTTTCGACTTGACTACCAAGCATGATGTTTAGTTATAATAGGTATAATTATGAAGAAATTGAAACCTTAAAGACATGAATTTATACTCCATAAATAAAAGAATCTGTTTTGTACAGATCGTAGAGAGCCTCTGACTGCAACACAGTAAACATTTTTTTTTTGTTTTATTTAAGCACAATGTCGGTAAGTAATAGTTATATAATTTATTAAATTATTATTATAATAATCATTGTACGTATTTATGTTCAAAACACTATTTATTTCTGTTTTCAGGACAATGAGGATCTTTTTAATTTTATCCCAAACCAGCAGCTCAAAGGATCTGTTACATCACGACTCAATTTGAAGAGAAAAAATAATGATGCGGCAAGCCTTCCACAGAAACGTGAACGACAGCAAAACTACTCGTACATCAAAACCAGGGCGCCAAATACATCTTCAAGGACATTCGCAATCAAAATTGAGATATACGAGAGTGATAATTTACCAGTAAAACCTTGCGAGTGCAATGCAAATAAGTGTGTGCAATTTATAACTGAAAATGCGGTCACTAGTGATATATACTTAGATTTAGAAAACATTATAATTATGTAAAATTCGTGAAAATGTATAGTTGTAATGATTTTATGTATATTTTTATAAATGTCTAAAGATAATTAAGATAACCAATAAAGAACGAGCGATTGTTTTTATTTTATGTAGCATAATAAAAATCGCTTCTAATATTATACGTTTCTAGTACTTACCTATTAAAAATAATTACCATTTAAGGTACTTATTTTTAATACACATTGATGTTAAATTAGGTAAGTAATCTGTGATTTCTTAGAAAATTAATTACTCTTTTTATTAATATATTATTATTTAAAATTCTGAGTGTTTTATTTCCCAATGCGCAATATTCATTTCTGTATACATGGCAAATAACTATCACAGACCTCATTTTATTGGTTTCTTATAATGTTTGTATGTATTCCGCCAGAGTTAATGGACACCTCATTCCTTTTGTGATGTTCGTCTCAAGTCGCCTCCAAAAACTCTAATAAGGATAAAGTGCTGTGAAAACACTTTCCTTAACTAGAGTATTCGGAAGCATTCACATTGCGATTTCAGTACGAATAATGAAAAAAATAAAGTCTACTTTAAGTGCTCAGGTGTTAGAGGTTTTCTTCTTTATTCTAATAACAAATATTGTCTTAAATAAAATTTCGAAGTAATTATTGTTGGAAACTAACTTGTGACTAAGGCTTTAGGATTGAGGTCTATATTAATAAGCATCTGCGATATCATTCCCTACATCTTGACATTGTCGTGCTGAAGTGCATTTCACTGAGCAGTGAGTTTAAATTTGTTTGTGGTTGTTCATAAGTGTTGCAGTTGAAACAAAGTATGTGAGTATTATACTTTACCTAATCATTATTTTGTACGTAATTAACGCACACCCTCAGACACCCCAATTAGAATATTATGTTATAATCATGTCCAATTCATATATTAATGCATGCAGGATTATGTAGAAACAGTCGAAATTAAATCATCATTGAGTAAAGACGTTTGTTATTTTTTTCTAAAACACCGTTCCATTGCACCAAAGTAAAGTGAACCTTAAAGACATAACCATATGGTCGAAATCGAACCGGATTAGTTAGTGAATGGGACGGCTTGCGGGCTCGCGCGAATACAATAGAGGACCGCATTCCTTAGATAAGGATTGAAGTTGTTTACAAGTAATTAGTGTAGTTTGAAGACTATTATAAAAACTTTTATAATAAAAGTGGTTAAGACATTGCAACAGTGTTGAACGTTTTGTGCGAATAAGTTACGTGGACTATTTATTTTAATTCTGAAAAATGACGTCACCAACTCCAGAACAGTCAAAATATCTTTCTACGTTAGAAGATGTGGCTAGTATGATACGGAAAGCGCAAGTTAACATGAAGAAGTGTCCCAAACAGCGATTGACAGCAGGTTATGTTAAAGCGAGAATAAAAACTATTGAGGAGTATTGGGATTCGTTCAAACAAACGCATAGCAGCCTTACGAAGTGTACACCACGAGAACAGCGGGGCGTGTTGCCTTATTTTCTTAATGAAGAATATTATACGTATGAAGAAATGTATCTGTGTTTACAAGCCGATTTAACCGATCTTCTTACAACTTTAGAATCGCAAAACAGATTATTAGAGGCGTCCAACATGTCTACTTCGTCACACGATGGCCAGCTACCGTTTGCTAAGCTACCGAGAATACAGCTACCGACTTTTTCGGGCAAATATGAAGAATGGCCTACGTATAAGGATATATTTACAGCACTCGTTCATAACACGACTATTAGCGATGTACGTAAGTTGCATTATTTAAAGACAAGTGTTGCCGGAGAGGCAGAGATGTTATTACGACATATTCAAATTACGGAAAGTAATTATGCAACAGCATGGGAACTACTTCAAGGACGTTTCGGTAGTAAGAAGATGATTGTGTCGTCAGTTTTAAAGAAGTTTTGCTGTCAGAAAAAGATAAGCAACCCATCAGCTACACAAATCAAAGCTTTGCTCGATAATACTGTAGAATGCATCAACAGTCTAAACAACATGAACATTGTAACGTTGTGAATAATCAACGTTATCCTTTGACCTATAATCAATCCATTAGTCAACGTTTAACAAAATAGTTACAATGGAATGCAAGGAATGCCTACACATTCCTTTCCGTGTTATAGTCATACGCAATGTTCTTCGTCAACCGACTCAGAAAAAAACCCGTACTTGAGGGTATCGTAAAATGTTTTATTTCGCGTCGAGACTAAAAGTCATTTATAGGCGGGTAGTTCGGAATTTTTACAGAGTTTTGGTGTTGTAGTCGGAAGACGTTGTTCAACGTTAACCGGTTGATAATTAAAGTGAGGTACCTAATGTGCTCATTAGTATAAATAAGCTCGCACAGACGTCAACGGGACTCATTTACGATTAAACTTTGTCGGCTGTTACACTGTCTCTCTTTATTAGAATCTTGTGACACCTTGCGTAACAGATTTTTGAAAAAATATTTTTGTATTCAATATTTTATTTAAAATAAACTTAAGTAAAAAAGTGTAGTGTTCGCCCCGGTTTAGGGTAAGTGCCAAAAGCAATCCAAAAAATTATTAGAACCGCTAGCTCATATTTTGTTTTTTTTATATTGAGTAGGTACCTTCGGACTCAATTATTGTGTGTTCATATAATTTTTTCTTTGTCCGTTGGTTTTACTTTTTTTAAGCCTCGAGTATTACATACGCTCGTAGGCCTTACTATGATTTTAAGTGTTACTGTAACGTATGAGGGTGAGATTATAAAAAAACTCACCAACGTTAACAAGAAAAAAAATTATTTAGGTCGTGGTTCACAGCCGTCACTTGGAAATTCTTATTGTTCCGTGAAGTAGGCGCACTAGTACTGCCCTGGCTATCGCGTAAGTGGAGCGACGCGACGCCGTGGAGTTGACCCTGAGGTGAGAGTGACCGCAGGGACGAGGTGGTGGATGCGCCGGCAGGTCGGCTGTGCGCTGCTAGGTGTGTGCGGCAGGTCAGCTGCGTGTGCAGGCCTCAGACGTTCGGTAGGGTGAGTCAGAGCTGGACTCACGAACGTTGAAGATGGAGTTATTTAACTCCCAATCTTGTTCCCTGGAATCAACGTCCAGCGGTAAATAAAAGTCCTCTGCTAATCCTCTCTGATGATGACCTCACAGCATAGGCGAAAGCTAGGACGTACGGCACTAAGGGTGTTTGTGATTATTGGTCGTCATCAGATCGGAGTTTACAAGGCAGGAACAATAGTTCTAGTTAGCGTGAAGCATTAACACACAAAATCATAGTAATGCCTACGAGCGTATGTAATACTCGAGGCTTAAAAGAATAAAACCAACGGACAAAGAAAAAATTATATGAACACACAATAATTGAGTCCGAAGGTACCTACTCAATATAAAAAAAACAAAATATGAGCTAGCGGTTCTAATAATTTTTTGGATTGCTTTTGGCACTTACCCTAAACCGGGGCGAACACTACACTTTTTTACTTAAGTTTATTTTAAATAAAATATTGAATACAAAAATATTTTTTCAAAAATCTGTTACGCAAGGTGTCACAAGATTCTAATAAAGAGAGACAGTGTAACAGCCGACAAAGTTTAATCGTAAATGAGTCCCGTTGACGTCTGTGCGAGCTTATTTATACTAATAAGCACATTAGGTACCTCACTTTAATTATCAACCGGTTAACGTTGAACAACGTCTTCCGACTACAACACCAAAACTCTGTAAAAATTCCGAACTACCCGCCTATAAATGACTTTTAGTCTCGACGCGAAATAAAACATTTTACGATACCCTCAAGTACGGGTTTTTTTCTGAGTCGGTTGACGAAGAACATTGCGTATGACTATAACACGGAAAGGAATGTGTAGGCATTCCTTGCATTCCATTGTAACTATTTTGTTAAACGTTGACTAATGGATTGATTATAGGTCAAAGGATAACGTTGATTATTCACAACGTTACAATACCCCCTCGCGCAGTCAAGGATTTTGTCTTCTATAATGACAAAATCCGCACGAAGAATTAGAGCTAACTATTGTTTTACCTATCAAAATCATCATTCATACTTCTCGCAATCATAACTAGCGGCAGCTATTGTATTCAGTGATACGAGAGATAGCTGTCGCACAATATAAAATATTTAGGTATCCTGTTGTCATTAACCTGATGCCTTACAATAGTTTTCTTCAAGGATGAAAGTGTACTAAGCGAGAGAATAATGCAATCGTATGTATTGAGTTCAATAAAACATTACTATTAAACTATTTTTTTCCTTTAACCATCACCGACCAATACTAATCCACCTACCAGTTTTAGATTTTAATGTAATTGAATCTAAATTTAGATGATAAAATCATGTTTTTGGTTTCGATTTATGGCTTATTTATGGAGTAATCGACCGATCCTGCAAAGGGCTTATTTAAAGAGTTGCTACCGCTCTAAAGAACAAGTTATGTTTGTAAGACACAGTTGTGTTTTATGATTTATGGTTTATTTATGGAGTAATCGACCGCTCCTGCAAGGGCTTATTTAAAGAGTTGCTACCGCTCTATAGACACAGTTGTGTTTTTTATGATTTATGGTTTATTTATGGAGTAATCGACCGCTCCTGCAAGGGCTTATTTAAAGAGTTGCTACCGCTCTAAAGAAAAAACACAACCGTGAAAAGAAAACACAACCATGTATACATAACTGAAGTGATCGATGGATTAGAGCCACGATCATTATAATAACCGTCGGTGTAGTCCCGAAAGGTTAAAAAATATTTAATAAAATATAATGAATGGTGTAGGCCATCATTATACAAAAGACCAGAAGTAAACAATAGAAAAGCAATGGTAGGTTGGATAGTTCGGTATAGTAGTATTAAAAAAATATTAAGCTAAGATTTACTGCTATTTTGTTCTTTACATCAACTATTTTTTTCCTACTAATTTTAAATCTTTAATATGCCAAGAGCCTAGATTCTTTCCAGACATGTCTTGCAGCACATAAACTAGAGGCGATCTCTTCTGAATTATTTTTGCCTTTATAAATTTAGGAGCCAGCTTCTTCGAAAATCTACTATCTTTGTCACTTAAGACGTAAGCGCGTTTCATGACTACATCTCCAATGTTGAACTCAGCAAACTTGCGTCTGAGATTATAATGTGAGGTGTTCTTTACGTGGGCTTGCCATAACTTTGACTGAACGTTGTCGAAGATGGAAGATAAGCAACCTAAATTTTCCGCGTATAAGTCACGTGGCAAGAAAATTATCTCACTACCGAGGTCATTTTCCAAATAGTGAGATCCACAAGTGACTAGCTCACGGCCGAAAACTAAAAATGAAGGTGTAAAACCAGTTGCCTCGTTAACTGAGTTATTAATAGCGAACTGAACTTTAGGAATAAATAAGTCCCAAGATCTATGATCATTATCAACGTAGGTAGATAAACAGGTGATGATGGTTCTGTTGAATCTTTCTACTAAGTTTACCTGAGGGGTGTACTTAGGTGTATAATGAACATTAGGAATGTTGTATTTCTTAAACAATGCTTCCGCAACTTTCCCTGTAAACTGAGTGCCATTATCCATCATCACTGTTTGCGGTATGCCATGAACTAAAAATACTGATTCTTCTAGGATTTTAGTTATAATATCAGCCGTAGCTCTTCTAATTGGAAAAATTAAACAGAATTTTGAAAAACAACAAGTTATTACGAAAATGTAACTGTTTTGTTTCCTCGTAGTGGGAAGAGGTCCCATGAGATCTATTGAAATCATCTGAAATGGTCGAGAACACTGTTTAGGACGACCCATTTCTCCTAGGGTTTGATGATTTTGAGACTTGTAAGCTAAACATTTATCACAAGAACCAATAAGCTTTACAACGTCTTGGTACATACCGGGCCAGTAGTAACGTAAAGCAAGACGACGGTAAGTTTTAAAAATGCCCATATGTCCTGCCGTAGGAACAGCGTGGTTCTCATTGAAAATAGTTTTGCGAAGTTCAGAAGGAACTACCTCTTTCCACGAGAATTCTGAAGTAAGTTCATGTTTATTTTTTGATAATCTAAACAATGAATTATTTTTAATAATAAAATTTGGGAACTTAGAAGGATCATTTAAACAACCATTATAAATATTTTTGTACCAGCTGTCTTTAGTGTCCAAATAAGAGTTGGATATGCTGATAGCACTTACTGGAATGATTCTAGACAAAGCGTCAGGTATAACGTTATCTACGCCTTTCCTATGTTTTATGACAAAGTTAAAGGCCGAAAGACGTACACCCCAACGAGCTAGACGTCCAGTTGGATTGCTTAATGATAGGAACCATTTGAGAGCACTATGATCGGTATAAACTGTAAACTGTTGTCCGTTTTCGATATAGCAACGCCAATGTTCGAGAGCGACAATAACGGCTAGTGTTTCGCGTTCCGTTATGCTGTAGTTCTTTTCAGCGGCAGTTAGTGATCTACTCATATAAGCAATTGGATGTTCCTTGCCTTCAAAAGTCTGAGTTAGCATAGCACCGATACCGTAACCACTGGCATCCGTGTGTACTTCGAACGGCTTAGTATAATCCGGACAAGATAAGACTGGTGCTGAAACTAGACACTCTTTGAGTTTTTGAAACGCTGAGTCAGCCTCAGCAGTCCACTCAAAAGGAGGAGTGCCCTTCTTAGAAGATGTCAACTTATTTAAGGGACCGGCTATAGTACTGAAGTTTGGAACGAAACGCCTGTACCACGTCGCAGTACCTAGAAAACGTTTGAGGTCCTTCCGACACTTAGGTGTCGGATAATTGAGTATAGCCTCAACCTTAGCTGGATCAGTACGTAGGCCAGCGCCATCGACGACGTACCCCAGATATTTTAATTGAGAACTGAAAAAATTTGACTTCTCAAGGTTAATTGTTAGGTTTGCTTGTTTCAACTTCTCTAGCACACGCAATAGTAGTGTCACATGGCTATTAAAGTCTTCAGAAATAATAATTACGTCATCCAAATAAGCAAACACCTTGAGGTCAAAATTAGAAAATAATAAATCAACTAATCGTTGTTGAGTAGCTGGTGCATTCGTTAAGCCAAAAGCGGTCCGTTTGAAACGAAACGTGCCTCTTCCAGGAACGTAAAATGCCGTTTTATCTCGGTCCTCAGGAGCAATCGGAATCTGCCAAAAAGCTTTGGATAAATCGATGCTAGACAGATAACGAGCATCCCGTAAATTATCCAAAATCTCAGAAATGTAAGGAAGATTGTAGGCATCACGTTTTGTGACAGAATTAAGTTTACGGCTATCCAAGCAAAATCGAGGTTGGCCGTTCTTTTTGGTAACGATGAGAACGGGAGAAGACCACGCGCTCTCGCAAGGCTCGATTACGTCCATTGATAGCATCTCGTCAACCTGATCAACCAAGATACGTTGCTTCTCTGGTGACAAACGATAGTATCGCTGACGTATTGGCTCAGAGTCACCGGTGTCAATATGATGAGTGATAAGACTTGTAACGCCTAAGCCCTTGTTTGAGAAAGAAATGTCCTCAAACTGCTTTATGACATTATCAGCCAGTTGCTTTTGTGACTGAGTAAGATTATCATAACCTTGTATGAAGGTAGGATGAGATTTACTTAGGGAACAACTATCTGCTTTAATCATGGAGATACTATTAATAAATTTTGGACAAAGTTTAAACTTACGCCAGAAATCTATGCCCAATATAAGATTACGCTTAATTTCCGGTATTACAATTGCTTTCAATATGTGAAACTGGTTTTCAAAATTTACGGGTACATTAATATAACCTATACTTTTTAAAGTTTGTCCTCCCGCTGCCGTTACTGTTATGCAATCAGCCTTTACAAGTGGTAGGCCATATGCTTCCAACACGGAATGAGCTTTATTGCCTATAATTGTGACCGCAGAGCCAGAGTCAAGTAAACCGGAAACGGTAAGACCATTAATCTTCACAGAAACGTAAGGTCTATCGTCAAGATCACTCTTATCATCGAGAATTGTGTAGATGTTATACGATTTAGAAAATAATGTAACAGTTTGTAACCATTTCTTCCAGTCCTCAATATCAAAGTTATTAACACAATTCCCGCGAACTAGTTTTTTGGTTTAGATTCCTTTTTACTACACTTTGGGCAATCAGGCTTCTTAACACCCTTCAGGCCACAAGAAAAACATATTAACTCATCTCTATTAGCGGTACACTGCCATAGCATATGTGTATTATTTCGACAACGAGGGCAGTAAGGTTGTTTCTTATTAGATTTAGATTTATCAACTGCGTGTACATAATTAGGAGCTGAATTATTATTTGAGTTTGGTTTATTTTCAAACTTGTTATGCTTTGAATAGTCCTTTTTATACGAGTTATTGTAGTTGCTTTTAAAATTTGGTTTACTAGTTGACTGTCCTGAATAAGCAAACTCAGGTGCTAATGTATTAGAACACGGTTTAGGTGGTTCCTTAAACTGAGAAAAACGTGCTTGTATAGCCTCATAATTTCGACACAGAGTTCGTAAATTATCAATTGATTTGATCTCTGATACCGAAGAGAGTGTATTAGCGTAAATTGGACGAATATTATGTAGCAAAATTTCTAATTTGTCTTCCTCTGAAAGCTTCTTAGATAGGCGCGAAAAAAGTCCAGCCATAATGGATAGGTAAATTATAATATTTTCTGTTTCCCCTTGCGTGCGAGACCTAATTTCTGAAAGAAGTCTGTAATCATAATCAGATTGATCAAAATCACGTCTTAATGAAGCTGCAAGATCATCCCAACTCGAAACCGATTCCCTAATGCTTCTGTACCAATGTAAGGCATCGCCAGTAAATATCTCAATAGCGTGGGGTAAAATATTATTAAGCGAAATATTTTTAACTTGACAAAATTCCTCACACCTAAGTATAAAAGCTCGAACACACGATTTGCCGTCGAATTTTAATTTAGAAAATTTACAGTGGCCCCACGTTGGGCGCCACTGTAACGTATGAGGGTGAGATTATAAAAAAACTCACCAACGTTAACAAGAAAAAAAATTATTTAGGTCGTGGTTCACAGCCGTCACTTGGAAATTCTTATTGTTCCGTGAAGTAGGCGCACTAGTACTGCCCTGGCTATCGCGTAAGTGGAGCGACGCGACGCCGTGGAGTTGACCCTGAGGTGAGAGTGACCGCAGGGACGAGGTGGTGGATGCGCCGGCAGGTCGGCTGTGCGCTGCTAGGTGTGTGCGGCAGGTCAGCTGCGTGTGCAGGCCTCAGACGTTCGGTAGGGTGAGTCAGAGCTGGACTCACGAACGTTGAAGATGGAGTTATTTAACTCCCAATCTTGTTCCCTGGAATCAACGTCCAGCGGTAAATAAAAGTCCTCTGCTAATCCTCTCTGATGATGACCTCACAGCATAGGCGAAAGCTAGGACGTACGGCACTAAGGGTGTTTGTGATTATTGGTCGTCATCAGATCGGAGTTTACAAGGCAGGAACAATAGTTCTAGTTAGCGTGAAGCATTAACACACAAAATCATAGTAATGCCTACGAGCGTATGTAATACTCGAGGCTTAAAAGAATAAAACCAACGGACAAAGAAAAAAATTATATGAACACACAATAATTGAGTCCGAAGGTACCTACTCAATATAAAAAAAACAAAATATGAGCTAGCGGTTCTAATAATTTTTTGGATTGCTTTTGGCACTTACCCTAAACCGGGGCGAACACTACACTTTTTTACTTAAGTTTATTTTAAATAAAATATTGAATACAAAAATATTTTTTCAAAAATCTGTTACGCAAGGTGTCACAAGATTCTAATAAAGAGAGACAGTGTAACAGCCGACAAAGTTTAATCGTAAATGAGTCCCGTTGACGTCTGTGCGAGCTTATTTATACTAATGAGCACATTAGGTACCTCACTTTAATTATCAACCGGTTAACGTTGAACAACGTCTTCCGACTACAACACCAAAACTCTGTAAAAATTCCGAACTACCCGCCTATAAATGACTTTTAGTCTCGACGCGAAATAAAACATTTTACGATACCCTCAAGTACGGGTTTTTTTCTGAGTCGGTTGACGAAGAACATTGCGTATGACTATAACACGGAAAGGAATGTGTAGGCATTCCTTGCATTCCATTGTAACTATTTTGTTAAACGTTGACTAATGGATTGATTATAGGTCAAAGGATAACGTTGATTATTCACAACGTTACAACATAAACACCGCTACTTGGGATCCTATCCTAGTATTCCTAGTGGCACAGAAATTGGATTCAGAGACGTTGAAGTGTTGGGAAGAGGAAGCTTACAAGGAGAATAGTGATGAGTTGTCTACGTGGGTGGAGTTAAAACGTTTCCTCGAGTCTAAATTCCGAACTCTCGAGCTAATCGCTCCCATCACTGCTGCAGCAACAAAAGAGAAGACACAAGGTCACAAAGCGTATCATGTCGTAGCAAAGGATACTAAGAACGATAAGGGTGACTCTGCGCACACCAATAGCAGTTCATCGCCTTATTGTGTATATTGCGAGGGTGACCATTACATCTTCAGTTGTAAAGAATTTGCAAAACAAACTGTAGAACAACGACGTGAATTTGTGAAGAAGAAAAACCTTTGCTTCAACTGCCTAGTACCGAATCACATAGTCTATAAATGTAAACAAACAAGGAAATGTCGAGTCTGCGGAAGAAAGCATCATTCTCTATTACATGAAGGAAAAGAAACAAAACAAGAGAGTGACACAAAAGAGAGTAACAAACAAGAAGAACAACCAGAACAGAAGGTCACAAGCGCACACTTCTCGAAAGAACAACCTGGTCGACAAGTGTTATTGGCAACAGCACAAGTACATGTTACATCAAGCGACGGTAAAATACATGTGCTTCGTGCACTGATCGACCAAGGCTCAGAGGCTTCATTTGTATCTTCAAGAGTAGTCGAACTCTTGAGATTGAAGAAGACAAGCATCAACGGTGTAGTCTCAGGGGTAGGAGAAGGAAACCTGGTACCTATAAAACATGTAGTTGACCTGTCAGTTACATCGCAATACAATAAAAGAGAAGTTATTCAAGTGAAGGCTTATGTTTTGAAATCACTATCTGCTAAATTACCTTCAAAACATCTTGCGATGAAGTGGCCAGAACTCCAAAAAATATTATTGGCTGACCCTACTTTTAACACACCGGGCAAAATAGATTTATTACTCGGTGCAGACATCTTTTCTAAAATTATTGAAGTTGGTTTAATAAGATGTCCTGATGGTATAGTGGCTCAGAAAACACGTTTGGGGTGGATACTTTCAGGTCAAAGGGAAGACAAATCAATTAACGAAGAACACAAAATAACAACACTACATGTGACAAGTATGGTATCAGAAGACAATGACTTATTGAGAAAATTTTGGGAAATCGAAACAGCTCTATACAAGAAAAGAAAACTACTTACAAAAGAAGAAGAGATGTGTGAAGAGATTTATAAGAAAACAACTAAACGAATAGATGGAAAATATACAGTGCACTTACCTTTGCGACAAGGAATGGAAGAGACACTGAAATTATGCGGAGATACAAAACAACAAGCTGTTTATAGATTCAAACAATTGGAGAAGAAATTACAAAATTCTCAAAATTTAAAGTCAGATTATACTAAAGTAATTCATGAGTACATGGAAATGGGTCATTTGAAAAAATCTGACCCTGACGATGATAATAAATCAGTCTATCTTCCTCACCACGCTGTAATACGCGAAGACAAGGACACAACGAAGGTTCGAGTAGTTTATGACGCGTCTGCGAAGGGTTCTAAAGGTCATTCTTTGAACGACACCATGATGATAGGACCTGTATTACAACCTGATTTACGAAGCTTAATTATCAAATGGCGAACACATAGAATATGTGTAGTGGGAGACATAATTAAGATGTATAGAATGATTAATATGACACCAGAACATACAAATTTACAACGCATAGTCTGGCGAGATAAGCCTGAAGAAAAACTAGAAAGCTTCAACTTGATGACAGTAACATTTGGTACAGCTGCAGCACCCTACTTAGCTGTACGAACGTTACAACAACTCGCCGACGATGAAGCGCAGGAGTACCCTGATACTGCACCTGTAATTAAAGATTCATTTTATATGGACGATTTAATGTGGGGAAGTGAAACGGAAGAGAAAACAAAGAAAATGTGCGAGGAAATTAAGATGATACTAAGTAAAGGAAATTTTAAAATGCAAAAGTGGTCTAGTAATTCTGAAGAAGTATTAAAGTATTTACAAGAGGGAGATGAAACAAACAACGCGAAGGATGGAATAGAGATAAAGCTAGATAAAGTTATAAAAATTCTGGGACTGACATGGGATAGGAAGGATGATACATTTAAATTCACAATTAACTTACCTGAAGTTCGATGTCCCGTAACGAAGAGATCTATTCTGTCTGATGTAGCAAGGCTGTTTGATCCATTTGGATGGCTGTCACCGGTGATCATCAACGCTAAGGTTCTGATACAGAAACTGTGGCTAAGCAACATGGGATGGGATGACGAGCTGCCGTCGGAGTGGATCGATGAGTGGAGGAGATATAGAGAAGCATTAATACACCTGCAAAACATTACAATACCACGCTGGTTGAAAACTACCCTAACCAATTATAAAAACATTGAATTGCATGGTTTTGCAGATGCATCTATACACGCATATGCTGCTGTTACTTACCTTAAGGTTATTGAAGAGGACACAGTACATATCACAATCATCGCATCTCGAACCAAGGTCGCACCTTTGAAGCAAATTTCAATCCCTAAACTAGAATTATGCGCTGCCGCATTACTAACAGAATTAATCAGTGATCTGGTAGACCTGTTGAATATACCTAAAAACAAAATCTTTGCGTGGACTGACTCAATGGTTGTGATGTCATGGCTGCAATCTCAACCAAGTCGTTGGCGTACATTTGTTGCGAACCGAGTGGCAGACATAACACGAATACTAGACAATGACCGATGGAGACACGTTCAGTCTACCGATAACCCAGCCGATATCGCTACAAGAGGCGTAAAAGCAGGCGACTTGGCTTGTTTAGACTTATGGTGGACTGGGCCTGTATGGTTAAAGGATAAAAATCTCGAGATACAAACTTTTGAAATTCCTCAAACTGAATTAGAATTGAAGAGTTCATCATTTCATACAAATTTAGAAGTAAAACCAATCTGGGAACATTTCTCCTCAATTACGAGAATGAAAAGAATATTAGCTTACTGCAGAAGATTTAAAAAAAGAGACAAGGAAACAAAGGAAACGTATTTAACAGTTAATGAGCTGGAAGAAGTATTACAATTATGCATAAAATATTATCAAGATTTAGTTTATCAGAAGGATATTGAACATTTACAGAAAGACGGAAGCGTGAAGAAAAGAAGTTCCCTTATCACACTCTCCCCTTTTTTAGATAAAAATGGGATAATTAGAGTGGGGGGAAGATTAGAAAATGCCTCCATAGCTGAAATTACAAAACACCCAATTGTAATACCATGTAACCAACATATAACTAAGCTATTAATTCAAGAAGCTCATATTAGAACACTACATGGTGGGATACAAGCCATGATGGCTTTTATGAGAACAAGATACTGGGTGATAGGTTTGAAGTCTGCTGTAAGGAAATTTATTCACAACTGTAAGACCTGTATTTTGGATAAAGCGAAGGTAAAAACCCAGTTCATGGGTCAGTTGCCTGCCGTACGAGTCAATCAGCATCGGCCATTTATGAATAGTGGGGTCGATTACGCTGGACCGGTATTCATAAGGACATCGAAAGGCCGAGGACACCATGCAACAAAGGGCTATATTTGCTTATTTATATGCATGGCCACTAGAGCGATCCACCTCGAAGCGGTCACAGACCTAACAACACAAGCTTTCATAGCCGCATTTCGGAGGTTTGTTGCACGCCGAGGCCACTGTTCGAACATATGGAGCGACAATGGCACCAATTTTATTGGCGCTGCCAAGGAATTGAAGGACCTGTTCCAGAAGGGAAAGAATAACATCGCGAAGGAGGCGGCTGAACTTCTAGCTAATGATGGCACGGTATGGCACTTCATACCACCAAGGATGCCTACGTGTGGTGGCCTGTGGGAGGCTGGAGTTCAGTCTGCTAAAAGACACCTCTACAGGATAAATAAGGACACGAAACTGACCTACGAGGAGATGTCTACGCTCTTGGCACAAATCGAGGCGTGTCTCAACTCTCGCCCTCTTTATCAAGTGGATAATACTATGACG
This sequence comes from Agrotis exclamationis, assembly GCA_950005045.1. NCBI lineage: Eukaryota > Metazoa > Arthropoda > Insecta > Lepidoptera > Noctuidae > Agrotis > Agrotis exclamationis. The sequence continues at coordinate 19,225,462 of OX465415.1, read as the reverse complement.
CCGCTTACTCCAGGGCATTTTTTAGTTGGCGAGCCATTGATTTCGGTTCCTGAAACATGCTACGAGAACAAGTCTGTCAGTCTCTTAACTAGATGGCAAATTATTCAGAAAATGACTCAAGACTTCTGGCATAGATGGCGTACAGAGTATCTTAACACGCTCCAACAAAGATATAAATGGCAAGTGAAGGTTCCCGAGCCTGCTATTGGAGATGTTGTTATTATTAAGGAGGATAATTTGCCGCCTACGAAATGGTTACTAGGACGGGTGAAACAAATACATCCTGGAAAGGACAAACTCGTAAGAGTGGTAACAGTCCAGACTATGGGGAATAAGGAATTAAAAAGGCCCCTATACAAATTGATACCGCTGCCCAAGGAACAATAAGTCAGTGAGTTATGGTGGGCGGTTAATGAAGTGATATATATATTTTTTTTATGAAATTCATAATGTTTACAGTCCATTCTTTTGATTTGCGTGTGATGTATTAGTATACAAAGAAGTAGTTATTTAAAACTAATGTTTTGGTGGGCGGTATGTCCAATTCATATATTAATGCATGCAGGATTATGTAGAAACAGTCGAAATTAAATCATCATTGAGTAAAGACGTTTGTTATTTTTTTCTAAAACACCGTTCCATTGCACCAAAGTAAAGTGAACCTTAAAGACATAACCAAATCATATATTGAATTTTTAATTTAACTTGTAAATGCATTGTTATTAATTAAATTAGTTATTTTGCAGAAAGGTTTATATTTCTTTATTTTGTATTGAATGACGGAATTTGTATTAATACAAATAAAATTGCACTTTTAAGTCTTGTTGCCTTGATTTACGATCTATCTTAGTTTGTTTTGACTGTACAGGGGTAATGTGCCTATTTTCCATAGTTTTAATTATTTTTGATAAAAAAATATCTATATTAAAAATGATAGAAATCGATTCAGTAAACGATTCTAAACAAACTAATTTCAGGATGTGCGTTAATTATGTTACATGTTGTATACGACTGTAATAGTTAATTGTTTTACTACTGAAATTACTTAATTAAGTTTAGATAATATGTATATTCGTTTAATAATTCAAAACTATTGTACGTTGGTACTTGTACTGTATTTGTAGTTACATATTAATATTTTTACAAACGTTTAATAATTATTGTTTCGTTGCTATATCATGCAATAAACATAACACCTGGGTTCGATTCCTAAGTCATTTAAAGTATTTTATTTTTCTGATACTTACCGTAAATTATTTCCTATTCGATGAGATTTCAAAACGGGGTGAACACTACACCTCTACCTAGCCTTGGAGGAAAACGGGTACTGTTGATTCATGTTGCTACGAACGTTGTTAACAAAAATATTTATTGCATTTTAACAATGTTTTCAGGGCTCAGTCGATGAATAATCCTTTTTGGGTTGAAGAAGAGGACTCCGAGCCTTCAACGTCTCGAGCAATAAAAGAAAAACCAGCGGCGGCTCATAAAAAAAATAAACCTGTGAAAAGAGTTAGAAAAGTGACTCAGAAGAAGAAGGCTTTACCTTCTAAAAACCCTTTCGCTTCAGAATCGTCAGATAGCGACGGACCACCAGCAGTAACAACACCAGTTCCAAAAAGTAAACGGAGTACCATCGTTTCAGATTCTGAGGTAAGACTTTTTTTTTAAAACATGTTAAATTTTCATTTCATTATAAAATATTCATAACCTATCAGTGTTTCACAGCGTATGATTTTCTCCATCAAAAACTATACTTATTTGCAGACACAAGAGTTTAAATAGACTTTTCTAATAGATTATTTATAATTATGGTAACGATAAATTAAACAATGTGGGAGTTTCGAAACTTGCCTATTTTTAACCGACTTCAAAAAGGAGGAGGTTATCAATTCGACGGTATGTTTTTTTTTTTTTGTTTTTTTTTTTTTTGTATATTTGTTACGCGATTACTCCGCCAATTGTGGACCGATTTTTAAAATTCTTTTTTTGTTCGAAAGGAGGTACTTCTGAGGTGGTCCCATAGTCACCAAGTTGGGATCTGATGATGGGATCCTGGAGAAATCGAGGGCAACACTCGAATTTTATAGGCCGACATACCGTTTTTCGCAAATTTTATGAAGTAATTTAAGTACTAGCGTATGGTAATCATAATTTCATGTAGCTGAGCTGATGATGGAAGGTAAAACTCCTTAATAGTAAGGAGTAGGCATCGACTGATTTAGTTTGAGTTCGCATATCTCTGGAACTACAAGTACGATTTAAGTAATTCTTTTTTTTGTTGTACTAGGTATCATTTAACTTAGGGAATATTGCAAGTTTTATCAAAATCGGTTCAGTAGTTTTTGAGATAGGGAATTTTATTAGCTTATTGTGTACATGAGCGATGTTATTACTCGTACCGGTGTTATGGATTACAAAATTCTAGTGCACATGTTGTATTTGACAAGAATTCGGGTTGAATATTTAAACTAAAAAGAGTAAAATAAAAACTTAAAAAAAAAAATGTTACCGCCTTCAAAAACAACCAAAAAAAAGCTACAAAATAACTTTTCTTTCGGAAGTCGGTGGCAAAAAAAAGACAATGAAATAAAGAAAACAAAGACACCGACTTCCGAAAGAAAAGTTATTTTGTAGGTTTTTTTTGGTTGTTTTTGAAGGCGGTTACATTTTTTTTTTTTTAAGTTTTTATTATTTTTTAATTTATGTAATTTTTAATTACTTGCCTTCACGCTTTATTATTTTTAATTAAAACTTCTTCTTCTACTTAATTAAAAATCGTATGTATTTCAGGATGAATCGTCTCGTCCTCTGATCCGTGCTGCCACTCTGAAAAGCTGCTTAACTCAACGAGTCGCTGATGGTTATACCTTCCAATCAGACCCGGGCAGGGTTGGAAAGTATTATTTTGAATTAAAAGTTTATAATACAAACGAAGTGGAAAAACTTGCTCCAAACGAGCGTTGGAAACAATCGATTGCAACGTTAAAATTATCAACTGATATAGATAACGCTGTGTGGAAGGCTTTAACACACCTTGTGAATACAGGAAAGGCCGAATTTAAAGAAATTCAGCCTATTCTATACAGACGGCCTTCTTAAATGATTTTTTTTTATAATTCTTTTTATTCAGTTTTTATAACTTAACCACACTATGCGCTCTATTGTGCAAGTTTTTGTAATTTGATAATAACTTTAATATAAATCTGTCTAATCTTGTTTATTCATAAGTATACTGATACTGATACTGCTAGCCTACATCATCCCACTGCTGGGCAAAGGCCTCTCCCCATGACTTCCAATTTTCACGATTCAGGGCCAAAGTGGACCACTGGTCATTGGTTTTATCAAGTTCGTCTCGCCATCTTCTACGAGGTCTGCCGCGACGCCTTCTGGCTGTATCAGGGCTCCACAAAGTGGTTATTTTGGCCCACAGCTCATTAGGCATGCGGCAGACGTGGCCAGCCCAAGCCCATTTCAGTGCAGCGGCCTTTTGACCAACGTCAGCAATTTGTGTTTTGGAGCGCAGTGTGGTGTTGCGTACGCGGTCTAATAGTTTGACGCCTAGAATACTGCGCTCCATTGCACGTTGGCAAACCTTGAGTTTGGACTTTTGAATATTTGTCAAAGACCAAGTCTGGGATCCATAGGTCAAAATGGGAAGAATGCACATGTCCATGATTTTTCGCTTGAGTGTCAAAGGAAGACTTCCTTTCATAAGCTCTTTCATGGACCAGTAGCTCTTCCAGGCATTTTCGGTTTGTCTTGTGACTTCCGCATCTTGTCTGGACTGGAAAGAGACTATCTGGCCCAAGTAGATGTATTCCTGGACATATTGCAATTCTTCACCATTTACTCTGATCCTATGCTTAGTGGTGTTTGACATCAGTTTGGTCTTCGACATATTCATCGACCAGTCCAACCTCAAGGCTTGCATTGCTGAGTTGATTCAACATTAGCTCTAGTTCTGTCGCTGTGGAAGAGAATACGACAATGTCGTTATTCATAAGTATAAATCTATTTAATCTCATTTTATGTATACAAACTGAAATATATTAGATAGTCTTTATAAAGAAATGTGAGAATATTTTTTTGATTTATAATAATTATTTAACATGTACTTTTTCAGAGTTCTGAAATGAGAAATGCAAAACTGAGAAATTTGAAAATCCGAAATAAGATATTCTGATATCAAAAACTAAGATATTTTAGAAACCGAAATAAGAAATTCTGAAATAGGAAAAATTGTTTTAAAGATAGTAATTAAACTGATTTAAAATAATTATTTTACATGTACTTTTTCAGAGTTCTGAATACACGAAATTTGAAAACATGATATAAGAAAACACGAAATAAGAAATGCTGAATTAAAAACCTAGAAGTTTAAAAACCTGAAATGAGTAATTTAGAAATTGAAACTTGAAAAAATCAAAAACCCGAAATAAGTTATTCTGTCTGATATCAAAAACTAAGATATTTTAGAACCCGAAATAAGAAATTCTGAAATAGGAAAATTGTTTTATAGATAGTAATTAAATTGATTTAAAATAATTATTTTACATGTACTTTTTCAGAGTTCTGAATACACGAAATTTGAAAACACGAAATTTGAAAACACGAAATTTGAATACACGAAATTAGAAAACACGAAATAAGAAATGCTGAATTAAAAACCTAGAAGTTTAAAAACCGGAAATGAGAAATTTAGAAATTGAAACATGAAAAAATAAAAAAAAAAACCCGAAATAAGTTATTCTGATATCAAAAACTAAGATATTTTAGAACCCGAAATAAGAAATTTTGAAATAGGAAAATTGTTTTATAGATAGTAATTAAATTGATTTAAAATAATTATTTTACATGCACTTTTTCAGAGTTCTGAATACACGAAATTTGAAAACACGATTTTTGAAAACACGAGACAACAAGATATTCTATAAAAAACTTTTTGAAAAAAAGGGAACCGACTTCAAAACCAAACACAACAAAGTGTAAAATAACTTTTCTTTCGGAAGTCGATGGCTTTGTTTTTAACCGACTTCAAAAAAAAAGTAGGTTCTCAGTTCGACCTGTATGTATGTATGTATGTATGTTTGTCCATGATTATCTCGCGTTTGGCTGAACCGATTTTGATGCGGTTTTCAGGAAAGTGTTCATTACATTCTGGAGAAGGTTTTAGTATATAACACTAATAGATATCCCGTGATGTTGCCCGCGTGGATCCGTTTTTGCTTACTTGGATAGTAGATTTACAGTGACCATTGCATGTTTGTCCGCGATTATCTCGCGTTCGGCTGAACCGATTTTGATGCGGTTTTCAGGAAAGTATTTGTTACATTTTGGGGAAGGTTTTAATATATAACAATAATAGATATCTCGTGAAGTTGCCCGTATAGATCCGTTTTTGTTGCTTACTAGGATTGTAGATTTTCAATCAAAGACGCCGATTGTTATGAAGATTTTTCTTAAAAAGGGTAAAATAAAAAACTTTTTGAAAAAAGGGAACCGACTTCAAAACCAAACACAAAAAAAGTGTGAAATAACTTTTCTTTCGGAAGTCGGTGGCCATAGTCAATGAAATACAAAACAAAGCCACCGACTTCCGAAAGAAAAGTTATTTTACACTTTTTTTGTGTTTGGTTTTGAAGTCGGTTCCCTTTTTATTTCACTGACTATGCAGGCCACCGACTTCCGAAAGAAAAGTTATTTTACACTTTTTCGTGTTTGGTTTTGAATTCGGTTCCCTTTTTTTCAAAAAGTTTTTTATTTTACCCTTTTTAGTTTAGATATTCAACAAAAACCTTCATAATAATCGGCGTCTTTGAAAATCTACAATCCTCGTAAGCAACAAAAACGGATCTATGCGGGCAACTTCACAAGATATCTATTATTGTTATATACTAAAACCTTTCCCAGAATGTTACAAATACTTTTCTGAAAACCGCATCAAAATCGGTTCAGCCGAACGCGAGATAATCGCGGACAAACATGCAATGGTCACTGAAAATCTACAATTCAAGTAAGCAAAACGGATCCACGCGGGCAACGTCACGGTATATCCATTAGTGTTATATACTAAAACCTTCTCCAGAATGTAATGAACACTTTCCTGAAAACCGCATCAAAATTGGTTCACCCAAACGCGAGATAATCGCGGACAAACATACATCCATACATACATACATGCATACATACAGGTCGAACTGAGAACCTACTTTTTTTTTGAAGTCGGTTAAAAATAAAAACTGAGAAGTTTAAAATCCTGAAATAAGAAATTTAGAAATTGAAACTTTTTTTTTTTTTTGGGGTGGCAAAATCATCAAATGAGTCCTCCCGCCCTGCGTGGGGCGGAAGGGACTGTCAGACTCTTACTGACTAAAATCCACCCGTGTTCCTTCGGATGCCCTTTACGTTCCGGGGCCACGGTATCCTGGATTAAGAAAAATCCGCGACCCCAGCAGGCATTTGGCCCCATAAGGGGCCCCGTCGGTGACGCGTGAAACACGACGCGCCACCGACCCGGGCTTGGTCCTTGGTCGGACGGCGAGCATACCCATTACTCACCGTCCGCAAGCCCGCTCCGCCGCTGTGCCCTCTGCTATTCAGAGGGACACGCGTTGGAGCGTCCACCCGACAGGCGATTTGCATACGGGCAAAGAAACCCCTTAGGCACACAGTGCCTAAGGAGAGTTTTTGCCCGCATCCCAGGGTGCACCGGCCCGAAAAACTGGTCTTCCCCCCGGACGTTTCCGAGAGGGAACTCCAGTCCACGGGCGCACGTGGAGGTTTCCTGTCTTAGCACCACAGAAATTGAAACTTGAAAAAATTTAAAAACCGAAATAAGAAATTCTGATATCAAAAACGGAGATATTTTAGAACCCGAAATAAGAAATACTGAAATAGAAAAAAATGTTTTAAGATAGTAATTAAATTGATTTAAAATAATTATTTCACAATGTACTTGTTCAGAGTCCTGAAATGAGAAATTAAAAACTGAGAAAGAAAACACAAAATAAGATAAATTCTGAAATTAAAAACTGTGAAGTTTAAAAACCTGAAATAAGAAATTTCGAAATTGAAACTTAAAAAAATTAAAAACCAGAAATAAGAAATACTGAAATAGAAAAAAAATGTTGTTCTACAAGATAAGTTTAATAAATATGTTTTTTTGTAAAGACTGTAATATTTATGTTCCAAAATTATCAGCACATAGTAGAACAAATATTCATAAATCTAATCGATTGCTCTGCTCCGAATTCGAAAATATTCAAATTATTGCTACAGCGTTTAAAAATAGAATCATAAGTTACAAAGTGAATCCACTTAAATCTAGTGAAGTAACAATAACTCCAGAAACGTTTTTAAATCAAATTTCAAAATCTGTATGAGATACTATAAATCTTATGATTCAAAAACTTATAGCAATTAAAGTCAATTTTGAATTATTTGTATCATATATTTTGCCAAAAAATAGTGAAAGCTCTATGAAATCTTTCAATACCAAATATAATTATGATAGCAGTTCCGAATACAAATATTTACAATAATATGTATTTTAAATGCTCTGAAAAATTAATATCTAAATGTTTAGAGTTTGAACTTGCCGAATCTGGTTGGACTATTGATTGTATAAACCATTTGGAAATAAACATAAATAAGTACAATCCTTTAAGAGCTGGAACATACTTAGAATTGCCTAAGGTTATAAAAAACACAAAGTCATTGTTCAACCTTGAACATGGTCACTAACAACAGCAGTGCAGCATCAGCGACATACATTCGCTCCGTGCACCGGCAACACCGACACACCGTCAGCGCTAAGAAGTGACCTACTAGATCTTCGCCTCATCGGCTCAATACACATACAACACACATGTAAATAGGCATCAATGTGTATTGACCACAAAACCTGTATAAAATAAGAATAATAATTGTAATAAAGTAGTCATCAAGTTGGAGCCGAGTTTGATTCATCTTCCGTTACTCCCTCACTGTGGCCAAGACAACCTTAGCCGTAATCAATCCTATGAGTCTGTGGGATTGGCAGTGAAAATCATTTCCTGTGTACATTGCACTACGTACACAAACCCTATTCCTACCCAAATTCCGTCTGTTACCGTAGGTCTCCTTGTAACAGACTTCCTTCTGGTAAATTGGTATGGTTTGTATGGTAGGTTAGGGAACTAGGGTAAGTAGATTGCTAGGGTATCGCGATTGGGCTAGGTCGGGTCAGTAGGGTCTTAGGTAATTCAAAGTACCAGGCTCAATTGGTTTGAACGTAGCCACACTGTGCGCATTAGGAACAACGGACGTTACAAGTCTTAGTCCCGGTGCATACAGTCATGTTTGAATATACGCAATAATGACAATCATTGTTTTTTGTGGTGTATTATTGCTCATTATGTTCCCAAAAAGACTAAATGCAAATAGAATGCAATCGTACCCACACTATACGTTGCTTTTAAACATAAATGATATGTCTTTTCCACCAAGTTTCGATGATATCAAAAACTTTGAGAAAAATAATCCTTCTTTAAGTGTGAATGTTCATGGTCTTGAAGCTAATAATCATGTAACGGGTCCTCTATATTTGACCCGCGAACGAAAGCTTACACATGTCAATTTGTTGTACATAACGAAAGACGATAAAGCCCATTTTTGTTTAACCTTTAAGTACACGCGTTCTTTTTGGTAACGTTCCATCACGCGTGGGGTCCAGCAGTACCCCATAAATATTTGACCCGTATTTTTAAAATGTCTGAATAAAACTAAAACAATTAAGATTATAAGGGAAGACATATTATTAAAGTTTAAAAAAATAATTTATTATTCCTTAAAAAGTCAATCTTTTGATAGTGAGAATTTTTTACAATAATAACAGCTCACACACAGAGATTTTTTGAAGCCCTAAACTAATGGCCTAAAATTTAATAAAATAATTTGCTTCTGAGTAAATTATTATTTTTTTCTTGAAAAATAGGAACTAAAAACTTCTAATTAAAAGTACAACAAAAAATCATTTGAAAAACATAAAAAATGACAACGCCTCAAAAATACTATTTTTCAGTACTGAGATTGTGTCTAGTCTTATAAATTTTTGCTATTGGAGTCACTAAAATCGTGTGAAATTTATAAAATGGCGTTTCTTGAGAGTTGGCGCCTAATATTTGCTGTTATACAACGCTAACTCTAAGAAAGATGAAAAAATAGAAATATATAAATTAAAATTTATGCTACGTAAAATCACGGGTGGGGTCCACAGGTATCCCCAAGTGAGTATTATACCTTGTACCTTAGCGGGAGCGTGACATACTTCCACCCATCGATAGCCTCTGCAAAGCATTGAGATTAACTGAGAAGGCGCGATCATTACAAGTTAATTTAAAAAGTTATGGGTAAAAAATAGCACGTGGGGTCTGGCGAGACCCCACGCGTGATGTTAAAGGTTAATAAAAAACTTTAGTCGCCTTGTGCATAGACAATTAACCAAACATAAATCTAAAGTATTTTTGTGTGATGAGTTTTTTTTTGTATTGTGACAATGAAGATAAATTATTAAATCACAATTGTAGTAGAATGAAAACAGTTTTGCCTGATGAACATAGCAAATTAAAATTTTCAAACTTTGAAAAAACCCAAAGAATTCCAATTGTAATATACGGAGATTTTGAAAGTTTGCTTTGCAATTACTCAGACAAAAATAAATCTTTTTACTGAATCTGTACAGTCACATCAAGCATCATCGTATGCTTATTAGGGGAACAGTGTATAAGACGGGGACACGAGGTATGATGGGAAATCACACACCTAAGGCAAACTTAACACAAAACTAACGTAGCACAAGCGCCAACAGGACGCTATTTCCGTCTGGCCGCTTGCAAATGACGTCCTGATGGCGATTGCTCTACGTTAGTGTTGTGTTAAGTATGCCTAAAGAGTGTATGTCCCCATTATACCTTGCGATTATTAACGTCCCCGTCTTATACACTGTTCCCCTATATTTGTTGCAAATCTAAACCTGAATTAAATGATTTTGTTAGTTATAGAGGCCCAAACTCTGCACAAAAATTTGTTGAAACCATTACAAATGACCTAAAAAGGCTGTATAAAATTTTACAAATTAAACAGCCAACCTCTTACTTCTGATGAGTTAAAATCATTCAAAACAGTTCAATTATGCCACATAATAATATGTAAAACCAATATTGCAGAAAATGATAAAAAAGTTAAAGATCATGATCATTTCACAGGTAGATATAGAGGTCCTGCACACAATGCTTGTAATTTAAATTTGAAACAATGTCAGTTCATGCCTATAATTTTTCACAATCTATCTGGATATGATTCTCATTTATTTATAAAAGAGCTGTCGGATATAATTGGCAAAATAACTTTAATTCCTAAATCGAAAGAAAAGTACATATCGTTTACAAAAATCATGTCTATTGATAATAAAAATATAGTTCAGTTGAAATTTATTGATTCGTTTAACTTTTTAAGTACTAGTTTAGATCAATTGGTAAAAATGTTACACTTGGATGATTTTAAACACATGCGCTTGTTTTTTAATCAGGATCATTTATTTAATTTAGCATGTAGAAAAGTTGTATATTGTTATGATTATGTAGACAAATGGGAAAAATATGATGAAACCCAACTGCCAGAACAGTCAAAATTTTTCAATAAACTAACGGGCGAAAATATTTCAGCTGAACATTATCTTGCACGCTTTAAACGTATGGCAAACTTTTAAAATAAAAAATTTAGGAGTGTATACAGACCTTTATTTAAAATGTGATGTACTGTTATTATGCGATATTTTCGAAAAGTTTAGAGAAATGAGTTTACTTTATTATAATTTAGACCCATGCTATCATGTTTCAACACCATCGTTAAGTTGGGATGCTATGCTAATTTATACTAAAGTAGAGCTTGATTTAATATCTGATGTAGAAATGTATCAAATGTTAGAAAATGGAATTCGAGGAGGTCTTGCCCAATGCTCATTAAGATATGCCAAAGCTAATAACAAATATCAATCATCGTATAATAAGGACAAGGCAAGCACATACCTTATTTATCTGGACTGTGTAAATTTATACGGCTTTGCAATGATGCAGAAACTTCCAATGCGTAACTTCCAATTTCTTAATGATAATGAAATTAATAACTTCAGTATAAATGATGTTGACAAAAACAGCGATAAAGGATATATTTTAGAGGTAGATTTATATTACCCGCCTAACATTCATAATGCTCATTCGGATCTGCCATTTGCTCGTTTTGTTATCCATTATACATCGTGACTTTTTAGTCGTCTTACAAAAGTTGTCCACGTAATGTCCCCGACCTAAAATACATCTAGGCGAGTTTAGTTTTTTTTTTAATCGTTAAAAATAATTTTTATTATTAATAAATAGGTACATTAGAAATATGAAAATGTTAACGTATCAAGCTGTAGAGTATACCTACCCAGCGCAATAGTCAGGCAGATCATTCCATCTCCATTTTCTATGAGACAAGGGTGTTTTTAACTACTCCTTGTGTCATAATAATGAATTAAAAATTTATTTAAAAAAATTTCAAATCTCTTAAATACCTATTTTTTTATTATAAACGTGTTCTAGTCATTGGATACATTAACTGGGCTGCCGTTGTAAGACGACTAAAAAGTCACGGTGTATACATTTACAAGAGTGCTTAAAAAATGGTTTAATATTGTTAAAAATATATAGAATATTATCATTCTATCAAGATAACTTTTTAAAACCATACATTTTATTAAATACTTCTCTTAGGCAAAAAGCTAAATCGGACTTTGAAAAAGATTTTTTTAAGAAACAAAACAATTCTATTTTTGGAAAAACAATTGAAAACAAGCGGAAACAAGTTGATGTTAGGCTCGTAAAATTATGGAAAGATAAGTTAAATACAACCAACAAATTGTATGGCGCCGAAAGGTATATTAGTGCACCGCATTTTAAAGATTTGTCAATTATATCCGAAAATTTAGTAGCTATTCAATTTAATAAGACAAAAGTTGTATTAGATCGTCCTATTTATATCGGATTTTTAACCGACTTCCAAAAGGAGGAGGTTCTCAATTCGGATGTTTATATATATATATTTTTTATGTTTGTTTGGGCATAACTCCGTCGTTTACCAACCGATTTGAAAAAAATCTTTTTTTGTTGGAAAGGGTATACTTTCCGAATGGTCCCATTAAAATTTTATCGAAATCGGACTAGCACTTTTTGAAAAATCAACAAAAAGTAACGAAAACCTAAAAAGTTTTCAACATTGTCTACACCGATTACTCCGAGGTTTCTGGTCCGATTTCGATGATTCTTTTTTTGTTCGATACAGTCTATCTGCCATTTGGTCCCATAAAATTTTCATTTAGTTTGGTGCAGCAGTTTTAATTTTTAGCTCATTGTGTAAGAGTACATACATGGACGATGTTATCACCGGTGCTACGGATTACAATATTTTAGTGTACATGTAAGAAGGTTGAATATTGAAACTAAAAAGGATAAAATAAAAAACTTTTTCAAAAAAAAATGTAACCGACTTCCCACAAAAAAGTTCTAAATAACCTACAAAAAAACTTTTCTTTCGAAAGTCGGTGACTTTCTTTTTTATTCCATTGACTTTTTGTCACCGACTTTCGAAAGAAAAGTTTTTTTTTCTATTCTTGAAATTTCTAAAACACATAATCATTTTCATTATTCTGTAATTAAAAAAATGTATGGAAATAATGTAATTTTATGTTACACTGATACTGACAGTTTACTTTATTTTGTAAAAGGGTCGATCTCCAGAGGCATTTTTTTTCGTGTCGGGCTGGATAAAGCCATTTTCAAATTGAAAAAAGTTTTCAAAATATTTTTTTATATACAGTTCGGTGTCTAATCTACATGGTACAAGGCTAATATTATAAATAAGTTTATTTAAAATATTTAAAAAAAAATCTTAAACCCTAAAATCCTGATCGCTCTGGGTTGTCCCAACTCCCGATTGAATGAAAAAAATATTCTTTAATTTTTTAATGAGAAGCTACATATGATACAACTTATTTAGATTACATAACAAATAGTTAATCTTCATTGTTATAAAATACTTTTAGTTATATTAAGAATACTTTTGCCACAATTTGAATTTAAAATCGTGTCCGGGCATTTTATCTCATCGCTCTGCGCTGAGGTAAAACATCGCGCTCATCCCTAGTTACGCGTTATAGACACTCTATTCCACTCCCGCTGGGAAACACCAGCAGTGGTCTAACCGTCGAGGAGGATTCCTATGTGCCACTTATCCGCGAAGGTAAGATAACGTAGGCAAGTTTATGATTGCTCTGGATTTGGTTCTCGAATTTTTTGATTGATATGGCACGTTTATCAAATTAAACATTAAGCTTGTGAATGTGTTTGTTATGTGAATTAAGTGATATTTATGATGGTTTTTATGAGACGTAATGACAATTTTCTACTACTTTTAAATTCGGCTATATTCATGATTTGGTGACTTTTTCTGATCGATATGGATGTGATTGCTCTGTCCAAAAAGACCAGAGCAATGATATTTTGCATTAATTGTACGTTATAAATCTATTTTAAGTAGTAGTATCAGACTGTAACAATGACAAACGATGAACTATCTATATAACCTTTAATTTATAACCTTTCCTGGGTTTTTTTGGGTAACCTAAACCCACAAACAGATTTTGCAGTATTTTACCTTGATGATAGGTATTATTAAATTGGCATTTAAAGCTAACCATAACCACTTCTTCTCTAAAATTTAATGTCAACTATCTTTGGAGATTGAAATCATGCCTCGAAATAAATTATCAAAATCAAAGCATTTATTTCAAGTAGGCCAGTTACAGGCACTTTTGAATTGTCATAGACAAATAAAAGAATATAATTAAACACTTAAAAAGTTGTGGTGCTACAGTCCCAGTCACAAGACATAAAAACTGTGAAAGTACCGTAGATGCCCGTTCCAAGAAGTAGATCTCTATGGAGAAGAACGGGCAAGAAACTCCATGGACACTCTTTTTAGATCGCCAGAATTATTACAGAACCTTTGTTACATCATTCATTTTGAGGTGGTACATTATGTGAGAACGATGTAGCAAGTTTTTTTAATTAAAAGTGTCCATAGTAACAATTAAAACAAAGACAATTCAAAAAACAAAATGATCAATAATTATTAAAATAAACCGTGGCAGCTAAGAGATGACCAGTCCCAACTGACAGCGCCCGTTCACGAACATGACACATTCATCAGCACCATTCAGCTTAACCATTTTGAAGGGAACTAAATGATCCAACACACGCGCCACCATCATCAGCGAGACATTTGAGTGAGCATGACATACTCTCAACCGCCAGGGTTATTCAAGTCAATAAGAGACGTAGGTACTCAGTGAATGATAGCTCCGAGGTACATAGTACTCACACAATGCTGGCTATGAAACTATATAATACTAGGAAGATTGAATCTATACAATGCAAATACAGTTGTACAATCTTCAGCAGCTCCAACAATGGTATTAAGTATACTTCCACTATCAATTTATTTATACATTCACTGTCTCATGGAGCAGGACCAGCATGGAGCCAAGCATTATTATCAGCGATATAGTCGCTCAGTTTGTAATATGCTTGCTTACAAAGTGTGCGTTTAATGCATGTTTTGAATTTAGTTTCATTCAGTTCAAGAAGAAAAACGTCTTACGAGCAACCCAGCAAAAGGTTCGTAGGAAGAAAAGTAGGCTAAGTTTGGATAATATAGTCTAAATCTAAATAAATGAAACTAAACCAAAAGTTGATTTTTATAATTATGTTAATTTGTTACTTTTAAATTATAATGCAATAGTTTGAAATTATAACGTATTACTGATAATATGCCTTGACCTTTTTCTAAAATAATACATTTCTGTTACATATATAATCTTGTTACACGTACATACTGAATACCTATGACTAAAAACGGCAAAACAAATAATATTTTTATCAATATAAATTTTTTTGTTTACTTGATTTGACCATTTATGATCGCTCTGGCGCCAATTATGATTGCTCTGGTAGCAAAATTTTTTGAACTTAAATATTTCCATAACTGTTAGTGTAAATTGAAGGCCAATAGTAAAAATATACTATTTGAATATCATACTTTTTTATGAGATACATGATTACCATTAAATATCAATATCTGAAAAGCACCAGAGCGATTACACGAATACGCCCGTTTTGGAGATCCACCCAAAAACTGATGATTTTTATGAGGATAAATGAAGAACAATATTCGTTATTTTGACACAAGCAATTTTGAGGATAACAATATATATGGGTTACCTAAAGCCAACATGAAAATGCCAGGCTATTTCAAAGACGAATTGGATGGAGAGATTATTTCAGAATTTGTAGGTTTACGAGCTAAGTTGTATTGTGTACGCACTGAAAATAAAACTATAAAGAAAGCAAAGGGAGTAACAAAGCCGATAATGAAAAAATTGGATATTGAAAAATATAAAAGGGCATTAATGTTTAATGATAACCTGCGAAGTGATAATTATGTATGTTATAAGATCTAAAAATCATCAAGTATTTACACAAAAAATAAATAAGCACATAGGTACTTAATAGTGAAGATGATAAAAGGCAGAGAATTGAAGGTAATTTCAATACTTTACCTTGGGGACATTATAGTTCAATACTTTTGTACTTGTAGGATTATTCTATTTGTTCTACTGAGCTTAAACTATGTTGTAAGATATAAAATCTATAAGCTATAATTTGTGTAATCAAATAAAATTGTAATAAATGAATGTAACTACTTAAAATCAATAAATATAATATTATATCCTATATTCTTTGTTTTTTTTTTCTTCCTTTCAGAAAGATTTTGTCTCTTATAAACACTGCGTATAAAATTATGTCATGAATAACGTTAGTATAACTATACTTTTATATCTAAGACTAAGCTTGTCATAACTACATATATGCAGTGTTTATTAATAAGAGGTATCATCTGTACTAGCTTTAGGTGATTAAAAACACAGTATATAGAATCAATTTTAATTTTATTGTTTTACATTTAATTAAACAATAACTTATATATTACATTTAAGGTCTGTATGTAGACGAACTTAATTTTTTAACTATTTTACCGACGAGATATTCTGCTTCATCCATAATTTCATCGTAATTGTCCTTGACTAGATACTGAACATTCACGCAAGCACAATCACTTTCACTGCAATCAACACGACTTATAAAACTATTATCACTTAAATCACAAATAGATATTTTTATTAAATGGTGTGCTTTTCCTGGTTCCTTGCGAATAACGTAAGATGTAGAAGCTGCATCCAATAGTTTGGATAAGGTAATTTTTTAAGTTAATTTAGGCTTTTTGTTTTTTACTTTTATTGGTCTTTCTCGAGTATCCTTGACTTTATTTTGCTGATTTTCCTGGAACTCAGATTGTTCAATATTGTTCCCAGCTAATTCTTGAGTAAAATAGAATGACTTAATAACATCATCCACAATTTCAAGGTCTTCCATTTTTCTGAAATAAAAAATATATAAAATTAATTTCCATTGCATAATATATTAAATTAACATTATTGTATTATTCGTTTTGACAAATTTACTAGTTACTCACAATTATAAATAGATGAATTAACGATTAAAGATAATTTAATAAAAGACAAAAAAAAACTCTTTGTTCGCGAACACTACCGCTGTGTAACTCAGTCGATGACATCAAGTCGTAGATTTCACATGCAAGTCCGCTTTATATAACATAGGTTCTGACCCATCTCAACTTTCAATGCATACTTACCTAGGATGAGACCTATATTTAACCATATCAATTTAATATAACCGTTCCTTATAGTGATAAAGATAGTGCAAAATAAAGTATATATGCCTATGTTAGATATTAATTAAATTAATTGACAAGATGAAGTTGATCAAACAACCCATATCACTAAACGTTAAAAATATAAATCTTGGCGAGTCTCCTCAACAGATTAGACATAGCGCTTTATTGCCAAATACGATTCGTTGTATAATTTGCGGTCCCTCTAATTGCGGTAAAACAAACGTTGTGATCAGTTTGTTATTGCACGAAAATGGACTCAAATTTCAAAACCTTTACCTTTACTCGAAGACTAATTTTCAGCCAAAATATTGTTTTTACGAGAAGTATTAAGAAGAGTACCTCAGATAAAATTCAATGAGTTCAATGACGATAAATATGTCATATCTCCGAGTGAAGCTTTACCAAATTCAATTACATTCAGTATTATGCATGAATTCAAGACGGTTCTTTATTGTGTTACCTAACTTTTTTTATCCATAATCTAATGTGCCAAAATTTTTTTTGTCCTAATCATCATTTGTCCGAATGATAACTTGCTCGAACTTAATGTCACATAATATCAAATGCCATAACATTGAAATCCCTACATACAAAATGTCCTAAATCCGTTTTTCATAAATATTGCAATTCATAATACATAAAACACATAAAATTGTTTTCCATAAAAGTTATAAGTTCTAAATTCAAATTACCTAATGTTTATTAATCCTAATAATTTTGTAATTAATCAAGTTTGTATTGGGTATAAAAAATTTTGCTATGAACTTCTCTCAGCAATGCAAGTAAGCATGCGGCAAGCAAGCATGCGGCAAGCAAGCATGCGACAAGCAAGCAAGCATGCAGCAGGCATGCAGCAAGCAAGCATGCTGCAAGCAAGCATGCGGCAAGCAAGCTTGCGGCAAGCAAGCATGTGCCAAGCAAGCATGCGGCAAGCAAGCATGCGACAAGCAAGCAAGCATGCGACAAGCAAGCAAGCATGCAGCAAGCAAGCATTCATGTAGCAAGCAAGCATGCGGCAAGCGAGCATGCGGCAAGCAAGAATGCGACAATCAAGCAAGCATGCGGCAAGCAAGCAGGCATGCAGCAAGCAAGCATGCGACAAGCAAGCATGCGGCAAGCAAGCAGGCATGCGGCAAGCAAGCATGCAACAATCAAGCAAGCAGGCATGCAGCAAGCAAGCATGCGGCAAGCAAGCATGCAACAAGCAAGCAAGCATGCGGCAAGCAAGCATGCAACAAGCAAGCAAGCATGCGGCAAGCAAGTCGGCATGCAGCAAGCAAGCAGGCATGCAGCATGCAAGTAGGCTAGACGCATGCAAGGGAGCATGCAACATGCAGCATGCATGTTTTCTGCCACGGCTCCGGTGCTGCGGGGCTCCGGCGGTCCCACGCGACCTTATCGTCGCAGATGGTTTAACACTCACCACCGCAGCTTCGCCTTGCTGGCCGGCAAGCCGGCCAGCGTCAGCCGCGGCGGCGAGCATTACAACCACCTGCTCCTCAAGTCGCGGCCCGCCTCGCCCCTCCGCGCCTACGCGATTTTAAATTACACTCTAGGGGTAGGACAAACAAGACTGCGTGGAGTCGGATTTACAGCGATTCGTTTCTGTCACTAAAACCTAATGTTTATCATTTTTTTAGGACTAACCAATTTTATTACAAATGAATATTCGGAATCATAAACATTATGTAATACAATACTTAGATCATGTGATTTTATTTCTTTCAAAATTAGGAGTTACAATTATTAGAGAAGTCAATATTATGACAAAATAGTTTTAGAAATAAAGATAATTATGTAAAACAACATTTAGAATTTATCAACATTATGGCTAGTGAAGTTTATAGAAAACGTGTTATGGATTATTATTTTCGGACAAAAAATTTTAGGAGACGAAAAGGGATACCATTCAAGACATGTGTACTGAATTCTGAAAATGAGCAAAGCCGATGTGGTAAACGAAATTCATAAAAATGCAAGGGTAAACTTTCCTCGAAGACATGTTATTATGAAAGATATAGACGATCTGTGGCAAGCAGATTTACTTGATATGCAATCAATTTCAAAAGAAAATAAAAATTGTAGATTTATTCTTGCTGTTATTGATACATTTTCAAAGTACGCTTGGGTCTTTCCTCTGAAGACTAAAACCAAAGATGATGTACGTAACTGTTTCAAATTTTTTCTAGCTAAAGGACGTGTTCCTAAAAATCTACAAACAGATAATGGAGCAGAATTTTATAATAAAAAATTCCAAAAGCTTATGAAGTCTAATCAAATTAATCACTATTCAACCTTCTCAACAAAAAAGGCTTCGATAGTTGAACGATTCATCAGAACATTGAAATCTAAACTGTATAAGGAATTTAGTTTAAAAGGCAACTATAATTGGGTAGATAATACCCTTAATGACATTATTTACAAATACAATCACACTTACCATCGGACAATTGATGAAATCCCCGCTAACGTGGATAGCAGTAATAAGCAACGAATATTAGAAAGATATTTAAGGTTGGTAAAAAATGATAGTATAATAAGCAAGTTTAAAGTAGGTGAATATGTACGTATCAGTAAGTACAAAGGAACATTTGAAAAAGGATATACCCCTAACTGGTCAACGGAAATATTTAAAATTCGAAAAATACAAAATACAACTCCTATCACCTACTTAATTGAAGATACAATCAGAGGTCGACCTATTTTAGGAGCATTTTATGCACAAGAGCTTCAAAAGACAAAACATCACAATGTATATTATCTAGTCGAGAAAGTTCTTAGAAGAAAAGGAAACAGGGTTTTAGTCAAATGGTTGGGTTTGTCTTCTGCTGAAAACAGTTGGATTGATAAATCGAATATAGTATTATAATGTAACGTTGTGAATTATCAACGTTTTCCTTTAACCTATAATAATCAATTCATTAATCAACGTATAACAAAATAGTTACAATGGAATGCAAGGAATGTCTACACATTCCTTTTGGTGTTATAGTCATACGCAATGTTCTACGCCAACCGACTAAAAAAAACTCGTACTTGAGGGTATCTTAAAATGTTTAATTTCGCGTCGAGACTAAAAGTCAATTATAGACGGGTAGTTCTGAATTTTTACAGAGTTTTGGTGTTGTAGTCGGAAGGCATGTTGTTCAACGTTAACCGGCGGGTAATTAAAGTGAGGTACCTAATGTGCTCATGAGTATAAATAAGCTCGCACAGGAGACAACGGGGCTCATTCACCAGTAGTCTTTATCGTCTGTTCACGTACACGCTCGTTCTCGCTTTATTAGAATCTTGCGACATTGTACAGACAGACGATTTATAAAATAATTTTTAATAATTTAAAAGGAAATATATTTAAGTAAATTAACTTAAGTGAAAAGTGTAGTGTTCGCCCGGGCTTACCCTAATAAGTGCCAAAAGCAAACCAAACAATTATTATAACCGCTAGCTCATGTTTTGTTTTTTTATATTGAGTAGGTACCTTCGGACTCAATTATTGTGTGTTCATATTTTTTCTTTGTCCGTTGGTTTTATTTTTTTTTAAGCCTCGAGTATTTCATACGCTCGTAGGCCTTTCTATGATTTTATGTGTTAGTGCTTCACACTAATGTAACTATTGTTCCTGCCATGTAAACTCCGATCTGATGACGACCAATAATCACAAACACCCTTAGTGCCGTACGTCCTAGCTTTCGCTTATGTTGTGAGGTCATCATCAGAAAGGATTAGCAGAGGACTTTTATTTACCCCTGGACGTTGATTCCAGGGAACAAGGTTGGGATTGGATTTCCCATTTTCGACGTTCGTTGAGTTCAGCTGACTCACCCTACCGAACGTTCGAGACCTGCGCTCACTGCACCAAGCGGCACACACACCAGACCTGCCGGCGCAACCACCATCTCGTCCCTGCGGTCACTCTCACCTCAGGGTCAACTCCACGGCGTCGCGTCGCTCCACTACGCGATAGCCAGGGCAGTACTAGTGCGCCTACTTCACGGAACAAATAAGAATTACCAAGTGACGGCTGTGGACCACGACCTTTAATAAATTCTTGTTAACGTTGGTGAGTTTTTTCTTTTATTCTTACCCTCACACGTTACAATAAATAAAAATAAACTTAACTCGAAGTATGTACGTATTTATTACAGTGTTCGATTTAGATTCATTAGTCTTATGATGTGTATTGGAGAGAGTAGTCTTCTCAATTGGATTGTAAACAATTTACCATTTGGATTACACTTACCCGGATACAATTATTGCGGTCCGGGTGCAAAATTAATTAAAAGGCTTGCAAATAGAGATAAAGGTATTAATAAATTAGACGAATATTGCAAAGAATACGATATTGCCTATCACAAATCATCAAACTTAGAGGATTGTCACAAAGCTGATTTAATTTTGTTAAAAAGGGCAAAAGAGCGAGCAGTTGCCTCGGATGCAAGTGTATACGAAAAAATCATGGCACGTTTAGTAAGCAAGGCAATGTCTGCAAAAATTAAAACCGGCTCTGGCCTAAAAAACAGCAGCAAAAAGCGCTCTTGGAAAGTTACATCGGGAAAAGGATTAAAAAATAATTTTAAAAATGTTATTAGTAAAACAAAAAGACGCTTTAAAAAATTAAAGCCAAAGTGCAAAAAAGTGGCGATAGAATTAGCTATGGCGGCTGCCAGAGAATTAGCTGGCGATTCATCCATTAAACTTCCTCGAGTTATTCCTATACCGAAAAGTGGTGGTGTATTACCTTTGATTCCTATTTTTGCTGGATTATCGGCGGTGGGAGCGTTAGCAGGCGGTGCAGCTGGTATTGCCAAAACTATAAATGAATTCAAGATGGCCAAAAAGCAATTGGCTGAATCGAAAAGACACAATGAAAAAAAAAACCGGCCAAGTGCGAGTTGGACTCGCCCATGAAGGGTTCCGTAGCAGCAAGCATAGATTAGAGATATAATTATATTGAGATTAGTAAGTAATATACACAAACAATAAAAATAACTTTGTTTTTCATAGTATTTGTATGAATGGCAAAGTTATATTTGCGGTTTTTGAAAATGTACTATATCTCAAAAACTGCTAACTGTATCTCATCCAAACCAATTTTCGTTAGTAGTTTTGGTTGAGGTCTACATTATATATTTTTTTTAATTTTATCATTCTCTTATTTTAGAAGTTACGGGGGGGGGGGGACACACTTTTTACCACTTTGGAAGTGTCTCTCGCGCAAACTGTTCAGTTTAGAAAAAAATTATGTTAGTAACCTCAATATCATTTTTAAAGACCTATTCATAGATACCCCACACGTATGGGTTTGGTGAAATTTTTTTTTTGAGTTTCAATTCTAAGTATGGGGGGCACCCCCAAAATTTGTTTTGTTTTGATTTTTGTGTGAAAACTCTAATGCGGTTCACATAATACATCTTTCTACCAAGTTTCAACAGGATAGCTCTTATACTTTCGACAAAAAGTGGCTGTGACATACACGGACAGACAGACAGACAGACAGACAGACATGACGAATCTATAAGGGTTCCGTTTTTGCCATTTGGCTACGGAGCCCTAAAAATGGAAGCTCTTCGCATTGGAAAAGGTTTACACCTTAAACCGCATAAACATGGGCTTGGAATTTTTATATCAAAAGAAAAAAACTAAGATATCGGCTACCCAAACGAGCCTTAACTAACTTTGACATTTTGAAGTATGGAAATAATATTCCTTATTTCCGAGGGGTATTTATGAGAGATGAGCTCCCTAAACAACCTTTTAAAAAAGAGTGTTGGTTCTTTTTTTTGTAAATTGGTATGTGTGTATCGATGTACGCGCGACGCGCTGGCGACCGCTCCTGCGACGCTGCGCGCGCGACCTCTCCTGCCCTTGAATGGGCCGCTGCTTCAGTTCTTCGCCGCACATGAAGGACGATAGACGCATGTCCTTCATCTTCACAGTTATTCGCAAATTAACTCTTAATTATAGCGCGTGCGCACCCAATAAGAATAGGAGATAGACCTAGTACGAACGTTCAGTGTTTGTGATTTGGTGATACCTGGACCACGAAAAATCGTGACCCGCCATCCCGAGGTCGCACCAGATTGTGGGAGCCCGCTGAAGGCGTTACGTTGGTATGTACAGCCATTTGCATGAAACTGAATTATTTCTCCTGGCCTCCTACTTGTGAACCTCCCTTCGCTCTCCGCAGAAATTTTGAGAATTTATCAGATCCAGTACCCGCGTGGTGAAAAGTAATTTAGTTAGATTTTTGAATTTGAAAGAATTATTTCCACCATATTAATGGTCCTTCGAGCCGGATTTTGATAATTTTCATAATTTTCATCTTTTCTTATCATATTTTACCAGCCCGCATCAAAAATCCGCATTTATTTTTTTTTTTACTACGAAGGTAGGCAGCCACTTTGTGTGTGTCGCGCGTCGTATTTCTCACTTTTCATACCAAAGATACTCGTATTAAGAAGAACTCCTTTGGTTACCGCTTTAAAAATATTTATATTTCATCACATATTTTATAATTTTCGCATCGCTTTTCGCTATTTCTGTACTACCTACCTACAATTGTTTTGATATATCCACCTAGTAAGCTATCCAGCTATTAAGTAATAATGTCGTCTAATGAACAGAAGTTAAAAATATTAGAATGCCAACGACAGTTATTTTTCGAACGTATGCAAAATGCATACGATCTTTCGCGTAATTTGAACGATCCTAGTACATTAGACAGTTTTCTTTGTTCAATTGTGACCCTAGATGACGTTCGCAGTAATTTTCAACAATGCATAACTGACATTAATACGCTTTCGTTGAAAATGGATAAAGAATGCGAACCTGACTTCAATAAATTGCTTGCGTTTGAGGATTTATATTGTCGCGTCAAACGCAAACATTCTCAATTAGAACCCAAGTCGAGCTCGAGTATGACTAAACCTAATGTAAACAACGATAGCTCGGCACCTAACGTAAGGTTAGCTCGCATTGAAATTCCCGAGTTTGATGGTAGTTCGAAGGATTGGCCGCTTTTTTATGCTACATTTCAAAGCGCTGTACATTTAAACACGTCGCTTAATTATACAGAACGCATGTTTTATCTGGCCAGTAAACTTACTGGTAAAGCGAAATCTGTTTACGCTGGATTTATTCCATCTGCGGACAACTACCGTACGATCTATGCCGCACTGATAGACAGGTATCAAGATAAGAGAAACTTAGCTGTCACTTATCTAGATCAGATGTTTTTATTAAAACCCGTTCTTTCCGCTACAGCTGATAATTTAGAGACTTTAATCGATCAATTTTCGAACTCGTATCTCGCACTGAATAATCTAAAATTACCGAACTTGTGTGACTTCATAATATTACACGCTTTGTCTCAGCGCTTAGACAAAGAAACCACGCAGCTGTTTGAGATGGAGAACCGAGGTAAAGATATACCTACACTCGATAGCTTAATTTCTTTTGTCCGTGACCGCATAAAAGTTTTAAATCGGACAGGTGATAACAACACCAACGCAAATACCTCGTCTACGAAAGGTAATAAAAACGCGTCAAATAGCTCGTCGAATAAAGGCACCGCCCGCTCTTTTGTAGTAAACAATAACAAAGCTACTTGTCCATGTTGTGAAAAGTCGGACCATGATCGACTTTATTCATGTTCGAAATTCAAATCGCTCGCTCCTCGCGAACGTTTTAATTACATTAAAAAACTTCGCGCATGTGTAAATTGCTTGAGTTTACAACATCACACACATTCTTGTGGGTCGAAGTCGACATGTAAACAGTGTGGTTCGAAATTCCACCACTCTTTATTGCACTTCCCGGAATCGAATGAGTCGCTGACCTCAGGCGAAAAGGCATCGAGTAGTGCAGGATCTACGGATCCGATACATAACGCGTCTTCCAGCTCGTCTTCGAACTCGGTTTCTAATAAACAAGTAGACAACACAGTAGCCCTTTGCAGCATGAGTGCCAGCAATAAAAACCCGCGAAAAACAAATAACGTTTTGTTAGGCACCGCCCTCGCTGACGTCAAGTGCAGGGACGGATCGATTGCTCAAGTTAGAATTTTAATTGACAATGGTTCTCAAAACCATTTTATAACCCGCCGCGCTTGTAAACCCTACTCGTTTTTAATGATTGTTCTGACAGGTCAGTGAACGGATTAGGCAACTGCACTCAGACTATTTCCGGCATCGCTAACATTACTTTACATTCAAAATATGATAAAACCTTTAGCTTGCCGATTCAACCGCTAGTTCCTTAAAACTATTTCAAGTGATTTGCCGAGCTGTCAGTTTGACATTTCGTCTTTGACCTACTTAGACAATCTACAGCTTGCCGATCCTAACTTCCAGACTCCTGCCGACATAGACCTTTTGTTAGGCGCCGATACTTTCATGGAGATCTTGCGACCTGGAAGATTATTAGGACCGCCTGGAAAACCAGACGTACTGGAATCCGCCTTCGGTTATTTAGTTTTTGGGTCGATCGCCTCACTACCTTGTCACTATAATAGCCCACCGATTAGCCAGACATTTTTTTCATCTAGTGAGGAATCTATCGAAACTTTACTTGCAAACTTTTTGCAACTCGAGTCAATACCTAGTAAAACTCACATTTCTAAGCCCGAACAAGAATGTGAGGATTTTTATGTGTCGAACGCACACCGCGACAATGAAACCGGACGTTACGTCACCGCTTTGCCCTTTTCGCGGGAACCGATCAATTTACCGAATTTTGTTTGTTCGAATTTCATTACACCGAAAACTATTGACCGACATCTCTTTTGCTATATGCATTATTTGACATATTTTCAGTTCATCGAAGTATCATTAGCCATAAGTATTATTAACAAAATAACTTTTTACTCTTGCCGATTAACAAAATAACTTTTTACTCTTGGCCGAAGCTTCTTTTACACTTTTTTCAATTGCCAAATGATTTATTTGCCATATTTTCACCATACCGAAATAACATTTTACCGAAAAATTAAATTACTGTCATAAAAATTCAATATATTGTGCTACAAAACTTTGTGGCGGAAACGAAATGCTGCAAAGCCGACTTTACGTAGTCTTGTCTGCCCTACCCCTAGAGTGTAATTTAAAATCGCGTAGGCGCGGAGGGGTGGGGTGGCCCGCGAGCTGAGGAGCAGGTGGTTGGAACGGCCGCCGCCGCGGCTGAGGCTGGCCGGCGAAGCCGGCCAGTAAACCGAGGCTGCGGTGGTGAGCGTTCAAATCATCTGCGACGATAAGCTCGCGTGGGGCCACCCAAAACCCCGCAGCGCCGGAGCCATGACAGAAACAATGCTTGTTGCATGTTGCATGCTTGCTTGAATGCTGCGTGCTTGCTGAATGTTGCATGCTGCATGCTTGCTTGCACGCTGCAAGCTTGCTTGCATGCTGCATGCTTGCTTGCATGCTGCCTGCTTGCTTGCATGCTTCATGCTTGCTTGTATGCTGCATGCTTGCTTGAATGCTGCATCCTTGCTTGCATGCTGCATGCTTGCTTGCATGTTTTTGTGGTGCTTGTTTGCATGTTGCATATCTGTTTTTATGCTGTATGCAAGTGTATCACAATACAAACCTTTTTACAAACACAAGAACAACACAATAACAAAAGAGTATCAAGAATCACACAAAATCCGCAAAAAGATTCGGACACACGTGCTAGCCAGTACACTCCTAAAGGTGAAACCGCACTAGGCGGAACTGCACTGCAGCGGAACTGCGCGACACGACGCGTCAAAATATTATTTATATGAAATTATACGAGACATCACGCACTTAGCGGCAACGGAACTACACTGCAACCGAACTGCGTGGCAGAGAAAAGCGTCGTGTTGCGCAGTTCCGCTGCAGTGCAGTTCCGCCTAGTGCGGTTTCACCTTTATAGTCCAACTATGTAATTAATGATGCAAATGTCATTAATGATAATACAATACCCGTCAGAGTTATATTATCGTATATGACTTTTGTATTGTGTTACAATTGTTTTGTATTGTCTACCTACATTTCAATGGCGCCTGCTAAAAATCTAACAGCAATAATTAGTGTGCACAAATTTCTTGGTGTTTGGTGAAATGAAAATATGGCAATTAAAACAGTGGTATAATGAATGTTTGGAAACATAATACTTCGAACAACCGTCATTTCGAGTAAGTGTAACATCGGTAAAAAGTTTTTCGGCCAAATGAAGTGTTGGAGTAACGAAAAAAAACGAATAGATAATAGGTTAACTGAAACAGTGGCAAACGTGACTTCGATGAAGTAAAAAAAAACCAAACGATAATAGTTGAAAAGTTTTAGGTCAAATGAAATTCGGTCAAACATTTTTCGATCTTATGATAGGTAACCCCTTTTCGCAACCAACTTCGTTGCTGGGCGATTCTTTAACTATCGCCTCTCGCCGCTATAATAGTCTACAACGTCGGTTTCAGACAAATACCGCTTTAAAAACGGAATATGATAACGTGATGAGAGACTATCTCGAACGTAACATCATTTCGCTCGCTCCCGCTTCGACAACTGATAAGGAATATAACGTCATACCGCATCATGCAGTTACGCGACCGGACAAACCGGTTCGAATTGTTTTGAACGCGTCTCAGAAGTGCATCGATTCTGATATATCATTAAATGATTGTTTACATTCTGGCGCAAATCTACAAGCTAATTTAACCGCGATTATTTTAAAGTTTCGAATATTTCCTGTTGCTCTGACCGCCGACATTAAACAAATGTTTTGAGCCATAGGAATTCGCGAAGAAGACCGCCGTTTTTTGAACATTCTTTATAAATTTGACGAAGACGCAAACGCACAATTGTATCATTTTAACCGCGTTTGCTTTGTTTTGCGTTGTTCACCGTACCTTGCTATGAGAACAGTAAAACAATTAGCTCAAGATGAAACTGATTTACCACTCGCTTCGGAAAACGCTATTAATAATTTGTATATGGATGATCTGAGGGTGTCCGTGGCCTCCGCCGAAGATGGTACTCAGCTCGCCCTAGACTTGATTGAGCTATTCAAACGCGGCAACTTCGACTTAGTCAAATTCGTGAGTAACTCGTCGGAGGTGTTGAAATCGATTCCAATAAACAACCGCTTGTCTTCAAATATTGAATTTGATAAAGAGGACAATCTAAAATTATTAGGCTTAATTTGGTCTCCGACTGAAGATGAGTTTTCGATCGCTATTAAATTTAACCCGCAGTCTAAATGTACTAAGCGACTTATGCTTTCCACGATCGCCAGGTTATGGGATATTAATGGGTTTTGTGCTCCCGTAATTTTACACGCAAAACTTTTGATAAAAGCCCTTTGGGCCGCGATACCGAAAATCGATTGGGATGATACACCACCCCGTGACATCTGCATGGCGTGGAATCGTTTCCTCAATGAGCTTCCCGCTTTACAAAGCTTTAAAATACCGCGCTTTCTCGGCGTTGTGCCCGAATCCCGCGTTATTCTAATTGGGTTCGCAGACGCATCCGAAAAAGCGATGGGCGCTGCCGTGTACCTCTGTATGCATCCCGCTTCTGGACCAAACGAGGTCAACTTAATTGGTGCCAAAAGCAAGGTAGCTCCCCTGCGTAATATAACTTTAGCTCGCCTGGAGCTTTCCGCTCTTTTATTGTTATCGAAACTGTTTCGATTTGTAATCGATATTATTTCTTCCCGCTGTCACATAGACGAAATATTCGCTTTTACTGATTCGACGGTGGCTCTCCACTGGGTTCATTCGTCTCCACATCGCTTCGATACTTTCGTTGCGAACCGCATCGCTCAAATACAGGACAACCTTAGTTCTAAACACTTTTATCATTGTGAAAGCGCGCAGAACCCCAGCGACTGCATAAGTCGTGGGCTTACTCCCGCTCAATTGATAGACCATCCACTATGGCTCCACGGCCCCACGTGGGCTCGTGACCCAGTGCACACTTGGCCAATTCACCTTTGACCCCGCGCAGGACGAAAAGCTTTTAGAGCTCAAAAAACAATCAAATGTTTTTATCACTACTGATGTGCCGGAACCTTTCCTCTGCACAATATCTAAACGCGTATCTTCTTGGTCTAAATTTCTTCGCATTATAGTATATATCTACCGTTTTTTGGGAAAGCTCCCGCGTTCAGATAGAATGATGCTTTCACATCTGGATTTTGCGGAGACTGCCGTTATAAAGGCACTCCAACAACAATATTTCGCAAGCGACATCAACGCGCTTTCTAAAGGCCACAAGGTGTCTAAGTCGCTTCTCCCGCTTTCTCCTTTCCTGGAAAATGGCATTCTTCGTGTTGGTGGCCGGTTAGAAAAATCTTCGCTGGAGTTTGATAGCAAACATCCAATTTTGCTTCCCAAAAGGGATCATATTGTGAATTTGATAATTGATTAATAATAATAATAAGCCTTTATTTCCCAAAATAATAGTTATACATAATTCCAAATAACAGTTTTCATGCACGTATCAATACCAATTCTTATTAAATATTACATTTTATACATTTACATTTCTATCACAGTTATATTAAATATTTCAATTTGATTTGATTTTTGTACAATACTATTTTTGAATTATTTATTTTTGTATGGTTATTTAGACATAATTTTTTATTAATTCATGATTTCATTTAATTATATAATTATCACATTAATTCATTATTTAATTAACCGACTTCAAAAAGGAGGAGGTTATCAATTCGACGGTATGTTTTTTTTTTTTTTGTATATTTGTTACGCGATTACTCCGCCAATTGTGGACCGATTTTTAAAATTCTTTTTTTGTTCGAAAGGAGGTACTTCTGAGGTGGTCCCATAGTCACCAAGTTGGGATCTGATGATTGGATCCTGGAGAAATCGAGGGCAACACTCGAATTTTATAGGCCGACACACCGTTTTTCGCAAATTTTATGAAGTAATTTAAGTACTTGCGTATGGTAATCATAATTTCATGTAGCTGAGCTGATGATGGAAGGTAAAACTCCTTAATAGTAAGGAGTAGGCATCGACTGATTTAGTTTGAGTTCGCATATCTCTGGAACTACAAGTCCGATTTAAGTAATTCTTTTTTTGTTGTACTAGGTATCATTTAACTTAGGGAATATTGCAAGTTTTATCAAAATCGGTTCAGTAGTTTTTGAGATAGGGAATTTTATTAGCTTATTGTGTACATGAGCGATGTTATTACCGGTTATATGGATCACAAAATTCTAGTGCACATGTTGTATTTGACAAGAATTCGGGTTGAATATTTAAACTAAAAAGAGTAAAATAAAAACTTTTTCAAAAAAAATGTAACCGCCTTCAAAAACAACCATAAAAAAACCTACAAAATAACTTTTCTTT
Source organism: Agrotis exclamationis (assembly GCA_950005045.1). Classification (NCBI taxonomy): domain Eukaryota; kingdom Metazoa; phylum Arthropoda; class Insecta; order Lepidoptera; family Noctuidae; genus Agrotis; species Agrotis exclamationis. The sequence goes on along the minus strand of OX465415.1, from coordinate 19,195,221 downwards.
CGGAAGTCGGTGGCAAAAAAAGACAATGAAATAAAGAAAACAAAGACACCGACTTCCCAAAGAAAAGTCATTTTGTAGGTTTTTTTATGGTTGTTTTTGAAGGCGGTTACATTTTTTTTGAAAAAGTTTTTTTTTAATTAATTAATCATAGTATTCAACATTCAAACCAATTTTTCAATTATTTAAATTACGTTTTTGAATGATATTCCAATAACACATTTGTATAATTCTATTTTCGGAATACTTTGTTAAATTATTGATACAAGTATATCATTGGGCTACCCATTTCTGGGCGTAGGCCTCCTCCAACTCTTTCCAGTGCTGTCTATCTTGTGCTTGGCGAGTCCATGTAGATCCGGCTACTTGGTAGATATCGTCACTCCAGCGTCGTCTAGGTCGGCCGCGTGGGCGTTTGTCTTCATAGGGATACCAATGTAGTATCCTTTCGCTCCATCTATTATCGGTAGCTCTTGCTATATGTCCAGCCCATCGCCATTTCAGTCTGCTTGCTAGCTCGACGGCGTCTGTTACCTTTGTTATGGATCTAATATATGTGTTTTTCTTCCTATCCTTTAGTTTTATACCCAACATACTTCGTTCTGCAGCTCTTTGGAACACGTTGATCTTTTGTACTATGTCTTTTGTAAACGACCAAGTTTGACATCCGTACAGTAGTGTTAGCATAACAACGGAGTCCATCGCTTTCCTTTTTAGATGCATTGGTAATTTACTTTTAAATATTTCCTTCAGCGACCAGTATTTATTCCAAGCTTTCTTTATGCGGCGCTCTACTTCACGAGATGTTTGGTTTAGGAATGATATATTTTGTCCTAAGTATACATACTCATCCACATAGCATATAGAAAGAGATTCAGTTTGGATTGGTATTTTTTCGCTATTCGTAATGGCAAATGTCTTCTGCGTGTTCATTTGTAGCCCACACTTTCTACTCTCTATGTCTAGGGTATTTAACATATATTCTAAGTCCTTGTGATTTTCAGATATTAAAACAATATCATCAGCGAAGCGTAAGTTACTTAGATATTCACCGTTTAAATTGATGCCTTTATTTTCCCAGTCTAATTTTCTGAAGATATATTCTAATAGAGCAGTAAATAAATTTGGTGAGATCGGATCGCCCTGTTTCACGCCTCTTCGGATATCAAATTGCTCTCCTTTGCTTTCTAGCTTAACCACCGCTTTGTTGTTTTTATAGATCTCTTTCAGTATCTCTATGTATCGGTCTTCCACTCCCTGCGTCTGCAGTGCTAACCACAAAGGTTCGTGTTGTAGTCTATAAACGCTACATAGAGTTTCTTGCCATATTCAGAATATTTCTCGATCAGTTGTGTCAAGGTGAAGATGTGGTCTATGGTTGAGTATGTTCTTCTGAAGCCGGCTTGTTCTCGGGGTTGGTTGCTGTCTAATATTCTTGAGATTCGATTCAATAGTACTTTGGCAAACACCTTGTATACTGTTTGTTGTAAACTTATTGGTCTGTAATTTCCTAAGTCTGCGGGGTCGCCTTTTTTGTATAATAGAGTTATAATCGATATTCCCCATTCTTTTGGTACTTTGTTGAGCGTCAGTATGTCATTGAAAAGAGATGTCAATATTGGTACTAGTGGGTCAATAATTGCTTTCAAAATATCATTTGTTATTCCATCATCGCCTGGGCTTTTATCAGATTTCAAGTTTTGGATTGCACAGCGCACTTCACTGTCTATGATAGATGGTACGACACTCAGTGGTGTGAGTGGCTTTAGTCTAGTACGCTGATGGCTTTCCTCGTTTCCATAGAGCTCCCTGTAGAACTGTGTTGCAGTTCCGATGAGGCAATTTCTATTAGATGTTGTTTTATTTTCTTTGTTTTTCAGAGACATAATCCATGGTTTAGATGTGTTCAATCTTACTTGTGCCCTTTTGACTGATGCTCTCTTTTGCAGCTCTTCTTCTATTATATTATATCGATGTGCCTTGTAATCTCGTTGTATCTGTTCATTTATAAGTCTATAGAGTGCGCTGAGTTGTTTCTTCTCAGGACGTGTTTTGTTTTCTTTATTCTTCAGTCTGTTTCTTTCATTAATAAGTTTCTCCACGTACGCTGACAGTGGAGCTATGTCTTTGTTCTTTATTTTAGGTAGTTCTTTTACCGATTCCTTTATTATTTTTATTAGTTTTTCATACGCTAGTTCCATATTATCGCACTGGAAGTTTCTTATATGGTCCGCAAATATATTTTTCAAAGACTCTAACTCTAGGGGGTTTAGTCTAGAAACTTTGCACCTGTAGTCTCTCCGTGCCTTATTTTTATTGCAGTGTTGTAATATGCTCACTCTAATTAATCTGTGATCTGTTGGAAAAGTGGTGTTTATTACCTGTACATTAGAGACATCTTTAATATTTTTAACTAGGATAAAGTCTATTTCATTTCGCACTATTCCATTTGGTGATATCCAAGTCCATTTCTGTTTAGGATTTTTCTTAAAGTGCGAGTTTGCTATGTAGAGCTGGTTTTCAAAACAGAATTGTAGCAATGTATCTCCTCGTTTATTTCTGTCTCCGAAACCCCATGGACCCATAACTTTCTTATCTTCCTCTGTGGATTTACCAATTTTGGAGTTAAAATCTCCCATAACTATTGTATCGTTTCCTGTATCTTCTAATGCAAACTGTAGATGTTTATAAAATATTTCTAGGTCTTCTGAAGTAGCGCTTTCTGTGAGTGCATAGCATTGTATCAGATGCATTGTTCTATTATCGAGGAATATATCTAAGCGTATGACTCTATCCGATATACTTCTGATATCTATTATATTAGTTTTCAGATCTTTATTAACTAGAAAACCGACGCCGTTTCTTCCACTTTTTTCGCCATAATATATCATGATATAGCTTTCGGTTTCTAGTATTTCTTTTCCTTCTTTCTTCACTTCTGATAAGCCAATAACATCCCATTTGAACTTTGTTAAGCTATGACGCAATTCTATAAGTCTTGTCTCATTTACCAGTGATCTTACGTTCCATGAGCAAATATAAGTAATATTTTGCACTGTTCTTGATTTGTTATAATAAAATGTTTGGTTTTGATTTTTGTATGTTTGATTTTGATTATTTAATCGGTTGGAGGGTTTTGGTCTTATCTTCCCGCTGGGACCAGCCGTATTGGGAGATATTGAAATTTTTTTTTGGTTCATGATAGTTGATGAAAGAGTTTTCTTGGATGATATTTAGCAGAGAAGGAGGGGCACGATTCAGTTTTTTGGGGATTCCTGGACATTACTCGTTGAGGCACGTGCGATGGGGTTCAGCTGTGATGGACGCAAGTAGCTTATTATGTTTTGCGATTTATTTTTCTTCTGTACTTGGGTAATTTTTTGTTGACTAGCGCTGACCTCTGAAGCTTCTTTTGACTCAGGTGACTCTGACATAAATCTCTTATTTGAGTTTTTCTCTGCAGATGCCTGATTTATGACATTTTTAGGACGTAATGTGACAATTTTATCATAATGTATAGCTACTTTTTTCCCGGACTCCCACTCACGATTGCATTCTTCTTGAAGTTCTTTCCGTTTTTGAAGAACTGCGGGAGAGTAGTCCTCTTTTATATAAATATTTGTACTTTGTAGTGATTTTTTCTTGCGGAGAAGCTCTATTTTTCTACTTGTTGTTGTGATTGTTACCACCACTGGCCTAATTTGTCCATTTTTCTTTCCTCTTCTTGTTACAGTTTCTATTTCCCATTTCTGGCATTGTACTTCCATTTTAGTATTAATTATGTCCAGGATCACATTTACTAAGTCTTCATAGTGTCTTTCTCTTTCTTCAATACCAAAGAATAATACATTTTTCTTCCTTAATTGTCTATCAATGAAGTCTATTTGTTTTTGTTGCTGTTCAATTTTATTTTCTAACATGTTTGTTTTTATTTCTATGCGGTTGAATTTCTCATCTATATTTTTATTTATGGCTTCCTTAATATTTTCTTCCATATTTTTAATGTCGTGCTTTTGCTGTGCTAAATCATTTTGTATATTTTGTAGTGCTTTCATGACTTCTTCCATTTTTTAGTACAGCGCCCTCTATTAGTGAGTAGTGTAATTACTTGGTCAGATCTATCTGTAGATCTTCTGATAGTTCGGCCACTCAAAGTTAGATGGCGCTAATGCATCTCAATTTTTCTACGATGTCTTTGTTATACATTTATGATTCACTTTTAGGTTATATTTCGCAAGCTTGGTCGAAAATTGTCACTTATAGCACTTTTGAGTATGTGTTTATGCTGACTGACCTTTTTCCTGTGGTGTTTGAGTATTCTCTTCTTCCGTATTTTTGTGAAATTTTGTTTGCCGGTAAAAATCCGTTACAAACTTTTTGTCTGAATTTCACTCTAACTATTCGGCGTTCTATATATATATATGTCGGAATCGAGACGTATTCGGAACGCCAGCGCCATCCGGTGGCGCTTGATGGAGTTAGTGTGAGGCGCGCTAGCGACGGTCAACGGCACTTCACTGTTGGCAGCCGGCGCGAGCGGATCACTGAAACCATCCCGCGATCTGAGATACGTACAGTCAGTTTTTATTATTATTCGTTATTCGATATAGTGCAGTGCTAAATAGGAAAAATTAACCATGATGATTATCAAGTGTAAAAGACTGCTTTCTTTATCCAACACTACCCACCGATGACGCCCACAGCAAAGAGGACCTACATTGTGTGCCAATAATGACGATGGAGACGGTTATTCCTTCGACATCAGAATTGGGATACGTGTTGGAAAAGAAAATTAAAAAAAAAGAATCGAAGCCAGCGTACTGTGAAGATCTACCCGCATTCGATTCTGAAAAACAAGGTACCGACGCAAAATCATGGTGCGCAACGGAAGTTTTGTGTTTTTTTCGAGAATCCACCAAGCGGCGGTAGACTTGTTCTGGCTGTCAGCAAGGCAATAAAAGGTGAAGCTTAAACCTGGCTATCCCAAATAGCCTACGAAGGAATTAAAGGTACTTTTTACAACACGATTTATTTCGCATTGGCGGGTACCCTCATTAAAAAAAAATGTGTGGCGAAAAACCAAGTGATAAAGAAACATTGCCCGCGTTCGCCAGTCGTTTCATATCTGATGCGAAAAATGAACACCATCTGGGAGTCATCGAATACAAATGAAACCAAGCGAGGAAAAATAACGTCAAAGTGTTATAACTACTGTATAACGGTCATAAGCGTAATGAGTGCAGAAGTAAGCTGATGGACACGAAGGGAAGACCTAGAACACCTACAGCATCATCGAGCCAAGTGACGCAGCAGCCGGCATCGGAGACCTTGGTGTGCTTCAAATGTGGCAAGCCAGGTCACATAGCCGTGTGCTGTACGAGCAGTGATGCAATGGCGGCAGCGGCAGCGAACCAGTCGACGGCACGGCGCGACGCGTCGATGTCTGAGTTGAGCAACCACCATCAGGCAGGATATAACACAGGTGAATCGTTTCATTTTTACTTACGATTCTGGTGCTGAATGCTCGTTGAAAAAAAAAAGTTTTACATCGAAATTTAGTGTTTAATGTGTTTGTAATGTTGTTGCTATGATTGGTATAGGTCAGACACTAGTATTCAGTCCAGAACAGATGTTATGTTGTGTAGTGATTAACGGGTGATCGTCCACTTGAAATTTTGTTACATGTTTTGCCCGACATAGCAAAGTGAGGTCGCGATTGATTAAGGGTTTTTCTGTAAACATGTTTGCATGCCAAATGAGCTTTCGTTAACGAAAAGTCCTTTGTGTAAATTCATTGAGTCATAATAGTGAAAACGCATTTCAATCTGATATAACTGTTATCGCGGCGGATATAACAAGCAATGACAAGTTTTGCAAACGCTTAGAGAATTTTCTGAGTTTTTCATTAAAGTGTTGGGAATATGATAAGGCCCGATTTGACAAAACAAAGGCAAAAAACCGCTAATTGCAAGATTTTGTGTTATTAGAAAATGAAGAACGAAATCAGTCTTAGTTAGATCAAAAGTTCAAGGGTCCGTTTAGTGATAGAGATTTTATATGGTGACCGTTACACATTGAAACCCTTGAATTCTAAGTGTACCTACAAACATGCCAACGGGTCATGTACCAGTCGAAGTTACCATAGATTTTGATTAAGTTGTGGTGAGAGGTCGAGTAAAGCGGTCTATAGGCCGTATTGTTTTCGACCGTACCAGTAGCTATTTCGTAGCCGTAGTCCGTAACTTATTGACATTCTGGTGTCCATGGATACGCGGTGTGCGGATGGCACTGGCGGAGGTCGGGGTCTTGAGAGACCATAGTGTGTTGTCACCAGTGGTTATTACGTAGTCGTAGCCCGTAGAAATCGGTATCTGTTGAGGCAACTCAAGTAGACCGTGGGTAAGCGATAGGCGTTTAATCCTGGTGGAGGTTGGGGTCTTGAGAGACCATAGTGTGTAGTCAGCGGGTGATGCACACGGGCGATCCACGTGGTGGATGCGCACAGAAGTTTGATCCATGCGTGGATGTGTGAAAGCAATGTGATTGCTGGTCGGCTGGAGAGCCGTGGCGTTAGAGGTTTTACTCGAAAGTCGAATGTTACGAGTACTAGTCGTTTTTTTGCAATATAGTTGTGAAAGTTGATTCGAACGACTGTGGTACATGGCCTAGGGTAGTTGTTAGTGGCATCGGAAAGTTGTTAGTGGCCTAGGGTAGATGTTAGTGGCCTAGGATAGATGATAGTGGCCTAGGGTAGATGTTAGTGGCCTAGGATAGATGATAGTGGCCTAGGGTAGATGTAAGTGGCCTAGGGTAGATGTTAGTGGTCTAGGGCAGTTTTTAGTGGCCTAGGGTAGTTGTTAGTGACCTAGAGTAGTTGGTAGAGGCCTAGGGTAGTTGTGAGTGGCCTAGGGTAGTCGTTAGTGACTTAGGTTAGTTGTTAGAGGCCTAGGGTAGCTGTTAGTGGCCTAGGGTAGTGATTGTTGTATTTTCAATTACCTGTTCCCAGTGTTTGATTAATTTAAAGAGTATTGGTTTTAATGATACAGTAGAGTTCTGAAATTTCCTTATTTTCACTGAAGAACTGAATCTAGAGTTTGGTCAGGAATGACCGAGTGGAACAGTGTTCTGTCGTGGACTATTTTGTGTTTCAGAGTGATTATCACACGAGGACGAGTGGAAAGAGTTGAATGAGGCCTACACCAAGATGATAAAAAGAAGAAGAAGAAGATCACACGAGGGCGTGTGCAAGCAGGATGGCCGTGTCGGAATCGAGACGTATTCGGAACGCCAGCGCCATCCGGTGGCGCTTGATGGAGTTAGTGTGAGGCGCGCTAGCGACGGTCAACGGCACTTCACTGTTGGCAGCCGGCGCGAGCGGATCACTGAAACCATCCCGCGATCTGAGATACGTACAGTCAGTTTTTATTATTATTCGTTATTCGATATAGTGCAGTGCTAAATAGGAAAAATTAACCATGATGATTATCAAGTGTAAAAGACTGCTTTCTTTATCCAACACTACCCACCGATGACGCCCACAGCAAAGAGGACCTACATTGTGTGCCAATAATGACGATGGAGACGGTTATTCCTTCGACATATATATAACTTATAGCGGTTCTTGAGCTGATAACAATTCTTCAGGTGTTTCACAATTCACTTTTAAGAATTAGCACTGTTTTTGGACGAAATAAGCTGTTATAGTATTTTTATTTGCATAAATATCACAGAGTCGATGTAAACACTAGCACAGCAGCGCCACCTCCCTTTACTTTGATTTTTTTTTATTAATTGATTACTACCACAGAAAATACCTACACGCCGGTCCACAATTATTACTTTCACTGTTACGACAAAGGTTTTGGATATCTCTGGACGCAGCACGGTGAAACAACGCTTCCGCTTGTGTAACCGCTGCTTCAAGACTAATCCCCGCACAGAATCGCCCTTTATGGCAGCTCTTCCCGAACCCCGTGTCAATGAAGCTAAGCCTTTTTTTCTATTGCGGAGTGGATTATGCGGGTCCAATTAATTGTCTACTAAGTAGGTATCGTGGTGCTCGTAAGGAAAAGGCGTACATATGCCTTTTTACCTGCTTTGTCACTCGAGCTTGCCATATCGAGCTTGCAGTCGGATTGGATTCGATGTCCTATATTCGCGCCTTACGACGTTTCATATCCCGTCGTGGAAAAATTGTTTCCTTATTTTCCGATAATGGAACTAATTTTATTGGAGCCAAAGCTCAGCTCGATGAGTTAAATGGATTTCTTAAATCTAGAGCCTTCCGTGATTCCTTTGAACAGGAAACATTGTACCAAGGTATAAACTGGCATCTGAATCCGCCTACCGCTAGCCACTTCGGGGGTTGCTGGGAAAGTCAAATCCGCGTCGTAAAAAATCATCTCCGCCGCACTATAGGTGACGTTCTACTCACCTACGAGGAGCTACTCACTGTCCTCACACAGGTTGAGGCCATGATCAATTCTAGACCGCTAACCGTGCTTAGTTCTAACCCCGCAGAGCCCGAAGCTCTAACACCCGCGCATTTTTTGACCTATGGTCCGCTAGACTCTTTTCATTCCGACCCGCGCTTAAATTCGGTAGATTTGATCCGCAACAAACACTTACTCGATGCCATAGTTCAGAGATATTGGAATAGGTGGAGGCGTGAGTATCTAAACACTTTACAATCTCGTGTTAAGTGGAACACCAAATCTAATCCGGTAACCAAAGGTACTATAGTTCTTATAAAAACAGAAAACTCGCCGCCTTTACAATGGCCCATAGGTGTTATCGATGATGTCAAACCTTCCTCAGATGGAGTAGTCAGAGTAGCTACTGTACGCACACGAAATGGCACCTATGTTCGACCTGTGGTAAAACTCTGCGTTTTACCCTCTCAATAATAGTTTAATAAATAGTTATAACATAAGCCATCTAGGCTCCCCTTAGTTATATGCTTTCGTTTAATCATTATTTTTACCGTTTTCTTATAAAGGTCATCCATTTAAGCTAACTGGATGTACTTCCACTTTATCCCGCTCTATCTTTGCTATATCAGTATCAGTCTCGCGTGCGAGTTCTATGCGAGTGGTCACGTTTGTGTGATGCGCGATAATGTCCGCCGATACAATTAAGTGTGCGAACTGTAATGTGGTGATTTCGGAAGTCCTTGCGTTTATTCGTAATAAACATGACGTGATGGACAACGAAAGTCTCATAAGAATTTGTGTGTCGGCGTTTTCCGAAGAGGACATCGACGAAGCAAAGAAATTGTTATGCAGCACGACAAGTGTTGGAAAACGTTTGAAGTCGAGGCGAAAAGACAAAAAGCACAAAGATTTAGAAGACATGATTGCGGTTTTCAAAACTGTAGACCCCGATCACTTGCCGGTTTTTGTCGCCTACGAGCTACATAAACTGCCGCCTGTGTGCTTCGACCACGTAGATGTCACAGAACTACTAAAAGACCTGTTAACTTTGCGTGCGGAATTAAATGATATTAAAGATAATTTTGTCACTAAGAACGACCTAGAAGTGGCCCTGAAGGAGAAAAATATCATACAATCATCTGCAAATCAGCTACCAAATCCGATATTTAACTCTAATGTTAATAAAATTAGAGGTGGAGGGTTTAACTTAAACAGCGGACCGTTTGGATTATCGCCGCACCTACCTTCACAACATTCGCAGTTGATCGATTCTGTTTCACCTTCGCAAACGCAGCTAACATATGACGATGACGGGCCGAAGTATCGCTCTCTCGTTCTCTCAAATGCACAGGTGCTACCGGCCGCCGCTGAGTCTGCTACCACGCCGATTAACTCAACGTAATTAGAAAACACGGAAGACTCGAATACAAATCTAATACAATCAATGCAGAGTAATAAAACTATGGTAGAAGTATTAATGCAAGGAGAATGGCCTGATAATCGTCCTAAAGATGATTGGACGCTGGTTCAAAATAAAAAGTCAAAGAATCGGTTTGAGGGAAAAACGGGAACTGCAAGCCCGAACGAGAACTTTAAATTTAGAGCTGCAGAGTCTAAAATTCCGCTTTTTATTACTAATGTAAACAAAGACACAACTGAAAAAGACATTTGTGATTACATAAAAAATAAGACGCAAGAAATTGTACAGCTCCAGAAAATCAATATGAAATCCGAAAGATCGTATAACGCTTTTAAATTGTTTGTCTCAGAATACAAATTAAAAAAAATTTTAGATGACAAAATATGGCCCGAGGGTATACGGTTCAGACAGTTTATTTACTTTAAGAAAAATACGATTAAAGTAAATAAGCAGCACAGTATTGAAAATATAACGACCACATAATGGATTGTTTGTCGAACGTTAAACTTTGTACATTCAACTGTAAAAATATAATTCGATCAGCTGATTGCGTTCGTCAGTTATGTGCACGCGCCGACGTGATTTCGTTACAAGAAACTTGGCTGCTGCCCCACGACGTGCCCTTCCTAGCGACCATTGATGATGACTTCGCGTACACTGGAAAATCAGCTGTGGACATCTCTGCTGGCGTACTGGTTGGTAGACCGTACGGAGGTGTGGCGCTATTGTGGAGGAAGTCGTTGTTTGCGTCGGTATCGGTTATAGAGTGTAATAGTGACCGTGTCGCGTGTATTAAAATATCGCAAGGTGAGCGGTCTCTGCTGATATTTAGTGTGTACATGCCCACTGACTGTGCTGAAAATCGTACTGAGTTCATGAGTTGTTTAAGTGAGATCATTTCAGTGATTGAGAGCAGTGATGTGGAGTCGGTTTTTGTGTTTTTTTTTTTTTTTTTTTTTTAGGGTGGCAAAATCATCAAATGAGTCCTCCCGCCTTGGGTGGGGCGGGAGGGACTGTCAGACTCTTACTGACTAAAATCCACCCGTGTTCCGTCGGATGCCCTTTACGTTCCGGGGCCACGGTATCCTGGATTAAGAAAAATCCACGACCCCGGCAGGCATTTGGCCCCATAAGGGGCCCCGTCGGTGACGCGTGAAACACGACGCGCCACCGACCCGGGCGTGGTCCTTGGTCGGACGGCGAGCATACCCATTACTCACCGTCCGCAAGCCCGCTCCGCCGCTGTGCCCTCTGCTGTTCAGAGGGACACGCGTTGGAGCGTCCACCCGACAGGCTATTTGCATACGGGCAAAGAAACCCCTTAGGCACACAGTGCCTAAGGAGAGTTTTCGCCCGCATCCCAGGGCGCACCGGCCCGAAAAACTGGTCTTCCCCCCGGACGTATCCGAGAGGGAACTCCAGTCCACGGGCGCACGTGGAGGTTTCCTGTCTTAGCACCCCCGGTTTTTGTGTTGGGAGACTTTAACGCGCACCCAGGGACACGATTCTCACGTGAGTTACTTTTAACCTGTACAGATCAATCATGGTCTTGCATTGACACAGAACTTTTGCCGCAAGACTCACATACGTTTACTAGCTCTGCAAACGGTTCTCTCCGCTGGCTAGATCACTGTGTTGTGACTGAGGCTGCTAGACACTTAGTGAATAATGCGTCTATTTTGTACGGTGTTTACATGTCTGACCATATTCCGTTATTAATAGAGTGTAACATTAATCTAATTAAACCTAAAATTATTGAAGCCAACATTTCTTGTAATAAAGTTGTATGGGGTGAGAGGGATTCAGAACAGATTAATAAGTATCATGATTACTGTAATAACAACTTAAAACTAATAGATTTCCCTCCAGAATTTTGTAATTGTGCTCATAATATGTGTGACAAACCTGAGCACCGGTTGGTGATAGATAGTTTGTATAAGGAATTAGTTTGTATTTTAAAGAAAGGATCCGAAGTTAGTCATGCGGGTTTTATCAAAAAGCGTCATAAAAGAAATTATGTAGTAGGGTGGAACAAACACGTTCGCGAGGCTCACCGCGCTGCCCGGCTGTGTTATCAAACGTGGCTGTTATACAACAAACCTACTTCTGGACCTATTTATGAAAATATGTGCTCATCGCGTAATCTTTTTAAAAGTAAATTAAAATATTGTCAAAACAATCAAGAGAAAATTAAAATGGATATAATAGCATCTTGTCATGGAACTAAACAATTTAATAAATTTTGGAAATTGACAAATAAATTGAAACATAGGACGGGGACGCCGGTGAGCGTCGCGGGCGTGAACGACCCCACTGATATAGCTAATGCTTTTCAAAAACATTTTAATGTAGACTCGCGTTTGTGTAGCTATAGCGATCCTTCAAACAGCGGCGCGAGGGCGGCCGAGACCGGGGCTCCCCCTGTCAGGTTCTCCGCTAAAGAAGTCGCGAGAAGTATACGGACATGGTGAGGGGTAAGTCCCCCGGTCACGACAGCCTTAGCGTCGAACATCTTAAATACGCTGGGGTACACTTACCTCGAGTCCTCGCTATGATTTTCAACCTATGTCTTAGTCATTGTTACTTACCTGCGGAACTTAGCAGTACAATAGTTGTTCCAGTAATAAAGAATAAGACTGGTGATGCCTCCGATATTTCCAACTATAGACCGATATCGCTTGCCACTATCTGTGCTAAGGTGTTTGACAGTCTGCTTGATAAAATATTAGCTGAACATATCGGTCTCGAGGATAGTCAGTTTGGTTTTAGACCGAACTTGTCAACTGATAGTGCAATTTTATGTCTTAAGCAGACTGTCCAATATTACACAGATAGAAAGACTCCTGTTATAGCATGCTTTTTGGATTTATCGAGGGCGTTCGACCTGGTCAATTATGACTTGCTCTGGCATAAACTGACTCATGATACTACTGTCCCGGCTGAAGTAATATCACTGTTTAGATATTGGTACAGTAGTCAAAAGAATACAGTTAGGTGGGCAGGATCATATTCTGAAATGTATGGGTTGGAATGTGGGGTGAGGCAGGGGGGTCTAAGCTCCCCCCGTCTTTTTAACCTCTACATAAACAAACTGATAGGTGAGCTCAGTAGCACTAAAATCGGATGTCATGTGGACGGTGTTTCCGTAAACAACATCAGCTACGCCGATGACATGGTGCTGCTTAGCCCATCTATCGGTGCGACGAGAAGGCTTCTCAAAATTTGTGAAAGCTATGCAGTGGCCCACGGGCTCAAATACAATACCGGTAAGAGTGAATGGTTAGTTTTTAAATCGGGTAACTTAACCTACAAGCAGCTGCCTGAACTCTCACTCTCTGGGTCTCCTCTAGGTCGGGTTTCGAGGTTTAAATATTTGGGCCACTGGGTCACTGATGACTTAAAGGACAATGTTGACCTAGACAGGGAGCGCAGGTCGCTGGCTGTCCGTTGCAACATGCTGGCCCGCAGGTTTGCACGCTGTACTGATGCCGTAAAGGTAACGCTTTTTAAAGCCTTTTGCCAGTCGTTTTACACGTGCAGCCTGTGGGTCAAGTACTCCCAGCGGGCAGACAGCGACCTGCGCGTGCAGTACAATAACGCATTCAGGGTGCTCTTGGGGTTGTCGTGGAGATGTAGCGCGTCAGCGATGTTCGCGGAGGCGTGTGTGGATGGCTTCGCCGCGATCATACGGAAGCGTTGCGCATCTGCGATGGCGCGCTTGCGCTCTTCCCCCAATGGTATCCTGAATGTGTTTTCAGACCGATGGGACTCTCCCCTCCTACGAAAGTGGGTAAGTGTGCAGATACACTTATCCAAATAATATGCTTTTGTTTATTTATAAACTAACATTAGGCTAAGTCATGTGTTTTTTTTACTAACAAAATATGGATTTTATCTGAAATAAAATGTTTGAATTTGAATTTGAATAACTCTCCCTGACTCTTTGGTTCAGGACTTCTTCAAACTCCTGAAGGCCGGGGGATGGTTCTTTTTTTTGTAAATTGGTATGTGTGTATCGATGTACGCGCGACGCGCTGGCGACCGCTCCTGCGACGCTGCGCGCGCGACCTCTACGTGCCCTTGAATGGGCCGCTGCTTCAGTTCTTCGCCGCACATGAAGGACGATAGACGCATGTCCTTCATCTTCGCAGTTATTCGCAAATTAACTCTTAATTATAGCGCGTGCGCACCCAATAAGAATAGGAGATAGACTTAGTACGAACGTTCAGTGTTTGTGATTTGGTGATACCTGGACCACGAAAAATCGTGACCCGCCATCCCGAGGTCGCACCAGATTGTGGGAGCCCGCTGAAGGCGTTACGTTGGTATGTACAGCCATTTGCATGAAACTGAATTATTTCTCCTGGCCTCCTACTTGTGAACCTCCCTTCGCTCTTCGCAGAAATTTTGAGAATTTATCAGATCCAGTACCCGCGTGGTGAAAAGTAATTTAGTTAGATTTTCGAATTTGAAAGAATTATTTCCACCAAGTGTGGAGTTGTTAATTTAGACAGTTCTAAAAATCCAGGTTCTCATTGGGTAGCCTATGCAAAAAGCAATGATTATATTGAATATTTTGATAGTTATGGAAATCTTAAGCCACCAAAGTAGAGTTTATTAAATACTTAGGTGCTAAAGTGCACTATAATTATGATAATATACAGCGCGACCACCCTTACAATTGCGAACACCTATGTTTACATTTTTTAAAGAATTTTTAGTGTAGTCAAAGAATAAAATGAGCAGGATCTGCTAAAAGTGTTCAGTCTACTAGCATGTCTATAACGGTAACCATCTCTGGAAATAAATCAGAATTGGATACATTCTTTCAACCACCTCTGTATTTATCTGGTCAATATGAGTGCGGTTTGTTATACTTTTCGGTATTAAATTTAATACCAAATGTGCGTACTAATAACGACATTATTCCAGTGATCAGAATCGAATGTGATCTTGTACACGGCTCCTACTCTAATGGGTTACCAACTCATATAATTCATGAATTTGTATGTAATGCTGCTACAGGTCAGCGAATCATAGAAATACCTCGAAACCTTATTTACTTTCCAGTGAACAAAAATATTATTACATCGATATCTATTAAGATAGTTGATCAATTTGGGTTCTGTATTAACTTTAGAGAAGAACATAAAAATATTGAACTACGCCTTCATATAAGAGAATAAAATGATATTATATTATAAAAACCCTGTAGTTAACAAAAAGCGTCCTATTTCTTGTACAACTACTAAGGTGCAAAGACGTAAGAAAAAAGTTATAAAATTAACTAAAGCAAATAAAGATTTTCTTAAAGCCCTAGGTTTAAAAGTATGAATATGCTGCAGATTACTGAATTACCACGCTTCGATAATTCGATTGAAAGTTATGAAGTCCATTCGTACAATCCCTACAACAACAGCTTTAGAGAAAACGATGAAATCAGAATTCCCATACACCAGCAAGACGTATATGTGTTGCCATCAGCCAGCACAATTTACGTCGAAGGGCAAGCAAAGTTCTTCGCTAAAGATGGAAATCTTATTAAGAAAACTATTACGTTCAGTAACAACCCTGTTATGTTTTTGTTTCAAGATATCAGATAAGAAATAAATGGTATAGAAATAGATTGCATTAAAAATTCTGGAATAACATCAACAATAAAGTCATACGTTTCAATGAATGATGGAGAAAATAAAGTCGCTGCCTTGTGGGGTTGGAACATGGATGGATTTAAAAGCGATGGTTATTTTAGTGCTATTGTTCCTCTTAATAAGATTTTAGGATTTGCTGAGGATTACAATAAAATTGAAATAAATTGTAAACATGAACTTATTCTGAATAGAAGTAATTCTAACTTTTTTTTTTTTTTTTTTTTATCGTGGTAAAATCATCAAATGAGTCCTCCCACCCCGGGCAGGGCGGGAGGGACTGTCAGACTTGTACTGACTAAAATCCACGGTGTCCTTCAGTAGCCCGTTATGTCCCGGGGTCACGGTAATGGTATAAGTCCCGCGACCCCGGCAGGCTTTGGCCCTCTAGAGAGGGGGCCCCGTCATTATGCTGACGCTCTTTGAGGCGCGCGTGGAACACAACGCGCCATCGACCCGGGCATGGTCCATGGTCGGGCTGCGAGTTGCCCTTTACTCGCCGCCCGCATGCCCGCGCCTACGGTGGCCGGAGATCGTCTTGCGACGTCCGTCGCCGTGGGCGTCCACCACCGCGGGTGAGAAGTAATTCTAACTTAAACAGTTTTATAGTAACTGACGATGTTGCACATTTTCAAATAGATATTGTTACGAGCTGGGGATCGGGATAAATTAATTAACACCAATTAAAACCAAATAAACTTTATTCACACACGAATCACTAATTAAAACAAACACTTAACACTACTCAACAATTAAACACTTATAAACTCACTTAATCACACGTAAAAATCACTTAGAGATCGCTTCCAGTTCACTTCGAGTTGCCTCGATCGTAGTCAAAACCAGACTGACTCAGCTCCCCGATCGGCGCCCTTTTTATACCCCGGCCGGACCCACTAGATGTTTCTAGAAGGTGGTCGAATGTTCTGGAAACATCCATAGACTTCGACATAGTCCCATACCTTCTAGAACATTCCAGAACCATCTCGAAACATCTAGAATAGGGTAGAATTTTCTAGAAACTTCTTGACCAATCTTCAGTAGAATTGTCGAGAACCTTGTGGATCTTTCGAGAAGCTTATAGATAGGTCTCGCAATTCGATCGACGTAACAATATGCAAAAAGTGCAATGGCGGGTGCCACATATAAAAGTATCAGATCGGGAACGACTAACGCTTCTTAAACATTTAGAAAGAAATAAACCTATTCAGATAGCCTTTAGAAATTGGGATTTATACGAGTATCCTTTACTCCCTAAAACTACAAAACATTGTTGGTCTGTTAAGACTGCCTCACAATTAGAGAAACCTCGGTATGTAATTTTTTGCTTGCAAACCGGTAGAAAAAATAGTAAAACCAAAGACAGTTCTCTTTTCGATCACTGTGGGGTTACTAACATAACTTTGTTTTTGAATTCACAATATTATCCTTACGAGCCTCTATGCTTAAATTTTTCCGAGAATAAATACAGTATATTATATGAAATGTATGTGAAATTTCGTCAGTCGTATTACAACTGTCCTGCAGACCCCTTGCTTGACTTAGCCGGTTTCAAGGAGAAGGCTCCTCTGTTTATCATAGACTGTTCAAGGCAAAACGATAGTTTGAAAACAGGTCCCGTAGATGTGCGTTTGGAGATTGAATGTTCAGCACCAATACCAGTTAACACAACTGGATATTGTTTAATTATTAACGATCGACTTGTGGAATATAAACTTTTGAGTAACATACTGCCGTGCAGTCCCTAAAACGCAGTAACAGGTTTTTTGTCATTTTTTTGTTGAATATACTGCCGTGCAGGCCCTAAAGTGCAGTATGAGGAAAAAAGCGGTTTCGAGAAAACCGCGAAAAACTTTTTAACACTGTTTTTTTTAATATTGTTAATGAGTATGATGCATATTTTTATTGCTACGAGGACTAAGTGACAACAAAGATGGTATTTACAAAAACAAATATTAATTTAGTTTATTAGATTTTAATTAAAATCGGGTTTTTTAAAATCATGGCAGTTACTGCACGCAAAAAGTTACCCATACGCAGATTAAAATGCGGTAAAAATACTTGATACCACAAAAACTTAGATTTTTTTGCTACTTTGCAGACTAATTTGCAGCATAAGACTTTCTTTACTGCATTTTAATTTGTGTCTTGAGCGATTTGCACATGTAGTACATAACGATTTCCTCCAACTTACGAGTATGTTTGAGGTGGGAATTTACAGAAAAAAATGTATGTATAAAATTGACGTTAATTTTTTAATATTATTAGTCCAGTCAACGGGGAGTTTTGCCCTACAAAAGGTGGTGTAGTTTTTTTTTAAGTTTTGCTTAAGTTTATTACTAACACTAGTATGTAAGCTCGTAACTAGTACTAACAGAATATGGATGTAATCGTAAGACGAGTCTGAAATAAATGCTTATTATTATTAAGTATAGCTAACTCATGAAAAATTTAAGTTTTCGATCTCGAGGAGTGTAATAGTGCGCAGGTTATCATGACTGCCATTGTAGATGTTCAAGGTTTCAAAACAGAATCAAATTCATTTATCATTAAAGAAATTGCTATATTATGTAATAATAAAATTCAAGTGTTTTTAAATAAGCCGCCATTTCCATTTCGCGGTTTGACGGAGCCAGAAAAACGACAAGTTAGTTGGATTGAACGTAATAGGAAGATATACTGGGGTGAAGGATTTGTCTTTTTTTTTTTTTTTTTTTTTAGCGTGGTAAAATCATCAAATGAGTCCTCCCACCCCGGGCAGGGCGGGAGGGACTGTCAGACTTGTACTGACTAAAATCCACGGTGTCCTTCAATAGCCTTTTATGTTCCGGGGTCACGGTAATGAGATAAGTCCCGCGACCCCGGCAAGGATTTGTGTCTTACGAAAATTATCGGTATTTGATTGAGAATATTTTAAAAGATAAATGTGTTTACACCAAAGGTATAGAAAAAGTATTATAGTTAAAATATATTTCAAATAATAATAATTTTTTTTTTTTTTTTTTTTTTTTTTCTCTTTATTTGTTTAAAGGGGCTTTTACGCACAGCGTATGTCAGTCCCATCGTATCCTAAACAATTCACAACAATTACAACACGTGGGCCATGAATTTGAACAAATTTTTCGCATCGTCGCCATTTGGTTGGGATAGTATTGCATGGAACATGCCTACATCCGTTTTATTCAAATTCAGGGACCTTACTAAACTAATTCTAGAAGACTCATATTGGACACATTCCATCAATAAATGTTGCAGATCTTCGACAACTCC
Source organism: Agrotis exclamationis (assembly GCA_950005045.1). NCBI lineage: Eukaryota > Metazoa > Arthropoda > Insecta > Lepidoptera > Noctuidae > Agrotis > Agrotis exclamationis. The sequence goes on along the minus strand of OX465415.1, from coordinate 19,176,454 downwards.
ACATTCATCACAGTTGGGTGAAGTGATTTTCTTCATCATGAAGGCAAATTTTTTGCATGGAACGTGTCCAGATCTGAGTCTAAGAGCAGTAACAATAAGTTATAATAATAATGTAAATAATTTAGAAGATAAAGATTGCCCTAGTTTGATAACATTGTACAAAAAATATGAAGATTGCCATGATTTGTATAGTTGTATTAATCATGATTCAATATGTGCTTTAAAAAATGTTTTATGTTTAAAAAGATGGTGTATAGATAATAAAATTTTGATGTAAATATTTTCTTGTTTAATTTTTACGATAACAGTTTCCTATCCCTCCCAAACCCCTAAATGTTAATCTTTATAAGTTGCTAGCAATAAATATATAGCCTTATTATGCTTTTATAATTATCTGAAGCAAGAAGTAGAGAGTGAGTAATCAGAACATGTCTCAAAATAAATACAATCCGCGCTTGACTTGTATCACGTATAAAATGCGTGAATTTTCATTTAATTATTATTGGGCAACGGTTGATTCGAGGAGAAGATTAGTGATGGAAATGGCTGACGCTGGTTTTTTTTATTGTGGAAATAGTGTAAATGACAAAGCAGCTTGTTTCTCATGTGGAGGTGTTATAGAAGATTGGGAGATTTACGATGATCCTTGGTTGCAGCATGTTCTAAACTTTCCTGATTGCTTTTATTTAAATGCTGTTAAAGGTAAATATTATGTCGACAAATCAAGATGTCTATTTTTAAAAGAAACAAAAATAATTATAAAACTTAAAATTGATACATCTACGAAAAACGGCAATAAAAAGAAAAAGAAAAAAAAGAGACTCGTGAAGGATTCGAACCTCCGACCTCCGTGACTCCGAACCTTATCGGCGGCGCTCTTACCAAACTGAGCTAACGAGTCTCATTGATACCACTCTAAAACAATGACCACTATCATCAATATGACGGCATGACTATTCGCCCTTTGAACAGCATCAGCAAAGTGAGGAGATTATTTATACACCGTGACTTTTTAGTCGTCTTACAACGGCAGCCCAGTTCATGTATCCAATAACTAGAACACGTTTATAATAAAAAAATAGGAATTTATGAGATTTTAAAAATAAAAAAATAAAAATATTGTTCATTATTATGACGCAGGGCGTAGTTAAAAACACCCTTGTCTCATAGAAAATGGAGATAGAATGATTTGCTCGACTCGTGCGCTGGGTAGGTATACTCTACAGTTCAATACGTATACATTTTTACAGGGTGTTTCATATTTCTAACGTACCTATTTATTCATGATAAAAATTATTATTAATGAAAAAAAATAAAATAATCACGCCTAGAGGTTTTTTATGTCGGGTACATTAAGTGGACCTCTTTTGTAATACGACTAAAAAGTCACGGTGTATTATACAACGTGTTTTTTTTTTATTTCCCATAACTCTAGGGTATGAATGAGGGCATATAATAGAATCAATTGGCATAAGAATTATTTTTCAATCATGTATTTTTTTTTTGTTTTAATTTTTCATACAAAATAATTCGGCAGAGTCACAATATTCAATGTAAAACACCCTTATGTGAAATATGACAACGTCGCATTTTCTTAGCTTTAATATGAATGATTAGTTTGAAGAAAAATGAATTAACTCTGATTTATCAATGAAAGTTAGAGTAAGATGCGCACATCGAGAGTCCGTTGTCCTGAAGCAGGAACCTACTCAATAGTTCTATCTTATTTACGCAAAGCGACAAGCACCAATGAGAGAGTGAAATATCCGAATCATAGCAGCTACACCTCACCGACTTGCCTAAAGCGCATCACACACGGCTAAGATACGATAATATTTTATCTGAAGATACCATATCGCTCGCCATACTATTCAATGGACCGTCACACACGACGAAGATAAGATATCTTTCATATTTTCGTATCGTAAGATAGAGAGCGATATTCGTATCTTAAGATGTAAAATATATCGTAAGATACCATCTTAAGATACAAAATATATCGTAAGATATAGAATATATCGTAAGATGACATCTTAAGATACAAAATATATCGTAAGATAACATCTTAAGATATAAAATATATCGTAAGATAACATCAGATGCAAATACGGGGTGTTGTTAACTTCGTTGGTACGAAATAGTAGTGTTCAAAGTTGCTATATGCCAATAACTTGCTAAATGATATTTTACTTGCTATTTTATAGCATGCTATTTTATATGCTAAGGTCACGGTTCCCAACTTAGGGATTTTGTCCCTAAATTTAGGGGCTAGAAGTGTTAAAAGGGACATTTTTAGGGACTGGAATTTTTTGGGGATTTTTTTAGGGATTTCAAACAAATCTTGCAAAATCGAAAACAAAGCCTGTGTTTTCAGTTTTTTCCCTACAAAGGAACACACGATAAGAAACGAGTGAACTGCGCGGCCCATTATTCATTCATGTCACTCAATCACCCATTGAATCACCCGGTGCAATCACCCATAGACTTAAAGAGTGGACTGAGCCATACCTCGTACGTATGTATGACTTCAAAAATGAGACGTCAAACGAAAACGAGGAACAGGATGATGATGCGGTTCTGGAAATAATTAATAACTTTGCATGATTGTATATTGTATATATTCAATAAAATATTTTAGTTAATATGTAACGTTTTATTTCATGACCTACGAAATAATTTAGGTACTAAATAAAAAATAAGTATGTAGGTACATAACAAGTTCTATTAAGGGGTTTTTAGGGAAATTCAGAAAAAAACTTGGGGAAAATTTTTGGTAAAGGTTGGTAACACTGGCTTAGGTTCACTAGGTAGGTGCGAATAAAGCAAGCGCAGTGACTGTTTGCTGTAGTTGCATGCTATAAGAAATTAAGAATATTACATCGCGCTTATGAATTCATTACGATAAAATGGAGCAGTAAAAAAACCGGCCAAGTGCGAGTTGGACTCGCCCATGAAGGGTTCCGGGGTTGCTACTAGCAAGCATAGATTAGGGATATAATTATATTGAGATTAGTAAGTGATAAACACAAACAATTAAAATAACTTTGTTTTTCATAGTGTTTGTATGAATGGCAAAGTTATATTTGCGGTTTTTGAAAATGATATCTCTAAAATGAATATCTTAAAAACTGCTAACTGTATCTCATCCAAACCAATTTTCGTTGGAAGTTTTTGTTGAAGTCTACATTATAATATTTTTTTTTTTTAGTTTTATCATTTTCTTATTTTAGAAGTTACAGGGACACACATTTTACCACTTTGGAAGTGTCTCTCTTGCAAACTGTTCAGTTTAGAAAAAAATGATATTAGTAACCTCAATATAATTTTTAAAGACCTATTCATAGATACCCACGTATGGGTTTGGTGAAAAAAAAATTTTTGAGGTTTAATTCTAAGTATGGGGGCACTCCCAAAATTTGTTTCGTTTTTATTTTTGTGTGAAAATCCTAATGCGGTTTACATAATACATCTATCTACCAAGTTTCAATAGGATAGCTCTTATACTTTCGACAAAAAGTGGCTGTGACATACGGACGGACAGACAGACAGACATGACGAATCTATAAGGGTTCCGTTTTTGCCATTTGGCTACGGAACCCTAAAAAACCAATGAACTTTCCTTCATACTTTTCAGGCTTAGGACTGTCTATAATTGATTTTACATTGTCGCATGTTTGTATTTTGTTTCTCAATATCTCTTTGAACTAAACTGTGAAGTGCGTCGAACTCTTCTCTTGAAATTATTATACTCATCGAACTTTTTTTCTGAAAGGTCGTCAAAAATGTTGAATTCCCCACGATCTTTCCTATTTTTAATGTGAGTTTCGACCCAAATTGATCTTCTTCTGGAGTGTGCCAGAACCATGTGCAAATCGAATTCAAAATCGGAATCGTCATCCGTAGAGCTATCCAGTAAATCTAGCAGGCAAGCATGAGCCATAGTTAAAACACCCTGTATTTATTCGTTCAACAAAGGACACGACCGTGCGATCGCGACGAATATCGTAAGATAACATCTTAAGATAGAAAATATATCGTAAGATACCATCTTAAGATAGAAAATATATCGTAAGATACCATCTTAAGATAGAAAATATATCGTAAGATAACATCTTAAGATAAAATATTACAGTATCGTATCTTCGTCGTCTGTGATGGCCTAAGATATATTAATATAACATCTTAAGATAAAATATTATCGTATCTTAGCCGTGTGTGATGCGCTTAAACATAAACACACAACATTGTTGCAAAGTACTTGTAATCGGACGCCTCGGTCACGGTAATATTATCATACAGTAGCGTAACCACAGTATAATTATCTTACAGTACTCCAACTTCATATAAACGGACGAAACGCGAGCTATGCCTACGCGCCTCGATGTCGCGGTGCGCTCAGGGCGCAGACAGTCACGGCTGTACCGCAGTGACGAACGGACGGTGTGTTGTTTTTTTAACAATAACCGCGCGATTTTTTACTAAAAATCAGTTCAAGGACTTATTTAATATGACGAGTAGGAAATATTGTGCTGTTTTTGGTTGTATGAATTAGTCAATAACGCATCCAGACACATTTTTTTTTTTAAATTACCTGGAATCTCTAAAAGGTAAGACTATAAAATAATTTTACTTACTAGTAGGTAGGTACATAATGTGTGTCTTTTCAATGGATAAGTACTCGTATTTCCTTATATCTCACGAAAAAAAAAGGTGTTTGGATTAATAAATAAAGTGAATAGAGTAAAGTTATTGAGACGAGTGAAATAGGTAGATATAGGCGGTTCTGAATGAATCATGATACGGTAGGTACTTACGCTTGTGTTAAAACTTCGATGCATGTGTATTTTGTTAGTTTGTGTAGGTAAAGAAAAGACGTGGTGTAACGGTGGGAGGGATTGTCGGCGGGCACGGAAATGAAGCTCACTGGTAAGTGGTACGGTGTACTATCAACGTATATCCAGTGTACTACACAAACTAACATCACATGAATATTAATCTAGGAACTTAGATTACAATATATTATTATCTAGGGCTCGCGTGTTCTCCACCTTGTTCCATGTACCCCAAAACAATTTTTAATTAAGCTTTATATTAGAATGCGGATTTATTATACATTAAAATTTAATAATAAAGCATTTCGTACGACTCAGTCGAGGCACAAATATTTTTCAGTCGCTTTATAAGCCCGATTTGTTTTTCAAACAAAATCATGTTTTTTAAAATTAAATCTACCAATAAAAAAAACACGCATTTTTATTGAACACTTCCTATACAAAGTACCTACTTATTTGCGGGCATGCGGGCGGCGAGTAAAGGACAACTCGCTGTCTGACCATGGACCATGCCCGGGTCGACGGCGCGTTGTGTTCCACGCGCGCCTCAAAGAGCGTCAGCATAATGACGGGGCCCCCCTCTAAAGGGCCAAAGCCTGCCGGGGTCGCAGGACTTATCTCGTTACCGTGACCCCGGAACATAAAGGGCTATTTAAAGACACCGTGGATTTTAGTCAGTACAAGTCTGCCAGTCCCTCCCGCCCTGCCCGGGGTGGGAGGACTCATTTGATGATTTTACCACGCTAAAAAAAGTATTTTATTTGTTTATATGTATAAAAAAAGTATATTTATAATCACAAAACTAAATAGAAACAGAAAGTAGGCAAATGTAATTATAACGCTGGAGACGGGCAGCCCTAACACATGTTTACGTACCGCGCGGCTGTAGGTATTTAATTCTATCATGCGGCTCAGTTATGCTACTGTATGATAATATTACCGTGGCGTAACTGAGCCGCATGATAGAATTAAATACCTACAGCCGCGCGGTACGTAAACATGCGTTAGGGCTGCCCGTCTCCAGCGTTATAATTACATTAGCCTACTTTCTGTTTCTATTTAGTTTTGTGATTATAAATATACTTTTTTTATAATAAACAAATAAAATATATTTTTTAGCGTGGCAAAATCATCAAATGAGTCCTCCCACCCCGGGCAGGGCGGGAGGGACTGGCAGACTTGTACTGACTAAAATCCACGGTGTCTTTAAATAGCCCTTTATGTTCCGGGGTCACGGTAACGAGATAAGTCCCGCGACCCCGGCAGGCTTTGGCCCTTTAGAGGGGGGCCCCGTCATTATGCTGACGCTCTTTGAGGCGCGCGTGGAACACAACGCGCCGTCGACCCGGGCATGGTCCATGGTCAGACAGCGAGTTGTCCTTTACTCGCCGCCCGCATGCCCGCAAATAAGTACTTTGAATAGGAAGTGTTCAATAAAAATGCGTGTTTTTTTTATTGGTAGATTTAATTTTAATAAACATGTTTTTGTTTGAAAAACAAATCGGGCTTATAAAGCGACTGAAAAATATTTGTGCCTCGACTGAGTCGTACGAAATGCTTTATTATTAAATTTTAATGTATAATAAATCCGCATTCGAATATAAAGCTTAATTAAAAATTGTTTTGGGGAACATGGAACAAGGTGGAGAACACGCGAGCCCTAGATAATAATATACTGTAATCTAAGTTCCTAGATTAATATTCATGTGATGTTAGTTTGTGTAGTACACTGGATATACGTTGATAGTACACCGTACCACTTACCAGTGAGCTTCATTTCCGTGCCCGCCGACAATCCCACCCCACCGTTACACCACGTCTTTTCTTTACCTACACAAACTAACAAAATACACATGAATCGAAGTTTTAACACAAGCGTAAGTACCTACCGTATCATGATTCATTCAGAACCGCCTATATCTACCTATTTCACTCGTCTCAATAACTTTACTCTATTCACTTTATTTATTAATCCAAACACCTTTTTTTTTCGTGAGATATAAGGAAATACGAGTACTTATCCATTGAAAAGACACACATTATGTACCTACCTACTAGTAAGTAAAATTATTTTATAGTCTTACCTTTTAGAGATTCCAGGTAATTTAAAAAAAAAATGTGTCTGGATGCGTTATTGACTAATTCATACAACCAAAAACAGCACAATATTTCCTACTCGTCATATTAAATAAGTCCTTGAACTGATTTTTAGTAAAAAATCGCGCGGTTATTGTTAAAAAAACAACCCACCGTCCGTTCGTCACTGCGGTACAGCCGTGACTGTCTGCGCCCCGAGCGCACCGCGACATCGAGGCGCGTAGGTATAGCTCGCGTTTCGTCCGTTTATATGAAGTTGGAGTACTGTAAGATAATTATACTGTGCCTCGGTCTAGGGTATGTTCTGTTGTCATCTTTGTAATGTTATCGATGTCGATTAAATCCAGAATTTATTTTTGCTTATTAACATAAGTACTCCGATTGATTTAACGGACATAAGTATTAAACAAAGATTACGAATTTTCTAATCCAGTAGAATAGCGATTAATACAAAGTTCGCTCAAAGTAATAATAACCTTAACCCAGTTTAAAAAAAAATATTAACTTTAGCCATAAGTTACCCTTTGTAAGTACTAAAACGTAATCAATAAAGATTTGCCTGTTTTAATGTGATTTTAATTTTGCTTAGTAATTTTTCTTCAAACCACTTGAGATTTCATCGATAACGAGTAGGTGCTTTCTCTTCACTAATTTATCTTACAATGCTGTGAAGATTGGCAACGTCGTAAAAGTAATGACTCGTCATACTGGTGACAATTTATGATGTAACTAGCTTCCGCCCGCGACTCCGTCCGCGCGGATGTCGGTCTTCGCGTGGATGGTTTATTTCTCCATTTTGAGTAACTCTGACAATGACATCTTATAAATATCTATTGGACCCAAATACGGCTAAGCCTATAATAATTAAGGACATCCCTCTATTGAGCTACTGCTGTTGAGCTCGCGTTCTGTAGTAAGTATTTTTTTCATAGTAATTCCGACCTTGTATTTACAAATAACTGATCGGAACAGTAATCAAAAAGATCGCGCTGAAAAGCACGGTTTAAAATTACACGCATACAATATTAATTCCACGGACAACCGCTCGCCACACTGGACACGTCCGCTCGCATCAAAATTCAGAATTTATATGCATCGCGCGGCGCGGAACGCGGCTCCTTATATAGGACGCTCCTTATATCAGTCACGTCTGAGCGCTCGACGCGAGTAGATGTTGTACCGCACCGGTTATGGTTGTAAAAAATATCGTCGGCTAATGTGCTGTTAAAGTGTAATAACTGTAATCTCGTGGTTAATGAGCTGTTAGCGTTTGTGCAACATAAACATGAAATGATGGATAGTGAAAGTTTAGTGAGAATATGCAGTTCAGCCTTTACAACTGAAGACATCGAAAAAGCTAAGTCATTGCTGTTTCAATCTGTTTCTACTAATATACGTCAAATAAAACGTAAAAATAAAGAAGGAAAAAGCAAGAAGGATTTATTTGATGTTATAGAACTTTTTAAAAATATAGACCCTGAGAAGATTCCCGTTTTCGTAGCTCATGATCTAAACAAACTACCCCCAATTACGTTTGATCATGTAGATGTTAGTAGACTTTTAAAAGATATCGTTATCCTACAAAATGAGATAAAACTGATTAAGAGTACCTATGTAACCGTGGATCAGTTGTTACAAACAAAACAAGAACTGTTTAAGAACTGCAGTGACGGTGCAGGAATATGCGGCGTAACGGTTGACAGTTTAAATGAAACAAATATACACAATGACTACAGGAACATTAATTTAAGGAGAGGTACGAGTACGTCTTGTATGCGAGCTAGTTTTGCTTATGACAGTGGCCCCATGGGTCTCCCGAATATGTCTTCATTATCACAGACATCTCCAAACCTCCTAAGTAGCCCGAATCTTCTACCTGATAAGCATGATTCTAAGTGCCTGTCCCCGTTACGTGAAAGCACTGATGTTATGAACGTTATGAATGAATGCAATAATACTGTGTCGTGTGCGCCTAATAAACAGGTATTGCGGCACGAGAGTGATAAGAATATAACAGGCGAGGTTTCGGCGGTAGGTGGTGCGACAAGGACAGAGGAACCTGTGTGTGACGTATTGAAGCCCGCTTGCGATTCTAACGGTACATCGGCTGTGACGCCTAGTAACAGCTGTTTGTCTCAGTCCTATCACTCGTTTGCACATATTGCGCGTGCGCCGGGTGAATGGAAACAAGCAGTGAATGATTATGAATGGACGGAAGTACAGAGAAATAGACATAAAAATAGGTTTACAGGACGAAAAGGTGTGGCTGTTACCACAGCACAGTGTAAGTTTAAGGCTGCGGATGTTAGACTCCCTTTGTTTATAAATAATGTTGACAAAGGAACTTCGCCTGCGGATATAGCTAATTATATAATGAATAAAACACAAGTTAGTGTTTTATTGGAGAAAATTAAAATGAAACGACAAAAAGAATACGATGCTTATAAAGTGTTAGTCCCTAGACACAAATTGGCCACTTTTATGGACGACCGTATGTGGCCTGAAGGCATAACATTCCGGCGTTTCATAGACTTTAGAAATAGAAAACATCTAACTCAAATTGAAAATGGACAGTCAACCTCTTCAAAGACCCACACCTAGCAGCAGACTAATAAGCTATAACTGTAAGTCGCTCGTACGCTCTGTAGACCACGTAAGAACCCTGTGTCGCCGAGCGGACATAATCGCCCTACAGGAGACCTGGTTATTCCCGCACGACTTGTCAACACTTGGAACAGTCGACACAGATTTTGACTTCTGTGGCAAATCAGCCATAGATTCGTCTGTTGGCCTAGTACGAGGCAGACCGTACGGTGGTGTTGCTGTGCTATGGCGTAAAAGTGCGTTTAGTTCGGTTACAGTGATCCCGTGCAATAGTGTGCGGCTCGCGGCAATTAAAGTAGTTGCGTCCGATCGTTCATTTGTGATATTTTCTGTTTATATGCCAGTCAACTTAAATGAGAACTTAGTGGAATTTACAGACTGTCTTAGTGAAATGAGTGCTATAATCGAGAATACTGCGGTTGCAAATGTGTACATTTTAGGTGACTTCAATGCTAGTCCTTGCTCATTGTTTCGGAGGCAACTTTTAAAATTTTGTAATGATCAGCAATGGGTAATTGCAGACGTAGAGAAACTTGGTCTTTCATCAGACACCTTTACGTTCGTTAGTGATGCCCATGGCAGCACAAGCTGGCTCGATCACTGTGTGGTCACGGAGGCGGCGTGGCAATCCATAGAGAATGTAAGGGTGAACTATGACTGTACTTGGTCAGACCACTATCCTCTTGAAATATCCTGTAATTTTGCTGTTATAAAACCTGAGTCTGTATTACACGCCAATACCCCTAATAATATATTGTGGGGCGAAAGGGACGAGCAACAAAAACAACTTTACAGTAAATTATGCAACGACCACTTTAGAATGGTAGAATTTCCGTCGGAATTGTCTGAATGTTGTGATAATTTATGTCACAATAAAGAACACAGAGTAGTTATAGACCGAATGTACAAAGATATTATTTCGACTATGTGTGAGGCGGCTGTCATTACTTCAAAATGTAAAAATAACAACATAAAACAAAGTCGTGTTGTTTTGGGTTGGAATAGGCATGTTCGCGGTGCTCACGAGGTAGCCAGGCAACATTTTAAAACTTGGTTGCTGTATGGTAAGCCTACTAATGGGCCTGTATATAGCAATATGGTGGAGTCTCGGCGCATTTTTAAGTCCAAACTAAGGTGGTGTCAAAATAACTCAGAGCAGATAAAGATGGATATTCTAGCATCACACCATACGGATAAGGATTTCAAAAGTTTTTGGAAGGGCACGAGGAAGGGGTGCTAAGACAGGAAACCTCCACGTGCGCCCGTGGACTGGAGTTCCCTCTCGGATACGTCCGTGGGGAAGACCAGTTTTTCGGGCCGGTGCACCCTGGGATGCGGGCAAAAACTCTTCCTTAGGCACTGTGTGCCTAAGGGGTCTGTTTGCCCGTATGCGAATAGCCTGTCAGGTGGACTCCAACGCGTGTCCCTCTGATTAGCAGAGGGCACAGCGGCGGAGCGGGCTTGCGGACGGTGAGTAATGGGTAGCTCGCCGTCCGACCAAGGACCAAGCCCGGGTTGTTGGCGCGTCGTGTCGTGTTTCGCGCGTGCCTTCGGGGAGTAGTCAGCAAACTGACGGGGACCCTTATGGGGCCAAATGCCTGCTGGGGTCGCGGGTTTTTCTTAACCCAGGATACCGTGGCCCCGGAACGTAAAGGGCATCCGAAGGAACACGGGTGGATTTTAGTCAGTAAGAGTCTGACAGTCCCTTCCGCCCCACCCAGGGCGGGAGGACTCATTTGATGATTTTACCACCTAAAAAAAAAAAAAAAAAAAAAAAAGGGCACGAGGAAACTTAATGGTAAACCCACGGTCCCTTTGAATGTTAATGGATTAACTGAGCCGCGTGACATTGCGAACATGTTTAAAGGTCTTTTTCACCTGGATCCCCCGATATGTAAGCTGGGAATGCTCAGTACTGATGAAATCAGACAGAAAAACCACGGGCCGGCAGTACTTCCGCCTTTTACAGCGAAAAATGTATCTGACATTATAAAACATATGACGAGAGGTAAGAGTCCGGGCCACGATGGAATTAGTATTGAGCATTTGCAGCATGCGGGAATTCATCTCCCAAGGGTTCTAGCAATGTTTTATACGTTTTGTTTGAGACACTCATACCTACCAGACGAGTGTATGAAGACCGTGGTTGTGCCAATAATCAAAAATAAGACTGGTGATGCTTCAGACAACAGCAATTATAGGCCCATTTCGTTAGCTACCACTGTAGTGAAAGTGCTGGATGGTCTTCTTGATCGCATTTTGAGCAGTCACATAAAACTCAATGACGCTCAATTTGGTTTTAGGAACGGGCTGTCGACAGAAACTGCAGTTTTATGCCTCAAGCATACTGCCCGGTACTACACCGATAGGAAGACTCCGGTCTACTCTTGTTTTTTAGATCTTTCGAAAGCTTTCGATTTGGTGTCCTATGATGTGTTATGGAAAAAATGAGGACAGAAACCAGCCTTCCAGAAGAAGCCATTGACATTTTTGATTATTGGTACAAAAACCAAGTTAATGTAGTAAAGTGGGCGGGGACGTTTTCCGATGCGTACAGACTGAGATGTGGAGTAAGGCAAGGGGGTTTAACCTCGCCTCGTATCTTCAATCTGTATGTTAACGGGCTTATTGAGAGGCTCAGCAACACAAAAGTTGGCTGTTCTATTGACGGAAAATTTATTAATAACATTAGCTACGCTGACGACATGGTGTTGCTGGGCCCCTCCATAAGTGCTGTTCGAAAACTCCTCGCTATATGTATAGAATATGCCGGGGCTCATGGGCTCAGGTATAATGTTAAGAAGAGCGAGCTCTTGGTATTCCAACCTTCTGAACATAAAGTGACACAAGTACCATCACTCTTCATAGATGGTGTTTCACTACCCAGAGTTTCGCGATTTAAGTACCTGGGTCACTGGGTCTCGGAGGACCTATCAGACCACGAGGACATAGAAAGGGAGCGCAGGGCGTTGGCTGTCCGATGTAATATGTTGGCTCGTAGATTTGCACGCTGCAGTAATGCAGTAAAAATTACTTTGTTTAGGGCATTTTGCCAATGTTTTTACACGTGCAGTCTATGGGTCAATTATACGCAGAAGACAATTAACGCCCTGCGCGTCCAATATAACAATGCTTTCCGGATGCTGATGCGGCTCCCGAGACACTGCAGTGCGTCGGGCATGTTTGCGGGCTATCATATTGATGGTTTCCATGCCATACTTAGAAAGAGGGCAGCATCAATGATGAGTCGTGTCCGCGGCAGTAGCAACAGCATTCTCAGTGTTGTGGCAAGTCGTTTCGACTGCCCAATAACGAAGCATTTTATTAAGTTGCACTGCATAAAATAGAAGAATGGCGCTCCCACTATTATATTATATGTTTTCGTTGCTCGCCCCTTATTGTGTTGCTATTTGGCCCCAGTAGAGTGATTGTTTTATCCTATTTTAGTTTTTATGTAAATTTCATATGATATTAGTTTTTTTAATGATTTATTGTTATTTTATATTGATTTGAATTAGTTTATATTAATTTTAGACATTATTAATTTTTCTACGATTTATTGTTATTCTACATTGATTTTAATTATTTTATATTAATTTTAAATTTGACATTATTAAATTTTCTATGATTTTTTGTTATTTTATATTGATTTGATTTATGTAATATTAATTTAAAATTGATAGTGGCTGAGTTTACTTAAGTGAAATTGAATTGCTGTCGTACTAACATTATTTTATAAGCATTAATACTAATACAATTATGGATACTTGTGTCTGAGGTATTTACCTCAGACACAAGTATCCATAAAAAATAAAAAATATAGGAGTCGGGGAGGCGTGGCCCGCGTGTGCCGCAAACGGTTCAAGCCAAATCCGACTTTCGGCGCTACAGGTTACGGCGCTGAATCCACTGCGGGTAATGCAACGTGTGTTCGCGGTTCTACAGAACAACGTCTATGAATAAAACTGAAAAATAAGATTTTTTTTCTACGTATTTTTCCAGGATAAAAAGTATCCTATTTTATGCCCAGGATAATAAGGTATAATTATACCAAGTTTCATCGAAATCGAACCGTTAGTTTTCACGTGATGCCTGCACATACAGACAGACATACAGACAGACAGACAGACAGACAGACAGACAAAAATTTTTTTAATCACATATTTGGGTTTGGTATCGATCCAGCAACACCCCCCGCTATTTATTTTTTCAATATTTTCAATGTACAGAATTGACCCTTCTACAGATTTATTATTATGTAATAGATTTAATTATGATTGATGATATCTTCAAAACTATGCATTTTTGGACCACATAATGTAGAAGTTTTTGTATTATTTTTACGTCTAGAATATAACCCTAAAGTTATGGGAAATCAAAAAAAACACCCTGTATTTACTCAAGATATGACTGGTCAGAAAAATATTGAACACTAGTTCATCAAACCATCAAAAATATTCAACCTGTATTGTAAATCGGACCACAACCGTATGATAATTATCTCCATTTTACAATTTGACGAAACCAGAAAAAACGACAAGTCAGTCGAGCAAACCCCCATCATGACAGTAGGTATAAATTGGGGAGTTCTGGATCACGCCAGCCATGTACATAAGTAATAAAATCAAAACATCAGATAATAAAATCAAAACAGTCTGGAAAGTAATAAATGACGAGACTGGCAGGAAAAAAACACGTAGCACCAAGTATACGTTGGAGACACCACATGGTACTATAAGTTCAAATCGGGATGTAGCCCAAGAATTTGTAAAATTCTTTACTGATATACCATTAAAGACCACGGAGGCTCTAAACTCCTCTCCCGATATCGCAATTTCTTTATTAAAGGCAAACGTGTCTGGCTGCTCGGCTGAATTTGTATTTAAGCACATAAACCCCATGACGGTTATTAAAGCTTTTAAACAAATCAAAATTAAGCTAACAGAAGATCTTTGGGGAATGTCGATAAAAGTTTGTACTTCCATAGTAGAGACTATAGCACCATACTTGGCTTTAATATTTAATTTGTGTGTAGACCAAGGAGTTTTCCCGGATTTAATGAAATTCAGTAAAGTCATACCTCTTTTTAAATCCGGAGACACTAAAGACACTAATAATTATAGACCAGTATCCGTGTTGCCCGTTTTTAGCAAGGTTTTTGAAAAGGTAATGCTTGATCAGATGCTTAACCATTTTAACACCAATAAAATTTTACATGATCAACAGTATGGTTTCACCAAGGGACGTTGTACAACTGACGCCGGTGTCACCTTATTGAAGCACATATTTACTGCATGGGAAGAGGCACAAGACGCTATAGGAATATTCTGTGACCTCTCCAAAGCATTTGATTGCGTAAATCACGATACGTTGCTTTTTAAACTTGAGCACTACGGTCTAAGTAAACTTGCAATTAGTTTGGTAAAATCTTATTTGTGTGATAGACAGCAGCAAGTTCAGATAAATGGTGTGAATTCACAAGGTTTAAAGGTAAAAATGGGGGTTCCGCAAGGCTCAATATTGGGTCCTTTTCTCTTTCTTGTATATATTAATGATTTATCTTATTTATTAAAAAACCAACCTCACAATATGGTGTTATTTGCTGATGACACTTCCCTAATTTTTAAGATAAATAGACGGGCCCAAAATCTAGACAACGTAAATGATGCCTTACGTCAGGTACATGACTGGTTTACTGCAAACAATTTATTATTAAATGGAAAAAAGACCAAATGTATAAGATTTGCTTTACCAAATGTTAAAAGCACAAATTATGATATAGTATTGAATCAAGAAATACTTGAATTTGTCGATAAAACAGTTTTCCTGGGGATTACGCTTGATGCACGGCTTCAATGGAGTCCCCATTTAACAACTCTTGCGGGGCGGCTAAGTTCAGCAGCATACGCTGTGCGAAAAATCCGTCAATTTACCGATGTAGATACTGCTAGAATCGTCTATTTTAGTTACTTTCACAGTATCATGTCTTATGGCATTTTATTGTGGGGACGGGCTGCCGACATCGAATCTATTTTCATCCTGCAAAAGAGAGCCATCAGGGCCATATACAATCTCCGTAGACGCGATTCTCTAAGAGAACTGTTTAAGGAAATTAACATTATGACAGTACCTTGTCAATACATCTATGAAAATATAATGTACGTTAGGAAAAATCTGCATCTTTTTAGTAAGAGAGGTGACAGACACAACTATCACACTAGAAATAGGGATCAGTTAGTTCAGCCGGGCTTCAGACTCGCCAAAGTGGACTATTCTTTCATGGGATACTGTTTAAAGTGCTATAATAAAATACCACAAAATGTTCTTGAATTGAATGAGACTAAATTTAAATCATGTATTAAACGCACACTATGTAAGCTGGCTTATTATAAACTAAGTGATTATATTGCTGATGATAATGCTTGGCTCCATGCTGGTCCTGCTCCACCTGACAGTGTAGGATAAATATTGATAGCGTTTATTTAATATTCTTGTTGGAGCTGATGAAGATTGTTCAACTGTATTTGCATTGTATAGATTCAATCATCCTAGTATTATATAGTTTCATAGCCAGCATTGTGTGAGTGCTATGTACCTCGGAGCTATCATTCACTGAGTACCTACGTCTCTTATTGACTTGAATAACCCTGGCGGTTGAGAGTATGTCATGCTCACTCAAATGTCCCGCTGATGGTGGCGCGTATGTCGGATCATTTAGCTCCCTTCAAAATGGTTGAGCTGAATGGTGCTGATACATGTGTCATGTTCGTGAACGGGCGCTGTCAGTTGGGACTGGTCATCTCTTAGTTGCCACGGTTTATTTTAACTATCTATTGATCATTTTGTTTGTTTCTGAATTGTCTTTGTTTTAATTTTCTACTATGGACACTTTTAACTTGCTACATCGTTCTCACATAATGTATCATCGCAAAATGAATGATGTAACAAAGGTTTTGTAATAATTTTGGCGATTTAAAAAGAGTGTCCATGGAGTTTCTTGCCCGTTCTTCTCCATAGAGATCTACTTCTTGGAATGGGCATCTACGGTACTTTCACAGTTTTTATGTCTTGTGACTGGGACTGTAGCACCATAACTTTTTAGTGTTTAATAATATTTTTGTCTATGACAATTCAAAAGTGCCTGTAACTGGCCTACTTGAAATAAACGCTTTGATTTTGATTTTGATTGACGCGCACGAGCAAAGCGAGAGCAAGTGATCCCGAACCCCCAATTTATACCTACTAATGTTTACAGCTACATTTTAAAATAGAGAAACTAATTATCAGCAAACACTCAACACAAAATGAATGGGCCATTCATAAGCATTCATAAAAACAACGCTTAAGTGCTCCTTTGTTACGCCGAGCGCCCGGCCGTAAATGTTTATCTTATCATTCGTAGTGTTAATGCTAATTATACAGGGTTTTTAACACTAATAGAGAGAATTAAAGTACCGTGCGATGTTATCATTTTGTCAGAATGTTGGCTGTCCCAAGACCCAGAAATTCCGATTTTAGATGGATACATCTCCTATAAATAATCAAAAACATTTAACCAGAACGACGGAGTTATTGTTTATGTTAGGGATGTTTTGGCTGGGGTGCTAAGACAGGAAACCTCCACGTGCGCCCGTGGACTGGAGTTCCCTCTCGGATACGTCCGGGGGGAAGACCAGTTTTTCAGGCCGGTGCACCCTGGGATGCGGGCAAAAACTCTCCTTAGGCACTGTGTGCCTAAGGGGTTTCTTTGCCCGTATGCAAATAGCCTGTCGGGTGGACGCTACAAAGGTACTGCTTATTTCTTTATTTATTAGGCAAACCAACTAAATACACGATTATACATTATTAGAACATTTCATTTGCAAATTCAGTAGCATTGCATGCATCTAAATTAAAGGTAAGCACAGCATTTTGTTAACATCTCACTTTACAATAATAATAATATTACATAAAAAGATAAAATTGGTTACATAAAATTAAAAAAAAATTAAATAATGTTCATGCATTTCTTCACTCATAGCTGTAATAATACAATTGATCATCAGAATAAATTAAATTAAAATGAAATAAGATTGATTGAAACAATACAATCAAAACAATAGCAAAATTAAAACATAAAAAAAAAATCAGGAATAAGATATATAATAGGAAGTTCACATATTATTTAGCACTGCTCTTTTGAATTCAGTAATGCTGCCTGAAAATATGTCTAAATCACAGTCGTGGAAAACTTCGTTGCATTTTCTGAGAATATAGGAGAGGGGGGCATTACTCCCGTATTTAGTTTTGCGACCACCGGGAGCAAAAGGTTTGTAATTATGAAGTCTGGCTGATGAACGGGGCACGTTTATAGGAATTGACGATAGGAGCTGCGAGCAATCCACGCCTTTGTTTAATATCTTAAATAAGAAAACTAGTCCTGCGAAGTCTCGACGCCAGTGTAAGGATTTAATCCCAAAATGTTTCAGTCTATCCTCGTAGTTTTTAATTGTTCTTCGTATTCCAGACATATAAGAGAGTCTTTTTATAAAGAACAATGAGCATTTTGGTACTTGATCCAATAGCAATCATTGTGGTGTCATTGGATAGATCTTTTAGTCAGGAAAAATATTTACTATGACGACTTGTCCCAAATCCTTGTCCGAAAACCACGGGAAGCCCTCAAAGTTAGTTTTTGGTACTTGATCCAATAGCAATCATTGTGATGTCATTGGATAGATCTTTTTGTCAGGAAAAATATTTACTATGACGACTTGTCCCAAATCCTTGTCCGAAAACCACGGGAAGCCCTCAAAGTTAGTTTTTGGTACTTGATCCAATAGCAATCATTGTTGTGTCATTGGATAGATCTTTTAGTCAGGAAAAATATTTACTATGACGACTTGTCCCAAATCCTTGTCCGAAAACCACGGGAAGCCCTCAAAGTTAGTTTTTGGTACTTGATCCAATAGCAATCATTATTGTGTCATTGGATAGATCTTTTAGTCAGGAAAAATATTTACTATGACGACTTGTCCCAAATCCTTGTCCGAAAACCACGGGAAGCCCTCAAAGTTAGTTTTTGGTACTTGATCCAATAGCAATCATTGTGATGTCATTGGATAGATCTTTTAGTCAGGAAAAATATTTACTATGACGACTTGTCCCAAATCCTTGTCCGAAAACCACGGGAAGCCCTCAAAGTTAGTTTTTGGTACTTGATCCAATAGCAATCATTGTGATGTCATTGGATAGATCTTTTAGTCAGGAAAAATATTTACTATGACGACTTGTCCCAAATCCTTGTCCGAAAACCACGGGAAGCCCTCAAAGTTAGTTGATATCATAATAATGCATTTAGTACCCATCATGGTTGAAAATACGAAAAATAAAAATGTAAAATAACATTATTTAAAACGAGAAATATATTGTGTAACTATTCATGTATAACGACTAACGAATTACCGAGACCCCGGAACGTAAAGGGCTACTGAAGGACACCGTGGATTTTAGTCAGTACGAGTCTGACAGTCCCTCCCGCGCTGGCCTGGGTGCAGGGAGGCCTCATTTGACGATTTTAACACGATAAAAAAAGGCAATGCACTCCGCTGGCAAAATGATCAAAATACCTAGCCGTTCCAATTCGTTCTTTTCCGTTGTGTGTTACAATGGCTATATAATCGATGTTTTGTGACCATACGCTGCCACTAAGACCGATTAAAACATCATGAGCGACATAATGAATGATGGAGAAGAGAAAAGGAACCGACTTCAAAATCAAACACGAAAAAGCATTAAATAACTTTTCTTTCTAATTCCGAAAGAAAAGTTATTTTGACGCCTTTTCGTGTTTACCCTTGTGTAATTATCCCTTTTTAGTTCAGATATTCATCAAAAATCTTCGTTTAACGGCGTCTTTGAAAATCTACAATCCAAGTACGCAAACATGGGTCCATGCGGGCAACGTCACGTGATATTATCTATTATTATTAAATACTAAAACCTTCTCCGGAACGTAACAAACACTTTTCTGAAAACTACATCAAAATCGGTTCAGCTAAACACGAGATAATCAAATGAGAGATCGAGATGGACAAACATACATACATACAGGTCGACATGAGAACCTACTTTTTTTTGAAGACGGTTAATATTAATGTTTAAAAAAAATAACGTTTCTTACTTTTCTTTAATCTTTATTCCAGAGTGTTTATTCATTTTTAACCGACTTCAAAAAAGTAGCTTCTCAGTTCGACCTGTATGTTTTTATGTATGTATGATTGTCCGCTATTATCTCGCGTTTAGCTGAACCAATTTTGATGCGGTTATTAGCCGACTTCAAAAAAAGTAGGTTCTCAGTTCGACCTGTATGTATGTTTGTCGGCGATTATCTCGCGCATGGCTGAACGGATTTTGATGGGGTTTTCAGGAAAGTGTTCATTACATTCTGGAGAAGGTTTAAGTACTTATATAACAATAATGGATATTTTGTGTAGTTGCCCGCATAGATCCGTTTTTGTTGCTTACTAGGATTGTAGATTTTCAAAGACGCCGATTATTATGAAGATTTTTGTTGAATATCTGAATTAAAAACAGAGTAAAATAAAACTGTTTGAAAAATAAGGAAACGACTTCAAAACCAAACACGAAAAAGCGTTAAATAACTTTTCTTTCGGAAGTCGGTCGCAAAAGTCGATAAAATGAAAAACAAAGCCACCGACTTCCGAACGAAAAGTTATTTTACGCTTTTCCGTGTATGGTTTTGAAGTCGGTTTCTTTTTTTCAAAAAGTTTTCCCTCCTCGGGTCGGTTTCCTCAATGCTGAGGGTCGTGACCACCTTCTTGCTACAGCAGTTTATTGCGCACTACTCGACGCCATCTGTCCCGATCTGCCGCCGAGTGCAGAGCTTTGTGGACCGTTGTGTCGAGAGCGGTGCGGATCTGGTCAGTCCAACGTGTCGGGCTTCTACCACGTGGTCTTTTGCCTTCCACCTTGCCAGTGACTATTAACCTTTCTGGGTTATCGTCCTTCTTCCTGGCAATGTGGCCAAAGTATTCAAGAATCCTTCGTAGGCAGATGGTAGAGAGCCTCGTCTTTATGTCTAGCTCTTGAAGGATTGACACGTTGGTGCGATGTGCTGTCCAGGGGATCCCCAGCATCTTTCGCCAGCACCACATCTCGAAAGCATCAATACGATCGCGATCAGCTTTCTTCAGGGTCCAAGTTTCAGCACCGTACGAGAATATGGAGAACACCAGGGTGCGCACAAGATTGGTCTTGGTTTTCAGGGAGATGCTTTTGTTCTTCCATATCTTTTGAAGCTGTGCCATGGCCCCCTTTGCCATCCCAATTCTCCTTCGTATTTCGTGTTCACATGAGCCATTACAACTAATGCTTGAGCCATGGTATACAAAGTTATCAACTATCTCCAAGTCAAGTTTCCCAGTGAGCTCAAGCTTGCCTGTACGATCTATGACCATGATCTTGGTTTTGGACCTGTTTATCGAGAGCCCCAGTTCCCAAAAAGTTTTAGTACCTATTAATCAACACATATGATTTTATGCAAGACAACGATATATATGACTATTATCTTAACTAAATCAAACAGAAACGAAAAAAAAATAAAAAAAATGTATTAAATACTTAACACAAAATAACTCCGTTCCGACAACAAATGGAGACAAGCGACTCGGTTATCATTAATCCTTGTAAAAAGACCTTTCCAATGATATATTTATTATGGTTATTGGGTCGAGTACCAGGCTTCATACATTTTTGCCCATTCTCCTTTAATTTGTATTTTTTCGATACGCTGAATGTTGTTCTTATGCACTGGGTACCAGATAATTGAACAGTATTCTATATGACTACGTATTAAAGCCGAAAACAAGATTTTCATTGCTGTAACATTACTAAATTGTTTTGTGTTACGATTCATAAATGCAAGCATTCTATTGCTTTTATTTATGACGACTTCAGTTTGTTTTTGAAATTTCATTTCTGCGTCTATAATAATACCTAGATTTCTAAATTCAAAGGCTTTACTTAATATCTGGTTCCTCATGGTATAGGTCGAGTTAAATTTATTTCTTTTGCGGGAAAATTTAATGTGGTAACATTTACTAATATTAACCTGCATGCCGTTATTCTCACACCACACGCAGAGCCTATCGATGTCTTTTTGTAGGAGAATTTCATCGTTCTTATTCATGACTATCCTATATAATTTCAGATCGTCAGCATACATTTCAAAAAAGGAATGTTTTATGGAATATTTAATGTCGTCAATAAACATTGTGAAAAATATCGGGCCCAGATGTGTCCCCTGTGGTACACCAGATGTAGGTACAAAGGTATTGGATGAGTGTCCATTTACTACTACTCTTGCTGTTCGGCCAATTAAGTAAGACTGGAACCATTTCAGAAGTGACCCGTGAAAACCGAATGTAATTTTGAGCTTTTGTAGCAGGATGCTGTGGTCGACTTTGTCAAATGCTTTGCTAAAATCACTATAAATGGCGTCAACTTCTTTGCCAGTGCTCATGTTAGCTAGTGTAAGTTCTACAAAATTGGCTAAATTTGTAGCCGTTGATCTATTTTTAAAGAAGCCATGTTGATGTTCAGTAATTGAGCACTTGATATGCCAGTTCAAAATTGGACATAAAAGAGATTCGAATATCTTTGACAAAGTGGGCAATATACTAATAGGCCTATAATTACAGACATCAGTTTTGTCCCCTGATTTCGGAATGGGTATCACGATGGCTTCCTTCCAAGACTGGGGAAAGGTTCCTTCAGATAACGACCGATTGTAGATAATATGTAGTGCCTTAAATTGGATATGACTAGGTCAAGAATCCTATTTTGTTTGTTTTTGATAGTATTGTATTGATATAGGTCGTTAGAAGATAAGAAATCTATAAAAGTTCTACTAACATTGTTGGTGATGATATTTGGCTCTGCGTGTGTATGTAATGATGATTTTGTCCATTCTACACTGCTCAAGTTGAAGTCACCTATTATAATTAAAGGTTCATCATGAATTACACTGCTAACTCTATCAGTAAAGTAAGTTATAAGATCATTGTTCACCGGAGGAGCCAAGTAAGTGGCACACATGTGAATTTTTTTAGACGATTTAAGGGTCCGGTTATTTGATAAGTCCAGTGTCACCCACAAATCCTCACAACGAGACTCGAATGATGCATTTCTATAAGCATTTATAGATTTAAGAACCGCAATTATCTCTCTCAACGAATTAAATAGCAACATTACATCCCCCCAAAATTACGATAATAGACCAGGATAAGCTTGCAAATGATATGCATAATGTAAATGTTGACTTAGTCTATTCAACAAATGATCCCAATTTGGCTACCAAACATTTGATTGAACCTATTCTACTTGTTTTGTCTAAGAACACAAAAACTATTTCGATATCTCGCAGGCGCAGGCCGTTTAAACCCTGGATTACTCAAGGACTACTAAAATGCATGCGCCATAGAGACAATTTAAGTAAAAAATCAATAAATGATCCTTCTAATGAAGTCCTAAAAATATCCTATAAAGGTATCGAAATTTTTGCCCCAACCTTTTACATAAGGCTAAAAGAGATTATGAGAAACTAGAATTAAAAAAAAAAAACTTTTTTTTAAAAAAGTACCGACTTCAAAACAAATACAAAAAAAAAGTTTAAAATAACTTTTCTTTCGGAAGTCGGTGGCTTTGTTTTGTTGTGTCATTGAATATTATACCCTTTTTAGTTTATTTATTACATATTCAACCCAAATTCTTGTAAAATACAAAATTTTCTTACATACATAATGCACTAATCTTGTAATCCGTCACAACATAAAAAAATCCATATCTCTAAAACTGCTGAACCGATTTTGATGAAACTTTCAGTGTACCCTAAGTTGAACAATACCTAGTACAACAAAAAAAGAATTACTTAAATCGAACTTATAGTTCCGGAGATATGCGTGTGTTAAAAAAATGGATGTGTGTGTGTGATAAATAGGATATGTATTTCTAGTTTTATTGACATTAATATCGACTTTATTATCAAGTTTTAGATATCAGGATGGTTAATGTTATTTATTTACTGTATGTAAGTTATCTCTAAGGACTTTTGTACAGGAATGGTTTTATAAAGAAAAGCACAAAATCAAGACTAGGTATTTATTACCAAACTACCTCCGTTCGCAAACCCTAGGTCTTTCGTGGAGAAGAACGGAGAAAGAAACTCCACGGCAACATATTTTACACAGTTATAAAACATACAATATCAGTACACATTTATAAAACATACATTATCATTATCAATAATATTCAGATCATAATAAATATCTATTAACTTACATTTTCACTGTAGAACGTTAGAACACAAATTATAACTTTCAGCTTCACACACTTCGATTCTCTATTATTATTTCACATTTATCAAACAGAACAACAATCAGAGCACGGCTTATCTCATATAGCGATTGAAGAATAATGACCACGGTCCACGAATGTGAGGGTACATCTGTTTTATAAACCTAGACTTGTACCACTCCCAAGAAATATTACCGCCATTATTAACCAATCACAGATCCTCATACATTGCAGTTAAATAAGTAATAAAATAAGCAATAATAAACAAATCTTGTACAGTAGAACCATTTTAAAACTTGATTAGATAATTAAGAAATTCAGTAAGTATTTATTTGCAACCTAGACATAATTCGATAAATATTTGAACATCAACTGATTTCGTTCGGAAATCACTTGATCGTTGTTTTAAATATGTTGTTATTATTTATTACATAGCGGCTATATACTATATCTAACACAATAATAAACAAATCTTGTACAGTAGATTCGTTTTAAAGCTTGATTAGATTTATTTGCAACCTTCACATAATTCGATAAATATTTGAACATCAACCGATTTCGTTCAGAAATTATTTGATAGTTGTTTTAAATAATATATTGCTATTATTTATTACATAGGGGCTATATACCACATCTATCACAATAGTAAACAAATCTTGTACAGTACTATTATTTTATAACTTCATTAAATAAATTAGAAATTCAGTAAGTATTTATTTTTAACCTTAACTTAAATCGATAAAAATATTCAATTGTTATTTATTGCATTGGGGTTATATACCATATCTAACACGTGCACAAACATAAAAACATACATACATACATACACTTATGAAATTTGGCATATTTGTTCAGACGCTGATATAGACTTTTTTTTTTTTTTTTTCGTGGTAAAATCATCAAATGAGTCCTCCCACCCCAGGCAGGGCGGGAGGGACTGTCAGACTTGTACTGACTAAAATCCACGGTGTCCTTCAATAGCCCTTTATGTTCCGGGGTCACGGTAATGGTATAAGTCCCGCGACCCCGGCAGGCTTTGGCCCTCTAGAGAGGGGGCCCCGTCATCATGCTGACGCTCTTTGAGGCGCGCGTGGAACACAACGCGCCGTCGACCCGGGCATGGTCCGTGGTCGGGCTGCGAGTTGCCCTTTACTCGCCACCCGCATGCCCGCGCCTACGGTGGCCGGAGATCGTCTTGCGACGTCCGTCGCCGTGGGCGTCCACCACCGCGGGTGGGGCGGAGGGAGGACATTGTCCTCTCTCTCACGCGGCCCGCCTCCTCCTTCGCGAGCATTACTGCTTCGCAGAAGGAGGCGACCGCTTCCCACTCCGTCTCGCCCCGCAGCATGGCCGCAACCAATGCCGGGCGCGAGAGGTCTCCGCCTATCGCCGCCGTGAGGACACGTCGGTGCTCTGCCCAAGCTGGGCAGTCTTGCACCGTATGCTCTACTGTGTCCTCCGGGCGATCTTCGCAGTGGTGACACCCAGGCGTTTCCTCCTTTCTCCTTAGACACAGGTACCTCCCGAAACTTCCGTGTCCGGTGAGGACCTGCGTCATGCGGTAGGTCAGGGCGCCGTGACTCCTATCCAGCCACTCCTCAAAGAGGGGTCTTACCGCCGCGATTGCGGCGTGCCCGGCCTTCGGTAGCGACAGTCGTGCCCTCCATACTGCCCTGAGATCGCGCCGGAGCTCTTCCCGCCGCGCCTCGACTTCTCGAGGCAGCGGGGATACACCCCGGCGCTGCGCCTCCACGCGCCACTCATAGACGCGCTGGAGGGCAGTCGCCTCCAGATCCCAGGGCAGTAATCCGGCAAGCAGGTTGGCTGATTCGCCGGCGATCGTGCGGTATCCCCGGATCATCCGGATAGCCATGACCCTCTGGCATGCGACCAACTTCAGTGGTCGCGTCCGGATGCTCAGGGCCCACACGGGGGCCCCGTAGAGGGCCATGGACCGCACGACACCGGCGTACAGCCTACGGCAGGAGGCGTTTGGCCCGCTGAGATTAGGCAGGAGTCGCCTGAGGGCGGCTGCTGCCCGGTTCAGCTTTGGGGCCAAACTCAGGAAATGCTCCCTGAAGTTCCACCGGCTGTCGAGGACGAGTCCCAGGTACTTCATCGTCCTCCCGACGCCGATGCGAACCCCCTCCACCGTTATGTGGGACTCGGACCGTGGCGCGTTAACGCGGCCATGAAAGCACATGGCCTCCGTTTTGTGCAGCGCCACTTCGAGTCCCAGCTGCCGGATCCTATCGACGACTGTCGCAACCGCTTGCGTCGCCAGGTCGGCCGCCGCCTGGTGCGACTCTCCCTCCGCCAGGACGAGCGTGTCGTCAGCGTAACATAATATTACGCTGACGCCGTCAGGGAGGTCGCCGCGCAGCACCCAATCGTATCCGATATTCCGCAGGGGCGGCCCCAAGACCGAACCCTGTGGAACACCGCACGATATCTCTCGCCGGTTCCACTCTCCCCGGTGACCGGGGTAGATGACGGCTCTGTCCGTCAGGTAGTCCTCGACTATGCGACGGAGGTAGGTCGGCACCCGGTGATACCGGAGTGCCTCCCTGATGCAACTCCAGGGCAGGGTGTTAAAGGCGTTGGTGATGTCCAAAGACACCGCCAAGACGACCCTGCCCCGGGCTACTGCATCCCCCGTCGTGAGGGCTCTCACGCGCATGATGGCGTCCACCGTCGAGCGCCCCCTGCGGAAGCCAAACTGGCTCTCCGCAAGGTTCGGGCCCACCCGACGCTGATATAGACTAACATATTATATGAAAACTGGGCAGTTCTGATAATATTACATACATACGGGTCGAATTGATAACCTCCTTTTTTTTGAAGTCTGTAAAAAAACTTTTTTTATTAAAAAAAGTACCGACTTCAAAACAAATACAAAAAAAAAAGTTTAAAATAACGTTTCTTTCGGAAGTCGGTGGCAATAGTCAATGACACAACAAAACAAAGCCACCGACTTCCAAAAGAAACGTTATTTTAAACTTTTTTGTATTTGTATTGAAGTCGGTACTTTATTTAAAAAAAGTTTTTATTTTACCCTTTTTTAGTTTATTTATTACATATTCAACCCAAATTCTTGTAAAATACAATTTTTTCTTACATATGCACTAAACAACATAAAAAAATCCATATCTCTCAAACTACTGAACCGATTTTGATGAAACTTGCAGTGTACCACAACAAAAAAAGAATTACTTAAATCGAACTTACAGTTCCGGAGATATGCGTACACAAACATAAAAACATACATACATACATACATACACTTATGAAATTTGGCACATTTGTTCAGACGCTGATATAGACTAACATAATTATATGAAAACTGGGCAGTTCTGATAATATTACATACATACGGGTCGAATTGATAACCTCCTTTTTTTTGAAGTCGGTAATAACCTCCTTTTTTTTGAAGTCGGTAAAAAGCGGGTAAAAACTCTAAGCAATTATGGAAAGTTATTAGAAACGTTACGAACATAAACAAAGTCAAATCCTCAGCCGTTGAACTTTTAGACCATCATAGATATAAGCAGGACATCATTGATGAAATCAATTTTTATTTTGCCAATGTAGGTAGAAAACTGGCGGAGAAAATACATAGTGATCCTCAGCCTTTAACCCTTCCGGTGTCTCATACCGAATCCTTTGTTTTGCTAGATACTGATGAATTGGAGGTGGAACATTTAATTCTATCACTTAAGAGTGACTGCGCGACCGGTTGGGATGGCATTTCCTCTGGTTTTCTTAAACAATATAGCAAAATTATTATCCCTCCGCTGACGTAAGAAGGATATTATTGGGCATTCTACCCCACCTTCCGTTCCAGCGGCTCACTCCGTTCGCCTTGTCACTCTCGGTGGAGTAGAATGCACAATAATATTTCTGATATCGATGGTTGAGTAATAGAATAGAATGTACAAAAATACTGGTTCGGCGCCTATTCCACCTTTCGGTTCTAAAATTCAATGCCCAATCGTTCCTATTCCAAATTCGCGTTTTAAAACTAGTCTTACCTGTCTTTCCTTCGTTCACCTCTGTCAATTTCAGCTGAAAATAGGAGGATACGTTTTGACGTTTCGTTTTAAGAAACACGAATTTGCGGTCCTGAGAAGAACCTTTTGTGATCACAACTCTGTTTCACTACACTACTTTACTGTCATTCTTTAATAGTTTCACTACACATTTCACCACTACTAAATTTATTCCTAATTTAAATCTACATGAAACGTGGTAAGCTATATCTCATGTCTCTCCACAAAGTTTGAGATAGCGCATTACCGTAAAGGTTCAACGCACACTCAGTTTTTGCAGCCAGAGTGGCACCAAGGACATCTGAACTTTAGGATACCGTAAACCATTAAACTAAAATTTGGGACAGATTGTCTCATGTCTCTTCACAGAGCAAGAAATATCATGTACCTAAAGGCACACACATTCTATTTCTATGGTCCCAGATTGGAACACCAAGGACATCCAAATTTTAATTTAATTAACTCATACAGTCGACACTAGTTTACATGTTAACAAATAAGGACGCTCGTTGATGAACCATTAGCCTAAAATTCAGGACAGATTGTCTCATATCTCTTCACAGAACAAGAAATAGCATCAACAGACACAAATATTCTTTTTCTATGACCCCAGATTGGGCACCAAGGACATCTGAACTCTAGGCTATCGTAAACATTAAACTAAAATTTGGGACAGATTGTCTCATGTCTCTTCACAGAGCAAGAAATACCATGTACCAAAAGGCACACACATTCTATTTCTATGGTCCCAGATTGGACACCAAGGACATCCAAATATTAATTTAATTAATTCACACAGCTAGCACTACCTTACACGTTAACAAACAACTTTACTACTGGTTGGTCGATCTGCTGTTACTCTGCGTTGCGCTTAAATAAGAGGGTGCGTCTCATTTCATATAAAGTTATTTGATATATTTTCATTTCAATAACGTTCACATGATATAATCAACGTGAGAAATACCAACGATTGATATAATTTCTTTACACATAATGTTTGTGTTACTCTAAAACTCATTTCATATAATATTATTTGATATAACGTTTATTTAAGCGAAAATCATTATGATAACGTTTGAAACATATCGATGCCTTCCGGCCCAAAGGGGGTAAGCGACATTTTTTGCGAAATAGACTTATATATATGGTTAGAATCGGCTTTTTTTTCTGCGTCTAATGGTCTAAGTTTCATGGCTCTAGGACAAACTTTTTGTCGCTTAGGCGTTAAAGGAATTGAGGTTCTAACACTAAGTTTTTCGTCATAAACGACAGTTATTTTTGTTATATTTTGTATTATGGTGGTTGGATAAAAATAATATTTCAAAACTGTGAGATAAGCAATTTTGGCTTTGAATATTTTTTCTTTACTTGAACGTTAAGTAGTTTGGGCTGGAATATTGGTTTACTAAACTTTCGGTTAGGATATTAGGGCAGTTTCTTTGGATAAAATATATGTCATTTGTTACATTTAGGCCTCATTTCCGTGACTTTATTTGGCGCTTATTTTTATTTTCCCTAGTCACCAAATCAATCATCGAAGGCGCTTAGGATAAATCATCCAAACGAATGTCGCCTTAGATTGTCGCTTACCCTTTTTTTCCCTCCCGAAAAAAAAAATCTGGTATGGTGGTTAGACAAGAAGATAAATCAAAGGTTTGGTGGTTAGCTTACACAAGAATGACAAACAGCATCAGTTATCACTCTCTTTCGTTCGAACAAAATGTCGTTAGCGTTGCACACCGATCATACAGTCTGTATACGACCACGGCGTAAGCGCCACCGTGCTCGTGGATCATTTTGGCCCAAAGTTTTATAAGGAAAATAAAACGGGAAGTTTATTTAATAGACTTTATGTTCATATATGACTGTGTATTATTCTACTTAGTTATTTTAGACGATACTGAATAGTTAAATAAGTAGGACCTACAGTTTTGTTTTTCAGTACTTTTGTTTGTTTGTTGGCTAGTATATACGGCTGAGAAACATGATCAAGGGTTCGAATCCAAGGTTGGGCCAGCAAGGAGTTATTGGGTTTTTGTGATGAATTCTCTGCAACAGCCAAGAGTTAATCCTGTGTCTGATCTGACCCTTCTTTATCATGGTTAAATCATCCAAGGAGTCCTCCCAGGGCGGTACCTACGGGAAGGACTGTCAGACTTGTACTGACTAAAATCAACAGTGATCCTTCAATAGCCCTTTACGCTCCAGGGTCACGACTTCTTGATTAGACAGTCCCGTGACCTCGGCAGGCTTTGACCCTCTAAGGGGGGCCTTGGTCGCGGGACTAACGAATACCGAGACTCCGAAACGTAAACAGCTGTTGAAGGACACCGTGGATTTTAGTCAGTACAAGTCTGCACCCGCACTGGGCCCGCATGGTGGATTATGGCCCACTCCCTCTCTCAGAGAGGAGGCCTATGTCCCAGCAGTGGGAACATTCATAGGCTGATGATGATGAAGTCTGACAGGCCCTCCTGCCCTGCCCTGGGTGGGAGAACTCATTTTATGAATTTACCTTCAAATTGCCGGCAGGTGTTTGAGGCGCGCGTGGAACACGAAGCGTTACGCGCCTACGGTGACCGATCGGAAATCACCTCGCGACTTCCGATGCCATAGGCATCCCGCAGCGGTTAGATTGTGAGGTGGAAGATGTTCTCTCCCTCACGGTACCCGATACCTTCTTTGTTAACATGACAGCTTCGTAGAAGGAGGTGACCGCTTCCCGTTCTGTTTCGCCCCGCAGCATGGCCTCGACCATTGCCTGGCGCCAAAGGTATGTCGCCTCCGTGAGGATATAGCGGTGCTATGCCCAAGCGGATCAGTCCTGCACCGAATGCTCCTCCGTGCGGTCCCCGCAGTGGTGACACCCAGGTGTTTCTTCTTCCCAATCAGACACAGGAACCTCCCGAAACTTCCATGTCCGTTGAGGACCTGTGTCAGGCAGAAGGTGAGGACGCCGTGACGCCTCTCCAGCAACTCCTCGCATGCCAGAGGGTCATAACTATCAGAATGATCCGAGGATACCGCACGATCGCCTTCGAATCGGCCAACCTTCTTGCCGGATCGCTGCACTGGGATCTTGAGGCGACAGCCCTCCTGCGCGTCTATCAGAGGCGCGTGGAGGCGCATCGCCGGGGAAATCCCCGCTGCCTCGAAAAGTTCAGAGTGAGAGTCCAGAGAATCAGAGCTCCGGCGCGATCTCAGGGCAGTATGGAGGGAACGACTGTCGCAACCGAGGTTCGGGCACGCCGCAACCGCGGCGGTAAGACCCCTCTTTGAGGAGTGGCTGGATAGGCCCCACGGCGTCCTCACCTAACGCTTGACGCAGGTCCTCACCGGACTCGGATGTTTCGGGAGGTACCTGTGTCTGATGAGGAAGGAGGAAACGCCTGGGTGTCACCACTGCGAGGATCGCCGGGAGGACACGGTGGAGCATACGACCTTTCGCACCCGGCATTGGTCGCGGCCATGCTGCGGGGCGAGACGGAGTGGGAGGCGGTCGCCTCCTTCTGCGAAGCAGTCATTCTCGCGCAGAAGGAGGCGGGACGTGGGAGGGAGACGACAGCGTCCACTCCTCACCCACGCCACAGTGGTAGACGCCCACGGCAACGGACGTCGCGGGACGATCTCCGGCCACCGTAGGCGCGGGCATGCGGGAGTCGAGTAATGGGCGACTCACTGCCCGACCATGGACCATGACCGGGTCGACGGCACGTTGTGTTCTACGCGCGCCTGAAAGAGTGTCAGCATAATGACGGGTCCCCCCCTTTAGAGGGCCAAAGCCTGCTGGGGTCGCGGGACACACGTATACTGAGACCGGTACATAAAAGCTACTGAAGGACACCGTGGATTTTAGTCAGTACGAGTCTGATAGTCCCTCCCGCTCTGCCCTGGGTGGGAAGACTCATTAGATGATTTTACCACGTAAAAAAAGCCACTACTCAAAGAGGGGTCTTACGTTTTGTCATACCTAAGAGGTAGTCCATGAGTATGAATTGCAGCATGGATGTATAACTATCAAGACTAACTTACTGTTAATAACTATTGTTTTGTGCTATTCTTTAAAATGGAGACAAAGAAAAAGAGAGATTGAGCATAATATCTTTTTTTTTATATCCGCATCTTAGTAAATGTCAGTTTAAAAACTTAAAAAGGTCTAATCTACGTATTTAAGTGTGGATGTATAATTTTATAAGAATTAAACACAATGTGCTTTCGCGTTGTTTATAAAAGTGCTAATTATAATATTTCTTATTGATAAGGAACTTATTACAATTTCCTTGATCATCTCTCATTAACTAATAGCCGGTTATATCATATTGGCTGGACTTGATGAACAGAAAAGTCACAGGTATGCTCTTTTTCTTCAATAGAAATAAAACGAATGGTGCACTTAAATCATTTAGGTTGGAACTCAACCATTGAGTTGGTTTCATTTAATTCGTTTTTTCCTGTTAGTGAATTCGGGACTATTTGAGGGTAAGCGACACTAAATTGTGTTAGGAGTGTGATTTATTTTAATTAACAATGCCATTTCGTAGAGACCTAATCAAAAGCTAAACGGGTAAATTTTGAAACTTTAGGAACGTACAGAAAATTTTATATGATTTTTTTTCACTTTTTTTGAACTTTAAACTACTCTCCTGTAAAGTTTGTAAAGTGGCGGTTACCCCCTTTGGGCCGGAAGGCATCGATATAATTTAACGTTTAGTATCCAAGAGCAAGCGTAGCGAGCTCGGGACTTGGGACATCCCGACACGGACAGGTTAGGTTCGAAGGGGGTGGCGGGGTCTGAAAGACCCCGCCATCCCCTTCGTGTTAAGTTACTTTAAACCTTGCACGCAGAAATAGGAGCCCCGCGACGTCAAGCCAGCATGACAGGTAGTAATCAGTTATTTGAACTAGGATGCAAGAGCGAGCAAAGCGAGCTCGGGACTTGGGGCACCCCGACACGGACAGGTTAGGTTCGAAGGGGATGGCGGGGTCTGAAAGACCCCGCCATCCCCTTCGTGTTAGGTGACTTTAAACCTTGCACGCAGAAATAGGAGCCCCGCGAAGCGGGGCTCCGTCGAGCCAGCATGACAGGCAGTAATCAGTTATTTAACCTAGGATGCAAGAGCGAGCGAAGCGAGCTCGGGACTTGGGGCACCCCGACACGGACAGGTTAGGTTCGAAGGGGATGGCGGGGCCTGAAAGACCCCGCCATCCCCTTCGTGTTAGGTTACTTTAAACCTTGCACGCAGAAATAGGAACCCCGCGAAGCGGGGCTCCGTCGAGCCAGCATGACAGGCAGTAATCAGTTATTTGACCTAGGATGCAAGAGCGAGTGAAGCGAGCTCGGGACTTGGGGCATCCCGACACGGACTAAAACTCATTTCATATAATATTATTTGATATAACGTTTATTTAAGCGAAAATCATTATGATAACGTTTGAAACATATAATTTAACGTTTAGTATCCAAGAGCAAGCGTAGCGAGCTCGGGACTTGGGACATCCCGACACGGACAGGTTAGGTTCGAAGGGGGTGGCGGGGTCTTTCAGACCCCGCCATCCCCTTCGCGTTAGGTTACTTTAAACCTTGCACGCAGAAATAGGAGCCCCGCGAAGCGGGGCTCCGTCGAGCCAGCATGACAGGCAGTAATCAGTTATTTTACCTAGGATGCAAGAGCGAGCGAAGCGAGCTCGGGACTTGGGGCACCCCGACACGGACAGGTTAGGTTCGAAGGGGATGGCGGGGTCTGAAAGACCCCGCCATCCCCTTCGTGTTAGGTTACTTTAAACCTTGCACGCAGAAATAGGAACCCCGCGAAGCGGGGCTCCGTCGAGCCAGCATGACAGGTAGTAATCAGTTATTTGACCTAGGATGCAAGAGCGAGCGAAGCGAGCTCGGGACTTGGGCACCCCGACACGTTACTTTAAACCTTGCACGCAGAAATAGGAGCCCCGCGAAGCGGGGCTCCGTCGAGCATTCATGGTAGGTGGTACTATTACTAGGTAAATCAGAGTTAGATTACATACCAGGAAGAAAAAAAAATTAGACCAAATAAGTTTTATGTCTTTTGAGTGGTATACAAAACGATTTTATATTCATTGATTGTTATGATTATAGAAATTAGTCATTATAAAATTATGTCAAACGTTTATTATATTAAGAGATCGTTCTATCAAATAAAAATATACATTCAGTTGTTATCTCTTGTAAATATTAGAGATTTTGTAGTTATATCATATATTACTTACCCTAAATAAGATGCTTTCGGACTTGTACAATTGCCTTCGAAACGGTTCGTGCACCGTCCCGCGGTCATCTATTATAATATAATATTCCACAACTATCACACAACGCCATCTAGTCCCAAGCTAAGCAGAGCTTGTGTTATGGGTAGTAGACAACTGATAAACATACTTATATATTTCTAAATACATACATATTATAGATAAATTACACCCAGACACAGAACAAATGATCGTGCTCATCACACAAACATTTGTCCTGGGTGGGAATCGAACCCACGACCTCCGGCATAGCAGTCAGGGTCACTAACCACTAGACCAACAGGCCTGTCAATCTCAATCTATTGTGCTTATACTCTTTGTAAACTGCCTGATGACGGCGTCGGATCGACGATTGTGTTAAGCTTTCACAGTATAAGGTGTAAGTGACTTTAGAAAGAAAAAGATTGCAATATTGCATTATGTAAATAAAATTTGCAGTTTTCGAACTTTGTTACACAAGGTATTTGTATGAGTATCTAATTTCCATGTATTCAACAATTACACTGTAAGATGATTGCTGTGCATTTTGCAGTCTCTAATTAAAATTGTTTTTTTTATAAGAACATCCTCTAACTGGTAACAGTTTTGATAAGTTTGCGTATTATTTAATAATGTTTCATAATAAATTCTTAGTTCTATCAATCTAGGAATTGTTTGAAAGATGAATCTTAATATCAGTACCTACTGAACCTTTGCATGAAATGATTATAAAAACTTCGTTTTAGTCGTTAGATGATATTATTATACTAATGTCAAGTTTTACTGCAGCATATTAGTGAACTAACTTTTTGACGCGCGTTCATTTACATTGATTATTTCTACATAAAAAATGTTTTCAGGATATTAAAACTTCGTTTTAGTCATTAGATGATTATTATTATACTAATGTCAAGTTTTACTGCAGCATATTAATAACTAACTTTTTGATGCGAGTTCATTTACTTACATGGATTATTCTGCACAAGAAATGTTTTCAGGATATAAAAACTTCGTTTTAGTCGTTAGATGATATTATTATACTAATGTCAAGTTTTACTGCAGCATATTAGTGAACTTACTTTTTGGCGTGAGTTCATTTACATGGATTATTCTGCACAAAAAATAAATGTTTTCAGGATATTTTTCTTTCAGCTCGTCTTAACTTGCGGCTTTGAAAAAATGTTTTTTATTTTTTGAGTTAACATGTGTGATGTCATGCGGAGTTTCACATCAAGGTTTATTAAACAAACAAACATACTTTATTATTATAATACATAATGTATTAATCACAAGTGTCATGTATCGTCTTCACCGTTGTCGGCCAGCGTAAAAAGCTGGTTTTATATTTCATTTCTCACGATAAAATTGCTATTTGACAGAAACGATTTTCAATCACTACGATTTAATTAGACGCAAGTAACATACATCATGTCGAATGTCCATGTGGCACCCGTACCGGTTGTTGTTGGGAATGATACTCTCGAAGTTGTAGACCATTACACTTACCTTGGACAGATTGTTCAGTTAGGTAGGTCCAACTTCGAGAAAGAGGTCGCCCGAAGAATCCAACTCGGATGGGCAGCGTTTGGGAAGCTACGTGATATCTTCTCATCGAGAATCCCACAGTGTCTCAAGACAAGGGTGTTTAACCAGTGTGTGTTGCCAGTGATGACATATGGCTCTGAAACGTGGTCTCTGACTGCTGGCCTTTTAGAGAGACTAAGTGTCACTCAACGAGCGATGGAAAGAGCTATGCTCGGAGTTTCTTTGCGGGATAAAATCCGGAACATGGATATTCGGCGAAGAACCAAAGTCACCGACATAGCTCATAAAATTTGCAAGTTGAAGTGGCAATGGGCAGGCCACATCGCTCGTAGAACTGACAACCGATGGGGAAGAAAAGTTCTCGAGTGGCGACCACGGACCGGAAGACGCAGCGTAGGTAGGCCTCCCACTAGGTGGACCGACGACATCGTGAGGGTCGCGGGCAACCGATGGATGCAAGTGGCGAATTGTCGTTCGGCGTGGCGGTCTAAGGGGGAGGCCTATGTTCAGCAGTGGACGTTTTCCGGCTGATGATGATGATGATGATGAAGTAACATAAATAGTCATACAACCTGTGAGGACATGTAGTTAAGGTTTAATTTGTAATGGGATAAATATTGCTTTAATATATCTCATATCTACTTAAACACACGCACACAAACATAACTAACATCATACACAAACACAATACACATACAGTGACACACACATGCCAAACACACGCACTTATACATAACACAAATTACATGATATATTATACTAACAGTTCTATACTTTGTTCCTTACTGTACTTGTCAGCGCTAGAGTATAAGTTTGAGATATTGTATACCATAATGGGTGGGATCTTGGTGTCCTGAAACACAGGCTACGAGCCTAGCTTAGGCACCAGTCTTCCACAATATATTATTTAAACTATTTATAATGTTCTGTCTCAAAACTGTTGTTCTGAATACTGTATATTGTGGTGAAAAATAAACATTATTATTATTATTATTAATAGTATTTTTTATGAATAAAATCAATCAATTTTGAACATAATATTACATTCGCTCCAGTATTTTCCAGTGATAAACACCGGTTATCATCGTTTTATAAGTAATTACTTGAACAGTGAACAACCTTCATCTTTATAAAATGTAAGTAAGTACTACTAACTTTACTGAATTATCTTTTTAGGGTTCCGTAGCCAAATGGCAAAAACGGAACCCTTATAGATTCGTCATGTCTGTCTGTCTGTCCGTGTATGTCACAGCCACTTTTTGTCGAAAGTATAAGAGCTATCCTGTTAAAACTTGGTAGAAAGATGTATTATGTGAACCGCATTAGGATTTTCATACAAAAATCAAAACAAAACAAATTTTGGGGGTGCCCCCCATACTTAGAATTGAAACTCAAAAAAAATTTTTTCACCAAACCCATACGTGTAGGGTATCTATGAATAGGTCTTTAAAAATGATATTGAGGTTACTAACATCATTTTTTTCTAAACTGAACAGTTTGCGCGAGAGACACTTCCAAAGTGGTAAAAAGTGTGTCCCCCCCCCCGTAACTTCTAAAATAAGAGAATGATAAAACTAAAAAAAATATATAATGTAGACCTCAACCAAAACTACCAACGAAAATTAGTTTGGATGAGATACAGTTAGCAGTTTTTGAGATATAGTACATTTTCAAAAACCGCAAATATAACTTTGCCATTCATACAAATACTATGAAAAACAAAGTTATTTTTATTGTTTGTCTATATTACTTACTAATCTCAATATAATTATATCTCTAATCTATGCTTGCTGCTACGGAACCCTTCATGGGCGAGTCCAACTCGCACTTGGCCGGTTTTTTTTATTTATTTTTTTTTATTTACTATCCAATACCAGTTTACATTTTTCTTAAATCTATCCTGCCTTCTAAAATCCCGTTCATTGGGTTTATGTGAAGGCAGCTTCAGTCAGATCGCAGTTACTTAATACTATGGCTGCATTCCGAATTACGCTGTAATCGATTTGAGCGACCATAAACCCGTTCCGAATTACCGTGAGCGCGTTATCGATGTCCCTTGAATCGTCATAGATGACGTCATGACATGCGCCATCTTGCGATTACACCGACCATGCCCCAAATAAATATCACCGTGAGCGCTGTCAAAAATGACAGTTGTGTTCATCACAGGTTGTGTTGTTTTACTTGTTTTGGTATGAATTGAATTTGGAGTCGCATTAATTATTCTATCGTGGCATTTTAAGAAATTGTGCACAGTGCAAGCATGAGTATTCAAGTGAATATAGCCGACGAGCCTAACGGGCGACAAGTTTCTGTCATGCTTACATCAGAGCAATACGAGAGGGCTCAGAGAGGTGAGTACAAAATAGCCCCTTTGCAGTTCTACCGACTGCTCAAGCGATTGTGATGCAAATGCTTTTTAGGGTTCCGTAGCCAAATGGCAAAAACGGAACCCTTATAGATTCGTCATGTCTGTCTGTCTGTCCGTGTATGTCACAGCCACTTTTTGTCGAAAGTATAAGAGCTATCCTGTTGAAACTTGGTAGAAAGATGTATTATGTGAACCGCATTAGGATTTTCACACAAAAATCAAAACAAAACAAATTTTGGGGGTGCCCCCCATACTTAGAATTGAAACTCAAAAAAAAATTTTTCACCAAACCCATACGTGTGGGGTATCTATGAATAGGTCTTTAAAAATGATATTGAGGTTACTAACATCATTTTTTTCTAAACTGAACAGCTTGCGCGAGAGACACTTCCAAAGTGGTAAAAAGTGTGTCCCCCCCCCCGTAACTTCTAAAATAAGAGAATGATAAAACTAAAAAAAATATATAATGTAGAACTCAACCAAAACTACCAACGAAAATTGGTTTGGATGAGATACAGTTAGCAGTTTTTGAGATATAGTACATTTTCAAAAACCGCAAATATAACTTTGCCATTCATACAAATACTATGAAAAACAAAGTTATTTTTATTGTTTGTGTATATTACTTACTAATCTCAGTATAATTATATCTCTAATCTATGCTTGCTGCTACGGAACCCTTCATGGGCGAGTCCAACTCGCACTTGGCCGGTTTTTTTCCTGTGGCAACACTACAGCTAACAGCTGATTTTGAATTGTCTTAAAATTTTAATTCTAAATATTGTATTTATTCGTTTTTTAAAGCATCTTTTCCAATCACTCACTAAATAAATAGCTTATTAATGTATTTTATGTGTTAGACTCACGTATTGAGCTTTAAATAAGTGTTATTTTTTATGTGAATCAAGTGACAGTTACCGGCCTAAGGGAAACTTGCATTGTCATCTTATTATCAGGTACAATACTCCAATATTTATTCGCTATTATATTGTTTACGTGGCACAATTACAACTGCAACATATGAATGTACATTTATATTCGGATATTTATTGATATCGATGACCTTTAGAACGTAAACATAACCTTACTTGGCTTGGTGACAGTACTTGCTTTGGATTTAATTTTTCATGTTTCTTTTTAAACTGTTCTGTCTTTAACCTGCTGCTAGAACTATCTACTCTCTTCCGATTTCTTTCTTTTCATTTTACTTAACTGCAATCATGACTATGACACGTAGTGCCCGCGCTCGCCAAGAAGAACTCAGTCTGGCTTTGAGCGAATTGAAGGCATTTGTAAGCAGTCCTGTGACCAGCTGAGTAGGGAAATAGATGAGAATGAAAGGGTTCTCTTGGAAGTACATGAACAGAATAGAACTTTAAAAAAAGAAATGGCTCAGATATACATACAATACACCAATGCCATAGAAGACCGGGATAGGCTCCAAGTCATTGTGGACGGATTCAGCCAATATAGTACAGAGTACGTACAAGCTCTAGATGACAAACAGATTTTGCAACAACAGCTACAAGAGGCCAGAAGTCAAATAATGGAACTGGAGACTACTAATATTAACATCACTGCCTCGCTGAATCAAAGTCTATTCAGTGAATTGGTGCCTATTGCCCCGTCTATGGTTTCTGCCCTAAATCCTATTTGTACCATTGATTTAACAAGTGAAGATGATTCAAAATCACTTCATTCAATGAAGGCAGTTACCAGCAAAAATAAAATTAAAAAATACATTAAAATCAATAAATATATTGTCAAAACACAAAAAATGGTGAAAAGGCAAAAATTTTTTATTAAAAATGTTAAATTGAATAGGGAAAGATTGAACTTATTGAAACAATTAGATATGTATTCATTTAATCTGGAGCAAAGCACTAGGAGATACCAAATTGACACAGAAACTCTGCAATCTAAACTTGACCACCTACAGGACAGATTAAGTTCAATGACTAGCAAATATAATACCTCTGAACACCTTATGAGGGAATATGTGTTGGCGATGAATGACCTGGTCAACTGTCAAACCAAAAACTGTGAGCACTGTCAAGCAACAACCAATATGCATACACCGGACCATTCATTGACAGCATTAAACACCACCTTGCAGCCATGTGACATTTTGCATACTCCGGTGAAAAGTTCCTTTAAACAATGTAAAGAAAGTAAGAATGATATAGTTATGTTTTGTGATGAGATTGGAAAAGATCTAGGTCATCTATTGACAGATGAATACCCAGGACATAAAATAATAAACAATTGTATGCCTGGGTGCTCTTTATATCACATAATGAATGAAATTATTAGATTTAATTTTAACCCTAACACTACTTTATTAATTTTAATAGGTAACAGAGGAAATTTAAACAAAGGGGAATTACTGCAATATTATACAACATTGTCTAACTTACATGTAAGAAAAATTGTATTGTTTACATTCCCTTATAGCAAAAGTTTGCCACAGGAAGAAAATTACTTTAGATTTAATATCAATAAGACATTGCACAATCTGACATACAATAATGATCTAATTCACTTAATTGACATTAACAATTATATTGGTAACGAATTTTATTTGACAAAAGATAGATATCTTATAGACAGGTACTATCTTTCAAGGTATTGTAAAAAACAGATAACTGTGTCCCTAACTTATTATTTTTCTATTACAGCCAAGAACATAGCTAAACAATTTGATTCGATTGAGCAATGCAATCCTAGATTCAGTACTTTTTAAATATTTGGTCACAGTTGCTGGATCTGATTGTCATTTAAATTAGAGACTGAGACAATAGAGGCAACCTCTTGCAATTATTTAAGGAAGCCGGATAATAAATCAGATCAAAGTTGTTAAAATCTTAACAGTATCAACCTGGTGCATCAAAATATTCAAGGACTTTTAAACAAAGAATTAGAAGTAGAGCTTTTCCTGAAATATAATAGTATAGATATTCTTTGCATAACGGAGCATTGGCTCAAAAGTCATCAGTACATTTTTAACTTTAGCAGTCACCAGGTTGGTAGTGCATTCAGCAGAGTGAATGCTATACATGGCGGTACATTAATCTTAGTAAATAATAATCTCAAATTTAAAGACCGCAAATATATTGTAAGCCTGTCTGTTGAACGGACGATTGAAATAGCCTGTATAGAATTGGAGCAGTTTGTCATATTAAGTGTGTATAGACCCCCTTCAGGGTTGTATGACTGTTTTGAAAAGGTTATGGATGAAGTATTACATAAAATTTGTAGTTCAAAAAAGTCAATTATTGTATGTGGGGACTTTAACATTAATTTACTAGAAAATTCTGGGTCAACTACTAAAATTATTAGCCTATTCCAGTCATACAATCTTGAAAATAAATTTTTGGAGCCCACTAGGATAACCCCCACCAGTGCCACTTGCCTAGATAACATATATACTGATATTGTACCAACTCACAAGGCAATTATAAACCTGTTAGATTCAGACCACTGCGGGCAATTTGTCACTATTTCAAATGTGAACATAAAAGTTATTAAAAAAGATATAATAGTTAACCCTAAAACCAAAAGTCGTTTGGAAAGCTTTAAAACTAAACTTTTGTGTAAATTACCCGTTTTGTCAAGTAATAATGACCCCAACCAACAATATAATGATTTTTTTAATACATACTGTAAACAATTTGATACTACATTTGTTCCGAAGACAATCACGGTTAAAAGTAATGCTTCTTTCAACGACTGGGCTACCCTTGGTATTCATAAGAGTAGAAAGAGACTGTATGAGCTATATGAAGAGCGGACTTATATTAATACTGAAGAATTTAATCTTTATGTTAAGAATTATTCCAAATTATTTAAAAAGGTTTGTAGTGTGGCAAAGTCAAATTACTTGAGTTTAAAAATTAAAAACAGTACCAATGTAATTAAAACGACGTGGAACATTATTAATAGTGAAACGGGAAAGACTTGCAACAGAGATAGTGACTACAGCCTTGCTATTGGAGATATTACTTTAAATTCAGATGATCAAGTTGCCACCGCCTTTGAGAGTTTCTTTGCTGACATTCCTGTATCTACTACTAAGTCACTGAAGTCGTCACCTGCTGCTGCCGAGTCTTTGCTTAAAGAAAACGTTCCTCTTTGTGATTCCGAATTTAATTTTCAATGTGTGACTTGTCAAGATATAGTCAAAACTTTTCATACTTTAAATGTAAAGAAGACCGCCGATCTGTGGGGTCATTCAGTGGACGTTACTAAGTCCATTATAAACATTGTAGCACCATCTTTAGCTGTAATATTTAATGATTGTATTGACCGTGGAGAGTTCCCTGATCTAATGAAATATAGTAAAGTAATACCATTGTTTAAATCGGGTAGTACATCAGACCCCACTAATTATAGACCTATTTCTGTACTACCAACCTTTAGTAAAATCTTTGAAAAACTTATATTAAATCAATTGCAAACATTTTTCAATAAACATAAATTACTGCATAATAAACAGTTCGGCTTTACAAGGGGTCGTTCAACTACCGATGCTGGTGTTGAACTGTTAGGACACATTTATGATTCGTGGGAGGACAAATGTGATGCTTTGGGCATTTTTTGTGATTTGTCCAAGGCATTCGATTGCGTTCTTCATGAAACATTAATCAGGAAACTCCACCACTACGGAATCCGGAACGCCTCTCTGGATCTTCTAACTTCATATTTGAGTGAAAGGATCCAGAGAGTGGATGTCAACGGCAAAAGATCTCTCGGATCTGTAATAAAAATGGGGGTACCCCAGGGTTCAATTCTTGGCCCTTTTTTGTTTCTTGTTTATATAAATGATTTACCTCACCTCATAAAGGATAATCATGATATAGTGTTGTTTGCAGACGACACTTCACTTTTATTTAAACTTAAACGCCAGCAGCTAGTTACTGAAGTTAATAGTTCCCTTGCAA
Organism: Agrotis exclamationis; assembly: GCA_950005045.1. Classification (NCBI taxonomy): domain Eukaryota; kingdom Metazoa; phylum Arthropoda; class Insecta; order Lepidoptera; family Noctuidae; genus Agrotis; species Agrotis exclamationis. The sequence goes on along the minus strand of OX465415.1, from coordinate 19,133,403 downwards.
AAGTAGTAAATTGGTTTAACTGTAATAATCTTCTCCTAAATGAGAAAAAAACTAAATGCATTAAGTTTACGTTACCTCATGTCAGACAAGTGGAAACCAGTGTACAAATCAAGGATCAGGAATTAAAACCGGAAGATACCACGGTATTCTTAGGCATAACTTTGGATGCTAAACTTCAGTGGGGCCCCCATATAGATAAATTGTCAAAAAAGCTCAGCTCAGCTGCATTCGCCGTTAGGAAAATTCGTGAATTAACTAACTTGGAGACAGCCCGTTTAGTTTACTTTAGTTATTTCCACAGTGTAATGTCATACGGTATTCTGTTATGGGGCAGTGCTGCCGAAATTCAAACAATTTTTATTTTGCAAAAAAGGGCAATTCGGTCCATCTATAAACTAAGTCCCAGATACTCCCTCAGAGAAAAGTTTAAAGAGATTAATATAATGACTGTGCCGGCTCAGTATATTTATGAAAACCTCTTGTACGCACATAAAAATATTAATCTTTTTAAAAAATACAGTGATTTTCACAATATAAATACAAGGAATAAGGACAAATTCATGGTTCCAGCTACCCGGCTCAAAAAAATAGGGGGCACATTTAGATGTCACTGTATACGTTTTTATAATAAGCTTCCGAGTCCTATTCAAGCACTAAGCATAAATAAATTCAAATCGTTTATAAAAAGTAAACTGCTTCAGAAAGCCTATTATCATGTAAACCATTATCTTGAAGACAAAAAGGCTTGGGATTAAGCTGCTCCGATTCAATTTACTCACTGAATGCAGTTGTTGTAGTAGTGTAGAATGTCTTTTTTTTTTTTTTTTTTTTTTCCTTCTATATTTTTTTTTCTATTTTTACCACTTTGTCTGTTTTTGTTATTTATTCCTTTCTTTTTATACAATTTGACATTCTTTATTTTTTTATTTTATATTTTTACAATTTGACGTGAGTTACTTTGTGACTTTGATTTTTTTTTTATTTATTATTATTTTTTACTATTTGACATTTATTGCTTTACAATATGACATGTTCTTTACAATTATTTTTATCTTTTTTATGTGTATTTTATCATTGTGAATGCGAGGACGAATGTGGGGAAGTTTTGCTTTTGATTTATAATAATTGTCTGACAATTTGAGTACTTTAAGCGGCCTACCCAAATGTCCTTTCTTTTGTATTGTTCGTCGTGTCGTTGAGCTCCTTGAGGTCTGAGTCGAGCTACACGATCACCGACAAATGCTTGCACTGACTGGACAGGTCCACTCAAATCTGTGTGGTTCTTTCCTCAAAAGACCATTTCAGACACCCGCATGGTCCTCGTATGACCTGAACAAAACAATGTCTGGACTTTAAAAGAGACTGTGACCTCTGAGTTTGTTTCGGCTGTTTCTTCTCAGAGTAGTCAGGTACGAAACACCGGCCTCATCTAGTTTAAAAAAAATATTGGTTGTGACGTGTAAAAGTGTTTTTTATAACCAACTTACAAAATAAATATCATTTATCATTTATAAATGTTTTACTCATCACAACTGCTAAGCTGTCTGTTTGCTAAAGCTAGGTAACTGGTCTCGCCTCGTCACCCCTGCATTCTCTTCTGATCAATCAAAAATGTTTACCTACTAAACTGGTACTTGCTGTTTACAGATACTGATTATGTACAGCAATTGGTGCATGAATATGACGCAAATATGCAAAGCCGAGAAACAGAGTCACTGCAAGACGACCCACTGACCGAACCAACAGAACAATATGGTAAGTATTTTGTATCTGGTTATGTGCAGCAGATACTTAGTAGCTGAATGTGTTTTGTTTGCATAATTACATAAGATCATGTTGACAACAGTTTATGTGGTCACTCTTACTCCAATACTTAATCTATAACAAAAGTAAGATAAAAGCGTTCTATGGTTTTGTCATATTAGTATGTTGACAGTAATTTCTTTAAGTACAACAACTTGCTCTCAGTCCAGAATGTATATTTTATTTAGTAGCTATATTTAAAATATCCTATGTTTTATGTGCAAAGTTTCATTCAAATCCATTCAGCCATTATTGGTGAATTCAGTAACAAAAATCATCACAAACCATTATTATAGTTGTTGTATAGTGTAGTAGGAAGTACTTATTATTATTATTTTATTTCAGTAGATAAAGAGTCACCATCTCTATTCATATGGAACGAGGCATGCATTTTGTTGCTACTCACATTATACAGTGAGCATAGAGAAGATTTTGAAAAAATGCGTCATAAGATGGTATATGACATCATAGCAAGAAGAATGTGCGAAATACAATATAATGTTAATGGTACCCAGTGCCAGTCAAAAATAAATAGTTTAAAAAAGCACTACAAAAAGATAGTGGATCACAATGCCACATCTGGAAATAATAGGGCAACGTGGCCTTACTTTGATGTAAGATTTTTTTTGCTTTTAATAATTCTTTACTATGTAAATGTGTTAGAATTAGCAACAATTTGTTGGAATAATTAAGTTGCAGTTATTAATAATATTTTATGAATGCATACGTCTAATTTAGTTTAAAAAAAAACAAGTGCTTCATGTATTTTTAGTGTAATATTATTTTTTCAGCGAATGCATGAGTTATTTGGCTCAACTGGATGGGCTAATCCTGTAGCGCTGGCTTCAGAGATAGGACCCACACCAAATGTAAACACTAGTCCACAACATATAGGACCAAAGAAAAGAAAATTTGATTATGTATTAGAAGATTATAGAAAAGATATGAAGAAGTATAGGGAAGAAAGATCCAAACAAAAACAAGAAAATTTTACTAAATTTATGCTACTAAAAGAGCAACAGCATAGAGAAAAAATGGAAATGTTGAAGTTGTTGTGTTTAAACAAAAATAAGTAAATTTAAGTATTTCTATAGCTAGATTGTGTATTTGTCATAAGATTTGATCAGTACCTTGTTTTAATTAGTAACAGGTCCCCTTGTGATTTTTATTAGATTTTAAGATTTGATCAGTACTTGCTTGTAGTAGATTTGAATATAAATACCTGTTGAAACCTGTGAATTTTATTAGCATAGGTGTACTACTGATTTTGTATTAGTTTTATGATTTGATCAGAACCTGTTTTAATTAGTAGTATAGGTCTACTTGTGATTTTTTATTAGATTTTAAGATTTGATCAGCATCTGTTTAGTAGATTGTTTGATTAAAAGTACCTGTTAACTGTAACCTGTGAATTATAAAGCTGTAAGTCTGTGATTTTACTTAATAGATAAGGAGTTAAATTAATGTTAAACTGTGTTTGACTTTTTTTTCTGTGTTTGAATTTTATTAGTGTTTAATTGTAAAGCTGTAAGTCTGTGATTTTACTTAATAGATAAGGAGTTAAATTACTATTAAACTATGTTTGACTTTTGTCTTAGAATAATTAATAAATAAGAGAATAATTTGGCCTGGAGCTCGAGCGGAGCACCTGAGGTTCAGTCTGATTAAACTGTGATTCTAATTGATTGTTAATAAAAATGTTTTAAGTATTACTATTAGTGTTGAACATTATTTACATACTTAACCCAACACATGGCGCAATGATGACAATGAATATTTTAAACTGCAATAATGTTTATTTATTACCTCTAACCAAAAATTAATTGCATGAAATGAAATGAAAATGAAAAATGAAAAAGCGTTTATTCAGGGAAACAAACATAATTTACACAAATATTACTTCTGCCAAACTGTAAAACAGTTTGTTGGCAGATGTAGCTCCCTTAAATAATACCACTAAATAAAACATATTTTTTTTTTTTTTAAGAAAAACCTTTGAATTCGTAGTTCACACATAACAGTTACTAGGTAAGTAGTTAAAGTAGGACATAAACTTAATCTAAATATCTCCATATAGGAGGCCTTGACAAACTTTGTTGAGAAGAAACTTCACCATTTTGTTTTTGAAAGAAAGTTTTGTAGTACAGCTACTTTCCAAATCGACTGGCATGTCATTAAATATTGTTGGGACTAAGCATTTTCTACATCTTTGCCCATAATAGTTAACACTAGTGGGTACTATGAATCTTCTAATGATTTTATTTCTTTGGGGTCTTATGTTTACCCCCTTGATTTTAAAGTCGTCTTTGCAATAATTTTCTATGGCCAGTAACAACACCACCTTTTGATGGACCGGCAACATCTTACATTCTAAGAACAATTCTTCATAACTACTATTTTTACAACGTTTTTTTGTGTTTTTGTCTACCAACAGTTTCATAAATCTAATTTGTAATAATTTTATTTTATCCAGATATGATTTAAATGTATTACCATAGCATGCCAGTCCGTATGAAAGCAGCGACTCCACTAGTGCATAGTAGACCGTAAACAAAGTGCCCCTGTCCAGTGCAAAACTAAGGTGATGGAACTTTACAAGCACTAATCTGAGTTTGTCGCAAAGGAGTGTAATATGTGTTTTCCACGAAAGGCTGTTATCTATAACTAAACCCAAGTACTTGTATTGCTCCACCACCTCAATATTTGCACAAGCACAGTACGCCGCACCGTTACCGTGCAGGCATTCATAGCTATGCCCCACCACGCGCAACGGACGTTCGCAGGTTTTAAGATAGGGAGATCGTATACGCATACACTTAGTTTTATCTATATTTATTACGATCCCATTATCATGCGCCCATTTAATTACATTAGTGACATCCTCCTGAATATACCTTTCAATAACATCAAGATCTTTATCTGCATACACTAAGCAGGTATCATCAGCATACATGTACATGCGGCAGTTACGAACTACATTGCACATGCTGTTGACATGCATGTTGAAACCGACGGGACCAAACACGGACCCGGTTGGCACACCACATGTAACGTCTCTGGGTTCTCCAACGACGCATATTTACCTATCAGTTACATTAAGTAAGTATTATATGTTATAGGATGTTAAAACTACAAAATAGATATTATACAATAATTAAATCAATATTTATTTAATTAATAAGTAATTTTAATTATACTGTCCTTATAATTAAATTATTGGACAATGTTTGCCTTTTGCGCATCCCTTCTTCTCTCCCATCAATATTATCGTTAATAAGGCGCCCTCTTTGCGTCACCCGTAAATGCCCTTCAACCGGGATCATATCTCTCTGCAGTATACAAATATTGTGAAGTACTGCTAAACCTAGTAGGTACTCGGGTATTTTTTTAATTGTGACCATTGGTAAACAGTCCAGTATACTGCGCCAACGAGCCTTCCACAAACCAAATGCTCGTTCAATGGACATGCGTGCAGATGAAATACAAAAGTTGTAATTCTTTTGTCTAAGAGATAAATGTCCATTGTTTTTAAATGGAACCATAACGTTCCGGTGTACCCCATATGCAGCATCGCCAATAATGTGGCTGTCACCTTCAAAATAGACATCTGGGTTCTGGATAAAGTTCTGAACAGGCGACAGCCTAAATACCCGAGCATCATGCACACTCCCTGCATAACCAGCAAAGACACTGGTGAACACCATGTCATGAGTACATACAGCCTGGAACAATGTATTAACATTATAATAATTAAGTACTATATTAATTGAATTGTAATTTTGCTAGGTACATCAAGAAAGCTATCCTTACTTGTACTTGGATTGAGTGGGTTCCTTTCCGGTTAATATAGGATTGTGCATCCTCGGTTGGCGCATTTATTTTAATATGCGTACCATCAATGGCTCCCACTACCCTTGGGAATGCACTGTGACTCTCAAACTGTCTAGCCACTTGTCTTGCATGTTCACCTCTAGGCCATCTTATGAACTGAGGAGCAAGGGAATGGAGAGCATGAGAAACGCGTCGTACACTTCTCAGGGCAGTTGCCAGGCCTACATCAAATTTCTCACACACAGATCTGAAAAATAAAAAATGACAAATTAATTGTTTTTAATAGAACTTGTTTCAAGTAGCCAAAACACATTTTCTGACCTGTGTAACTCCCTTACTTACCTAAAAGGATAGGTACCTAATACTTTTTTTTTTTATTGAAAATCACATTCTCTCTCTCTGTATTACCTACTACTATCAGTTTTTATAAAGTGACTAGACAGTATGAAATAAATATAATTTTCACCTGTAACAATCTGGTGTAGCCATCATCCAAAGCGCAATAAGAAGCTGTTTTTTAGCTTCTGTAGGTTTTCTTCCAAAAGTTACTCCAGTTTCCATTATTTTTGGACCTACTAATCCTAATACGTAGTCAAATGTATCAGGAAACATTCTGTAAAACGAAAGTAACAAAAAAGTCTTTTTTGTGGCATACATTGGTGGCATACCTACCTACCTACATTAAAATCCAAGACGTAAAAGCATACCTGAAATGAATTTTGAACTCATGAACATTATATTTAATTATTGTTGCATCTATGTAATTTGTAATACGTGGTATTTTTTTACGGGGTAAATCTTTGCCGGGAGCAAAATACGCTACTACAAACATTTCGACATCATCATCATTCTGTTCATCATCACTGGAGGACGAATTGTAGTTCTCTATCTCAAAATCTGAGTTATCAGAGTCGATAGCGTCAACCAACATAACTTCCATTTTATAATTTTCAAAAATAGGTCTCGTGAAAGGTTTTGGTTTGGGGTTATGTTCAGTTTATGTTGACATGTTCACTGTGAACGCATTCACGAGCGTTCCGAATTGACGACAGCTCTTAGCTGTCATAATCGTGATATCTAAATCGGAACGCAAAATATTGATGTGAGCGCTGTTAGCGATTATTTTGTAATTCGGAATGCAGCCTATGTGTTATTAATAGGTATTACATTTATATTATTACCAGTTCTTATTTAACCTTAGGAAAAAAGATTTGAGTAAGTTTTTACCTTGTTTTATATTGGTACATGTTATTAATTTCTGCACTAGGTCTTTTGGTAATGTATTAAGTAAGGACGGTAACATATACTGTCTCGTTCTTTGACCATAATACGTTTGTGTATGTTGGTAACCTATATGTTGCTAAATATGTTAGGTTCCGTAGGTTAATAGGCCTCGAATTCTCAATAAGTGAATCTAAGTTGTTAAATTCCTCGCATATTAACATTAGTTTTAATTTGTCAAATACATTTATGACTTTGCAGTGTTCGAAAATATAACTATAGTCATTACAATATTTATTTTTTATTTTAGGGGGTACAATGGTTTTTAATATAGCTAACTGAAGCTTATAAATGTCTTCTAGGTACAATTTATAACTTCGTCCATACGTACTTAAACCATATGAAACTACTGAGTCTGCTAGCGCCAGGTACATTGTTCGTAGTGTGTTGTAAGGAAGCTTATGTCTAAGTATAGATAGTTTCGCCAATAACGCCCGTAGTTTGTTGCACACTGAGTCAACATGATTTCGCCAGTTAAAATTATTGTCTATCACTAAACCTAGGTATGTTATTTGTGTAGTTAAATCTAAAGGATTGCACTTACAGACATCCATGTTTTTTTTTGTGTGTAAACATTGGTGTTCATGCGCTATTATCTTCGGTACTATATGCACTTTTTTGTAAGGTGATCGTATATGCATCATCTTTGTTTTATGGCAGATTTACATTGAGTCAGTAACTGGCGTCAGTGCTGGCGCCGAAAACTGACTCGTGCTATTTATACGAGGTCAGTATTTCAAGAAATCAATTTACATTATGGCAGTGCCAGGTCAGCACTGACTCGTGAGTGGACCACAGAATAAATATCAGTGGACTGACGCCAGTTACTGACTCAATGTAAATCTGCCATCACTTGCATTTATGACTAATCCCACATCATCAGCCCACCTACACACCACATCGAAATTGTGTTGCAGTACTTGTTGTGCCACCAGTATGTCGGAGTGCGCAGTCAGTAGGCAGGTATCATCAGCGAATTGGTATATTGAACCTTCGTCGAATAAGTTACACATTTCGTTAACATTATAAGGTATTCCGATGGTGCAAGATTCGACCCCTGTGCCGTGCCTTGTTCACACTTTATCCTGTCGCTGACTTCGCCCGCGATGCTCACTGATGTGTACCTATTGCTGTGGTAGTTTTTAAACCATTGAAGTAATGGTCCCTGTATCCCGTTATCTTGCAGTTTAGAGACTAATTTATTTATGTGTGGATGTAGTGGATTGTCTGCGTTGTTCTATGTCAGCCGACCTGTACAGGTGACGTAGTTCAATAATCCGTCGACAGTCCACAAACTCTCCTCCAGTGGCTCCCAGTGCCACATCCCGGAAACCACGTCGGCTCGTGGGCTAAACCTGGAGGAGGGGCTCGGGAACAACATCTGCCGAGTTACTTGGTTGCCCGCCGAGTCGTGTCTTGGCTATGTCTACAGCAGTCCACCACCGGTGGCAAGACACCTAGGCAATTGTAGGAAGGCCTTAAAGCAGCAATAAGGGCCTTGTTATTGCTTGCTAGTCTACTGCAACCAGCTCCCCTCCGGTCGTAGCGGTTTTCCGTTCCACTGGATCCAGGGGGGCACGGACGAGAGAGTGCTCCTGCGTTTGCGCAAACGTTTGAGCACTTGAATATATCCTGCGCATCTGACCGTTTCCGTTAATTGGCTCTGATCTGGCAAAGTCTGGTGGCGATGGGCTGAGGTAGAAAGGTTCGGTTGGATGCAAACCGAGCTTTGTCCGAGGCCTGCACACCAGCGGTTCTGGGGGTGTGAGTACACACCGTGGTCGCTTTTACTTTGAACTGGGGGGACAGGGTAAATTCGGCAGCACCCAGGGTGACAAAGCAGCCCTATTTAGGGAAGCACTGCTTTCCCCGTTCAGCCGGGGAGGGGGCTAGAAAAGGTGCCCTAAAAAGTGCTCACCCCAAAGTCTTAGGATAGCAGTAACCACGGCTGCTTCCGCATCCTTGAAACTCGTGGTCGACGCAGCAATAATAAAAATAAATATACTACATCGACTCTATCGCGTCATTTGACATTTGGCACGTGGAATGTACGGACTCTGCTTGACCGTAATGTTAATGCCTGCCCGGAAAGAAAAACTTCCATCATGGCTCGGGAACTCCGTCGCTATAATGTTGATGTGGCTGCTATCAGTGAAACACATCTGGCTGACGAAGGTGTACTAATCGAACATGGCGGTGGCTATACTTTTTACTGGAAAGGAACTTCTGCTTCTGAACCGAGGCGGTCAGGAGTCGGATTTGCGGTCAAAAATCACATTGCCAAGAGTCTTCAGGAATGTCCTGTTCACGTTTCAGACCGCATAACTACCTTGCGTCTTCACTTAAGTGACCATAACTACCTAAATGTGGTCAGTATTTATGCACCGACTCTGGATAGTGCTGAAGATATTAAAGACAAATTTTATGAAGAACTATCACAGTGCCTTCAAAAGATACATCCTAAAGAGAGCATCTTGCTTTTAGGAGACTTTAATGCAAGAGTAGGTCGAGACTTCGAAGCTTGGCCTAAGGTTCTAGGAAGGCATGGAGTTGGAAACATGAATTCCAACGGTCAGTTGCTGCTAAGTTTATGTGCTCAATATCAACTCGCTATAACAAATACTATGTTCCGCCTTTCTGCTAAGCACAAAACGACATGGATGCACCCAAGATCTAAGCACTGGCACCTAATTGATTATGCAATCGTACGACAAAGAGACGTGTCCCAGGTCCTAGTCACCCGTGTTATGCGTGGTGCACATTGTTGGACGGACCATAGACTTGTCATTGCCAGGTTGCGTCTCCGCCTTCGTCGCCCTTGTCGAGCCAGCCAGAGTAAAGTTAAACGGTTGAATGTAGAGAAGCTAGCTGATTCCGACACGAGGGCGGCTTTTGCGGAGACTGTAACTAATAATGTTGTGCCGACGATCCCTGATTCTCCTGATATTGATTCTGTTTGGGGATTTCTGTCGTCGTCAATACTGGATGCTGCAACTGCAACTATAGGTGTTAAACCTCAGCAACGGGAAGACTGGTTTGACGAAAATGACATCGTCCTGACGGAAGCAATTGCTAAACACCGAGCTTTGCTTAGAAGCAAGGAAAACAGTGAGATTATAAAAGCTAGTGATCGAAAGTTGCGCAAACTAACTAGAGATACTAAGGACAAGTGGTGGAGGGATAAGGCGCAGTACATGCAGTGGCTAGCTGACAGTCATCAACTTGGAGAATTCTATAATGAGGTTCGCAAACTCCTGGGTAAATCCAATTTTGTCAAGGTGCCTCTGAAGTCGCTTGATGGTGATTATCTTCTGAAAAGCAAGGATGAAGTTCTTAGGCGCTGGTCAGAACACTTTGACAATTTACTTAACGTGGACCGAACTGTAGATATAACTTACATCGCTGAACTACCTCAACTCCAAATTGAGAAAGAGCTAGATGATCCCTTATCTCTGGATGAAGTTGTCTGTGCTATAAAAGAACAACAAAATAATCGTGCGGTTGGCTTGGATCTTATACCAGGTGAGCTGCTAAAATGTGGCGGTATTGAGTTGCAGACGCTGGTCTGGGAATTATTTGTTCGCATGTGGGAGGTGGAACAAGTTCCTAAGACATTTAAACTCTCCCGCATTAGGGCCCTCTATAAGAACAAGGGTGACCGAGCGGATTGCAATTCTTACCGTGGCATTTCACTCCTTTCGGTCCCCGGAAAGGTTTTCGCCAGAGTGTTGCTTAACCGCCTAAGAAAACTTTCTGAAAAGATCTTGCCAGAAACGCAGTTTGGTTTCCGACCGGATAGGGGTACTTGCGAGGCAATCTTCGCGGTCCGACAGCTGCAGGAGAAGAGCAGAGAGCAAGGTAGGCACTTGTATCTCTGCTTTGTCGATCTGGAAAAGGCGTTCGATAGCGTTCCTCGTGAGGCCCTTTGGATGGTACTGCAAAAACTGGGATGTACGGAAAAGTTCGTAAGACTTGTGCGTCTCTTACACGATGATATGGAGTGTTGTGTGGTGGTCGAAGATGAACAGTCGCAGTTCTTCTCCGTTACCTGTGGCGTGAAGCAGGGCTGCGTCTTGGCTCCCACTCTTTTCGCCCTTTATTTTGCAGTGATCATTCGCGAGGTCCTTGCGATATCTTCAGAGGGTGTCCGGTTGCGCTTTCGAACAGATGGCAGTCTTTTCAACTTGTCGAGACTAAAGGCAAGCACTAAAGTCTGTCTTGCACATATTCAAGAAATTATGTACGCAGATGACTTATGTTTTGTGGCAGAATCTCCGGAAGGTCTTCAACAGCTTGTTACGAACCTTCACGAGCAGTGCTCTAAATTTGGCCTGAAGATCAGCGTCAAGAAGACTGAAATTATGTCTCTGGACGTTCATGGTCATGAGACGCTGAACATTAAGCTTGGTGAGGACGTATTGAAGCAGGTTGATAGATTTCGATATCTGGGGAGCACATTAACATCGAAGTGTGACCTTGACGCCGAAATCAACAGCAGAATTAGTGCTGCTGCTGCAGCCTTCGGTAAATTAAATGCCAAGGTCTTCTGCTCACACGACTTAAAGCTCGCCACAAAAATATCAATATATATGGCTGTTGTACTACCCAATATTTTGTACTCTGCCGAGACATGGACACCGTACCGACGTCACATTCAACAATTGGACCGATTTCATCTCAAGTGCCTTCGTAAAATTCTTAATATTCATTGGTCTGATCGAGTGCGCAATACTGAAGTATTGAGACGAGCAAATGTGGGAGGCATCGAGGCGTATCTCATGAGAAGGCAACTTCGGTGGTGCGGTCATGTGGCGCGCATGTCGGAGCAGAGAGTGGCGAAGCGCATCCTTTATTCAGAACTTCAGGAGGGCAAGCGAAAGCATGACGGACAACTCTTAAGATTTAAGGATGTGCTTAAGCGATACATGAAGGGATGTGACGTAGATCCATCTCAGTGGGAAAAGCTTGCGTCTAACCGCAGAGAGTGGAGGTCACTGGTACATCAGAAAGTTTCTGACTTTGAGACTCGTCGGCTTTCAAAATTAGACTCTAAGCGTGACGAACTAAAAGCCCGACCACCAGCGGCAATCAATTACAACTATGTTAATGGTGCTCTCACGTGTCCGCTCTGTACAAGAATTTTTATAAACAAAGGCGGTTTTGCTAGCCACATGAGAGCCCATGTTAGACGCCAGTAGGTTAGTAATGAAACGGTCGCCGTAGCCGAAAACGGCATGGAAGGATTATTATTATTATTTATGTGTATAGTTTCAAAGGCTTTGCTGAAGTCTATAAATATCGCAATAATATGTTTGCCTTTATCTAGGTACTTGTTTACTTCATCAGCAAAGTCGGATAACAGTTGTGACGTATTACGACCTTTTTGAAAGCCGTATTGTTTTGGGTTTATAATATTATTCGTTTTTAAATAATCGTTTAATTCATTGCTAATGTACACCTCTATTATCTTATCTATGCATGGCAGTATTGTAATAGGCCTATAGTTATTAATGTCTGTATGTGCGCCCTTCTTGTATACAGGTCTAATGATGCCCACCTTAAGTTTGTCTGGGTATGATTGTGTTGAAATACATGTGTTAATCAAATGAGTAAGTACAGGCGTTATTTGTGATTTAATGTGTTTGATATCCTTTGCACGAATGCCATCGAATCCTGGGCTTTTTTTATCGTTAATATTATTAATTATCTTACAAATAGCTTTATTAGTCGCCTTGCGGAAGCGCATTGATACATTTGGTACAATACGGTATGAGAGATCGTTCATTAATGGCACCTCGCAACTAGTGCTTATTTTTTTGACGTTATTGCTAAACTCTGATGCAAACTTATTACTCAGTAATTTCATATTCGTTTTAAAAAACTTTATTATTAAATTATCTATAGTTTGTGTCACCTTACCACATAATTTATTAATTATAGACCACACTTTCCTAGGATTTCTAAAATTGTCACAAACTTCCTTCCTAATTTTTAAATTTTTGACAAAGTTTATATGTTTTTGTGTTTTGTTTCTATATTTATTATATAACAATCGTTTTACTCTATTGTTTTCATCTTTTAACCATATATCTAATAAGTTGTTTTTAGTTTTACACATATTTTCTATTCTATCGGTTTTCCATTCACACAATGCTCTTTTGTTTTGATTCACTTTAACATTTCGTTGACAGTTTTTATAAATACAGTAGAATTTACTATTGATAAAGTTTATAATATCACATGGGTTAACCATTTTTAACGCAGGACTCCAATCTACTTCATTAAGTTGTTGGCGCACTTGACAATCGATTAATTTAGACTTATACACATACCGCGATCCCCCACTTGCTAGTCCTGTAGTAGCAAAACCGATTATGTAATGGTCGGCTATCTCTGTGTTTATTACCGCAGTGTACGTTGGTCGGCCGGCTGTACTTCGCGCAAAGATGTGATCAATGCACGATCTTGTTATGACGTCACCTCGTTCTTGTATACGCGTGTACTGAGTTATGCCCGCTTCTAATCCCATTTCACTCAATCTAATATATTTATTTAATCGCTACCCAGCTACGGACCTGGTTTCTGCCTGCCGGCTGGTGTATCAGAAGTCTTAATTAACTCACAGTTATAACTTATAAGTTACAAAATTAATCTTTATTATTTTGTTCTATTTCAGGTCTGACTCCGATTCAGAATTCCAGACACGGTCTGCAGCTGTAGCCGAGGTTGTGAAAGTGCAACCAAAGAAGAAGGTGTCGAAGCGCAAAGCTTCCGAGAGCACCACCACGCCATCAGAATCGAAATCAAGGTAATTTTGTGTTACTGCTTTTACTTTTAGGTGTTTTTTGTGTATGTTGTTATGTACAGATATACATTGGTTAGTGGATTAAGAACTGTAACGCAGAGAGCACTGAAATCAATTTCCAATAATTATATTCCTTGCAGGTATGTTTACAGTTAATTCATGAGGTATTGTCATTGAAATTATTATAACATAACGTCATGCTTTCTATCCGCATAGGGTTCGACAGAGGAGTATGCACACTCAATTCATCAATTTAAAAAATAAATGTAATGTAATGTGTTGTGTAAATTATTATAAATAAAATGTTATATTGTTTACAGTAAAAGACGCAGTTCGGGCTCGGACCTCTTTGGCTTGGTGGACTACGTTCCGGCGTCAACCTCAATTGCTCAATTGGTGACTTCGGTTCGACCCTCTCCAGCCGTGTCGCCAACGGTAAAGTGTGGCGAAAGGCGAACTTAACCGGGGACTTCTATGTGGAGGTAAAGGTCTACAACAAGGCTGAAGTTGCCTCCACACCTAAACAGGATAGGTGGAAGAAAGCCTCGGTGGACCTAAAAGTGCAGCTAAACCGCAACACGCCGCAGTGGGATGGGCTCCAAGTTTTTATGAGACGGACTCATGAATAATTGATGATTCTGAGCCCGTATTTTATAGTGAGAATATAAAATCAATATTTAAGCTGTTGGGACTGGAGCCTCCAAGAAATATTCTATAATCGTAATAATAAGAATATATTGCAACATCTAATAGTAAGTTTAAACTATTTTAATCTAAAATGCCTTTCTGTACTGTTTGTAACACATCTGTTGACCGCAGTCACTGGACAGGTCACCTACGTAGTACTAATCATAAAAACAAAACTATTTCACATTTTTGCGAAGGTGTTGAAATAATACATTCTGCATTTCGTAATCGTATAGCTTCTTATAGAATTGTCGATCCGTCTGAGAATTGTTCTCTAGATCCATTTCTTAACAATATTTGGAGCAAAATTATAATAATAATAATATTCCACAACTATCACACAACGCCATCTAGTCCCAAGCTAAGCAGAGCTGGCGCGTGGAGGCGCAGCGCCGGGGAGAATTCCTGCTGCCCCGACAAGTCGAGGCGCGGCGGGAAGAGGTCCGGCGCGATCTCAGGGCAGTATGGAGGGGACGATTGTCGCAACCGACGGCCGGGCACGCCACAATCGCGGCGGTAAGACCCCTCTTTGAGGAGTGGCTGGATAGGAGTCACGGCGTCCTGACCTACCGCATGACGCAGGTCCTCACCGGACACGGAAGTTTCGGGAGGTACCTGTGTCTAAGGAGAAAGGAGGAAACGCCTGGGTGTCACCACTGCGAAGATCGCCCGGAGGACACAGTAGAGCATACGGTGCAAGACTGCCCCGCCTGGGCAGAGCACCGACGTGTCCTCACGGCGGCGATAGGCGGAGACCTCTCGCGCCCGACATTGGTCGCGGCCATGCTGCGGGGTGAGACGGAGTGGGAAGCGGTTGCCTCCTTCTGCGAAGCAGTCATGCTCGCGAAGGAGGAGGCGGGCCGCGTGAGAGAGAGGACAGTGTCCTCCCTCCGCCCCACCCGCAGTGGTGGACGCCCACGGCGACGGACGTCGCCAGACGATCTCCGGCCACCGTAGGCGCGGGCATGCGGGCGGCGAGTAAAGGGCAACTCGCTGCCCGACCATGGACCATGCCCGGGTCGACGGCGCGTTGTGTTCCACGCGCGCCTCAAAGAGCGTCAGCATAATGACGGGGCCCCCTCTCTAGAGGGCCAAAGCCTGCCGGGGTCGCGGGACTTATACCATTACCGTGACCCCGGAACATAAAGGGCTATTGAAGGACACCGTGGTTTTTAGTCAGTACAAGTCTGACAGTCCCTCCCGCCCTGCCCGGGGTGGGAGGACTCATTTGATGATTTTACCACGCAAAAAAAAAAAAAAAAAGCTAAGCAGAGCTTGTGTTATGGGTACTAGACAACTGATAAACATACTTATATATTTCTAAATACATACATATTATAGATAAATTACACCCAGACACAGAACAAATGATCGTGCTCATCACACAAACATTTGTCCTGGGTGGGAATCGAACCCACGACCTCCGGCATAGCAGTCAGGGTCACTAACCACTAGACCGTTAATTGATATGTCTCTAAAAGAACATACCTACTTCTCTAAAGGTTAATTTCGAATATTTTGCTTTGTTTTTAATGTTAGAAAATTATTCTCAAGAGATGAAATCATTTGCTAGAATTATGAATTTGATTCATTATTGTCTCAAGTAAAAAATACTTTAACAAAAAAGATAGAAGAATTTCAGGACCGAGACAGTGGATGGACGTTCTTGAGCAGTTCTCATTTGGAAATAAATGTTAACAAATATCAGCCTTTGCGCGGTTCAGGCTTTATCGAATTGCCGGCTGCAATAAAATCGAAAAAAGCATGTGTTAATATCCACAATAATGATGAATATTGTTTTTTATGGTCTGTTGTTGCTGCTCTATATCCAGCTAAGAGTCATCCTGAAAGAGTATCTTCTTACCCTGATTTTCGTAACGTGTTAAATTTAAAGGATAAATATCATTTCCAGTGACTTTCTCAGATAAATTGCGCGGTTCGAAGAGAATAACCCCGAAATTTGCATTTACATTTATGGTTTAAAAAACAATACCGTCATAGGACCGCTTTACAAACCAAAAGCCTTGAATGGAAAGGTCATTCATTTACTTTATTTAGAAAGAGATGATGTATCACATTACTGTCTCATTAAAGACTTGTCGCGACTTGTTAAAAATCAAATAACAAAACACCACAGTAAAACTGTACTTTTGTGACATTTGTTTAATGTTTTTTTAATTCATGCGGTGATCTTAGTTCGCATAGTTGTGGAGGTATCGCCACTGAACTACCTCCAAAGGGTTCTTTTATACAGTTTAAAAATTATAATAGAAAGCAAATTGTACCATTTGTTATATACGCATATTTTGAAACAATGCTAGAGCGGTATGAATCTTGTGACCCTGACCCTACTAAGGTGAGTACTGTAACGCGACAGCGACATGTGCCTGTAGCTTTCGCTTATCATATTACGTGTACGCTAGACGAAAGCCACAATCGTTACGTTTCTTATTGCGGTTCGGATTGTGTATCAAATTTTGTGAAGTCTATCTATACAGATGCACAAAAAATTTACGATATTTTAAAAAATAATGATCCTATGATTTACTCAAATGATAATGCTCACGACTTTGAAAACGCGATAACATGTTATATTTGTGAGCAGTTCTTGTTCAGCGATAGGGTTCGCGATCATTGTCAATTGACTGGTAAATATCGTGGCGCAGCTCGTAGTTATTGTAACTTACAATACAAATTACCAACATTTTTGCCAGTATTTTAAGGGTTCCGTAGCCAAATGGCAAAAACGGAACCCTTATAGATTCGTCATGTCTGTCTGTCTGTCTGTCCGTCCGTATGTCACAGCCACTTTTTGTCGAAAGTATAAGAGCTATCCTAATGAAACTTGGTAGGTAGATGTATTATGTGAACCGAATATGGATTTTCACACAAAAACAAAACAAATTTTGGGGGTGGGGGGTGAAAAAAAAAAATTTGAGTTTCAATTCTAAGTATGGGACTTAGAATTTATTGAAACTCAAATTTTTTTTTTTCACCAAACCCATACGTGTGGGGTATTTATGGATAGGTCTTTAAAAATGATATTGAGGTTACTAATGTCATTTTTTTCTAAACTGAACAGTTTGCGCGAGAGACACTTCCAAAGTGGTAAAATGTCCCCCCCCCTGTAACTTCTAAAATAAGAGAATGATAAAACTAAAAAAAATATATAATGTAGACCTTAACAAAAACTTCCAACGAAAATTGGTTTGGATGAGATACAGTTAGCAGTTTTTGAGATATAGTACATTTTCAAAAACCGCAAATATAACTTTGCCATTCATACAAACACTATGAAAAACAAAGTTATTTTTACTGTTTGTGTATATTACTTACTAATTTCAATATAATTATATCCCTAATCTATGCTTGCTACTACGGAACCCTTCATGGGCGAGTCCAACTCGCACTTGGCCGGTTTTTATTTCATAATTTGTCCGGATACGATTGCCACCTTTTCATAAAAGAATTAGGTGAAGCTCCTGGATCTATTAAAGTGATAGGTACCTAAAACAAAAGAAAACTATATTTCATTCACTAAATCATTATTCCGATTTCTACCGGGGAAAGCATCCAGGTCCGGTTTGTAGATTCTTTCAAGTTTTTAGGAACTAGCTTAGAAAAGTTGGTTAGTACCATGAAAAACAATTAAAATCTTATTTTCCTAATAAAAAAACAATTTAACCTACTGACTCGTAAAGGAGTGTATCCATATGACTATATGTCTCAATGGGAACGTTATGAAGATAATCTTAAAATAATCTGAATATCTATCTAATTATATAATCTGATAATCTGAAATTCGTAAAACATTTTTTAGATGGTAAACACACCATCTAAAAAATATTTTTTTAACTCCATAACTAATGAGACAGTGACCGACGAAGACTATGAACACGCTCGGTCTGTTTGGTCAGTATTTAATATTCAAAACATGGGTATGTGCACAGATTTGTATCTCAAAATAGATGGTTTTATTAACCTACTTCAAAAAGGAGGAGGTTATCAATTCGACGGTATGTTTTTTTTTTTTTTTGTTTTTTTTTTTTTTTTTGTATATTTGTTACGCGATTACTCCGCCAATTGTGGACCGATTTTTAAAATTCTTTTTTTGTTCGAAAGGAGGTACTTCTGAAGTGGTCCCATAGTCACCAAGTTGGGATCTGATGATGGGATCCTGGAGAAATCGAGGGCAACACTCGAATTTTATAGGCCGACATACCGTTTTTCGCAAATTTTATGAAGTAATTTAAGTACTAGCGTATGGTAATCATAATTTCATGTAGCTGAGCTGATGATGGAAGGTAGAACTCCTTAATAGTAAGGAGTAGGCATCGACTGATTTAGTTTGAGTTCGCATATCTCTGGAACTACAAGTACGATTTAAGTAATTCTTTTTTTGTTGTACTAGGTATCATTTAACTTAGGGAATATTGCAAGTTTTATCAAAATCGGTTCAGTAGTTTTTGAGATAGGGAATTTTATTAGCTTATTGTGTACATGAGCGATGTTATTACTCGTACCGGTGTTATGGATTAAAAAATTCTAGTGCACATGTTGTATTTGACAAGAATTCGGGTTGAATATTTAAACTAAAAAGAGTAAAATAAAAACTTTTTAAAAAAAAAATGTAATCGCCTTCAAAAACAACCAAAAAAAACCTACAAAATAACTTTTCTTTCGGAAGTCGGTGGCAAAAAAAAAGACAATGAAATAAAGAAAACAAAGACACCGACTTCCGAAAGAAAAGTTATTTTGTAGGTTTTTTTTGGTTGTTTTTGAAGGCGGTTACATTTTTTTTTTTTAAGTTTTTATTATGTTTTAATTTATGTAATTTTTAATTACTTGCCCTCACGCTTTATTATTTTTAATTAAAACTTCTTCTTCTACTTAATTAAAAATCTTATGTATTTCAGGATGAATCGTCTCGTCCTCTGATCCGTGCTGCCACTCTGAAAAGCTGCTTAACTCAACGAGTCGCTGATGGTTATACCTTCCAATCAGACCCGGGCAGGGTTGGAAAGTATTATTTTGAATTAAAAGTTTATAATACAAACGAAGTGGAAAAACTTGCTCCAAACGAGCGTTGGAAACAATCGATTGCAACGTTAAAATTATCAACTGATATAGATAACGCTGTGTGGAAGGCTTTAACACACCTTGTGAATACAGGAAAGGCCGAATTTAAAGAAATTCAGCCTATTCTATACAGACGGCCTTCTTAAATGAATTTTTTTACCGACTTCAAAAAGGAGGAGGTTATCAATTCGACGGTATGTTTTTTTTTTTTTTTGTATATTTGTTACGCGATTACTCCGTCAATTGTGGACCGATTTTTAAAATTCTTTTTTTGTTTGAAAGGAGGTACTTCTAAGGTGGTCCCATAGTCACCAAGTTGGGATCTGATGATTGGATCTTGGAGAAATCGAGGGCAACCCTCGAATTTTATAGGCTGACACACCGTTTTTCGCAAATTTTATGAAGTAATTTAAGTACTTGCGTATGGTAATCATAATTTCATGTAGCTGAGCTGATGATGGAAGGTAGAACTCCTTATTAGTAAGGAGTAGGCATCGACTGATTTAGTTTGAGTTCGCATATCTCTGGAACTACAAGTCCGATTTAAGTAATTCTTTTTTTGTTGTACTAGGTACCATTTAACTTAGGGAATATTGCAAGTTTCATCAAAATCGGTTCAGTAGTTTTTGAGATAGGGAATTTTATTAGCTTATTGTGTACATGAGCGATGTTATTACTCGTACCGGTGTTATGGATTACAAAATTCTAGTGCACATGTTGTATTTGACAAGAATTCGGGTTGAATATTTAAACTAAAAGGAGTAAAATAAAAACTTTTTCAAAAAAAAATGTAACCGCCTTCAAAAACAACCATAAAAAAACGGTAAAAAAACCTACAAAATAACTTTTCTTTCGGAAGTCGGCGGCAAAAAAAAGACAATGAAATAAAGAAAACAAAGACACCGACTTCCGAAAGAAAAGTTATTTTGTAGGTTTTTTTACCGTTTTTTTATGGTTGTTTTTGAAGGCGGTTACATTTTTTTTTGAAAAAGTTTTTTTATAATTCTTTTTATTAAGTTTTTATAACTTAACCACACTATGCGCTCTATTGTGCAAGTTTTTGTAATTTGATAATAACTTTAATATAAATCTGTCTAATCTTGTTTATTCATAAGTATAAATCTATTTAATCTCATTTTATGTATACAAACTGAAATATATTAGACTAGCTTGAACCCGCGGCTTTGCTCGCGTTAAGTTCTCTCCATTATTATTGTATTAACCAAAGAAACAATACCAAATAAAATCTATTTACTTAATTACATAAATATTCAAAATAAAACTTAACAAAACTTATTGCCAACATGCACTACAAAGGTTACAAATACAAACATAAAAAACTATTAAAGTATGTATTTATTTATATGTATTATTATATGTTAAGGGTTTGTTCTTCTCATGAAACTGAACAACCTTCCCAAAGGAACGAAAGACGAAATACGAAAAAAAAATTTTGATTTCCCATACAAAATGAAATATAAGCTGATGCATAATTTTATGTATGGGAGATAAAAAAACCGTACTTCTAACTATGTTCCTTATGGAAAGTTGTTCAGTTTCATGAGTAGAACACACACTTTAAATGTTTCGGACGAATATTTTTACAGGATAATAAGATCATTATCAAGTGCAAATAGGGGGTAGTGTAATGTGTACATAGTCATTATTTATAACCGACTCCTAAAAAATGGGAGGTTCTCAATTCGACCGCACATATGATTTTTTTATGTATGTCCTAACGAAATGGGTAACTTTTTTCTGATAGTAAGAAGATACATTTTATAATGCCTTCATCTGGCTATAATGTTATGGAAATAAGAATTTGATAATGGAATGGAAGACCAGATAAATCGAGGTTGAAAGTTGGAGTCGGTTAGTTTTAAAAATTTTTACTTGTGAAATATTTTGTACTTATACGGGGTGTTACAAAAAGGGGGGGTATCTATCCGAAAGGAGGTGAATGTGCTCATGAAACTGAACAACTTTCCCCAAAGAATATAAGTCGCAATATGAAAAAAAAATTCTATGGGAGGTCGAAATTTTTTTTTCATAATTCGACCTTTGTTCCTTTTTTTTTTTTTTTAGGTGGTAAAATCATCAAATGAGGCCTCCCGCCCTGGGTGGGGCGGAAGGGACTGTCAGACTCTTACTGACTAAAATCCACCCGTGTTCTTTCGGATGCCCTTTACTTTCCGGGGCCACGGTATCCTGGGTTAAGAAAAACCCGCGACCCCAGCAGGCATTTGGCCCCATAAGGGGCCCCGTCAGTTTGCTGACAACTCCCCGAAGGCACGCGCGAAACACGACACGACGCGCCACCGACCCGGGCTTGGTCCTTGGTCGGACGGCGAGCTACCCATTACTCACCGTCCGCAAACCCGCTCCGCCGCTGTGCCCTATGCTAATCAGAGGGACACGCGTTGGAGCGTCCACACGACAGGCTTTTCGCATACGGGCAAAGAGACCCCTTAGGCACATAGCGCCTAAGGAAGAGTTTTTGCCCGCATCCCAGGGCGCACTGGCCCGAAAAACTGGTCTTCCCCCCGGACGTATCCGAGAGGGAACTCCAGTCCACGGGCGCACGTGGAGGTTTCCTTTCTTAGCACCCCGACCTTTGTTCCTTGAGGAAAGTTGTTCAGTTTCATGAGCACATTCACGTCCTTTTGAATAGATACCCTCTTTTTGTAACACCCTGTATAAGTTTGATTCGATTTAATCGACAGTCAACGGTATTGACAACAGTCCGAAAGAACCCAGCTCACCCACTACTGTCAGCATCAACATCAATAGTGTTGACACTGACAGTCGTGGTATCTGTTGCTGGAGTTCTTTCCGACGACTGATTAATGCTGCTGAGTGTTGATTCAATGGAATCTAACTCCTCTAAATTAAGCTCGCCCCCGAAGAGGTCCGGCGATTTTGGACACGGCGGCGGCGACGGCGACGGTAGCTCCGAGTGGGCTTTCTTCATTTTGGTGAGGTGGGACAGCATCTTAGCCCGTTCCAGCCGCCGGGACCGTGCTGTCTCCACCCCGCAGATCTCAAAAACTCCACCCGGAGTCAATCGCCGCGTCGCAATTCTGGCACCTTTCCCCTCTCCGGGCCCAATCTGCTTTGCAGAACGGGCAAGTAGCTAAACATTAAAAAAGTTAATAGTGCTAT